>CAWUFW010011320.1:0-624433 GCA_963921515.1 Calotriton arnoldi
GCCACCTCAGCAGGGCGGCCCTTTAGTGCCATTTTGGCACTGCCCACCCGCTCTAGTCTTTGGAGGGGCTGTGGAGCCCTCCAGCTAGGTCACCTCTGTGACGTCCTTCCGGTGCGATGGGGGGGGCAGGGCATATATGCCTCCCCTGCCCCTCCTGGCGGTCTCTGTTCGCCAGCCACGCCGTCTTGACTGGTTGTCTCGCGTCGGCCGGCGTTGTTGCGGTCCCACCCCCGCACTGGAAATGTTGTCCAGGCTCGCCGGGGTCATCGTCGCGCCGCCTAGTCGGGTTTGTCAAGGTGAGTCGGGGTTGGTGTGTTTTGCCCCTGCCTCTCACAGCGTGTCTCCAGTGGTTTGTGGGGAGAGGATGTGGTCAGTTGGACTGATGACTTTTGTGCTGGATGTTTCCCAGCCACGCCGTCTTTGTGGTCTTCAGCGCGGAGGGTCGTTTTCGTGGGATCGTATCGTGCCGGTCCAGGGTTGCGTTGTGAGGTGAGGTTGTCCCTCCCTTCTTTAGGCACTGCCTGCTGCGGTCCGAGCTTGTGGAGTTCTTAGGGCTCCGTGGAGGTATTGTCTGGGCCTAGCGAAGGCCCGCGGGGTCGTGCTGGCCGCAGCATGGGTTGTGCTGGGGGGTGCGATAAGCTGGGGGCGACCGCTTTAGAACTGCCCCCGAGATTGAAATCCCCGGGACTTCCTCCAACGCCTTGGGCTTCGATATGACTCCCCGCACTCCGGTGTGGCTGGGAGCTCTTAGAGGCGGCAGACTCCTTGTTTATTGTATATGGCGTCAGCGGGGGCCCACTAGGGGGGTCGGACACGCCGTCCAGGACGTTGTCGTTCGTGGTCTGGAGTCCGGTTTTGTACCCGTGAGTGTGTTGGCGCTGTAGCTCCCCCCCCCCCTCGGCTTTCCTTTGGGTCTGTGGCTCCAACCGCGTGTTGGAGCCTGGTCGCACGGGTGACCTGGGCGGGGGGTCAGGGGCCTGGATGTCCCCGAGCCTTTTGGCCAGGCGGTGTGTTGTGTAGCAGGGGGAAGCAGCAGGTTTCGAGCCTCGGGGTCGCGTTCGCATCCTGTGATCCTCGGCAAAACACATAAGCTCCCTGTGCCTGAAGGGTAATGTAGATGCGGTGCTCGTGTGGAGCGCTCCTATGCCTTCATGTGAGGCTGTGGTTTGTTGGCCGTGGTGGTGTGGCGCAGGAGATCCCGGTAGTGACCCGATGGTGTGCCCCATGAGGGTTCCAGCGCCAACGCTGCATGGGGCAGGAGGAAGCTCAATGGGCCTGACCGTTAGGGTCAGAACAACACTCATCTTGGAGTTGCGGTGGGAGCATCGGTGTGAGCGTGAGTCGGCCTACCTACCCCCTCCGCTTGGTGCCCCGGTGTGGGTCTTGTCCCCTGCCAGAGATGTGCAGCTTTAGGACGCGCCGCGAAGCGGCATGCTGGCTCAGGGCTAGTTAGACGGGCGGGGGTCACATTCTGTTGGTTGTTAGTGTGATACCCCTCGTACTGCGGCACTCGTCATTATACTGCGGAATGAGGAGTGGCTGCCGCAGCTCGACAATATCTTGTTTGCGCCATCCTGCAGGCCTGGGGTACTTTATGTTGTGGGGGGCCATGGGCAAGGTATGCACATGTTGGAATCTTTCCCTGCGTGCACTGCCGTTGGATCGCCCCGCGGGGTGAGCTTGTGCGGGCCGTGTGGCCGTTCTCGGACCGGGGACGCACCAATTTTGCGGACCTCCGACGGGATGGAGCCGGGCCGGGTGATGCTCTGTGTTCGGCGGTGCGAGGGGGGGCTTTCGGCGGCGTCAGGCTGCCTGGCGCTCAAGTTTTAAGTATGGGTGGCAGGCTGCCTGGCGCTCAAGTTTTAAGTATGGGTGGCAGAAGATGGCGGCTGCCATGCGTGTGGGGTTTTCGTCCGGGCCGCACCCTATGCCTGATGTGAATAGTAAGCAGAAGTTCGGGTGCAATTTATCATCCCTAATCAAGCTTGCACACGATTAATTGCAGTAAAATCTAATGTTTACGGCCCGGAGCCTCTGGGATGTCACTGGCCCTAGGTGGACCACGAGCAGCGGCAGCAGGTCGGGCGGTCTGAGACGACCCTCCAGCACATGCAGCCCGGGGTTGTTGGTGGCAGCGGCAAGGATGGACCGGCAGAACACACATATTCCTTTATTGGAATAAGAGACAGGTATTGCTGATGTGTAGGGAGTACGGCCCTAGTCCGAGCTTTAGGATGTGCTGCCACACTGCAGCACTTGTGGGAGGAGCTTATGGGAGGGGTGTAGGTCACCTGGTGGCGTGGCGGACTTGTGTCCAGGGGACCGGGGTTCGAGCCTAGAGGTAGACACGACGTGGGAGTCCCTTCGGTTATTTGCCCTCCATTATTTCCAAAAAGGCAAACGTACAGCGCTCAGGTCCCTCCCGTTTCGGGTGCTTTGCAGCAGGGGTAGGAGCAGCTTAAGGATGTGGTTGCCCTAGATTGGTGCTTTTTCTGATAGTAATATGTTGTATCGTCTTCATTGTTTGACTATGCTTGTGAAAAGGGGTCACTCATAGCTGGTGAAATATCACCCATTACACGGAAATGATGAAAATGTCACACATAGCAATCTTATTGCTGTGTGAGCCCTTACATCTGGCCTAGTGCGCAGACACTGCTCAAGGTCCTGTAATTATTTATTAATTTTGACATAATGACTTACCTTTGCTGGAGCGGGGGCCAGCGGTTGCGCAGTCTGAGAAAGGGAATACATCGGTTTTGGCGGGTGTTTCTCTACATTGTAGAGCGCGGTCACCCGATGAAAGCTTCTAGGAGCTTGCTGTCAAATGGAATTTTCCAGGGGGGCGGTTGGAACACTTTGAGCCTGTGCTCCTCCTTAATAAAATAAAGTGGATGGATATTACTGATGGTATACCCATTGACCGCCTCCAGCGGAGATCGCTGTAGGACCGAGTCTGAGTGTAGCTCAGGTGGTTATTGCGAGTGCTGCCTAGATTTGACTTGCAGGTTAGCACATACAACCGTCCTCTTTCTAAGATGAAGGAAAATAACTTAATTGGGTAATACACCTATTCGGCTAGCACCAAGGGATAATTACATTGGTAAAGTGCTTTTAGGAATATGCCATAGTACCAGGATTATATTTCACTGATATTGACGGGCAATTCGGTGTTTTGGCAAATATGGAGCTACTAGGAAATATTTCGCTGGGGGCCTCCTTGCTTTGCGTTCCTTGGGTTTCGGCAACAGGGGTCTGTACTCTCCATCGCGGTGGGCATTACTTGGAAGTAAGTGTTGCGGGGACGTGGTGTTCTTTCTCAGGTCATGTTTCCCATCGTGAATCGTACTGCCATTTGGGGGCAAACCTGTGTTGGCATGTTGTGGACTTGGTTTCACGCAACGACTGCAACGAGAGGTACGGTAACGGGGGTGAGGTGGCCGGTAGTGTTTGCTTGGCCAGGCGTTTGCTGGAGGTGTCTTGCGATTTCTTCGTGGGCTTAGCGGGGCAGGCTACCTTGTGCCCGGATTTTAACAGACTAGGACACGCAGCGAAAGTTGTGGTAGACAGGCGCCAAGAGATAGGTCTTCTGATACATCTATGCCGGGTTTAGTATCCAGGCTACGGAGTGGATGTGTGACACTCTGGTATTGGACGTGGTCAGCTGGTTGGCAGGCTGTCTAGATCTGGGTTTCCAGCTCAGGCCCGTCCAAGTAAGGGTTCAAGTGCCAGATGTCGGCCCTGGGAGACTATTCCACAGGCCTGGGGAGTGGCAGAACAGAAAGTGGCTTGTTTCAATGTCTCGGTCACAGGTTCAGATCCTGGTAGGTCCACTCAGCATGTATCCTTCTGAGGTCGATAAAACGAGTACCATGGAGTTGAGTAACAATAAACATGTTATGCAGCGCCAAGATACCATGGGGGGGAACGTGTTCCCAATTAGTAGAAGCGGAATTGTGAAGAACTTTGGTGAATACAGTGGGCTCACTCCGCAGTGTAGTAAGCGAGAGTTCAGCACTATTTCCATGAGGTTGTAGGGGGGGCAGGCAACAAAGTTGACACAGCCAAAACGACAAAGCTTTCATTAGCACTGCAAGTGCAGTGGCATTGGGGCCCCAGGAGAGTAACTAGCCCACTGCACCCATTACTATGTACTGTGCAACCCAACTTGATGGAGGGGGGTAGTTTACTTGCGCATTACCGACCATGAAGCCAAGTATGCATCGCGGTGCTCTGCTCACACTAAAGTGGGCCAAGATCACACAAAGCATAGGATGAGAGTGCGGTGTCAGTCAGATATGGCGATTTTATGAGAATGACAGAGGTAGCGAATATGACATCGGATTTGATCAGTGATAATATCATGGTTCTTCTTCTGTCCCAAGATAGACAATAGTGACGGACAGGTTCTCTTTTGCAAAGAATAGTTATTTTGTCTTATTCGAGTGCCCCACGTGCATCTTTCGCTGTATAACGAGGTCTGACTCCTTGAAAGGATGAGCTCTTCACCCTCACCGGGGGCATGCGTCACCAGAGGAGTCTCCAGTGGTCATGGGGAACTCTGCGCAGTGCTTGTAGAAGGTCACGTACCATTAAGGGCATGCTACTACCAAAGTTGGGGTCAAAATGGGCTGGAGCAGTAAGCTAAAGTTAATGCTCAATCCGGCCACAATGTATTAAAGACCGTTTTAGTGACTAGGGTGAGGCAGTGGATAGTGTTGCACGCATGCCCTCAGAGATGGGTCCTTCGATACCATTATTAATCTTAAGCTCGTCGGTGTACAAGCCAAGGAATGGCGGCATGCCCCCCGGGTGCTGGGGATGGTTTGTTGGTGGGCAGCTGGTCATGTTTGTTGCAGAGTTTGGGGGCAGGTTAGCATCCCCACCTGGTTCCCGCAGGGTTGATGTGTCTTCGGTCAGTATGATCAAGCAGAGCCATTATCGATTGGCGTAGCTGGACATAAGTATCCAAGGGATTATAGAGCAAGTGTTCCGTGTTCTGAGCCTAGTATATGCAGGCGTGAGTGAGAATGGTAGCCGCCAGTCCAATCTTGCATCACTCTAAATTCATGCGAATAGGCATTTGTTTAAGTGTGAAATAGGCCCCACACAGAGCTCAGAGGGACCGTTCACCTAGGCTAACCGGGACTGTGCAAACTAGTATGAGCTGGGTCGCACGCTGGGACCAAAAACCCCCTTCACCAAACTGCTGGGCATTATGTTGCCAGTGCCGTTGAAGGACAGGCAAGGGCATTAATGGGCCGTATTAAGCAACAGGGTCAGCTGCAGGGTGGACTGTCAGTTGTCACTCCACGATAGGGTGCAGTGGTGCTAATAGTGGGCACAATACATTACCCTTTCTAACCAGATGTGACACCATTAGGAGGTTCACTAGGGTTTAGCAATCAAGAAGGTTGGTGCAAACTGGTCTACTGGGCGCAGTAAGGCACCCTAGAACCAAGGGTAGGCTCCATGTTGCTCCGTTAAGCTCGAATGCCCCGCCTGGAGAGCGGGACCAGCCAGGTGGGTTGGGGACGCCGGAAGCCAACATAGGGTGCTGCTGTCCCAACAATTAGGAAAACAAGGTATGTGGGGTGCCTAGTTGCTCCCAGCATAGCACATTAGGTGGGCACAAACCGGGATGTTACCCATTTAATGTCACGTCTGCACACAGGGTTAGCAGTTAAGAAAAAGGGAAGTCCCCTCAGCAGGAGCTGAACAGGTGTAATTCTGTAAGACAGGAGGGATTCATGGCAAGTACATGAGGGCACTCTTGCCTATTTTCACTTATTCCTGGTTTCATCAGACAGT
Source organism: Calotriton arnoldi (assembly GCA_963921515.1). Classification (NCBI taxonomy): domain Eukaryota; kingdom Metazoa; phylum Chordata; class Amphibia; order Caudata; family Salamandridae; genus Calotriton; species Calotriton arnoldi. Next base: position 5,812 of record CAWUFW010011320.1, read on the forward strand.
TCACCCTGTCAGGTGTCTTTTCAGGGACACAACAGGGCATTAATGGAGCTGCAGGAGGTAGCGGGGTAACATGCTGTGAGGCAGTGTGGTCTCAGCAGACCCTCAAAAGAGGGCTGTGGAAATCCTTGAACCTGGGAACCTTAGATTCTAACATTATCATGGGTGATACACACATGACCCCCTGGTCATGTGGGGTTGGTATGCCCAACCCTGCATTTTAAGGTGCCTGGAAAGGAAGCTGAATGCGGACTTGAAGTTGTGGAGGGCAATGATTCCAGGGATACCCAATTAAACGAGGTCCACAGCTGGATTGAGCTCCAAGGGTCACGGGATCGAGCTTTAGTTAAGCAAGCCAATGGGTCCAGTGCAAATATCTGGGCAACTGCATCAGAGTAGGGGCCCCTTGCTCTATGGGCAGGTTTTGGGTTGCTCCAGTTAGCACAATATTCTCCGCCCTGACAGCCCCAGCAGATAGGCTGGTTGTGGAAGCGGTCATCTAGCAAGGGTGACGCTGTCCCACAAATTTGTGGAAAATGGTGTTAAAGCACTTTAAATACGGGAGGATTGAAACTAAAGGTTGCAGGAGGGTGGGAGCCTACATTAGCCCCAAGGGTAACGTCAGGCACCTTATTGCAGACAGTGCGCACTGTATTAATGCAGACATGTTAACTAAGCTGTTATGCCGAGGGGGTTTCACCACAGAGGGAACTGAGCAGGCGAAATTCCCATAAGGAATAAGGGATGCATGGCAAGGGCGGGAGGGCACCCTCGATCATTGGCACATACTTCCAGTTATGACCATGCCCTTGCGTCATGATTTAGAAAGCAGAGGGACAGCGCAAACGTTAGACGCAGGTGTTCAGGCACACACGGTGCTAGAAGGATGGCAGCTAGGTGAGAGCAGCAAATAGTTGGGGCAATGTGAGCCATGATGTCTGAAATCGGCCCACCCAGAGTGGGCACGGGGCTCGGTCTTGTGAGGCAGTGGTACTTTCCCGCAGGAGGGGGATTAGTTCTTGGCACAGGTTCACAGGCCAGAAGGGCCTTTGGTTTCATCAGATACTAGCTGATCCAGGCTAACGTCAAGGGCTACTGTGATATAGATGGGGTTCATCTATCACCAGTAGGGAGAATCCCTTCCCTTAGATTTGCAGGAGGCCTGGAAATTGAGCTGTTTTGGTGAGATCAGCAACTACATGGGTCTATGTAACTCTGGTGGTCCGAGATGATCCCCGCAGAGGTGGCACAGAGCCAAGTCAGAGGAGGCCGTTGAACATCCTGTAAGAGTGAACAGTTCATGGCGTAAGTTCGCAGACCAGAGACGAGCTGTTCCAGGCTAATGTTAAAGGCTACTTTGCTAAAGATGGGGTCCATTGTCACCATGGCCATCCAGGCGTACGCCTAGGTTAGGTTGACAAACTTGGGTGCAATTGCCACAGGTGGGCATGGACACTTTCCACTGGACATGCACGAGGCCCTAGAAAGCAGGTTGCAGGTCGGAAATGAGCTGTTTTGGTGGGGGCTCTCGCGGCGACGGGAGCCGCCTCCAGAGCTGTGGCGGAGTTACAGGGCGATCTGGAAGCAGACTGGTACAGTAAGGGTACCTCTGCGGCAGACCGGTACAGTAAGGGTACCTCTGCGCGGCACAGTAGGGGTGCCAGAGCCAAAGACCAGGAGCCTCAGGGCAGGTTCCTGGAAAACCGCGACGGCGCCCAGTTAGTCCTTCGGGCGGTTGGGGGCCTGACCAACCGGGGGTTTGCCCTGCTACGCTCCGCCCTGAAAAGGGCGTGAGTAGAACAGACCAACGTGTCACGTGATCCGGAAGAGGATCATCAAAGGTAGCACTGACGGGGTGTCCCACAGTGCTGGCTCACCAGGCGGGCGGGGGCAGCATAGGTTGGCACAGCTGCCCGCCCTTCGATCGCCCGTAAGATAACCCACATATTGCATACTCCTGTATGGAATAAACCTGCAGCAATATTTTCCCACTACAAAGTTGTCTTGTGTATTTATTCATTCTTGCATGCTCAGACTGGGGGTGGGAGAAGTTGCCGATAATGGCACTAGGCGGCTGTCCGCGGCCCCCGCAGGGGGCCACCTCAGCAGGGCGGCCCTTTAGTGCCATTTTGGCACTGCCCACCCGCTCTAGTCTTTGGAGGGGCTGTGGAGCCCTCCAGCTAGGTCACCTCTGTGACGTCCTTCCGGTGCGATGGGGGGGGCAGGGCATATATGCCTCCCCTGCCCCTCCTGGCGGTCTCTGTTCGCCAGCCACGCCGTCTCTCACCCCGCCTCTTACCCGGCGTCCTGGCTGGTGGACAGGGTACTCTGAATGTTTTAATGTTTTCCTTTTGTGTTGCAGGCGGAGTTACAGGGCGATCTGGAAGCAGACTGGTACAGTAAGGGTACCTCTGCGGCAGACCGGTACAGTAAGGGTACCTCTGCGCGGCACAGTAGGGGTGCCAGAGCCAAAGACCAGGAGCCTCAGGGCAGGTTCCTGGAAAACCGCGACGGCGCCCCGTTAGTCCTTCGGGCGGTTGGGGGCCTGACCAACCGGGGGTTTGCCCTGCTACGCTCCGCCCTGAAAAGGGCGTGAGTAGAACAGACCAACGTGTCACGTGATCCGGAAGAGGATCATCAAAGGTAGCACTGACGGGGTGTCCCACAGTGCTGGCTCACCAGGCGGGCGGGGGCAGCATAGGTTGGCACAGCTGCCCGCCCTTGGATCGCCCGTAAGATAACCCACATATTGCATACTCCTGTATGGAATAAACCTGCAGCAATATTTTCCCACTACAAAGTTGTCTTGTGTATTTATTCATTCTTGCATGCTCAGACTGGGGGTGGGAGAAGTTGCCGATAATGGCACTACACATTTTGGTTGCATGATTGGCCCCGCCCCTCCCACCACTGCAGCCCCAGCAGCCCAGGCTCATGAATTAGGGAACAAACCGAGGGGATGGACTCAGCCATGGCTCGTGCAGGTAAGAGAGGTGGGGCGGTGGGGCTGGGTGGGAGGGGATTTCGACAGACGACAACTAGGGAAAATGAATTATTTATTTAATTTTCCCTCATCGTTGTCTGTTGAAATACCCCCCACCCAGCTCCACCGTCCCACCGCTCTTACCTTCATGGGCCGCGGCTGGATGGACTGCAATTCTACAAAGCCACAATGCGGGCCGAACCATAAATACATCTGGCAATACGTCAATCGTGCAATGAATTAATGTCCTAAACTGTGTATTTCTTTAAAATACGGAGGAGATTCACTGTAGTTCATTAGACTGAGCCATTCCATTCAGTGGCATTTATTATAAGAGCGCTCTCCTCCCCACCCCCCATCGCCGTGATACCAATATTAGTCAACCAGGAGACAAGGTAACACGTGTATGTGGCCTAGGTTGCTATAATGAATGGAGCATGAAACTATTACAGCATATGTAAGGAATGGTCTGTGCAGCGCACATCCTAAACTGATGTATTTCAGGTGCTCTCAAATGTGATGCTAAAGAGATAGGAGGCACAGTGAAATCAAGTAATTGCCTTACAATTGCTTCTAGCTGTCTTGAGGCACGCTAGCCTTGAGCGCCCTGTTCTGCTATGACTGCAATTTTCATATGCAAACACCAGCGGGGACGGGGTGTCGTTCTGCAAACGGTTTGTGAAATCATTTAGCGAGGCTATTCAGAGCTCGGTATGTCGCCCCCAGGGAGGCTTCACGGGGATGGCTTGTTTTAACCTCACCTAGAGGAAAGCCCTGAAAATGCTGCTAATACAGCAATTAGGTCTGCCGGAGCTCATTGCTGAATGTGTTTCATTGGAAATGGGATGATAACTTGCGGTACTTACAGTATACTTAATTACTGTAATTTCTTGCAGTGTAACATTCTATAAACCAATAAAATTTCATGGCATATGTTCATTTTAGCTGCAATACATTGTGCTGTAAAATACTGGCCACGGTTGACAAATATAGCAAAAATCACCTCGTTTGCCCTCAGTCTGTGTGATGTGAGCTTGGAAGTTCTTTGAATAAAAGCAAGGCCGTGTGTTTGTAATCTAGTGTGAGAGGCAGGGGTTGATGTGTATCACACTGTTTCTGCGTTTGATGACATCATCGTGTTTACTGTTGGTGGGGACGTACATGTATACAGTCTGTTGGCTTCTGTTGTGCACAATGTGTGGTGGCTGTGTTGGTGGTTTGCACATCAATCCTGGTTCTGCGCCGTGTGCGGGATGGGGCACTAAACAGGATTTCAACATCTTTGTGTGCCTGTTCAAAGCATCTGATTTGGGAATCATTGAACAACCTGTGGTGCGATTTAATTTGGTGTAGCATGTGACGTGTGGTGTTTCTAGAAGGCCATTCTGCACTGTATGTGAGGGGCAGGGCTTTAAGTGGGATGAAACAACTGGGGGGTCTCTCAAAGGGGCGTGGCCAATGTAATTAAGGGAGTGGCTTAAAACACTTAAGCTAAAAATCTGTCTTTAGCATAGTGTGCCGCCGGACTTGTATTTTGCTGCTTCGGTCATTGCATCCAGATGTATGATACAACAAGTAACATCATACCTACTAAAAGTCAGGACTATTGGCTTTGTCAATGGTTGTTAGTTGCATAAGATAAATAATCAGCAACTATGGCTAATATATAATATTGAAAAAGCTTCCACTTGAAGCCCTGGTGACATCACGACAATGTTGCTGCTCCTAAGTTTCAAAAAGAGAAGGGAAATCGAGAGAGAAAATGACTCTTTAAAGGATTTCCCTTCCCCTACAACGCTCTCCTGGCATGAGGTCATGCCGTAACCTCCACTAGGGAGAAGTGAGCAGTGTGAGGACAGGCACATCGATGTGCCTGCTGCTGTCACTGCAGTCTGGGCACAAAACAGAGCCCGATAGAGACCCGTTTCGAGCCCCCTTTTAAAAAACTGCCGGTGCTCAGCACCGGTGAGACCCGGCCCACTTAAAGCCCTGGTGAGGGGTCTGTGTGCAATGTATGTCTTGCCTGCAGTGTGTTGCACTCCATATGCGCCGACAGCTCAGCGCCTCATCTGCCTGTCTCAGCCTCCCTTTTATGGGGGCTGTAAAAAAAATTATTAGGTCGAGCCTAGCGGCAGCGCGCATGCGCTGCTCGCTCTGTGAGGCATGCAGTAGTCGAGTATGCTGTGGAAGCCTTGCCTACTCTCCGCCCATACTTTTCATTGGCTGGTGTCATTGTCCTTGGTAAATGCTGGCTTCCGACTCATTATGAGGCTTGTTAGTCCCTCCTTGTTACCGCCTTGTAGCCATTTGTTACCGCCCATGAGGACTCGATCTTTTACTGTGTGCTAACTGGAGCTTTCATTACCAGTTCCGAGAACTATTTACTTCATTAAGGGACACAGCATGCACGGGGTGCCAGCTTCGGTAATGGCGGCCGGTCCCTAACATAATTTGCATTTCTTTTTAACTTTTAAGTACGCTCCGTTCCCGCTGCACCAATGCAGAAGTCCTTTGTTCCCCCTCCAAAGCAGCCCCCTCCCACCTCTCATATGCCCGAAAAAAATGGCAACACGAAGCTTGGTTATTTCGCAAATGTTCATAAACAGTTCTGATGGCGCAGGAAGGAAAAAGTCAGTTTAACAAGTTCGCTTGTGAGCACATTTAGGTGTTTTTAACAATTTTGGTGCGCAGGCGAACCTTAAAAGAAAGACTGTTGCCATATCATTTTTTTTTAAGGTTTCTTTCACCCAACTCAGCTTGTGAGCACACAATGCACGTCATGGTTTCCATTCTGGTAATTGTCCGTTTTCGCTGATCCTTGGTGGCGCGTCTTTAACAGTTTTCTGTAGAGAAGCCTTTTCACTCTTGGAGCACTGAATCTGTGTCCTGGTTTTTGCGTGAAGAAGCAACTGTTATGCGTGGTGAATCGGCCTGCCAGGTACACTTTGAGTTCAGTTCTGCCATCAGCATCAGGGTGGGCTCCGGTATGCCGTGCTTGGAGAACAAAGGATACCCCAATGTCATCATGCTTTGTGATACATTAGTGGCCACATCACACACCAAGATGCTCGTTGGAGCGCATGTTCTATGTGTTGTATTGTACTTGCATTGCCGTATCGCTTCATACCCCGGCCTGTGTATTTCAAAGGATCTGTGTGATTTACATACACAGTGTTATGACGTCACTGTAAGGGGTAAACGCCCATTTGTTACACGAAGAAAGTAATAACTGGTCCTCCATTAGCATAATTTATTAGGGTGATCTGAAGCAATTCCGCATTATAATAGTAGTAATAGGTTTGGAAACCACAATGCTAATTGGCGAATCTAAATAATTTCCACGAAGGTGTAATAAATATTTAATTATATCAGCCCACCAGTATTTCGAGATGACTTCGAGTATGTTCACACAAATAAGTTTAAAGAATGTTTTAGGAAAAATATGCAGATGGGGTTGAGGAGATTATAATGTACCTCATAAATACTGCTTTGGCCAGGAATCGCCACACTTTTTGCTCTCAGGGAACACTGGATACGGGTCACGCTTTCCTGGCTACTCTGAGTGATTGTACAAGGGGCTGTGTTGGGGCTGTGCAAGGGTAGCAGCCGAAGGGCGAGGATTTACAACTGGGCAGGCCAACAACTGCAAGGTCAGCGCGGTCTGCAGCCAGGCCTCCTTCAGTGAGACAGGCAGCTGAGGAGCCCTGACAATGTGGGCAGTCCGATCCCTGCTCGGGGCGGGGCATCTCACTCCACTAATTAAAGCAAAATGTTTCACTGGTGAGAGAGAAAACATCTTGCAGCGTAAGAGGGAGATACTTCCTTTCATCTGTTCCACTTGGTGACATGTTTGGCGGCCTCCTCATGTGCACTCAATTAAACGAAGTCGCCATCTCCTTCGTGTCGCATCTCCCCTCCCCCTCGGAGAATGTGCGCCATGTTATTGGATTTACATGCGTGCATTCAATGAAATACAGGGTACCGTAAAACACAGCCCCAGAGTCTGTTCACTTGTCTTTAAAACTTTTGATGATACAACTCAAGTACACTAAAGTGCCATTAAGGCGCTATTAGTGAGGAGGGGGAGGGGAGATGGAACAGTGTTTAGAGCATGGGTGGCTACATGCCACTATTGTGACCTCATTATTTTTTACCCACTGCGTTATTACCGAACGGTAATGCACAGACTGTCTCATAATTTACTCCTGGCAAAATCCAAAACGCACATGGAGCTCTGTTAATGATAACACCTGTATTCATCTATTCATAGTGCTATATGCACAGATTCGCAGACACCTGTGGCCTTGACGATGCCCACATAGGGCCCGATTCACAGAACTAACTTAAGATAAAATCCTAAACTTACTACCATTTTGGTATTCACAGAAGGCACTTACTCATTTTGGTATTCACAGAAGGCACTTACTCATTTTGGTATTCACAGAAGGCACTTACTCATTTTGGTATTCACAGAGGCACTTACTCATTGATGAGTAAGTGCCTTCTGTGATTACCAAAATGAGTAACTTACTCATTTTGAGTAACTTACTCATTTTGAGTAATCTTACTCATTTTGGTATTCACAGAAGGCACTTACTCATCAATGAGTAAGTGCCTTCTGTGAATACCAAAATGAGTAAGTTACTCAAAATGAGTAAGTAGGTGCCTTCTGTGAATACCAAAATGAGTAAGTGCCTTCTGTGAATACCAAAATGGTAGTAAGTTTAGGATTTTGTCTTAAGTTAGTTCTGTGAATCGGGCCCATAGTGACTAGACCTGGACAGAATTTCAATTACTCTGGAGTAATTGGAGTAATTCTATGCTACTCTTAGGCGCATTGGGGGAGCATTTGCAATGCAATAAGTCTCGCATTTGCGACAGTTTAAGCTATTAGTATTCTAAATGACAATGTCGTTTTTTTATGTTTTAAAACCCAAAACATAAATAAAAGGCATTGTCATTTACAATGTCAATAGCTCAAACTCGCGTAAATGCGAGACCTATTGCATTGTAAATGCTTGTTGTGATTACAGTCTCCTGGCTCCCCACTTGCACTTTTGTGTCTCTTTCTTTGATTGTTCCTCTACACCAGGAGATGTAAATGGCTGCAGACATTCACATTGTAAAGGGGGGTGGGGGGCTATTATCCCTGATTTAGGAACACTCGCACTCATTTACAGAAAAGTTGTGTGTATGTTACACTACTGTCCGCCACCACACCTTTGGCCATTACATTTTTATTTTATTTATTTATAAAGTTTTATATAGCGCTAGCTAGACCCGTCGGTATCAGAGCGCTTTACATACACAAAGGAAAAGAAAAAAGTTGCACTACATCGCAGGACATGAGGATGCATAAATATATAAGCAAAAAAACATCACCCTTAATTATACAGTGAAGGAGTGAAAAACGCAGGTAGGTGAAACAGTCATATAACCCCCATCCTTGAGAGTCAGAGTGAGAGGGGAGTCCATTAGTCTATTGATGCCTAGGTTGGTTGACTTGGTCAGAGAAGTATTGGTTGAGGAGCAGGAGTTTCAGGTCCTTTTTGAAGCAAGGGAAGGAGGGGTTGCATCTGAGGTCAGTCGGGAGTGTGTTCCATATCCTGGGAACATTACCAGAGAAGGATTACATGGTTTCTCACATTCAAAAACATTCCTTACATAAAGCATGTGTCACCATTCAATTGTTTTTCCAGAACCTTTTCAGTCTCCTGTTATTGGTTGGTAGAACCCCACTCGGGGGCGTTTTCACCAGGGTTCACGCAGGCCCCGGCAATTTTAACCGGCTGCACTATACAAGTGAAGATACAACTCTTAATCTTCACATATCCCAATCGCAAGATGGTAAATGGATTTACACTAAAGTGACATGTGTTAAATCTCTTTCCCTCTAAAAAGTGTTTTCTGTGCGCTGAGCATTACCAGGCTCAGCCATATCTGATGTGGGATATGCGCTGGTCTGAACAGGGCCGGACAGCTCTAAAATCCTCAAAAAAGCCTTCAATACTGCCACATCAGTACATAATTTTTCACCAGACATGCTATTTTTTAATTCGAAGTACACTATTTAAAAAAGCATAACTAATACAAAGGCCATCCAGAAAACCTAGCTCAGACGTTGCTCCTGTCAGTTTATTTAGCCCATTCGAATTGGACCGGCCGTGGTGCTGTTAGCCTGAATAAGCTATAAGGTAATACTGAATAAGCAGCTACCTACGCCAATATCATATCAAATCTCTTCATTGATGTCATAACTACACTTTCACAATGCTTTATTAACCGTCTTGCTTTCTCAAATATGCTTACAAATGCACCATTTGCCCACTCTTTTTTCAAACTTTTCTCGGGGCGAAAGAACTTCCCGAGAACCCCATTTATGACGGCCAGGCTCACTCGCTGCGCTTGTTCGCCACTGGGAAATCTTCCTGAACTTTTACACCCCACCACTTTCAAATGTCACCAGCCACCACCCACAACAACGTCCCCAACCCCGTGATTCGGGTTTCAATCATGCAAATGATCTAGGTGATAGCGTGCACATCTCTTTCTTCTTCCACCTATTCATCCCATCTCTTATACTCACTCTTGCAGGTTCTTTTTCACCCCTGCTTTCTCCCTTTGTCACTGTTTTCCTTTAGTTTCTTCCTCATTCCTTCCCCTCTTTTCTGCCTCTCTCTCTTATTTTGGAAATAAGTCTGATAATGAATAATACGTCACAGTCCCCAAATATGACTACCAATTCCCTACTGGCAACCACCAAAACAAATTAAGCTCTGACCAGGTCCTTTTGTACATTTGAGGCAGTCCTCCTCCAACCATGTTAAGGGGCAGAGAGGGCTTTGGGTACTCAGAGGTTATTATAGCTGTGCTCTGTGTCTCATTGGGGCAAAGCACACAGCAGGTACAGAAGCAGAAGGGCAGAAGACAAGGTTTAAGTAGAAGCTCAACTTTACCCTGTTTCCTGAGAAGACTGATAGCGAGAAGCTCAAAACATCTAGACGAGAACCAGCAGGTCCATGCACTTCTTCAAAGTATTAAATGCACCCTGTTTATTTTCTCCTCTCAGGCATCTGGACATCAGCCCTCTGCCAATCAGTTCAGATGCAGTGCTCAACTTTTGTGTGGGTTAGAACTGGCTTTCTGTGTATTTTCCTGCTCCACAGCAGAGCAGATTCTGATGGAGAGAGTAGGTTTTTCCTGATACCCTCCATGTCCTAGGAGTTAATATGGTGCTCTTTCACCAAATAGGATCCCCTAATGGAAGATTGCTCTATTCCACCCAGACAGTTCTCTCAAGAAAGTAAACAAACAGAAAGTGGTGGATGAGGTGATCAAGTTGTTTTTGATGAGATCATCAAGTTGTTTTTCTGTGAGCAGGACCCATCCTATAGAGAGCTCTCTTGAGAATGTGAAAAAACAAAGTAGTGGGTGAGGTGACCAAGTTGGTTTTCTGTGAGGACTGTCCATCCTAAATTTTTGTAAGTTTTCCAGAAAAGAAATGTTTACAATAAGCTACTGGAAGAAGCAAAAATCTACTCCCTACAGTGTCTGCACGTATCCATTTGTCGTTATCATTCCGGTGATACTGAATAATTTCTTTCGCACATTTGCTCAATGTTTATGATCATCCTTGATTAAAATACGGTCCTACATGACTGGACTGGGTCTGTGGATTCATACTAGGGTGAAATGAAATGAAATGAAAAGGACATTTATAGAGCGCATGCCTACCAGAAGGCCTCCCAGCGCTTAGCATGACTAGTAGACAGGGGGAGGGACAGAACGATTAGTTTAAGGGAATAAAAGAGTTTTGAGTTGTTTCCTAAAGGCAAGATGGCTAGACTCTTTTCGGAGGTGGAGGGGGAGGGCATTCCAGAGTCTGCCTGCATTCAGAGAGAAGAGCCTGCCACCACTTCTGGCTCGTTTGATTCTGGGAATGTCAATTAGATGGAGATCATCCGAGCGAAGCTTTCTCCTTGCTTTATATGGATGAATTATGGCTGAGATCAGGGGAGGGCCTATCCCTAAAGGGATTTGTGCACAATGCACAATGATTTAAAGCTGATTCTTTCTTTTACTGGGAGCCAGTGTAGAGATCGAAGAGCAGGTTTTGCGGAAAGGGATCTGGATGTTCCCGTCAGCAATCTGGCTGCACAGTTCTGGATGATCTGCAATCTATTAATCACTGAGGTAGGAGCTCCCAAATAGAGCGCAGTACCATAATCCAATCTAGAGAGTAGAATAGACTGGACCATGATTATCTTGGCTTGAGGAGGAAGCAGAGGAAGCACTTTCCTCGCCATTCTAATCAAGCCAAAACAGATAGCTACTGTCTTACTGGCTTGCACTTGGAATGTGAGATTCTGATCTAGCCAGATGCCCAGGCTCTTTATCTCAGGCTTAGGGATTGGGACTGGGCCCATGCAAACTGGCCAGATGGTTCTGAGTAATATATTGTCAAAATTGCCCAGAGTCATGACCTCGGTCTTTTCTCCGTTTAATTTCAGGTGGGAAGACCCCATCCAATTTACGACTTCCGTAAGACATGCTTTCAGGGTCGTGGAGTATTGTGTAGATTGGTTTAGAGCTACGACCAGTTGAGTGTCGTCAGCATAGGTGACCATATGTATCCCAAACGGAGCCACAATTGAAGCCAAAGGGACCATGTACACATTAAAAGTGTAGGGCTCAGTGACGAGCCCTGCGGTACACCACACTGGAGAGGCCAAGGTTTAGAGCTCCTGCCCTCTTCAAAGACCTGGAATGAACGTCCTTTCAAGAAGGAACGAATCCAGCTCAGAGCAATTCCACCTACTCCCAGATTGCCGAGGCGGTGAATCAAGACCTGGTGATTCACCGTGTCGAATGCTGCGCTCAAATCCAATAGGATAATGGCTGCAGCACCTCCTGCATCGAGGATTTTCCTAGTTTCCTCCACAACCGCCAACAGGGCAGTTTCCGTACTCTGCCGAGGCCGGAAGCCTGTTTGGGATGGGTGTAGAAGGTTGGAAGTTTCCAAAAATTAGAGAGGGCATGATTAACATATTTTTCGGCAATTTTAGAGATCCCAGGCAGAAGGGAAATAGGGCGATAGTTGCCCAAGTCTGCGGGATCAAGGTGCGGCTTCTAAGAAGGGCCTTAACCATAGCTTCTTTCCAAAGTCGGGGGACTACTCATGTACAAAGTGAGGCGTTGATGACATGGGTGATTGTGGGGCCGATAATGGATGCAGCTTTAGTTAGGATGTTCATAGGAGCTGGGTCTCTTGGTGATCCACTTTTTACTGTGGGCATAAGAGTCAGGAGTGTTTCCAGGAGGAGAGGGGAAAACACTCCAGACGATGAGTGATGAGAGGGCAGTTGGGTGGAGAGCTCACCCATACAGGATCAATTTGAGGGAGCATTTTTATAATATTCTGAATTTTGTTGTCAAAGAACTCTGCCTGATTTTCACAACGAGTTCCATGAGGGTCAATAGGGACAGGAGGAACTGGGCTTTTAAGGAGCCTTTTTATAATAGAGAAGGTCTCTCTAGGGGAATTGGCAGCTAGCCGAATTTTTTCCTCATAGTAGGCTGCCTGAGCTTTCCTCATTTCCGCTCTGTATATACATATGGCCCTTCTATAGGTGAGCTTACTCTCCATTGCAAAGTCTTTCCTCCAGCTTCTTTCTAATATTTTGCAATTCTGTTTCAAGATGCGCAGTTCAACAGAATACCAGGGCGCTCTGATTGAGCCATTCTTTTTCCTATTCCGGATTTTTGGGAGGACCTGGTTCAATGAATCATCTATCCAACTACAAAAATTATTATACATTGTGACTGGGCAGGGAACCAACTGAGGTCTATTATTTTCCAGTTTGTGGGTCCAGTTCTCCCAAGAGAGCTTAGACCAGGGACGGATAAATGTTCAAGAAGGACAGACTGGGGGGTTAGGAATTTGGGGACGCCAGGAAAGGGGCACCAAATGATGGTCGGACCAGGGGATTGGAATAGGGTTATTTCCCTGACAATTCTCCAGATTAGAAAACACTGGGTCAAGACAGTGTCCCTGCACATGTGTAGGGAGTTGGACTTTTTGCAGCAACTGAAGTGACGCAAGGTCATTTGCTAGTTCAACTGCTACTGTAGATCTGGGATCATCAAAGTGCAAATTAAAATCGCCGAGAAGGGTAAAATTTGCAGTGGTGCTAGCTAAATTGATGGCGGTTTCTAAAAGAGAGTTACAAAAAGAGCCTACCGCACCCGGGGGGCGGTAGATCAGAATGCCTGAGATTGTAAGAAGAGGGGAGAATTCTAAAGAGAAACGAACATTTTCGCAATCCAAGAGAGGACTGCCAAGTAGACGACAAGTAAGGTGATCCTTATAAATGATCGCAATTCCACCTCCTTTGCTTATAGTTCTATCCACTCTTTGCATCGCATAGCCCTGGGGCAAAGTTTGTACTATGTCAGGCTCAGAGCTAGCACTGAGCCAAGTTTCAGTTAAAAAAAGCACCTCGGGGGAGGAATCTTGTAAAAGGAACGAAATTTCCGTAGAGTGTTTGGGGAGGGATCTACAGTTTAAGAGTAAAATACTATAAGTAGAACTTAAGGGAAGGGGTGAGGGAATATGGGTGGAAAATAAAAACGGGCAGTGAGGGCATTTAGATCTAAGGTTATCTGCTCGTAAAAGATGGAGACATTTGGCCCTAGGGTTTTTCATTTCATACTAGGGTCTGTAGGCACGTGCTCTGAGATGCAGTCACCCTCACAAATTACACAAAACTGCCCAAAGTCAGATCCCAGCAACATGGGGTTTAAAGGTGCTCTTCCCTCAAGATTTACAAGGTAAAAAATCCCTTTTGAGATGTTACCCATTTCCAGAGAATACCAAAAATGCCCTTGGGGAGACTAGAGTTGCTGTTCAGGAGGGTTTGTTAGGTTAGAAGCCTCTTCACATTCTTTATGTTAGGAGTATCTTGTACACAGTCAAAAAATATAAAAATGCTGGAGACCCCTAGGGAACAAAAAGCAAAGCATGAACGCAGACTTTTCAAGGCTTTGAGCCAGAGCAAAATCACAACAAGCATTGGCATAGCCAATAGGTCTAGCTTTTTCGGCCCTTATAAGTGTTTAGGCAGAGCTATTGACTTTGCCAATGTGTTTGATTGCTGCAAAAGTAAAGAAATAGAAAAAACATCTATTTCTTTACTTTTGCAGTAATCATGCACCGGCGCTTTACTTTTAACATGGTTAAAGGTAAAGCGCCGGTGCCGTGCTTATAGCAAAAGTAAGGAACTAGATGTTTTTTTCTATTTCTTTACTTTTGCAGCAATCGCGGCACCGGCGCTTTACCTAAACCATGTTAAAAGTAAAGCGCGGGTGCCGCGATTGAGCAAAAGTAAAGAAATAGAAAAAACATCTATTTCTTTACTTTTGCTAGATCATGGCACCCGCACTTTACTTTTAATTTTAAAGTAAAGCGCGGTGCCGCGATTATGCGAAACTGAAAGAAATAAAAAGTGACGCGGCCGCGCAAGTCAAACTAAACAAGCACGCGAGTGGTGCGCGCGCGCGCTTGCGAGCAGCAGGCGTGACCACACGCTCGTGCACCATGGCCTTTTGCTTGCGCGTAACCGCAGGGAAAAGGCCATGACGCACGAGCGTCTGGTCAGCTTTTCAAACTCCCTAACTATAAGTCTCGCAGAGCAGCGCTTGCGCGCTACTCGAGGCTCGACCTAAAAAGTGACGTGAACTGGGACAAAGTCTTCATCAACTTTTTACTTTCCTGCACAAAATGTCATTTGCTCTAGAAGGTAACCCTAAAGTAACATAAAGTAGCATTTTGCACAACTTTGTCTCAAGAGAGTGTCTCATGTTTGATGTTCCCATGCAACCACCTATGGTTTATATGAAAGGTCCTATCCAATAACATTTGTAGACAGGGCTTTGTGCCGAAAATGTACACCTCCTTGAGGTTGACGCAAAGTAGGAGAAAAGTTTTTCTTTATTCAAACTTTTCCAACTTTACATGTGTGCTGCAATGTACAGCACACATGCAAAGTGGGAAATGCTTTGGAGTTAATCTACTGGGAAAAGGAACAAGGGAACCCTACTCGCAAGGAGCCTGGGTAAGTAGGCAAGAGAAGTAACAATGGCTCCTGTGGATTAATAAGGTTTATACTAATGGAAATGCGCACAATGGCAATATGCAGAGCTGAGTTGATGTCAGAAAGAAAGCTAGCCGCACACCACGAGATAAAGCTAGGGCTTTTATATATAATGGTTACGTGAAATGAACACCATACACATAAAGCGGAAAAAGTAGAAAAATTATATACAACAAACAATAAATGAACAATGGTGAAGGGTGTCCCAGTGTGTAACGTATTGAACCTAAACTATTAGTGACATATTATGTGACATATGTGCAAGGTTTCATTGTAGAACATGTAGGCGACCATTGAAGACTTTTAACATTGTATTACACAGCACTTTATACAATCATAGGCGCTGGGTAATGGTTCGCCCTTGTTTAACTGTCGACGACGTTTCGACCCCGTTCGAATGTAGGGTCTCTTCAGGACCGGGAGATGTGGGACACCTAAAGGAATGGGATAGTATCAATGTGTGGCCAACAAAAACTGCAAGCAAAGGATGAATGGGCACAGGAATGTGATGGAGTTAATCTAAGCATAGTATTTTGTACTGGATGGCTACCATTTCAGTAGAAACCCTATGCTAGACTAATGCAGACTCATTTCCTCTATGATGCAAGGACATGTGCATGGCGCTAGGCAGCCAGAAAGTGCACCAGCACTAAGGATGACTGTAGTAGCACATATCTTTGCTGTCCTGCTGCCTCCAAATCAAGCAGCGCAGCAACATTGGTTGCTGTCCTGTGTTGTATAAAACAGATAGTGACTGTGGCCCACAGTGGGTTGGGACAGCTGTGGGGGCTTGGCAGTTCGGGCTGGACTGTTCCCATGAGGCACAGGGTCAAGACTGATTTGCATATAGCTGTGTCTGAACTGGGGTGGCGAAGTGAGCTAAAGAACGATGATGGATTCAACCCAGATCTGTGACTTGGGGTGAGTGTCTGAAAAGTTTCAGCGCTCCGTCCATCATCTCCTTGTGTTTGCTTTGTTCGCCCTAAGTTGGCAGGGTATGCCCAGACGTGGGTCCCTTGCTCACTTTGCCACTGGATTCATGCTAGCCTGGCTGATGAGGGCTGTTAGCCTGAAACCGGTCCCAGGATGCTTGTTTCCGGTCCAGGGAAGATATGGCTTGGCAGTTCGGGCTGGACTGTTCCCATGAGGCACAGGGTCAAGACTGATTTGTATATAGCTGTGTCTGAACTGGGGTGGCGAAGTGAGCTAAAGAACGATGATGGATTTAACCCAGATCTGTGACTGGGAGTGAGTGTCTGAAACGTTTCAGCGCTCCGTCCATCATCTCCTTGTGTTTGCTTTGTTCGCCCTAAGTTGGCAGGGTATGCCCAGACGTGGGTCCCTTGCTCACTTTGCCACTGGATTCATGCTAGCCTGGCTGATGAGGGCTGTTAGCCCGAAACCGGTCCCAGGATGCTTGTTTCCGGTCCAGGGAAGATATGGCTTGGCAGTTCGGGCTGGACTGTTCCCATTAGGCACAGGGTCAAGACTGATTTGCATATAGCTGTGTCTGAACTGGGGGGCAAAGTGAGCTAAAGAACGATGATGATGGATTCAACCCAGATCTGTGACTGGGGGTGAGTGTCTGAAAAGATTCAGCGTTCCGTCCATCATCTCCTTGTGTTTGTGGTGTTTTCAATTCGACCTTGAGATAGATATTCTGCCTGGTGCCTCCCAGGAGGTGCTTTGCACTCTTGCTTTTTAGTACTTAAGGACCAACATGAACAAAGTCTTTTTTGTTCTTTGCCCCAGTTTTCAGGATCTCTGGCTGGTCAGGCCTTCTCATCTACTCATATCCCACACGTAGCCTAATGAGTGCTTTCGAGATTATCCTCTTCTCTGAGCATGGTTTCTCTTGTCTCCATCAAGGTGCAGCCACTGATTTTCTCTCATGGCTTTTTCTGTGGTTGCACCAGCACCTGTGCTTCAATCGTGGCCACAATTCACCATACCTCCACCCTTCACCCTGCCAGTATCATGAGTGCAAGCTACCCATGAGCACTGCATGCCTTTTCCCTCCATACGATTATGTCACCACTGTGTTCCTCTGCTGCCATTGGCTGCTCTTCAAGCCCAATGGTGAGGTCCAGTATGCTCTTGAGAACTTCCATCAACATGATATGGTCAACAGTACTGAAAGATGCTCTGTCAAAATGGTCACAAAGGAGGAGAGTGGCTACTCCAGCTCTATCACATACTTGTAAGTGCCCTTCTCATATGCAATGTGTTGTAGTTTTGGTGCTATATAAGGGTCAGACTCAAAATAAGTCCAGTCTATAATCTACAATGTTATTCTCAGGTATGTGTTAAAGTGGTTGCAGGCAGACTACCTAGGGGTTTGCCACACCAGGAGAGTCCGCTTCCAGTTCAAAATCTCTCTTTTGTCTCAAACCTTGCAGTGTTTTGCGGCGAAGACGCTCTAGTGCCAAGCTTTAATAAATCTGGGCAATTGTGTGTTAAATTATTGAGGTGGATTTTGGACAACTGATTGGTGGAGAAGCTTGTGTTTCTTTTGCCTACTTTTAGATTAAAACTGCTGCAGAGTTTTGGGTTTAGGGCCAATGGGTTGCATTTAATGCTGCTGGGTTGAATTAGACATACACGATCCAGAATGGGTCATGAGGAGGGTTGAGGGAAAGCTGAAGTTTATCCGAATGGTAAGTGGTTACAATTTGTGGTGCCGCTTGTACAAACCAAATGTAGAGATTTAAAGTTTCTTTTGGACCAAGGGGGAGCAATTCTGCTGGTGGATGGTGATGACTTTTCAGGAAACAAAGTGGTTTGCCATGGTCGCAATTGGTTGTTTTATTGAGATATTTGGATCTCTACAACTATAGAGTGGTTGCAATTTAGGTACTAAGCAGTGGTTAAAGGTTAGAGGTGTCATTGATTTGACTTTGGTAGGTGTTTTGGTTTGGATCTTGTTACTGAGCTGAGTGATTTCCAATTGAAAATAGAAAGAAAAAGAGATTAGGAAATTGTCCTTTTGGTCACAGTTCTTGAATGTGAAGGAGATCAAGTACCATTTGGAGTGAAATATCTGGTATGTACATGACATGCAATACATGAAGAGGATCATCAGACCTGTAGATTGTCTTGAGCAGTTGCAGGCATAGAAGGAGAAGATAGCATAGGCCAAGAAGAAGACAAAGAGGTGAACATTGCAGTAGAGCTGAGTGCATAGGTGAGGGTATACTCTAATTATACAAATGCAAAAGAGGATACTACCACAACGATAATATTGCAGAAACTATACCAATACCCTTCTCGGTATATCCCTGACTGATTTTAAGAAGATGGGATGGCAAACACAGCTGAGTGGATGACCTGACAGAACACATATATTAGAGACCTTTGAGAGATGGGTTCTCAGATTAGAACATGTGTGGGCCTCCATGTGGATCACAGTGCTTGGACAAAATATCAGAGAAAAACAATTGAGTGGACAATATATTGTGTCAAGAATATCGGGGACAAAAATATTGTGAACTTAAGTTTCTATTGGCAATCAAAGTTTTACAATACTTAACTCCACATATATGTATCTTGACAATTTATAAATCTTCGAGATACGTAGATGCGGAGTTAAGAATAGTAAATCTATACTTACCTATTTGTCTTTACCTTTTGATATTTTGCTCCTCGATATTTTTGACACAATATTCTGTCCATGCTATATTTTTTCATTAATATGCTGTCAGACAACAGGCCTGTTCATTCATTCAATATGTTGAGAGGTTGTATAGCACAAACATGAAGCCTACCTGTTGACCCAGGGAACTCTTTGTTAATCTATGTTGTTAGATCCAGCTATGTAGTGACGTCTTGATCACTTCCCCACTATGAATTGAGGCCTGACACCTTATAATTGCCCGGTTACCTACTGGCAACCCTCAGTACTCCGAGTCCAGGTCTTCCCTGACACAGTCCTGTTTTTTCCCAAGGGAGTAAGATTGATTATGGTATAGAGGATTGTTTTAACTTGCTTGTATATATATGCAGGATGTAATGTCATTACTCCTCCCCTTTTCTATTGCCATATAGGAATGGCAGCCATGTTGGGAGGATTATTTTGTATGTCAGCTAGGGAACAGGTTCTGCGGGACAGAGATAGAACTTCACAGGTACTGACTGTAGTGGGGAAGACAGACAATGAGTTAATAGCCAGTATTTAACCACTAACGTAATTTTCATTAATACCTCAGTGAGGAGCATATTTTCTAGAAAATGTCAGAACGCAGAGCAATGTCGAATTTGGCAGCGCCGCGCTCTGACATGTTCAAAATGCAGGGATGCGCCATATTTACTACAATACAGCGTGCCCCTGTGTTTTCCCTAGCGCTGGTGCTAAAATTAGCTGCCTAGCGCCAACGCAGGCACCCTTGCACCAGAGTGCAAGGGTGCCTGCGTTGCAGGGAATGATTGTTTATTTTCAGGAAAGTGTCCCTTCCTGCACATAAACAATCCATAATGGCTATTTGCTCTTTCTATGTGTGCTTCACAATCCAGCACACATAGAAAAAGCAAAACGAGGAGAAATAAAAGCATTTATCCTCGTGCACCATTCTAACGCCTGCTTTTGCATGGCGTTAGTTTTTGGTGCTGCCACAGATTTACACCTCCTTGTAAATCTGGGGCAGCGTCAAAAAGCAATGGTTGTTGCGGTGGAACGCCCACAGCAACACTCATTGCACGCCCCTTTGCCGCAGAGGACTGCGGCAGAAAGGGGCATATTTACAAACTGGCGTTAAGCCACGCTAAGTGTCTTAGACCCACCTTATAAATATTGAAAATGGTGCTACGCCACTGGAGCGTCAAAAAAAGTGGCGATAGGGGAATATGCCCCTATGTCTGCTAAAAACACTTTAGCACTCTAACATTCTGATCAAACCTTAAAATTGAAATTGACAAAAAAAACATTTTCCTACAGAGAAGCTCCAGATACCCCTTTATATTTTGCAAATAGTGAAGCATGCTGCTCGAGGGTGAATAACTGTGTGTGTATTGCTGTGAATTGCTTAGGTTTGTTGTGCCTTTCTGTTGCAAGGCGTTTTAAACTATATAAACAGAAGTGGTAACAGGGCATGTTCTATGAATTTAGCAACTGCAGGAGTTTTTGCAAATAAGCACAAGCTTTCAAAGTACCAAAGGCAACATAATCAGAAAACATAAAAAACTAAAAGGTGGTTAATATCCAAATGTGGAAAGGCCTGTATTTGGAAAGACATAAACAGTGGTGTTCCCGGCCTGCATTCCTTAGAGGAGTTATTCTTGTCTTACAACAATAAACCGTCTGAGTTGAAGAATTAGGTTAAGAAAACAAAAACAATACAATTTATAGAGCACGGGACTCTCCAGCACCTGTCAGAAATCTGACATTTGGGTGTTGTGAGACCCATCAAAAAGAGATAATTCTGAATTAAAAGCAACTCCACCTTCGATGCGGCTTTGAAAATTCCAAAGGTGAAAAATACAATGTGCCTCCGCTTTTATGCAGCAACATATGTACATGTGGGCGCACACGTGAACACACACACACACAGCAGTCATTTAGCGTTTTATGATGTTTTACATATATAAATGTGTGTTTCCTCTACACATGCTGTAGTTGGTTGTCTTCAGTCTGTTTCAATAGCGTAAGTTCGGTGCTTGTTTGAAATTTCAGCTGTAGTTTCAACACTGAAGGCCAACCTTTATCCTTTAAAACAAATTTAAAAAAAACTGAAAAAAGGGTTCAGCCCTCACGATTGTGGAAAAACCTCTATATGGCTGGATTATCCTTGACAGTGCTTGGACTGCAATTCTAGAACAAAACAAAAATTGGCAAAGAGAGGTGATTGTCTTTGCTAATGCTTATTTGAAATATGGGGCGTAATAAGAGCTCTATATTTAGCCACCCATTTGTCCTCATATCACTTTTTAACAGAAGCATACCTGCTTTAAAATGTAAGAAAAATATCTAACCATGTGGTTTGAAGTGGCTGGCTGGCTGTCATATAAAATTCCTTCACATTTTATTCTGTGTCAATATTGTGTGGCAGTAACCTCCTAATATTCAAACATTGATGTACCTTGTTTTCAAAACCAGAGGACTTAATTAAGGACCTAATTCTGGATTTCAGCATAGCCTTAGAGGGCCATGAGCTTATTTCATCTTTTGATAAATGTGAGTACCTTGGAACTCTGTATGGTGCTATTATATTGTCATTTTAAATAAACGTCAGTATGTAGCTATCTGAATATATAATTTCTTCATGAATTCTAAGGGACCTTCAAAACATAGGGCCAAATTTAGATCTCAGCGGACGGGTTACTCCATCTCAACAGTGATTGATATCCCATCCGCCGAAATATAAATCCCATTATTTACTATGGGATTTATATTTCGGCGGTCAAGATATTTGTCACCGTTGTGACGGATTAACCCGTCAGCCGAGATCTAAATCAGACCCATGGTTCGAAGATGTCAAGAGTTGCCCACTAAACCTTGAACATGATCCCAGTCATCCGATGTTCAAGTCTAATAGCTTCTACTGAAAGGCTTTGACGCATAGGCATATATATTTTCCAACTATTCCTTCAACATTATTTCAACATTTGTGTATATATCAAGGAAGATATTCCAGGTCATGTAGTAAATTTGCAGATATCGTAGCTTCCTAGATCTTTTTCATAGCATCAATCAGTTGCTTTCTCATTCTAGTGTAGAAACTGCGTAAGTGTTTTCCCGTGGACATGGCCTTTGCAGTATGATTTGTGCCAAAATCAGTCCATGTCAGTGTGGAGCTAAAAAAAGCCAGAAGAGCAATAGGATTTAACGTTTCCCAGCTGAAGACCATCCAAGAACTTAAGGCCCGATTCACAAAGGTAAACTGAGACGAAAGTCTAACTTGACGGCTGTTGGTATTCACAAAGGGCATTTACAAGTAGTAAAGTTAGACTTTAGTCTCAGTAAAACTTAAGTTTTGGTCTCAAGTTTAACTGAGACCAAACTGAGACAAAAGTCTACCTTTACTACTCGTAAATACCCTTTGTGAATACCGAAAGTCGTAAAGTTAGGCTTTCAGTCTCCGTTTACCTTTGTGAACCGGCCTCTAGATTATAATTCTTCTTTGAAAATACCATGCACTTACTCTTTGCCACATTGATAAACCGCCTAAAATCGGACATACAACTTTCAAATGTACTACATTTTCTTTGAAAGCCTATGTCAGCCATTTCCAATAAAATGATTTCAGGATCATACAATATACAGGCACATTCCCTCCTATTCCATCATATTTAATAGCGGAGAGAAGCAAGGAAGCTTGGCCAAACGTAACTAAAAAGTGGTAGAGCCCAAATGCACTCATTATTCACTTTGATTTTCACGGCCTGGGCACACAGCCACTTTATGGAGGTGCTCTTTCTTCCCCTGCCAAACTCAAAGTGGACCCCTTAATTTCCTGTTTTCCACCACTTTTTCATTCTGTAGCTTTCAATATGACTTATGCTTAGGGTGAGATCAAGTTTGCCAAACAGGGCAGATAAGAAAACGGGAAAGTGAATCATCGTTTTTATATCTTATTTTATTTTGAATTTGAAAAAACAGAGAAATAAAAACTGTACAAATCTGCCATCCGGTGCGAACTTTCTGTCAAAAAACTGCTGTGGGGAAATTTCAGTCCAGGACTGCCTGTTTGCTGTCTTCTATATGAATTACCTGTGTGGATAACAGAGAAAAAACATTAAATATTGGTAAATCGAAACGCGTTAATGGTGTTAATCCTCACAACCCCTTTATCATACGCTTTTCATATTTAGGAATATGTTTTGAGCTTTATGTCACTACCTAAAAGACAACACTTTTTGAGTATACGTATGAGTTCATATTGCTTTGTAACATATTCGAAATTTTAAACCATGGATTTTTACTCACAGCTAGGGAAAAATCTCACCGTAATCATTGAAATTAAAATCATTGAAATATGAATCATGATTAAGGGCTTTGTGTAAGAGCAGCCTTGAATTATTGCACCAAAAAAACTTGCATAAGAGTATTAAAATAATCGCATTGATCATACAGTCCCATCAGCAACGTGCACTATGTAGTGTTTATTTGATGGTGAATATAAAACATGGACCTCAAAGGTAAAATCGTATTTCTAAGAAAATTATTTAGCTTGGAAAATAAATCACAAGTAGGTTATTATGCTCCAGGCCATGCGTACGTGCGGGGGTATGCAATTTCTGAATGACAGATTGTGACTGACGGAGACCATGTTGCTTGGACAGGGGTAGGTAAGGTAATGGTAACAAAGCAAGGAAAGCAGAAAGGAAAGCGGACAGGAAATAAAGGGGAAATGAGGAAACGAAACAGGGAAAAGGCTATGAATGGAGAGAATGATTAGGAGGAATGAGGGGAGAAAATTTGACCCCTAGGGGGTCATTTAGAGATTGAGGGTGGGAGCACTATTATAAACTGGAGGTGCTCCCACATGCCAAATTCCAGATGCCCCCACCTCCTTTAGAGGCGGGGAAAAGTTTGTGGTTCTCAACTGGCTTTTCCCTTGGGGACCTTTACTGAGCGCCTCGTCCACCTCAGGATTGCTGGATGACAGTGGTGGTAGCTGTGCCCTATACAGGATCAGGCTAAATGACTGTGCAGGTCCAAACTGTAGGATGTAATGCTCCAGGGCAGGCAAAAGAAACAATGGTTTTGGCATGCAGGTAAAAATTCCATGGCATCGGCGCCATTTTCTTTTTCACTAGCAAACTCCTGCTTTGGGAGTGAGTTTGAGAAAATATATATGCTGAGTGGGTCAAAAAACATGGTGTCAGCTCAGCATTCAGCTGTGCCAAATGTGCATCTGTTAAACTGCTGGCGTGTGCACTGTGGGCATGCAATGTCTGCCAAGCAGGTGTTGGTATGATGCCTGCATATCAAGTTTTAAATACTGTTGGACCTCAATAACATGGGCAAAATATTAAAAGTGCAAAAAATATTTTGGGACAAAATATCGAAGGAGATATATTTTTATACTGATGTTTAAAATATCATTTACTAAAACATTGTAGTATTTAATTCAGTTCATTTTAATGTTAAAGGTCAATGAAGCCACCAGCAGAAGCAGAACAATTTTCAAGGCTAGCAAGCAATCCATCAACCCCCTGCCATACTCACCTGCTCCTCACGCCACTGAAAATGCAATGCCAACAACCACTTCATCAGTGGAAAAATACTGATGCCCGACAGAACATCGACAATAAAAAGCTTGCTTTCTTCTCTTAAACCCACCCCTTACTGTGGAATCGGGCAATTGTTTTAATTCAAACCCTATCGCTGGCAGATCCCACACCATATTCAACTTCCTAAAAGCCACTTCTTGCGAAGGTGATGTTTTACCCTCATCCTTCATCAAAGATCCCTCTGGGATGCTCTGTCAGACTTCCCCACTATTGTGAATGCCTTCCTCACTCCAGGAATCTTTCCAGCAGCTCTCAAGAAAGGCCAGCTCCTACCACTCTAAAGAAACCTACACTAGACCATGATGACCTCGCCAGCTACTGACCCATCATTCACCTTTTATTCATCGGCAAGATCATTGAATAAGCATTCTATGTTCAACTCCAAAATCTTATTAAAGCTAACCATCTGTTGCACAACTACCAGTCTGGCTGCAGATCATGCTTCAGCACAGAGACTGCTACCTTACACATCGTAGATGATGCCCACCTGATCAGAGATAAAGATGACCCCTACCTCCCGATATTGCTGGACCTCTCAACTACCTTCAACACAGTCGACCACCCCACCCTCATACGCACCCCTGGAGTCTTGAATGGAATTCATCAGCATCATCCTACACTGGTTCTCCTCCTCCCTTTCCAACCGACACCAGTTTGTTCACATGGTCACTTCCAGATCTCAAAACCTCCCTATCACCTGCGGAGTCACCTATGGTCCACACTGTCCCCTATCATATTCAACCTTCACATGGAGCTGCTTGGTGCTTTGCTCATAGATAACAGCATCACACTTCACCAATATATCAATGATATGCAACTCTTCCTGAAAGTTTCCTCTGCTTCAGACATCCAAAGCCTAAAACACTACTGCACATCATCCAGGCCTGAATGGCCATCGCCTAACAGAAGCTCAACCCAACCAAGACAGAATTCCTGTTTTTTGCCAAGAACAGCAAACAAGAAACAGTACAAACCTGGCTCAATGGCACAAACGTTGACGGTTTATAACCCCAACTTTCACCACATGTCGAGTCACTGCCAAAAAATGGGCTGGTACCAGCTCTCTCTTCTAAAGAAAGTGTGATAGTTTCTTACAGAAATCCACTTCATAACTGCTGTTCAAGCGCTTGTATTGTCGCATCTGGATAGGGGAAATGCCCTACACCATGGCCTCCCAGCCTCCACACTGGCACCCCTTTGGGGCATCCTACACGCTGAAGCACGTCTCATCCAGGGCCTGAAGAAATATGATACATTAACCTTGCCAGGTCGCACTATCTTCAAAGCCAGCTTGATCATTTGCCAATACATCATGGGCAGCACCCCCACTTATCTAGCAGTAAGGTCACCATCTCTGGTGGTACTCAGCACACCTACTGCATGGGATTTATGGGGTATTAGGGTGAGTAATGTTTGGTTTAGATTTTAAGTAATTTTAAGTATTTGTTCATACATGTTTACAATAATGTGGTTTTCATTATTTTGAAATAGATTTTACACATGTATACTTTGAAAAACTTGTAGTTCAATTATTTTGGTGTGTATAATCAATATTTTATGGGCTGTGGGATATATTCAAGGATTGGCTGGAAGTGTTTTATTGATATGTTAAAATTGACATTTTTTACTGGTGTTCAAATGTAACTATATCATTTGTTGTCATTTTTTGTGTTCAAGTTTTAAAAAAAGAGACATTTTTGGGGATGTATATTTGTGTGGATGCTTTCTATTTATAAATAATTTTTTTAATCTATAATGCTTAAATTGTTTTTTAAAATGCAGTTTTGACATAAATAAAAAAAGTTACATTGTTTTACAGTTGAGGGTCATGTGGTTAGGGCTGTATAATTTACAAATTATGCTTATATTACTGGCTAAAGGGCTTATTTGGGGCTTGGGTGGGTAGTATTTTAATGGTACTTTATTTAAAGGACCACTGGAATTACACGGCAGAGGAGGACCAAATTATGCGGCGGAGTCGACTGAATTATTCAGCAAGAAAAAGGTAAATTATGCAGTATAATGTGGCACTTTTTTGCCATTATTTTGTCATTTTTACACCTGGTAACAGTGTCTGAGAAAAGAGTTCACCTTAATTAGTACCAATTTCACTCCCAAATACAGTAATTAGCAACTGAAAGATGACCAATTAGCCTTTACGAATAGCCTTCTGGTAAGCAGGAACCTGAGACGCCATATTTTTTTAACTTTTGATCCATTTGAGCTAGAAATATGCAGATTATGCGGCAGATCCATAACTATGCAAAAATTGCCATGGCCACAGAATCGCATAATTCCTATGGCCCTGTTTATTTGTAATGTTTTGTATGTTTTGCATATTTTTGTTTGTCTTTGTGGTTTTAATCGAGACAAAATTATGAAATGGGGTACGTTTCTAGAGGTATACAATTTTTTTATTTCTATGCAATTAATTTTTTTAATTACTTTCTGTGTTATAATATGTATAATTTGTTGCATATTTGTGTTTGTGGTTCATTTATATCACTAAGATTAGGGTTTTTTAAACTAAAATATATTATATCTGAACCATACAATTTTTGATTTAAAAATCTAAATTTACTTTTTTGTTTTTTACTGATATTGTTTATTTGAAAAACACCCTGACTTTTTCTGAAATATTTGTGTTTGTTAGATTAGAGTAAGGATCATTTATACACTTTTTCAAATGCTTATGGGTTTGGAGTTAGAATAGTAAATCTCATCCCTTTTATTTATTTATTCCCAAAATTTTGTCACAATCTCAGTCCCTGCCCTTCAGTTTATTCACTTTCCCCTATGTTTGTGAAACTGGAGTCTAAAGAGTAAATCTCACCCCGTTTAAATATGCACTTCCTCCAATTTTTTTTGGACTGGAGCTAGAATAGTAAATGTCACCCCTTTCATTTATACTCTTTTCCTGATTTTAGTGGGATACAAGTTAGAATATCAAATTTCACTCCCTTGATTAATTCACTTTTTCCAATGTTTAAGTGTTTGCAGTTAGATTAGTACATTTTGCCCCATTTATTTATACATCTTTGCTTATTTTTGTCAGACTGGAGTTACAATGACAAATCTCACCCTTTAATTTCTGCTTTTCCCACAAATGTATTTGGATTTAAGTTAGAAGAATAAACCTCACTATGTCAAATAATGCCTTTTCCTTAATCTTTGTGTGTTTAAAGTTTATTTATTTATTTGGCATTTATATTGCACACTGTCACTAAGGGTCTCGAGGTGAGTGAGAAATGCCACACCAGGTGACACCCTAAGGTAGCTAAAAAGCTTGAGCAAACAGCCATGTTTTAAGGCCACGTCTGAACTTCATCACGGCAGGAGGTAAGGTAGAGCCTACAGACACACAAAGAAAAACTGTATCAACCTATCTAGCTTCACAAAATCTGTGGATCTGTAAGAAGTAACCCCCTGAAGATCACAGTGCCCTGGAAGCCATCAGTCACTTAATAAAGCCGGAGGCCTCGCTATATAGAGATGCATGGATGAAGTAGAGTGTTTTAAACTGAGTTCTCTCTTTGATGGGAAGCCAGTGAAACTTGTACAAAATGGGTCTGATGTGATCAACCTCGAGCAGCCAACAACAAAACGTGCAGCTGAGTTCTGGATTACTTGAAGGTTATTAATCAGTGCAAGGGGCGATTCCAGATAGACGGCATAGGCATAATCTAGCCATGAGCCAATCAATGCTCTTGCTGCTATATACTTACTCTCCACATCCAGGTATGGTGATATTGTACGCAGAATTCGAAGTTGGTAATGTCAGGCTGAAACCGCAGGCAATATCTGCTTGGGCACATTGAGCTGGGCATCGAACCTCAACCCCAAACCTTTCACCACTGATGTTGTTTTAGGTGGAGTATCCAGGGTCCAGTAGGAATCCAGCAATAGGTCACAATGACTGTTTAAGACAAGCCCCTGTGTCTTCTAAGCATTAAGGGGCTCATTATGATGTTGTGACGTTCGCCACTGCCGAGCCGGTGGTGGCGACCGTCACGGCATCGTAACGAGTGAAACCCCTCGTCATATTACAATGGCAGGGGGTTTCGCGGCAGACGCAAAGTGCGTCCGCCGCTTTTCCGCCAGTCGGCGGAATTGGCCCCTAATATGGTGGCGGTGCCTAGCAGGCACCGCCATCCATATTAGGATGGTGTGTTGTGAAGGCCTTTCCATGGCGGCAAAGGCTGGCGGGGATGTTCTTTGGGGGCTCTATGCGGGCCCCCGGGGGGTGGGGGGTGCACTTGGGGGGTACCCATGGTACCCCCCTCCATTTGCATGCACAAGGTGGCAGGCACCGCGGTGCCTGCCACGTTGTGCAGGCAAATGCACAACATGTCATTTTGGCATTGCGGCGGGTGCTGCTGTAGGCAGCACCCGCCGCACTGTCAAATATGCAGGATGCGATCGCCAGGGTGGCAGTCGCATCCTAATTAGCGGTGCGGGACCGCCGCACGTCTGGCGGCTGGTCCCAACACCGCGAGGATGGCAGGCAGACTCAGGTCCGCCCGTCATCCTAATAGGCCCCTAAGTGTATTGCTCCCCATCGAACTTCAGATGAAGTGCATGTTTTGTTGAAACTTGACATGAGATGCTACATTGTTGTCCAATCATGGCAAAATCTGGGTATCCTCATAAAGGCTCTAACTCCTTATTCCTCTTGGGCGAGAGCAAGTGGCCTCAGACAGGTGTTAAAAAGATGGGGGATAATCAGAGACTCAGTGGTACCTCATATAAAAAACACCAACTCTCTGTGAGACAAATGGGGCAAGCATTACTGCTTCAGAGCGGTTTGCCAAGAATGACTGGTACCAATGCAATACCATACTCCCTATGGCAATTGCTGCGATACGGTCCACGATGACGGAATGATCGACCCTATCAAAGGTGGCTGAGAGATCCAACAAAATCACAGCAATAATGAGTCCTTTATTTAAATCCAATCCGAGACCATCCAAGATTCATTCATACCAGGACTGACTTCATTCCATGAGCTGGATGGAAATCAGCCCCCTTCTCATTTAACCAATTATGGATCTGTAGATCTTCCCAGAGCACTTGCACCACATACTTTTCTAACACTTTTGCCACATACAACAACAATGAAATTGGTCAAAAACTTTTAAAAACTGTATGATCCAATCCTGTTTTTTTCACAAGGATATTGTGAAGTGAAACCACCAATTATGTATTGTTTTCAATTTTTGTTGTGTTGCAATACCGAAAGCATGTCATAGCAATATATTTATTTTGATGTGTTGCCTTTTTACAGTTTGACATTTATAATTATTCTATAAACATTTTATGGAAGAAAGAATTTTAAAAATAGTTTTTTTGCAATATTTGAGTGAATACTGGATTTCTTTTTATATATATATTGTTTTATTTTCACCTGGTTATATTTATTAATACATTATATTTTTTATATTGTTGGTAATTTTATTTTAAATAAACACAGTTAGGGCAGAGAACTCCGCACATAAAAAGAAAAGAGAGGCCTTTCATTTAATGTGCGTAGCCTCCGCCACCAGTGTGGAGTCTCCAGTCATAAAATTACTAGTCGTAAAATTAAAGTCGCAGTTTGTGAATACCAAAAAGAAGTTCACTTACATAAAGGCGTAAGTTTACCTTTGTGAATCAGGCCCTTTGTGAGCAAAAGAGACGTAAATCAAAAATAAACCTGTGCGCCAGGTTTCATGGAATCTGTGAGTACAGTGTGAGCTGAACAAATTAAACTCTGCAATTATCTGGGACCTTTTTACCCTACACAGGCCACAAGGACTTGCATGGCACTCGCAACTGAAAATGAAAAAAAAACTTCTTCCTACAGGATGGACTCAACAAAGACAAAATTCATCCTGCAGTTAGCCTGCACAAAGCACTCTTTTGGTCTCAAAGGAATTATTGGGAAGGAGCATGAACGAGATTATTATTACACTTCATCATTTCTAGCAAGGTAATGGCACTCTTGCAGATATTGTCACCCTGCAATTTCTTGCGAGTAATCACAGGGGACTTTCATGCCCTTTTACTAGAAAGTACAGACTACCCAGGAACAAATTCAATGCATAGCATGGTGTTTTTATAATGATGTTTATCAAGCGGAGACAGACGATCCTAATCGGTTCCTGCTCATTTCTTTCAGAGGGGCATTGTGTTCTTGAAAGATGCCGGCTAGACTATTTTTTTTTAGCCAGATAAAGTGATCATTCATTGACGTTTGCATTTTGCTTTTTGTGCTTTTAGACTTTTTGTTTTTGCACTTTTGATTGGTCTAACACTGTATTCACATTATTTTTACTTTGCAAATTCACGCTTTTCTTTTAAACATATTTCTACGATCTCTTCTGAAAACTACATTTGAAATGACAATAATAGTGTTTTTACATAGCGCTTGCTTCGGCATTCCCTATTTAAAGTCTTGTAATAAATGCAATGGAATCCTAACACGGGCAGAATACGGAAGCGCCCATGTGGCACTTCCATATTAAAGAAGGCGCCAAAGACGTTTGTGCAACTCCTTCTGCAGTACACCTTGTGCAGACGCACATTTAGCACTAGTGCGTTTCAAAGGAGGCCTTGCTTTCCTCATTTGCATGGCGGTGTGATATATGCAAATGAAGTAAGGGCGTTGCCCCTTCCACAATGCGGTATTTCTGAGGCAGGCTCAGGGACTAACAAGCTCTCGAGAGGCACCTGCTTGTTGCTGAGAAGTGCCGGTACTCTCCAATTAAAAGTATTATGTTTTTCCTGAGAAGTGCAGGTACTCGCCCTCTCAAAATAACAAAGTGCCAGTACTCAGTACCGGACTGTACTGGCCTATTTACAGCACTGGTTTTAAAGTTCTTCAAAGGGCTGAAAGGAAATTTGTGTTGGGGGCTTGTGGTATCCTGCATACCTGTCATCGACACTGTAGTTCCATTTTGCCTTGAACTCCAGCCTTCCAAAGCTCCAAAGTGGAGGAGCCGTTTACCCCCTTTATTGTCTGTAGCGCTTTGAAGCATCAGTAAAGCTGTACGAGAGCTGTGCAGCCCTCTTCTCAAGCAAATATATTGTTTACTAGTTCAGGACCCTGTTAGCTATGGGTGTTATTGTTAATCAAAGTAACAGTAGTTTATTTACTGATCTTTGAAGAATTAAAGGCTAAGTATACCCTGCCAGAAGTGCAGCTAGCTAGTGCATTTATTTCAGCAAAACCATTTAACATTTAACTTTAGCTTGTCCTTTTTACACTTAGGGGTCTATTACGATGGCGGTCGGATGACCACCGCCGGGCCGGCGGTGGTGCCCGCCGGACCGGCGGTGGACATCCGACCGCGATCGCAAGCCAGAAAACCGCCGGTCAAATTAGGATGGCGGTGGTAACCGCGGCGGTGGGAAATTCTGACCGCCGCTTTTCCGCCGGTAGCCATTCGCACTCCTGCCTGGCGGACGAAGCAGGACCGGGATAATGGTGGCGGGGCAGAGCAGGCTCTGCTGGCACAATTATGATGCCGGCGGTAGCCAGCCTTTCCTCAGCGGTCAGACCGCCATGGAAAGGCATGCGGAGATTGTCTTCCGGGGGCCCGTTGCGGGCCCCCAATGTTTGGGGGGGTGTGGGTGCACTGGGGGGTACCCATGGTCCCCCCCTACATTTCCCTGTGCCAGGAGGCAGGCACTGTGCAGTGCCTGCCACGCAGTGCAGGGAAATGCAGGACATGCTCCTTTGGAATTCGCGGCGGTGCTGCGGGCAGCAGCAACCGCCGCAATGTTAAGGCCCGCGATCCGACCGCCGTGGTCGGATTTCGACCGTGGGTCATTGTAATCCGACCGGCGGTGATGTCGCGGTCCATACGGGCGGTCTTTTCCCGCTACCATGGCGGTCGGGGAGGTTTTCCGACCGCCATCGTAATAGACCCCTTAGTACTGAAATGCAGCTAGCAGCAGAGAAAAACTCAAGGACGATGAGGTCACCAAAATAAAATGTGGGAGGAGTTTAAATATGACCAATGGGCATCCTGTGACGGAGTTGAGCAAATAAGGCCTTCCATGCAAAATTCACACACTTGTGATTGCCACTGTTTTGAGCCTGATAGAGCGCGCTCGGATCACTGACATAATATCGACGACAACAATATCGACCTACCAGAATATCGTGTCAAGAATATCGATGTCCAGAATATCGACATCCTATCTCTACAAAGGTAAGTACAAAAATATCGAAACCAAAATATCGTGGTTTAAAATATTGTTGTTCAAAATATTGTTTTTTTTTTAAATGTCTTAAAAATAATATAAAATAAATTAAATAATAAATATAATTAATAAAAACATAGTTAGAATTATTTAGAAATGTTAATAATTATAAAACATAAATGTAATATAAAAATTAATTAAACATACATATATAAAAAAATTATATATATATTTACTTAATAATATTAATAAATAATTAAATTTATTAAATTATAAAACATAAATGTAATAAAAATTATAAATACATATATATATACATAAACCTGTAAGATAAATATAAAAATAAATTATATATATAATAAAATAAAATATTAAAATAAATATTTATCTTTAAAACAACATTTTACACTACATTAACTGAAACAGTAGGAAATGTTGGATAGCGTAGGGGATAAAATTACTATTCCCACTCCAGGGAGTGCAACAGTAGGGAAAGTGTTGGATAGCGGAGAGGAATAATTTACTATTCCCACTCCAGCAAGTGCAACAGTAGGGAAAGTGTTGGATAGCGGAGGGGAATAATTTACTATTCCCACTCCATGAAGTGCAACAGTAGTGAAAGTGTTGGATAGCGGAGGAGATACAATTACTATTCCCACTCCAGCGAGTGCAACAGTAGGGAAAGTGTTGGATAGCGGAGGGGAATAATTTACTATTCCCACTCCAGCAAGTGCAACAGTAGGGAAAGTGTTGGATAGCGGATGGGAATAATTTACTATTCCCACTCCAGGGAGTGCAACAGTAGGGAAAGTGTTTGATAGCGGAGGGGAATAATTTACTATTCCCACTCCAGCAAGTGCAACAGTAGGGAAAATGTTGGATAGCAAAGAGGAATAATTTACTATTCCCACTCCAGCAAGTGCAACAGTAGGGAAAGTGTTGGATAGCGGAGGGGAATAATTTACTATTCCCACTCCACGGAGTGCAACAGTAGGGAAAGCGTTGGATAGTGGATGGGAATAATTTACTATTCCCACTCCAGAGAATGCAACAGTAGAGAAAGTGTTGGATAGCAGAGGGGAATAATTTACTATTCCTACTCCAGCAAGTGCAACAGTAGCGAAAGTGTTGGATAGCGGAGGAGAATACTATTCCCATTCCACGGACTGCAACAGTAGGGTAAGTGTTGGATAGCGTAGGGGTTAAAACTACTATTCCCACTCCAACGAATGCAACAGTAGGGAAAGTGTTGGATAGCGGAGGGGATAAAATTACTATTTCCACTCCAGCAAGTGCAACCGTAGGGAAAGTGTTGGATAGCGGAGGGGAATAATTTACTATTCCAACTCCAACGAGTGCAACAGAAGGGAAAGTATTGGATAGCGGAGGGGATAAAATTACTATTCCCACTCCAACAATTGCAACAGTAGGAAAATTGTTGGATAGCGGAGGGGAATAATTTACTATTCCCACTCCACAGAGTGCAACAGTAGGGAAAGTGTTGGATAGCGGAGGGGAATAATTTACTATTCCAACTCCAGGGAGTGCAACAGTAGGGAAAGTGTTGGATAGAGGAGGGGAATAATTTACTATTCCCACTCCAGCAACTGCAACAGTAGGGAAAGTGTTGGATAGCGGAGGGGAATAATTTACTATTCCCACTCCACAGAGTGCAACAGTAGGGAAAGTGTTGGATAGCGTAGGGGATAAAATTACTATTCCCATTCCAATGAGTGCAACAGTAGGGAAAGTGTTGGATAGCGGAGGGGATAAAATTACAATTCCCATTCCAGCAAGTGCAACAGTAGGGAAAGTGTTGGATAGCGGAGGGGAATAATTTACTATTCCCACTCCAGCAAGTGCAACAGTAGGGAAAATGTTGGATAGCGGAGGGGAATAATGTACTGTTCCCACTCCACGGAGTGCAACAGTAGGGAAAGTGTTGGATAGTGGAGGGGATTAAAATTACTATTCCCACTCCAACAATTGCAACAGTAGGGAAAGTGTTGGATTGCAGAGGTGAATAATTTACTATTCCCACTCCAGCAAAATAATAAACATTAATTAACAAATACTTAAATAATAAAAATAATTTACCTCCCACCAAATACCCCTATAAATGACATCACCACTATTGTAAAACATGACACAATTAACATAATTGCTTAACAATTAATTAATTAACTAATAACAATGAACACTAAAATTAAAAACAATCAATATTAAATTAATTCATACTATTAAGACTATAAAATAACAATAAATAAATATTATATGAAACAATTGAAAATTATATTAATTTTTAATTACTTCCCACACTACTGCCCTCTAAATACACAACTCGCTCACAAAAACTTGACACAAATAAACATATTTACTAATTAATTATTAATTAATAACCAATTAATAATTAATAAATAACAAATTATGAAACACAATTAACAATATAAAATATTAAATACATAAATATTAATTAGTTACATTATTAATTAATTATAATTAAATTACTTACCACCCTACTCCCCTATAAACCCACAACCCGCTCCTAAAAAAAGACAATTAACATTTTTACCAATTAATTTCTAATAACTAATAACCAATTAATAACTAAATAAGAAATTAAATAACACAACAATATAAATTATTAAATACAAAAATATTAATTAATTAAAATTATCAATTAATTAATTATAATTAAATTACTTCCCACCCTACTCCCCTATAAACCCACAACCCACTCCTAAAAAATGACACAATTAACATATTTACCAATTAATTAATAATTAATAACCAATTAATAACTAATTAATAACACATTAATTAACACAATTAACAATATAAGTTATTAGATACAAAATATTAATTAATTAAAATGATTAATAAATTAATTTTAATTACATTACTTCCCACCCTATTCCCCTATAAACCCACAACCCACTACGGAACTAAAACGCAATATTTAATTTCTTAAAAAATTAATAATTACTAAAAATTTATTAATAAATATATTATAATTAAATTACTTCCCACCCTATTCCCCTATAAACCCACAACCCGCTACGGAACTAAAATACGCAAAAATTACTTAACATAAAATTAATTACTTCTAAAAATTTCAAACATACATTAAAAAAATAAGCTATACTTTTAACACATATACTAAAATACAAAACACTAAAATAAATTTCGATATTATTAACAACGATATTTTGACTAATGATATTACTAACTTCGATATTAACAAAAACGATATTTCTTACCTGCATGTCGATATTCTGGTCGACGATATTCTTGCAGGTCGATATTCTGTCACATCAATATTTAAACATCGATATTATGGCTTATCGATATTTCAACATCGATATTAAGACTGCATACCAGCGCGCTCATGCTCTTTCATTTGTAGGGGTGAATTATAATCACGAGTAGTTTTCACCCACACATATATTCCTTTGTCGTGTTAACATTTTGGTTGTTCGTAAAATTTAATAAGCCGTAAGTGAAGTGATAGAAATTTCTATACAACGTGGAGAATTCAACATTGTAATTGTGTGCTATTTGATGAAAGTCTTAATGTGCCGAGTTTTACCTGTGACTAACGAGGGATAATTAATTTGCTTTGTAACACATTGATTTAATTGGGTGCTCAATGTATTTTATGTTGTTTCTTATGTTAGCCGAATTCAGTAGGCCTCATGTGTATTTCTCCCTGTTGCTCTCTAGATGAGTTTGCTAGTAAAATTCATGTGCATGCAGAATCTGTTCTTTCTCACGTTTCTGTTGCAGGTGGAGAAATTCATCCTTGTTAGTTAGAATAACGCTTTTGTTTTAGGAGCTAGGCTTAGGGAGGAGAGGATACATTTGAACAAGCGATACTATTCCCACTCCAACAATTGCAACAGTAGGGAAAGTGTTGGATTGCAGAGGTGAATAATTTACTATTCCCACTCCAGCAAAATAATAAACATTAATTAACAAATACTTAAATAATAAAAAATAATTTACCTCCCACCAAATACCCCTATAAATGACATCACCACTATTGTAAAACATGACACAATTAACATAATTGCTTAACAATTAATTAATTAACTAATAACAATGAACACTAAAATTAAAAACAATCAATATTAAATTAATTCATACTATTAAGACTATAAAATAACAATAAATAAATATTATATGAAACAATTGAAAATTATATTAATTTTTAATTACTTCCCACACTACTGCCCTCTAAATACACAACTTGCTCACAAAAACTTGACACAAATAAACATATTTACCAATTAATTATTAATTAATAACCAATTAATAAATAACAAATTATGAAACACAATTAACAATATAAAATATTAAATACATAAATTTAATTAGTTACATTATTAATTAATTATAATTAAATTACTTACCACCCTACTCCCTATAAACCCACAACCCGCTCCTAAAAAAGACAATTAACATTTTTACCAATTAATTTCTAATAACTAATAACCAATTAATAACTAAATAAGAAATTAAATAACACAACAATATAAATTATTAAATACAAAAATATTAATTAATTAAAATTATCAATTAATTAATTATAATTAAATTACTTCCCACCCTACTCCCCTATAAACCCACAACCCACTCCTAAAAAATGACACAATTAACATATTTACCAATTAATTAATAATTAATAACCAATTAATAACTAATTAATAACACATTACTTAACACAATTAACAATATAAGTTATTAGATACAAAAATATTAATTAATTAAAATGATTAATAAATTAATTTTAATTACATTACTTCCCACCCTATTCCCCTATAAACCCACAACCCACTACGGAACTAAAACGCAATATTTAATTTCTTAAAAATTAATAATTACTAAAAATTTATTAATAAATATATTATAATTAAATTACTTCCCACCCTATTCCCCTATAAACCCACAACCCGCTACGGAACTAAAATACGCAAAAATTACTTAACATAAAATTAATTACTTCTAAAAATTTCAAACATACATTAAAAAAATAAGCTATACTTTTAACACATATACTAAAATACAAAACACTAAAATAAATTTCGATATTATTAACAACGATATTTTGACTAATGATATTACTAACTTCGATATTAACAAAACGATATTTCTTACCTGCATGTCGATATTCTGGTCGACGATATTCTTGCAGGTTGATATTCTGTCACATCAATATTTAAACATCGATATTATGGCATATCGATATTTCAACATCGATATTATGACTGCATACCAGCGCGCTCATGCTCTTTCATTTGTAGGGGTGAATTATAATCACGAGTAGTTTTCACCCACACATATATTCCTTTGTCGTGTTAACATTTTGGTTGTTCGTAAAATTTAATAAGCCGTAAGTGAAGTGATAGAAATTTCTATGCAACGTGGAGAATTCAACATTGTAATTGTGTGCTATTTGCTGAAAGTCTTAATGTGCCGAGTTTTACCTGTGACTAACGAGGGATAATTAATTTGCTTTGTAACACATTGATTTAATTGTGTGCTCAATGTATTTTATGTTGTTTCTTATGTTAGCCGAATTCAGTAGGCCTCATGTGTATTTCTCCCTGTTGCTCTCTAGATGAGTTTGCTAGTAAAATTCATGTGCATGCAGAATCTGTTCTTTCTCACGTTTCTGTTGCAGGTGGAGAAATTCATCCTTGTTAGTTAGAATAACGCTTTTGTTTTAGGAGCTAGGCTTAGGGAGGAGAGGATACATTTGAACAAACGATACTGAAAATGTGGGACGGTGTTCTTTCTCACTGGAGAAGGCCTGGGAATCAAGGTCTTCGAGCAAGAGCCTGGGAGCACTGTTGCTGCATGGAAAGTTCCTAAGAGGAAGTGTCCAGCTGAATGGGATGATCGCGTGATGTGATGATGGGTGTGTCCTACGATTTTTGGTGTTGGGGTTAGGGACAGAGTCCGGAGACTTCTGCCGTACCTTGAGAGGAGAGAGCATCTTAGAATGAGCTGTATAGCTTTATGCTGCTTGACCCATTCAACGTGAGTGTACTTCTTAGGAAGCCTTCACGTGATGACACATTTTCTGAACTTGCCTGGGAAATGCTAAGTAGGGATGTCACGATAGTGGTAGCGTAGGGACAGACTAACAATCTTTACCTGCGAACATCCAATGAAGAAGACCCTCAATGTGGGAGCAGTTATATTCTGCACCTTGATTCTGGAATTGGTTATTCTGTGTTTGTTACATCGTCTCAACTTTACCCGTAGATTTGGCTTTGTATGAGTTCCCATATACTTCTACACCCTCATTTTGAGGTGTCTGTATGTCCAACTGTTCTTGGCTTTGTAATAAACTAATTAAACTTTGAATTGGGAGTCTTTGATTCTTCGAAGTCATGGTTCATTGGAACTGCAAAGTAGAATTGGCGAATGATTTTCTCTCCCCTCCACACTTTTAAGCAGGTAACAAAGAGCCATCGACCAGGGGTTCCAGAGTAAGGGGCCGATTCCGATTCGGGCCGGAAAACGTACCGACCGACTCGGTTCGGGAATTTAGTCCGACCGACACGTACCGGCGCTGCCCGACCAGCGTAGTATGATGAAATGCATGTGAATCACGACCTACTCGTACGGAACACAAGCCGTACGACCGAACCGCACGGAAAACAGCTATCCAGCCGGAAAACCACGCGAATCGAACCTACCGACACGCACCAGGAATGAACCCGAACGAAACGTACCCGCGAACTTCGACCCGCGCAGTACGATGCAATGCGTGGAATACCAGACCGAGTCGGACGGAGACCAAGCCGTACGACCGATACACATACAAAATCGGGCCGAAGCAACCCAAAACCCAGCGACCGACGCGTACGCCGCACATGAAACACAGCAGAAACACAGCATGAACGTCTCAGAGAAGCTCGCACGAGCCAACTGCAGCGTCCTACTCGGTCAGAAGAACGTCTCCTACATGCACAAAAACTACAAAGGAAAAATACAAAAAAAAGGGCCAAACAAGCAATTACAAAGCCAATAAATACTGGGGGGGGGGAACATGGAACAAAGACACACCCACAACCCCACCCATATAAAGCCCACAAATCCTGACCATGATCCCTTGCAAATTCAACTGACCTGCCAGCACAGAACACCTTCAGACAGCAACCACAGACACACTCACAGCTCATCCATCACACAAGCCACACACCATCATCACCTCAACAAATAGCACCCTCACATACACCCAGCAAAACCTACACTCACACACCCTCACTTGTACACCCACACATACATCAATCACCACCACCACCCATCACCATGCCCCCAAAGAAGAATCCAAAGTTCCTAGACAGTGAATTGGAAGTCCTGGTAGATGAGATCCTCAGGGTAGAGCCACAGTTGTTTGGTACATTGGTACAACAGACCCCCATGTCGCAGAAAACCAAGATGTGGGAGAGGATCATCGACAGGGTGAACGCACAATCACCATGTTTGCGCACAAAGGAAGACATCCAGAACAGGTGGTATGATGTGCGCAGGAGGGTCAAGGACCTACTGAAGAAGGACTACGCCCTGAGCCAATACACCGGCAGTGGCCCTCCTGCCAAACCAGTATACCTCAGGCCCTGGGAGGAGAAGGTGCGGGCCATCCTACCACCAGTGAGCGTATATGGACTAGAAAACATCCCAGAGCCTGGTGAGTACACAACAAATATATACAATATTGTGTGACAATACACACACATCACTGTCAAGGGGATAGTCAAACCATGCACCCTTAGCAAATCCACACCAACCAAAAGATAATCATCCCAAGATGTGTATGTCAGTCAGAGAAACACAATACATGCCATCTCATAGTGATATGTAACTGTGTCATGACATGTACAAACCCAACAACAAATACAGCTAGGCAGTGGCACAAATCTAACCAACAAACACAGTCAGATATGTAGCCACCACCAGAACACCACCTCACAGGGAAGCACACTGAAAGGAAGGAATTCTGTGTATGCTGGTCAAGTCAGTGTAGCCAATAGCATGATGGGAGTTGTAGTCACAGATACTGCTCACCCTCACAATTGGCCCATCAACACCACTGTG
This sequence comes from Calotriton arnoldi, assembly GCA_963921515.1. Taxonomy (NCBI): domain Eukaryota; kingdom Metazoa; phylum Chordata; class Amphibia; order Caudata; family Salamandridae; genus Calotriton; species Calotriton arnoldi. The sequence continues at coordinate 46,468 of CAWUFW010011320.1, forward strand.
AACCATGCTCACATCACAGGGAGTGGAAAACAACTGACAAGATGGCTGACACTGGGTACTGCTGTGGGGAGCACAAGGCCCTGCTGGGAACTGTGCACCAACAAACAACAGGACCACACTGTCAGCCATCTTGCCATTGCTGTCACACTCAGTGAAGTCCACTCAAAAGGAAGGAAGTATGTTCCATGGTGGGATATCTGGCTGGGTGGGAAGGAGGACTGACAGCTCTGACCATAGTTACAAGCAGCTCTTCTCACACACACCCTTAACACAAACTCCACACAACTCACCTGGGAGAATGCAATGCCGTACACTTCCATTAAATATCCCACAAAGAACCACCACCATGGGTTATGCTGTGTGAAGCACAGGGACACTTTTGGGACTTGTAGCCAAACTAACGCCAGGACAACACTCTCAGCCATCCTGTCAGCACAGGCACACTACCCCCACAGGGAAGCAGAGTCAAAAGGAAGGAAGTATGGGCATGCTGGGAAGGGGGTGTAGGCAATGGCATGATGGGAGTTGTAGGCACAGATATTGCTCACCTTCACATTTGGCACATCAACACCACTCTGAACCATGCTCACATCACAGGGAGTGGAACAACAACTGACAAGATGGCTGACACTGGGTACTGCTGTGGGGAGCACAAGGCCCTGCTGGGAACTGTGCACCAACAAACAACAGGACCACACTGTCAGCCATCTTGCCATTGCTGTCACACTCACACACAGTGAAGTCCACTCAAAAGGAAGGAAGTATGGGCATGCTGGGAAGGGGGGTGTAGGCAATGGCATGATGGGAGTTGTAGGCACAGATATTGCTCACCCTCATAATTGGCCCATCAACACCACTCTGAACCATGCTCACATCACAGGGAGTGGAAAACAACTGACAAGATGGCTGACACTGGGTACTGCTGTGGGGAGCACAAGGCCCTGCTAGGAACTGTGCATCAACCAACAGCAGGACACCACTGACTGACATCCTGAAAGACAACTTGCACTCCCTGCAATGGAAGCACGTTCCATGGTGGGATATCTGGCTGGGTGGGAAGGAGGACTGACAGCTCTGACCATAGTTACAAGCAGCTCTTCTCACACACACCCTTAACACAAACTCCACACAACTCACCTGGGAGAATGCAATGCCTCACACTTTCATTAAATATCCCACAAAGAACCACTACCATGGGTTATGCTGTGTGAAACACAGGGACACCTTTGGGACTTGTAGCCAAACTAACGCCAGGACAACACTCTCAGCCATCCTGTCAGCACAGGCACACTACCCCCACAGGGAAGCAGAGTCAAAAGGAAGGAAGTATGGGCAAGCTGGGAAGGGGGGTGTAGGCAATAGCATGATGGGAGTGGAAGTCACAGCCCAACATCCCCCACCCACATGGCCCAGCAAGCTCACACTGAAGCATGCACACCTCACAGGGAGTGAAAAGCCACTTCTAAGATGTCTGACAATGGTCCTCTGTTGTGGGGAGTACCAGGCCCTGCTGGAAACTGTGCACCAACCAACAGCAGGACACCACTGACTGACATCCTGAGAGTCAACCTGCACACACTGCAACGGTGGCATGCTTCATGGTGGGATAACTGGGCTGGGGGGAGAAGGAGGGCCGGATGTCCACCAAATACAACCAATGCTGGCCATGCACACACCTCAACATTCACACTGAAATGCTTCAGGTTGGCAGGATAATGTGCAACCCCAATATCAACCTCTGACTCTGACAACTTAGGACAATGCAATGTACAGGCCCGCATCCAGAGGTACAGTCACATCTGTCAGGTGTGTGAACCATTGATGCCTGTAGAAACATAACATACATTGTGTGTCTCTTCCAAAAACAGGTGATGATGGGGACACAGCAGCAGACGAGGAGGAGTCCCTGTCCCAGGCTCCGGGGGACACTGAGCTCACTGGTGTGGAACAGCCTCTGCCCACCTCGGATGGCGAAGAACTACCTGGACCCTCCGGTGAGAGTCATCATGCAGCACCAGCAGGACCAACATCTGCACCCCCTGCACCCACCCCTCCAACAACTGCCAACACACAGACCACCCCCGCCGACACGGACAGACCAAGGTGCACCGATGACAACAGCACAGGGACCCAGGCACACCACGGAGCAACGGACAACACCAGTAACAACCGCCAAGGGGGCCTAGGGTCACCAGTGCGTGCCACCGCAGGTCCTGCAAGTGTCGCCAGGGGTAGTGGGAGGGGTGGTAGACCTAGGTCGCTGTTTGCAGCGGGGTCTGGACTGCATGATGACCCCCAACTGGTACGCATTGCTGATGCGTACCAGACCAGCACCGGAGAGGTCAGCCAGGTAGTGGGGATCCTCAAGGACATACAACAGCAGCAGGCTGCCCATCATGCCCGCTTGGACTCACACATGTCCCGTGTGGAGACACAGATGTCTCGCATGGAGTCCAAGTGGGACACATTGCAAGAACTTACAGCGGTGCATAGGGACATATTGACATGCCTCCGCCAGATGAGCACCAACATGGCCACACCTCCCTGTGTGCCCACAACATCTGGTGCTGCAACAACTGCCACTGCCACAGGGAGGGAGGATGACTCTGGCGGAGAGTCCTCTGCACCGCAGCAGCCTGCACGTGAGGGTCCCCCCCCCAAAGAAGAGGGGTCATCCGAGGAAGGAAAACTGAGAGGCCGATGGCCACGCACATCCCCCAGGAACCCAACACCTGTTCTGGACATTCTCCTTTGTGTGCAAACTGTTCACCCTGTCGAATGCAACCCAACTCCCCCACATGACATGGGGAGTTTAAGTTGGACCAATGTATCACATGACTGTGGACTTTACTCTGGACATTTCTGCTACCAAGACTTCCAACTCATCTGGGAACTTTGGATTCCGAACCCAATGTACAGCACCCACCATCCTGTGCACTATCCCCACACATGTATGTAAATAAACTCACCAATACACCATACTTGCCTCTGTTGTGATTCCAACGTGGTTTCTGTCATGGAGATGATGATCTGCAAAATGACACTGTGCATGCTAACTGCTACAGCAAGTTCTACACCGTCATGTGAGTCATGGCAACGTGACACATATGAGGGAGACACACCACTAGGGCTACACAACACATACACACCAGGGCCATCTGAATCATCGCCTACACTGATGTTGCCAGGAAATACAGTGGAATGCACAGACACCACACCTATTCAGAGTCTGTGTTAACTAGCCCACAGGTGCAGTAAGCAAATGTCAGTCAGATGTGTGACCACAGACAACGCACATCACAAAGTGAAGCACAGGTTTATTACACATTTGCAACATGTTGAGTCCACCACAGATGCAAGGTAATCCCACGTGGCAGTGGCCACACAGTCAACAAGTGTAGAAGAAAGAAGGTCCAGGGGTGTGTGGCACATCACCTGTAGGGAAACGACAGCTTCCACCCTGGAAGTTGATTCATGGTGTCGGGGGATCACAGTTGACCAAACAACTCTGAAAGTACCCTGTGAAGGACAGACATGACACACAGTCAAAAGCACTGAAGAACATGACAGAACTCCAAAACTCATGCCCAATACATGTCACAAGATACCTACACAGAACCAAGTTAGCATGTCAACACTGTTGGGGAGTACAGACTACCTGTAAGGACACAACGCTGCACGCATACAGTCAAGTAGCACATGGACACACTCAAACAGCACCAGAGCACCACCAACAGATATCACGCAAACCCACATCATTGACATGACATCTCTGGATACTCACACTCAGCTGAAGAAGTTGGTGATGAGCTGTGTGCGGACATCAGCCTCATCATCATCACCATCACTGGCATCATGGCCCAGGCCAGGATCCTCCACAGGTGGCGGATGTTGGTCATCGTCATCCAGGATGAGAGGCAACTCCTTCCGCACTGCCAGGTTGTGTAGCATGCAGCAGACGATGACAATCTTGCACACTTTTGCTGGGGCATATGGGAGGGCCCCTCCTGTCTTGTCCAGGCAGCAAAAGCGGCTCTTCAGGAGACCAAATGTCCGCTCGATCACTCTCCTGGTCCGACCATGTGCCTCATTGTAGCGCATCTGGGCTGGTGTCACAGGGTTCCTGAGGGGCGTCAGCAACCACTGCATGTTGGGGTATCCGGAGTCATCTACATACAGACAATTGCACATTAGCTGAGTTGGAAAAGAGGGTGGAATACTACATTGCAGAACACACACAATGGTACAAAGTCAGTACACACCGACAAGCCAGGCACGCTGGTTCCGCATCTGTGACATCATCCTCGGGATGCGACTACTCCTCATCACGTAGGCATCGTGTGCAGAACCGGGGAAACGGGCACACACGTGTGAGATGCACATATCTGCAAGACATACCACCAGGGCATTGACCGAATGGTAATGTTTTCGGTTCCTGTATGCCTGCTCATGTGCCTGTGGTGGTACCAAAGCCACATGTGTCCCATCAATGGAGCCAATGACATGCGGCATCCTCCCCAGGGCATAGAAGTCACGCTTGACGTCAGTGAGTTGTTGACGTTTAGGGAAATAGATGTACTGGTTCAGGTATCTCAACATAGCCTCCAAAACATCGCGTAGCACACGGCTCAACATGGTCTGTGACATCCCACCAGCAGACGCCACAGTGTGTTGAAAGGTACCCGTGGCAAAGAAGTGTAGGGCTGCCATCACCTTCACCTTGGGGGTCAGCGCTGTAGGGTATGTCCGGCCAGGTTGCAAATGTGGGGCCAACCGCAGCGTCAATTCCTCAATCAGCGGCCTGGTGAAGCGGTACCGTCGGATGCAGTCCCGTTCAACCATGGTTGCAAGGTCAGGGAATGGTCTATGGACAGCTGGTGCCCTGCAGTGCATAGGTGAAGAAAGAAAGATTGTCAGTCACCCCACATATGTGGCATAGACCATACTCAATATCACATTATACATCATTACGAGACACAAGTACATGATGTGTGTGCCGTTCTGTAAGGACATGTATGGCACCCACATGGCCGACATCTAACATCACAGTTCAACATGTGTCGTCAATAAGTCCCAGGTTGTACTATGGGATATCATTAGGCTGTGTCACAGTACCCATGTACTGCTGTCACGTTCCAAACACACACCACAGTGACATTTGAGGACAGATGTGCCCCAGGCATCACAGCTCATTGACAGGTAGATTCCCAGGGACCCTGTATTGCCACATGGACACTGGCATGACATGGCGTATCATGAATACACCACAGCAAAACAACCATGACCCCCACAGGTAGTGGTCCCTGTTGCCTCTGCACGACAGACATGGACGTCTGTGACACACACACACGCACAACATCAAAGTCTGTGCACAAACAACGTGGATGTGGAGACTGTCTCCCATTGTGCACATGGAATCAGAGACATCTGAAACACAACATGCACACAGACTGTGGAGGGCCATCACTATCGTGGCAATGGGCCACCCTGTGATGTACATACCGTCCAACATGGGACTCAGGGGGTATGTCACATGACATACACATACACAACCTGGAAATGTGACCATGCCACATGCTCTGAAATTAACAGTTGCACATCACAGTGGTCATGTGCACAACACACCAAGGATTCTGTCCCCATGAACACGTGCACAGCCAGGGAGTGGCTGCCCCCAAGTCCCACCCAAACAAACACATGTTGACCCCCATACACAGAGATGGTAATGCAGCCTTACATGCCTTAGGATACAGTGTGGACAGGCTGTGGTGTTGTAGGTGTGCCCCTGAGCCCCTGGAAAGTAAATGTGGCTGGCATACGTTCACCTGTGACAGGCATGGTGACATATGCCAGTGACTTGTACAGGGATGCGTTGTACAGCAATGGACCGATCGGTGCGCACGCCTTGGCCATTGCATATGATGTGTGCGGGTACGCGTAGTACAGCAATGGACCGATCGGTGCGCACGGCTTGGCCATTGCATATGATGTGAGCGGGTACGCGTTGTACAGCAATGGACCGATCGGTGCGCACGGCTTGGCCATTGCATATGTTGTGAGCGGGTACGCGTTGTATATCGAAATACGCGTTGTACAGCAATGGACCGATCGGTGCGCACGGCTTGGCCATTGCATATGATGTGAGCTGGTACGCATTGTATATCGAAATACGCGTTGTACAGCAATGGACCGATCGGTGCGCACGGCTTGGCCATTGCATATGTTGTGAGCGGGTACGCGCTGTACAGCAATGGACCGATCGGTGCGCACGGCTTGGCCATTGCATATGTTGTGAGCGGGTATGCGTTGTATATCGAAATACGCGTTGTATAGCAATGGACCGATCGGTGCGCACGCATTGGCTATGGCCTGGCATGGCAACGGACGCGTTTTCGAAGCTTTAACGAGTCTGATGCTGTGAATTCAGTTGGCCAGCCACAACAATGTTGCAAAATCATGGGTCTCATGAAGTTGAATTTTTGAAGGATGCTGTGGGCGTGTGTAAGTGGTGCAATTCCATGGATTGGCCAGATTCAGAAGATGCAAACGACTTGGACCTATCACTTTGGACACATGGGACAGTAACTGCCTCAGCAGCACACATATAATGCTGGCTGTACCCCTGAGAGCTCACTTGCCTGCACTACATGCTCCAGGACGACATCTGCCACCACCACTGCTGCTGTCTCTGCATCCTCTGGATCCTGCAATGGCACATACTGTGGAGAGAGCCCCAGCCTTCAGCACTGAGGAGAACCAGGCCCTGCTGGACAGCCTCCTTCCACAGTACAGCAAGCTGTATGGGAAAGCAGGGGAGCAGGTGAGAGTGCTGTCCACTGCCTTACTGAATGTGCATGTTGTCTGACTAGCAAGACTTACAGTGTGCACGCCACTGGCTAGCATGCTCACCTGAGATTTCTGCCTAACAGATCGGTCTTCAGGAGGGAAATTAAAAGATGGCTCTTTTCCCAACCCTGAACATGCTGGCTATTGGTATTGCACATCACCCAGCGCCAAGACGCCTCGGCAGTAGTGCGCTTTACAAATATTTTCAGTCAGTAGTTGTCACCCCTCCATAGTGTGTAGTTACATGCACTGGACAGGTATAGTGCAGTAACAGTGCATTCCAACAAGGTTTTACTTCCCAGGCAATGATACCATGTAGTAACTGCAGGAAAACTGTTCATAGCCATCGCTGCACTGCCTGTGTACATCATGTGCCCCTGTGATTGAGACATGTATATCCATATGTGTGATGCACGGATATGTTGCATGTGTAGTGATGTCCTTTACACTTTGTCATCCTCACAGGTTGATGCCCACCAGAAGCAGGAAATCTGGCTGGACATCGCCCGGGCAGTGAGATCCGTGGGGGTCTACAGGCGCAGGATCCGCAACTTCCAGAAGAGGTGGCAGGACCTTCGGGGCTGGACCCGGAGGATCGCAAGGGTCCAGCTGAAGCTGTTGCCTCCTCGCAGGAGGGGCGGACACCGGACCTTGACCCCGCACATGCTCAGGATCCTGGCGGTGGTCTTCCCTGGTCTGGATGGGCAGCTGAAGGCCAGACAGCAGCAAGGAGTGCACTGTGAACTTTGTCTGACATGCTATGTGCCCTTCTCTGGCCTGGTTAACCTTCCACAGTACATCAGTCTTGTGGTCCAGGACCCATGTCCCTCAATTGTGACATGCCCACTCCTCATCTGATACCCAGGTGTGGCCCTTGCAGCCAGGAAGTTGTGTCACTTGGGTACTGTGTCCTTACATTTTGCTTAGCTCAAGGTGGGGGTCAGCATTTGTTCCTGTAACTTTGTTGTGGGCTTCATGGGTGGGTCCATTGCTTACACAATGCCTGAGTTCTGACATCTAATCTGCGTGTAACTTTGATATGTGGTCAAATTGCTGATCTGATTCACCACATGTGCCTGGGGTATTTGGCACACACCCATGCTGCAGGTGGGAACAATGTTTGGGCCTCAGGAGTATGTATATCAAGTGTGTCACACATACTTGGCCACCTGCCTACTGTCCAGGGCTCATCCCTCTTTCACGTGGAGCAGGACAGTCATGCTACTCCAGGCCATACAATACACTCTGTACTCCCACTCCCGTGTATCAGCTGACACGTTGTACCCAGTGGAATGTTCCCTCAGGTGTCTGCCTCTGTGTCATTGTGCTGTGGCTTGGTTGTTAGGACTACTGGGGTGTTTATCGGTTAGGGCTCAGCATGCCACCGGAGATGTGACCATATGAGACGATACATGTGTGACATATAGGTGTTTGATCACTAGTCTGTGCAGACTGGGGTATGCGAATGTGAAGTCCAGGCAGCTGTTTCCCATTCACAGCAGATTGTGAGGTGCTCAGGTTCGGAGGGTTGTGTTTCATGTCTCCCATATGTCCAATTGGTTTGACGTGGCCAAATAAGGGTTCAGATGATGTGGTTTGTGGGGGATGGACATGTGCACTTGTCAGCTACAGGACTTGCATTCCCCATGGCCTAGGATTGTGACACAGTGCAGACTGTTATTGGCTGGCTGCCCTGCCCATGTGACTGGAGACAGTGATGTCTGACTTTGCAGGCATGCCTGTGCCATGGCATTAAACTTCCTAAGAGTGATCCTGCAGGGGAGTGACATGTGCTACATGCACCCCATTGTGGCATTGACTATCAGGACATGGGTGCATCATGGTGTCTGGTGCTGGTATGCATCACATGCATTTCAATTTGGACTCTGGCCATCCCTTTATCCGGACCCCTGTACTGCCTCAGTGGCAAGAGTTGTGATGTGTGCATGTTCACATACTTCACCGTGTTCTCTGCACTGTCCAACTACTGTGTAGGTGGTGCATGTGTCCACACTGGGGTATTGCCATCCGACAGTCACCAGACAGATGGGTGCAAGGCCAGGAGGGATGTGAGTGCCATGGTTGACCATCAGACTGACAATTGGCTTCTCCTACTCTGTTTGGGCAGTTTGGGCAATGTTCAACTAAGGATGCCAGGGCTTGCTCTGTAATGTGCTGTACTTACTGTGGTGTGTGCGGTCAGTGCAGGTGACTGATGTTTGTCTGTTTCCCTACTTGTTTGCAGATACATCCATGGCCACAGGAGGGGACAGCTCCACGGACCAGGAGGAGCCGCAGAGCCAGACTGGGTCAGCAGCTGATGAGTGGTCGGAGGGACCCAGTGGCACGGAGGGCGAGGGGAGCCACACCGAGGAGTCCTCAGCAGCATCCACCTCAGCTGAGGACCACAGCAGCTCGGAGGATGACTCCCTTGTGGAGGCGGGTGTCAGCAGCCACCACACCCCAGCTAGTATTGCTGTCCCCGCCACCACCACCACCGCCCTCCCATCGGCTCCCATTCCAGAGGTCCGTGGAGGCTCCTGTGTTCGGGAGCGTGTCTCCTTCGTGCCAGGCACCGCACCCCCTGCCCCTGTGTCCCCTGCTGCCCTGAGTGAGGAGTCTGTGTACCTACTTCGCCAGCTCCATGTAGGGCAGACAGCAATGCTGAGTGTCCTCCATGCCCACACCACTCTGTTGACTCAGCTGGTGTCGTTCATGGAGGGCATCTCATCGGGCATGTCTGCCCTACAGAGGAGCAATAGGTCCATGGACTCCTCACTGACGGCAGCAGTGTCCCTCCTCCAACAGTCCCTCACGCCTCTTACCTCTGCCCCATCCACACTTCCTGGCACCGTACCTGTCCCAAGCATATGCACACCTGCACAATCACCCAAACACACAGACACGAGCAGCACAGACACACCCACTACAAAGACTAAACGTGCACGCAGGCATCCTCAGGGGACTGATAGCACACCCACAGGGGATGGGGAACAGACACACACACAGGCATCCACAGTCTCTCCGCAGTCCTCAGATACCTCTCCCTCCAAGGCCCCTTCCCTTGCCTCACCTGCAACCCCACCTACACAGCGGCTCTTCCTCTGTAACCTTGGCCTCTTCCCCTCCGATCCAGCTGATCCAGCATACAGGGGGAAGAGGAGGTCCACCCACACAGAGGGGAGTGCCCCTCACCCCCGGACACCCTCCCCCAGGCGCAGACAGACTGAGGCCCCCATCCGCAAGTCCCCCGGAGCCGGAAGAGCAAGACCCCGCCGCCACCCTGCAGCTCAACCACCAAGTCTCCTTCCTCCATCCCTCAGGCCCCCACTCCACAGGTTCCCCCACCACACCCTGCCCCAGGTTCCCCCACCCACAGATACACCATCCCCAAAATGATCCGGCCTTCTCCCCCTACCACTTGCTCCACCAGCACCACACCCCCCACTGCGCATGTTTGTGCCACTGGTGTAGAGGCCGTGTCCTCCCCCTCAGGCCTGCCCACCTTACCTGAACCCCATTCTACTCCCCTGGAGATAGGCACTGCAGTGGAGTCCACTACCACCCCGTCTGACTTGGGCACTGCAGTGGGGAACCTGTCCACTCCATCTGCCCAGCCCACTGCAGTCGTGCCAGCACCCACACCATCTGACTCATGCCCCCCAGTTGTGCCGGCACACACCATGTCAGACACCTCCACTGCAGTTGTCAGTGACTCTCCAGCACCCACCACCCCTTCCCCTGCCTCCTTCTGGTGAGCCCTGATCCTGTCCCTGCGGTGCCTGGCCTGCCCCCCGTATGCCCCTCCGAGGGGAATGTCCCTGGTCCGTAGCAGTGCAGGCAAGCAAAGGGTGACATCTGCCACTGTCACCCTGTTCGGACTTTCCTAATGGACTGGCCATTGGCCTTTGTGTTTTTTCTGGACTTTCAATTTCAAACCCCCATATGCTGAATAAAGCTACTTTCTGTTCTCTAGTGGTTTTGCTTCAGATGTACATGATGTTGATGATGCTAACCATGCCCTTGCTGCAGTGATGGTGATTTTTGATCTCAGGAAAATTGAGTGTTACTGTGCAGGACCCCATATGTTCCAGGGGGAATGTGTCCTATCCTGGTGTGTATCCATGTCATCCTTTGCAGCAATATGAGGGTGTCATGTTTTCAAGATTTGGCAATGGGATGTCCTACTTTTATTTGCAATATCACATCTGTGGCTTACACCCCTGCACATCTGTTGTGCTTGCCATTGTTCAATTTGTCTATTTCCCTGACCGTGTGACCATCCCCACTGGACATGCAAGTTTGGGCATCAATGGGGAAGGACTCATCTGTGTTATCAGTGCAACTTGCTATACATGTGTGTTGGATCTGTGCAGATGATTTCGGTGACACTCCCATGACCAGGCTGATGTGACGGGAGCCTTCCTTTTGTGCTAATTGTTGACTGAGTGACCAAGTGTTCTGCTGACATGATGGAGCCCTGCAGAGACAACGTATGGCACAGCTTTCCTTACACAGGAGTGGAGTCCCCTCATGGCAGTGTGTAATTCCGTGACATTGCCTGAGCCCAAGGTGTGTGTTGTGTGAGCATGTCTGTGTGTGTTCACTTCCATTTTGCTACACAGGCTGGGATCCCTAGTGATGTTCCTGTTTGTGATGCTTGCTGAGTTGACCTATGTTCCCCCAAAATCTTCGCCCTGGGTTCTCTGGGATGTGGGTGCATTGCACATTACTGGTCATCAGGGTGTCATCCATAGGTGTGTTTGCTGTCAGGGCTGAGTTTGTGGACAAACGCAGGTGAGACACAGTCAGGATTCCCCTTGGCACTTGTTGGTTACACAAGTCATGTAATTTACAGTTTGTGTTAGCTTTCAGTGATTGTGACACGTTGTGTGTGTGACTGCTGCCACTCCTCAGGGTCAGTGCTGCAATGTTGGAAGTTGTCTATGTGTGTTCTTTGTGGGTGACCTTGGCTTCTTCATTGGTGTGTGACTGTGGCCGGGATCCCATTGATTGGGGTGGATTTGACGTCATGCCCATGTACGGCGTACTGTGCAGTGTGTCAGACATTCACGAGTCTTGTTGACTGGCCATGTGTGATGGGTTTCTGCACCTTAGTTCCCACCACCACCCCAGGGATTGTCATGGGTGCATGTGCAATGTCACCAGTCCATGTGAGCTACACTGCTGCACATTGGTGGAGATCAAGGTGTGTGGTGTTGAGTGTGTGCAAATGTGAGTTGTTGCACGGCTAGACCCCTACTTCCATATTGGCCTTGGATGACAGGCCGTGCTGATTGATTTGTGCTTGTGTAGGTGTGATGGTAGTTTGTTGCTCAGGACACATGACTGTGGTTCACAGTGTGAACGACATCTAGCTTTGTCATCACAGTGGGATTATCATGCAGGCCAGTGTCACCACAATGTGGGGTCCCTGGGGGTAGTGCTGTGGTGGGTCTGTCTCTTGCTGTGTTAGTTGCTGTTCCTACAAGCTTGTGTGACATGTGTAATTTGGGCTCCCTCTCATCTAACAATGCCTGATTGCCACATAGGGGAATCCGATCCATGAGTTACTTTTGTGTGGCACTGTATACACATCTGTGTAATTGGGATTCATGCCTCCTCATGTGTTGTGTGGTTGCCTGGGGACACTGGCACACCCCCCCCCCACCATCACCTGTTGTGTTTGATATGCAGTGTGAGGCTGCCTGTTTGTGTTTGTGCATCTGCACCACTGCATTGGCATATCTTTAGTGTGCCATTGGCTGTATGTTGTTTGGTGTGTTTCCCCTGCTGTCCCTGGGTCTCCTAGGTCATCAGTCAGCACAATGATCATGGTTTGTATGTCCCATTGCTGCCATGGTATGGTATTTGTTCACCTCACATCTACAGTCTCCACAGGATATCTACATTTGTGTGTACATTGGTGCAGATATGTGGGTCTGCATTATGATGGTCACTTCTGTCATTGTGTAATTGATGTATGTTGACAATGTCAGCCACCATGGGTGATGTTTGTCTGCACATGGCCAAAGGTATGTCTTATTTTCACTGCACTGTTTGCCTCACCCAATCTATGTTGCTATGGGACACAAGCACTACTTTGCCAATGATGTGTTTGTTGTTCTGTGACCAGGAATCATCCATGCTGTTTGGCATTTGCAGCTTTTTCCATGACAACACTTACATTTTGGTCACTGTGATGATGGGGTTTTGGACCCCATTGCCACAATGTTCAAAATGTGCTTCAGCTATGGACCCCACACTTACCTTTTGGTCACTGTGATGATGGGGGTTTGGACCCCATTGCCACAATGTTCAAAATGTGCTTCAGCTATGGACCCCACACTTACCTTTTGGTCACTGTGATGATGGGGGTTTGGACCCCATTGCCACAATGTTCAAAATGTGCTTCAGCTATGGACCCCACACTTACCTTTTGGTCACTGTGATGATGGGGGTTTGGACCCCATCGCCACAATGTTCAAAATGTGCTTCAGCTATGGACCCCACACTTACCTTTTGGTCACTGTGATGATGGGGGTTTGGACCCCATTGCCACAATGTTCAAAATGTGCTTCAGCTATGGACCCCACACTTACCTTTTGGTCACTGTGATGATGGGGGGTTAGGCCCCATTGCCACAGTGGTCATGGTCTGCTTGCATTGTGGATGCCACACACATGTATGTGTGACACATGTGATAGGGGGTCACTTTGTATGTTCAATGTCATGTTCAGTGTTGTAGGCATTTGACACAGACTACGCACGCTTGTCATGATGTTGGGGGGATGTCTTTTTCTGACATTCCTTATGTTGGAGTATGCTGGTTGTGTCATGCATTACCCGTCCTATGAGTAGGGGTGGTGGTGGTGGTAGGCTTCCAGGCCCCTATGGGTGGGGATGGTGGTAGTGGTAGGCATCCAGCCCCCCATGGGTAGGGGGTGTTGGTGGTAGGCATCCAGCCCCCCCTGAGTAGGGGTGGTGGTAGTGGTAGGCATCCAGGCCCCTATGGGTGGGGATGGTGGTAGTGGTAGGCATCCAGCCCACATGGGTAGGGGGGTGTTGGTGGTAGGCATCCAGCCCCCCATGGGTAGGGGTGGTGGTAGTGGTAGGCATCCAGCCCCCCTGAGTAGGGGTGGTGGTAGTGGTAGGCATCCAGGCCCCTATGGTTGGGGATGGTGGTAGTGGTAGGCATCCAGCCCCCAATGGGTAGGGGGGTGTTGGTGGTAGGCATCCAGCCCCCCCTGAGTAGGGGTGGTGGTAGTGGTAGGCATCCAGCCCCCCATGAGTGGGGGTGGTGGTAGTGGTAGGCTTCCAGCCCCCCCTGAGTAGGGGTGGTGGTAGTGGTAGGCATCCAGCCCCCCCTGAGTAGGGGTGGTGGTAGTGGTAGGCATCCAGGCCCCTATGGGTGGGGATGGTGGTAGTGGTAGGCATCCAGCCCCCCATGGGTAGGGGGTGTTGGTGGTAGGCATCCAGCCCCCCCTGAGTAGGGGTGGTGGTAGTGGTAGGCATCCAGCCCCCCCTGAGTATGGGTGGTGGTAGTGGTAGGCAACCAGGCCCCTATGGGTGTATATGGCATTGGTGATAGCCATCCCGCCCCTATGGTTCTGCTGTTGCTAGTGTAAGTCATTTCTGCATCCCTATGTGTGTGTATTATGTGTCGGGTACGTGTCGTTTGTTTGTGTGGTGGGTGTTTGACTTACCTTCTGCGCCTTACGCCTCCGTACCGGTCCCGGTAATAGATGTAGAGTATTGGTAGGACCTACGCGATGGGATTCATGGCTGTTTCGTCTCGTTCGTCTTTCTCTTTGCTTCGACTCGTACTCGTGGCTGGCGTGTTCGTCTCGTAGCCGTGGATCGTCTTGTGGCGCGAATCGGAGCTTATGTGCGCCTCTACCGGATGCTCTGGCGTGCTGTGCATAGCGACGGGTTCGGCGCGTACGGAAGGCGCATCGTACTAGTCCGGCCGGAAGGTGCTGTATTTTAGCTTCCGTGCGACTCGAGTCTGCGTTTACGGATCCGGCTCGAGCGGGGAACAGGAGCTGGATTGGGTGAGTACGGCTGGGTCGGGATTTGGTCAGTTGTGCGCATCGTACTTGTTCGTTCGGACGGATGTCCGAATCGATCGGGGAACACGCGTCCGGCTTGGTTTTTTCCCGGGCGAATAGTGTTAGGTGAGCTTCCGGCCGAGATCGGAATCAACCCCCAAGTCTAGAACGTGGAACCTGGCTCCTTCAAGCCCAAGGTCATTCATGCCCTCGGGTTACCAGAAGAAATGCCATGTCGCTGGGCACAACTTTTTCAGTCTACAACCTTCATAATTAACTAATCTTTTCATATCAAGCATTGTTTTTGGAAATTTGATTGCCAAACGATATTTGTACATCTACACCTAAAAATCCTATTTTTAAATGATGCACTGTAATAAATTATAAGGGGAAAAAAGAACCATTATTTGAATTCCTCAAAATTCAGCCTTAGTCAAATTGACAAGGGTTCAGCATAAATTCCCTCAATATGGTGAAACAGACCCAGGCCCTCTATGTACTAGCTGGGCCATGGTTGAGGCCACCAATCCAGTGGACACCTGCTGCCCATTTCAAGGGGCAACAAGAGAACTATTGCTATTCTCATTCTTGGAAGTATGCTACTCTCTGAAGAGGTGGTAGGTGAACGGTGTCTTTGAAGGTTGTCACTTCCTCCCTCACTGTTCATGTTCCCTTGTCTCAATATATCGGCCCAAGGCAGCACCTTGATGACCAACTAAAAAAGATGTAAAAATAAAAAGAAATGCATTCAGATTCTATCTGATTGCACCCACACATAAAGAGACACTCTTCTAGGATCTTAAGTTCATCTGCCCACCACTGCTTACACAGTCCGGGACAGCGAGGAGAGTAGAATACTCCCGTATGAAGTTGGCTGTGTAGGGGCTTGTTCACCCGCAGCAGTACGTGAGTCTCGGTAATCTGAGTGGAGACCACGTTTCGACATTTTAGAGAACGTAAAGTGCCTGTTCCTGTATAGACACAGTGGTTGGAACTCCGGTTCCGGTTTCAAGATATTTTGTCGCATGAGAATTGCCGACAGGAGACCTGTACAGATGCACGGTGGCGTCTGTGTCCGGTGATGTGAAGCTGCTTTTACTCAACCAAAGTAGTATTTGTATTGAATTGTGTTACCCTGGTCCTGAGGAGGCCCGACTCAGTGGGCTGAAACACGTCGACATATGAAGAGGAGGAATCCACCTAAATGAAATATGATCTAAATATTTTTGTTACACGCTATATAAGTAATTGAATAGAGAGGGAGTTTCTCTCTGTTTAGGTAGTGTGTCAAAGGATTACCTCCCCCTGGATTGCTGTGATACTTGCATCTGTGTACAACCGGGTTAAAATTGATGGGTACTACAAAAGAGCTTGAACAACTTATGGTTGTGATTTTGTGTTTGTATATATATATATTGTTTTTTGCTTTGTGTAAGATGTGTAACTGTGCAGATACCCATATCTAAAATAAAGGAAAAGATATGTCAAAAGAATTGAGGACACCCTCGTGAGTGTTCAAATAGTTAACAAGTTTTGATTTGGGGATTGGGTTCCCTTGCATGAGACTAATTTGTTTGTCTTACTGTGATAGTCACTCGTGCATATTTATCCCTGGACATCCTTTTAGTGTTTTTTGCGCACCACTGCTTACACAGGCAGGGGTCAAGCCAAGCCTGTATTTATAATCTTTCTACTAGCAGGAGGGCAGGTAATTGCTTCCAAGTAGTTTTCAAACAAGTAGGATGTTATCTTCAAACTAGGTCATGGCTATTTTGAGAAAATGACCTTTTTTGAGACGTCACACCTATGTTTTTGCTGAATTTTATTGCTGGCTTTAAGATTCTGTGCACTGGGGCACTGCTGCCAATGCCCAGTGTATGTGCTCTGACCTTTAAAACATAGAAATTGGCTAATCCCTGATTGGCTTATTTAACTTTATTATAAGATCATAGTATATGGTGCAGAAAATACAACTATGGCATGAAAAGTTAAAATGTCACACTTATTGTGCCATCCATTAGGGTGACGAAGAAAAACATTGCTTCAGGCCTGTCATTGTAGCCTGACTGCTAAAGTGTAAAACCTGGAGTGCGACCTGTTAAATTAACTCTTTTTAACACCTAACCCGCACCCTTTTAAATATTAGTAAGTCATCCCTATGTAAGCTTGCAGCCCACAAGATAGGCTACGCAGTATTTAAAAGAGGGACATGTAAAAAAGTATTAATAATATATATCTACAGTGACAAGGCACTAACATCTATTTTCACTCTGAGAGGCCTAGCTGACCTGTAGAACAAGCATTTGCAATGAAATTGGTCTCACATTGCTGAAAGTTTGAGCTATTGGCGTAGCAAAAAATAATGCAATGCCAATAGCTTAGACTTTCAGTAATGCGAGACCTATTGCATAGCAAATGCTTGTTTAACAAGCTGTCGCCATAGCGCAAAGGCATCCGATTGTTTAGATTTGCATCGCTCTTTCACTTTACAATAGCTGCCGCCCCACACAGCACTCGCGGGTTGGGGCGGCAGCTATTGTTAAAGTGAAAGCGCGATGCAAAAATAAACACGCCAAAATAGTGCTCACCGACTAATGAAGGAGACCATCAAACGCCGCAAGTAAAAGATCCAGTCCTGATGGGCGGTCCCAAAAGGAGACAGGGCGGTAACAAGGAGCGACTAAGAAGCCTCATTATCAATCGGAAGCCAGCATTTACCATGGACGATAACGCCAACCAATGAAAAATATGGGCGGGGCTTCCACACCACTTCTAAAACATACCCTAATACAGCATGCCTCGCAAAGCGAGCAACGCATGCGCTGCAACGCTAGGCTCGACCTAAAAAATGCATTAGAGTGACAAAGCACACAATGATCCAATGGTAATTACTAGTTGAAGGCAAATGGCATATAGAACATTAGGTACTATACACTGCAATTATTTACATTGATTCAGAAGTCCCTTGGCTGCATTCAGCACATGACTATCACAATTCAGTCCCTTTAGTGAGAAGTAATACCTTCCATCCTAGCTAAATAGCTGTTTTAACAGAATGTTCCTGACGTAAAAACAGGGATGCATAAAATGTTGACAGAGAGGCAGCATCCTGTATCTAGGCCGTATGAATGTCACTACATTGTTTAACTGAAAGAAAAAAAACTCAACTATAATCAACTCCTAGCCAACGCTGCGACAACATTCTGCCAGCTAAGCAAGCTGAGGAGGAAGGGATGCAACTACTGCAAATTTATAAAAAATAAAGTGTACTATTATTATACTACATAAGGACACAGAACTGATGTGCGGTTGCTTTATGTAACGAGAAAAGTTTTATTGCAGTGATGCACAGTAAACACACACAATATCCAAAAGTCAAAGGCAACTTCAAATGACGCAGCGTTCTGCCTGTATTCTAACAACATTTCAGCATCTGGCTACTGCGCGTAAAGATACAAGTGTGTGGGATATAAAGGTATATAAAAGCCTTTAGACCAGCGGTCTCCAACCTTATCTATAGTAAGAGCTATTTTTGTTCAATGAAAATTAGCCTGAGCTACTAGTAATGTTTGTGTTGTAATAGTGACCATATCAGACACAATTACTTTAGTGGCCACTCCATGCAAGATTGTCAGTAATGTTCACCTCAGTGCATCAGGCAGGGTTGCTAGCAATAATTTAAACAAAAAAAAACAAAAGAAAAGCTTTATCAATTCCTAATGCCTCTACGTGGGTAATACATAAGAGCCATAGCTGCAATGCTGGTGGCACCAAGGTAATTATATGAGCAATAAGACACACTTTTTATCACATATATCGGCTTTATAGTCTGCAAATTCAACCATTTTGTCTTCAAACAGCAGCTTCTTAAAAACGTTCTGAAAATATAAACATTTTCTTGTTGACCACACGCTTTTCATTTTTGTACACATCTATTAATTAAACCAATAAAAGATTCTCATTTATTAGGCTGGGGTGCACACAGGAGAGCTACTTACAGGTAGCTGGAGAGCTACGAGTAGCTTACGAACTACTTGTTGGAGAAGCCTGCTTTAGACTCAAAGAAACACCAACCTCAACGATGCGTCTTTATAATAATGCCCCACTTTGCAGCCAGTCACTGATCAATACAAGCAAATACCTCCCACACAAAGTATTTCGGCTTTCTTGTAATGCAATCTTGGTATTTAGATTACCAAGTGGGGACATTATGATATTAAATGTTATTAATGAAAACAGTGTAGCTGAAATGTGCCACTCCAATTATAACAAGCAATGAGATCCGGCCAGCAGTCACCATAATATGCGTAGAATTTATCACATATACCAGACTACTTTCATTTCTCGCGAAGTCAGGCTTTAGCTACTACGGGAAATATTGTAGACTTCATTCGATTATTTTTAACTGCACTTTCCCCTGATAGTGTGGTGCATGATACAGCATGTAACGGCAGTATGGTAGTTTAAACAGCAGGGCACGTTAAACTAGATATTGAACTTTCATGCACTATCTCTGCAGGCATCCAAACATTTTGGATCGAGTACAAAACCTGTGCAGGCAAGTTTCTAGCAATATTCGGTTAAGTACAGTAGTCCGGCTCTACCCCTCACTATTAAGCGGAATGGCTCTAGCACGATGAATTAAGTTACTGCAAAATGCATATAGTCGCTAACAACACTTAAATACCTCATTCGAAGACATTGGTAATCTAGTGCACATTGAGGAAACTATACTTACAGCTACTGTCCAGGACACGAGCAAAGACTTTATGCTAATCTAAAAAACTGAGTATCCTGGAGGCTCAACATGATGCTTCTGGCAGCAAGGGTGGCGGCAGCAGCAGGGGCCCCTTGCTTGGTGTTGTGGCGATGCCTTGTCACATGATGGCCTCTCCTCACAGGCAGCAGAAGCAGAGCTTTAGCCTCCAGTGTCGCTGCTTCATTGCCATGCAGTAGCAGAGTGACGCACAAGTAGAGTAAAACGCTGCTGAATGCAGATTAAGTCCCAAGTCCCTATTCCATTGCAAATGTATTTTTTCATTTTTTTTTTAGTAATCCCGCTCTTTAGCTTAAGATGTTTAAAGCTAAAGCGCGGGTGCTGTGATTGTAACAAAAGTAAAGAAATAGAAAAATAAAGGCATATGGGCGCATTTATTTTTCTATTTATTGACATTTGTTACAATGGCGGCACCCACGCTTTAGCTTTAAACATCTTAAGCTAAAGTGCGGGTGCCGGAATTGCTTCAAAAGTAAAGAAATAGAAAAAAAGACGTGCGGGCCCATTTTTTTCTATTTATTTACTTTTGAAGCAATCGCGGCACCCATGCTTTAGCTTAAGATGTGTAAAGCTAAAGCGTGGGTGCCGCCATTGCTACAAAAGTAAAGAAATAGAAAACAAATGGCGGGTGAACACATTTTTTTCTATTAATTTACTTTTGTTACAATGGCCGCACCCAGGCTTTAGCTTCAACCCGTTGACCGCGGCGCGAATTCGGCTGCGGTGCGGGTGATTTATTGAGTGGGCGTGTTTCGGACGGCCCCTGGCCGTCCTCCGCACACGTCCACTGTGACATCGGACGGCCGGGGCCGTCCGACACACCGAACGGGTTAAACATCTAAAGCTAAAGCGCGGATACTGCGATTGCTTCAAAAGTAAAGAAATAGGAAAAAAGACGTGGGGACGCATTTTTTTCTATTTATTTACTTATGAAGCAATCGTGGCACCCACGCTTTAGCTTAAGATGTTTACAGCTAAAGTGGGGCGTGCCGCAATTGTTAGAAAAGTAAAGAAATAGGGGAAAAAAGCATGCAGCCGAGTTTGGCGAGCTCCATGTAAGAAAAAAAAGGCCTGCTCGCCATTATTGCAGCCGAGGCGTGCCGCGCTGGTTAAAAAAAAAAGCATTGGGGGAGAGCATTTCCGACCTGTAACGGCAGGCAGGAGTGAGTGATTTAAGAAAATAGTGCTCACAGGCTGTAATTAAAACATGTAGAGTAACAACACATGTAACAGGGGCTGTCCTCATGGCAGGTTACAACACGAGAAAAGGAGGTACTAGGGAGGGACTACTAAGCCTATTAACGAAAACAAGTCCATACCTGAATAGAACAGGTCTAGAAGAGACAGCGCAAGCTCTGCCTAGGCGAGACCTAAAAAGTACAAATTAAATCACCAATACGGAATACGGTATCTCTCAAATGATACTAGCGAGAAAAATAATTAAACCACTATGTTATTAGTTATTAAAAATCCAATTCAATGGTGAAGCCAGATTTTTAATAAATATTAAGGAAAAGTAACTTTTAGAAAGTTACCCTTTATGAGTCTGAGCTGTGAGAAGGCTAATTAGGATTAGCTTATGCCAACTCATAGTCTGTGCTCAGTTTGAGAAGCGATGTGAAAGAGGTGTGAAATTCCTCTCAGGAGCACATAATAGGCTGACCTGAATGGGCAGAGATGTCTCCTCTGAGCACAATACAAAATGCAGGGTGGAGGCTGTGGGGATTCTGTTGACACCACAGTGTAATATCCTGCCTGACAGGCCTGTTGAGCCACATGTTACACTTTGGTGCACTGAAAGGGAGAGAACAGGATGTCAGGACAGTTCTTGTGTATTTCGAGTATGGTTGTTGAAGGACACTGCTTTTGTCCTATCAGCCGTCTGTCTGTTTCGGGGTTTGTTGTGGGAACAGTGCCTGCTTCAAACTGGATTTTAGAGGTAAATGTGACCAGTGGCTGCTAGTGACTTTTGAAAGTGGTGGGGTGTAAAAGTCATCTTTGACTCTCACCGAGTGAGCAAAGCGAGTGACACCAACTGACCCAAGGGGGTTTCAGGCTAGAGGACATTATCTTTGAATTCACTACACAGGCAAATGTTTGCAGGTGGGCTTTACATTAGCGTAAACCCAAAACATAACTCTGAAGGGATGGAAATATGAATTGTAATTACTATATTAAAGAAATTAAGTAAATGATGGATAACATTCAACTTTTTGTCATAATTTACCCAGTTACTACATGCACACAACAGTGTCCTTTCACTTTCACATTCATTGCATAACAGCTTGGCACTGTGCGCCTGCTTAGTACTGCGGCCTCAGGCGTCTTACTTATCTGCAGTGTCACCTCAAAGAAGCATTAGAACAGGGGTCTCCAACCTTATCTAAAGTAAGAGCTACTTTTCTTCAATGAAAATCATCCTGAGCTACTAGTAATGTTTGTGTTGTAATAGTGACTATATCAGACACAATTACATTAGTGGCCACTCCATGCAAGATTGTCAGTAATGTTCACCTCAGTGCATCAGGTAGGGTTGCTAGCAATAATGTAAACAAAAAACAGAAAAGAAAAGCTTTATCAATTACTAATGTTTCTACGTGGGTAATAGATGAGAGCCATAGCTGCAATGCTGGTGGCACCATTAAATGATCAATAAGTCTCCCGAATGTCACATATTTTATCACATATATCAGCTTTATAAATAGTCTGTAAATTCAACCATTTTTCTTCAAACATCAGCTTCTTAAAAAAGTTCTAAAAATATAAATATTTTCTTCTTGACCACATGCTTTTTCATTTTTGTACACGTCTATTATTTAAACCAGCAAAAGATTCTAATTTTTTAGGCTGGGGTGCACACAGGAGAGCTACTTACAGGTAGTCGGAGATCCACTAGTAGCTCACGAACTGCTTGTTGGAGAAACTTGCATTAGAAGGACGGCAAGCAAAGCCTGCACACACGCTCGGAACTGCGCACACACACACACACACACACACACACCTAAGAAACATATACATTTGGTATTGTATAATGAGCGTTGTAGTTCAACCACCAGTGGTCCCTGTAATTGTGAAATAACACAGCACATTATGACAGCTTTCCTTGTATGCACATTTCTAGTAGCAATGCATTTCCACATTTTTCACTGAACCCTTTCTGATGCATGCCTCTTTCATAAGACCTATTTAATTGTGAACTTCCAGATTTGATTATTCCTAACTTAGATAATGGATATAAGAGACATGTGGAAACAATTAGGAGGCAGAAATGATACGCAAAGTGATCAGAAAACGCCATTTGAACTCTCTTGCGATTTTTTTTTATGCTATTGAGGGGTACCAGTGTTTAAAGAATTAAAGTCTGAAATATAGTATCTCATTTTGAAGATAGTTGTATTGGATAAAAGGAACACCTGTCAACTTGGACACAATTGCTTTTATTTACTGTTATTTATTTTTGCAGTTTTTCTATTGTGCGACTCAACCTTAAGGTACTGGAGCGCTTTACATGAGCACCAGTTGCATTAGATAAGGTCACATTCACTATTTTTTTCTTTCTTTAAGGTACAGGGAGATTAGATGATTTGCACAGAATGTCGAGCTAATGCTGAGACTCGAACCTAGTTCCCATACTCCAAAGTCAGCAGCTCTGACCATGACACCACATCCTCTTATTGCTGTACAGATGTCTCCTGAAGAACATAAGGCTTCAGAAGAGGCTCTTTATCTCAGTGCAGTTTTTATATAGCACGACTCAACCCAAAGGTACTGGAGCGCTCTTAAGGAGCACCAGTTACAACAGACAAAGTCACTCACGTTCATTGCTTTTTAGGTCGAGCTTAGAGGTATCGCTCATGCGCTGCTCTGAGAGGCATGCTGTAATTACTCTGTGGCATGAAACACACCCACTGCTTTTTGATTGGTTGCTTGGTGTGCCTTTACAAATTCCATTGTTTTGGTTCGTGAATTGGGTACATTTGTCCCACTTTGTGGCCATTTTGTTCCCGCCCTGGTGACTGCCCGCTACATGGATCCTTTCAGTTTGGGCCATATGTTTGGCTTCACTGCACTACTTTATCTTTATTTTTGCCATTTTGTGTGGGCCGAGACAGCCTCACCCATACGCCGCACTTCATCTTTAACAATGCTCATCCCTCTATTGCTGATTCTTTCTCTTTCCCTGCATCTCCTTTCTCTGTTTTACTTTACACTAACCTCTTCTTTTCATGCCATACTCTCATTATTCCCCATTTCCTTCATGTTTGTTTTCTTATGTTGCCTTATTCTTTTTACTTACCTCATACCTCCCCTTTCTCAACCTTTGAGCTTCACAATATTTCTCTTATTTCCCCCTCTCTTTATCTAAAAAATAAAGAACAATTAGCTTGTCTGCTGCACTCATACCTTTCACATTTTTTATTTTAATGGAAAGTTGCCATTCTTTTTTAGCAGAATCTGATAATGTCTGCATATTCTCCAAATCTTAATATTCTTACTGCATTACAATGTTTTCCATTAGGAATGTTTCTTCTCAGTATTTCCTGTATTTTCCTTAACATGCTTCATGTTTACATCCCATAAATGATAATTTCTTATTTTTTTACAAATACTTCTCTGAATTTCCTAGCATGCATTTTAAAAACATACCTCAAAAAGCCTAAAGGTGCAGCATTTGAAGGTGCAGTCAGTTTATTTTTTTTTGCAGCAGCCTATTTTTTCTATGCTTGTGGGAATTGTGGACAAGTATCTTTTTTCCACAGAAGTATTCCTCTACTTTGTAACTTTTTTTGCATTGTCGTCTAAAATTCCAAAATTTTACATTTGCAGACTCTGCACCAAAATGTATTCATATTTTATTAAGTGGAGAGTTCAAAGTAATATCATTTTTATGAAACAATTAGGCTGGAGTGGTACATACTGATGTACATTTTCGCAAATAATGGCACACAGCGAGCACAGCTGATGGTCTCTGCCATCCTGCCACACTATCCTCATCACACAGGGATGCCTTCTCAGCTTCTGCCCAGCGGTGCATGCGCAAGCACCAGTGTTTGCTGCCCAGCGCGTGAACGGATTTCTGTCCCATGAGTGCTTTAAATGGGCTACAACATTTCAGCAAACAGACAAACGGACTCCTGCCTACCTTTATGGCCTCCATTCCCCGTTCTGGCAAGAATGGCAGCCTGCCATAAAACTGCAAGTATTTCTAAGTGCAGTGCTATGTTAAAGAACAGTATATGTTGCAGCACCCAGGATAATGGGCTGCATGGCTAAATACTTATAAGGTCCCAAAGGTGAGACCAATTGCATTGCAAATGCGTGCTTAAGGTAGAGATTACATTATTTGTACAGAATCACAGAATGTCAAGCCGTAGCTGAGACTCGAACCTAGTTCTCAGACTCCAAAGTTCGCAGCTCTGACCATGACGCCACATCCTCTTATTTTTGTAAAGGTTTGTCTCCAGAAGAACATGAGGCTTTATAAAAGGCACTTTACCTCATTATAATTTCCAACTGGACTTTGAGCGGCAGGGCAGTTGTAAGTTGCCAGCACACACCTCTCCAGTCCATTTCTTCACAAACGCTACCAGGAAGTCCGGCCAGAAGATAATTAACTCAGCCAATCGTTGTGTGCTTTCAAATAAAGTGGCACCATAATTGGCCATGATGCATTATCTACCCGCCTCTGCGCTGTCTGGATCCTCTGTGTCAGAGCTTGGGGTTGCTTGGCAAGTCAGGAGCCAATCCCAACACAACTCTTAACAAGTTTAATATGACATATTGCATAAGAGCTGCGCCGGGATTGGACAGGCAAGTCAGCACAGCGCTCCAGTGAAGACATGGAGAGGTGCTTTTGCTGCCCCAACCCATTGCTTCAACACAGAATGGATTTGGAGTGAAAAGCCTGAAGTACGCATGTCAAGCTGGCCGAGACCAGAGCCCGGCCAGTCTGTCTTGTGCACTTCAACTACAGAGTGCTGCAGCTTTCCATTGCAACAGCCACACCCTCTTCCTTTGTGATGCTATTTAAAAATACAATTGCAACCCAGTCCTGCGCGGTATGAATCCCTGCCTACCATGTGTTTTATATTTACCAGGTGGGTGGCAGATCAAAGCAGTGGGTCAACGCTCTTCTGCTCCTATGCGGGAACCACCTCTGAATGGTGACACTAGGATTACCACAGTGCACTCCCCACTCACACCTCAAGCCTCAGAGCCCAGCTTTAGTGTAGCCAAAGACCTTCTTCATCTTGGGTTTGTCCTGACACATTGCATTTGGGCCTGTTTGAAGTAAAGCCAAAAGGAAATACTGCAAAAGTGGGTAGGTCAAGGCCTGGGAACCTTTACTCCATTGATAAGAGAGGAACTAGGAAAGTCTTACGGTGTCCCCCACCCACAGACTGGTGAACCCTATAAAGTTGGTCCCTCACCCAGCCTTCCTCAGAACACTGTTGGGATTGTAAAACGAGACCAGGTGACCCAAACCTGATGCACTTGGCATCTGTGACCTGTCACACTTGGAATCCAAGGACAGAAAGATCTCCAAAGATCATAATGTTGATCCCTTCTGTGGCACAGGAACATACAAAAGCTACAGAGGACACTCCTGTGAAGAATCCCAACTGACCAGGGCAACTGGACCTGTACTGGGCTTTGCTGTTGCCCTCTGTCTGGCAGCCTGAGAGTCTAAGTGCTTCCCGTTGGTGCTATGAAACTTGGAGGTGTACTCCTGTGGTGGTTTGGGCACAAAAATAAGTTTAGGAACTTTTTCACAAGTTTTGCTACAGCGCTCCTGAGCTTCAAGGGGACCGTCCCAACAAGAATCTGACCAGCAGTTCCACAGCATCGGATTGAATTTTAGATTTGTACCGAGTGGACAGGGATTTTTCCTCCAAAAAACAACAAAATCATCTTTTATGATAGGGACTTAAAAATATTTTTGAAAAGCGGTCATGAATATAAAATTGTTGTTAATTTGGGCACCACAGGGTATTCAAGACATTACATTGTCCTCAGGACTACTTTTAAGCTGCAAAACTAGGTTGTGCCATGCAGAGAGTTCATCTGTTTACCTAAGAGAGTGGCCTTCAGACTTTTTTTTATTTTTTTAATTTCTTTATTGAATTTTATACATACCAAACATGAGACATCGACATACATCTTGAAGATAAGCATTAACATGTGGCGTACAGAACTGGACCCCGCTGACCCATGTCCAGCAGCCCAGCGAAGTGCAACCTACATTCTCCAGGTCCAGTATCTGTCATAACCCTCTCCCCTCCTCCGCCCCCATATATCCTAGCTAGTGCAGTAAGCATATCATACCAATGACATTCCACTATGTTCCCTCAGTATGCCCCAAGCTTTCGCAACGGTCCGGGGGTACGGACAGTTGCGGTGCAGCAGTCGCTCCCGCAGACGAGTGAGCAGGGGCCATCGCGCCCATTTGGTAAAGGGCCCAAAAATTCTTTGGTCTGTTGCAAGGCGGTAATAATTCACTGACATTTTCAGTCTGGGTACAACAATACCTCATGTCCGCCGACCACTGAGCGATTGTAGGCACGGGGCCTCGCATCCAGCACATCGCTACGCGCCGTTTTGCAATAAGTAAGGACATATCTACCAGGCGTCGCAATGCTTTAGGGAGAGGCTTGGAATACCCGAGCAGAGCCAGGAACGGGTCGGGGACCAGCAGCAGCAATCCTATTTATTTCAGTAAAAAGCAAATGCCAGAAACCCGCTATCCCCGGGCACGTCCAGGCTAAATGAAGAAAATCAGCCACCTGCTCACCACAATGTTCACATCGCGAGTCTTCCCGTAACCCATAACGAAACATACGGTCCGGCGTGTAGTACACCCTATTCAAAAATGTAAAATGGACTAGCCTGTGTATGCCGTTCAACGAGACCCGTCTAGTGCTTACGCAGCAATAGAGCCACTTATCGTCTGTAAGGTCAACCTGTAAGTCATGCTGCCAGGCCAGCCGTGCTTTGGTGTAAGTGTTTCCCCTCTCCTTCAATACAAAGTTGTAGATCTTAGTGACCATCTTAGCAGGTGTCTGCGCCTTGATAACCGCTGTCAGAGCCAGGACCTCGGGTGGCTCCGCCATGTCACCCCCCAACATATCCTGGAGTGCGTGCCTGATTCGATGAAAATGAAATTGTGCAAGGGGTGTTGGAGTCGCTCCCCCGCTTTGCATATCCTCCCACGATCTAACTGTGCCATCCACAAAGAGATCACCGATGGTATGTACACCAAGCGTTCGCAGGGCAGCCACAACCCCCCGCTCGGAACAGGGCGCAAGCCAATGACACCATTCAAGACGGGCCACAGGGGAATATAAAAAATTGCCGGACTGACTGTCCAAGATATAGTGCCATGCATGTGTCACCGCGTTCAAGGAGTCAAGGATACCCGTGCGTCTATCTGGGGGCAGAAACAGTAATGCCGGAAGTGACCTGGGCGCAGCTACTATGGCTTCAATCCGCACGTGGGGAATGTCGAATGGCCCATGTATCCAGTGATACGCTTTGGAGCTCTGAGCAGCTCTATAGTATACATCTAGGTCAGGGGCTCCCAGCCCTCCAGACATATAGGCAATGTTAAAATATGCCAGGCGACTCGTGCTTGCTTACCTGCCCAGGCTAAATGCACCAATAAGGATTTTAGGCATTGAAAGAAGACGCGGGGCAGCACAGGGGGATGTTCGTAAAGAGGAATAGGAAGCGCGGCAATACAATAATTTTCATGAGGGATACTCTGCCCAACAAAGAGAGGGGAAGACGTATCCATCGGTCTATATCCTCCTCCAACTTAGCCACAGCAACGCCGTAGTTCTCTCTGAAGACCACCTCAGAGTCAGTGTGCAGCCTGATCCCTAAGTACCGCACTGATTCTGTGGTCCACTGCAATGGATACTCTGGCACAAGAGCAGCCATAGCCGGGGTGAGGGGAAACATAATGGATTTGGTCCAGTTGACCCTCAGACCGGACTGAGCGCCAAACAGCACAACCTCTCGTAAAACTGGCGAGAGGTTGGTCTCCGGGTCCCGGACGTATAACAAGGTGTCATCCGCATATGTGGAGACGATCAGGCGATAGGTCGGGTAACGGAGACCTCTGTGACCATGGTATTCCCGTAATGCGCAGGCTAAGGGCTCAGCCACCAGCGCATACAGGAGCGGCGACAGGGGGCAGCCCTGCCTCGTACCCCGACAGATACGGATTGGCTCAGTGACCAGGGAGTCTATTTTTATACGCGCCATGGGAGAGGTATAGAGTACCTCGATGAGTTGTAGGAACGCCACACCGACCCCCATACGAGTAAGGACCTGTCGCAGGAAAGGCCACTCGACCGAGTCGAAGGCCTTCTCCATGTCCAAAAGTACCGTGATTGCCGAGACCTCCGGACGTGTATGCTGTAGGGCCGCGAATACGGTACGCAAATTGTACGTCAGGTTTCTACTGGGGACAAAACCGGCCTGTTCCGGGGCCACCAAGGTAGGGACAAGGGGGGGCCAGGCGATTGGCGAGGAGTTTTGCGAACAGCTTAGTGTCTACATTCATCAGGGACAAGGGGCGATACGAAGCACACTCATCCGCAGGCTTTCCCGGCTTGGGGATGGCAACTATAATCGCCTCCCGCATGGACGGTGGCATCATACCCGTAGTGCACATATCCTCGAATAGCGTACGCAGGTGTGGTAAGAGAAGGTCCGAGAACGCCTTGTAAAAAGCAACAGTAAGACCGTCCCCCCCCGGCACACTCCCCGCTCCCATCTCAGCGAGAGCTAGTACTATTTAATCTTTTTCGATCGGCCGCATCAAGAATTCGCGGTGCCAATTGGACAACCACGGCAGTTTGATATGTTCGAGATAGTCTAGTATTTGTTCGTCGGGACTGCAACCCCTAGAGGCATACAGGTCCTCATAATAGCTTCGGAAGTGTTCTGCCACCTGATCGTCCGTTAACAAGGAGTCCCCATCAGGCGTTCTAAACTCCGGGACCGCTCTAGCGTTTTTACGCTGCCGGAGGAGCTGTGCCAGCACAGCCCCCGGTCTTTCACCCTCGCCATAGGTGCGCGGGCTATAGCGTATTTCCCAAGATGCTTTAATTCCGCGTCCGCTTCCTCGTGGTAGTCCTGCAATGTACGAGTCAGTTCTAGGCTGAGCTCAGCCGTATGCCCGCCTCGGAGCGCGTTCTCAAGCTCCGCGATCTTATGCTCCAAAGCTGTCAGTCTGTTACGGATCGCCTTTAAGACCCCTGTATGCTTCGAGATCACCACCCCCCTAATATATACCTTAAAGGCCTCCCAAACAGTTTGAAAGGACTCAACAGAGCCCACATTGGTCTCGAAAAAAGTCTCAATCGCCGTAGCCATTTCCTCCTTGAAAACGGCATCGAGTAGGGAATAGGGCGGGAAGCGCCACAGGAAGGGGGGGATTCGTCTCCTGGAGGACTCCAACGACAAAAGCAGGGGGGAGTGATCCGAATAGGTATGCGGTAAAATCTTGCAAGCGTTAACAAGAGGACACAGGTCCCTGGATATAAACCAATAATCAATTCTAGTATGGACATCATGGTAAGCTGAGTAGTGTGTGTACCCACCCTGGTCACAGTGTTTGGTCCGCCACACATCACACATATCCAACCCCACCAGTGAAGTCTCCATCACTCTAGCCACCGCGGAGGGTCGCCTGTCTGGGCCACCCGACCTGTCCAAAGCTGGGTCCCGAACGAAGTTGAAGTCCCCACCCCATAGTATCTGCCCAGGAGTGTAACGGAGCGCTAGATCAGTCAATTTACTAAAGAAGTCTGGATGGTCGAAATTGGGACCGTAAACGTTTAGAATGAGCAGCTCCAAACCCTTACCAATACATCTGGAAAGGACATATCTACCCTCTCCGTCCGTCTCCAGTGGCACTATACGGAGCATCGTCTTGGGATTGATCCAGGTCAGCACCCCCTGCGCATGTGTGCTGAAGCCAGCCGCGTGCACATTCCCCGAGAAAGCCCTAGCGCGCAAGAAGGGACTGTCAAGAGGTAAGTGTGTCTCCTGTAGGAGAGCGACGTCATCATTGTGGCGATACAAGTAATGTAAAATCTTTCGGACCTTCCTGTTGTCATTAAGGCCACGGACATTCCAAGTAAGCACCACAACTGATTCCAGCGGAGAGGGGCTGTTCGACGCAGTGCTATCCGCCATTGGGGAGAGTCCTACTGAAATGGCGTGCTTCGCAACATGTACGCCTACGTAACCCCTGTGTAACGACACAGAAGCAACATGTAATGATGTGATGTCAGATGTCAGTCTCAGAACATTCCCACCCCCCAACCACGGCAGGCCCACCCCAACAAGACCCGCACAATACGACCCCCAACACTATCTTCAACCCAGATAGGTCCTCTTCAACAATCTCACAAATGTGCATGACAAATCTCAATAACCCCCACCCCCACCCACGCCTGCCCCACCCCTACTTGGCGGCAAACTGTGCCCTCCCCCGCATAGTACATTCCCTCCCCCCTCCCCCCCAACCAGAAATGCATTCCCCAGTGTGGATCACGCAGGGGCGGATGTTGCTCTCCCTACAAGGGGAAAAGTGGAAGGAAACGTTCAGCGTTCATAATGCCGCACCTCGAACACCAAACAAACCAAATATACGCAACTGTGTACAGCATGTAATGCAATAACCCCAGCTGGGTGATCCCAAATGCCTCCCCGGGAGATGAGCCAAAATCCAGAATACAAATAAACTCGAAGGCGAGCCAGGGCGCCAAGCCTGTACCGCGGGTGCCCACACCTTAGGCTAGATAGTTATCTGTGTTACGTGGGATCGGTAAGTCTCACAGGCCCCTTGAAGTGTCACTACCCTCCCCTAAAATTCAAACCTCATCCTGGACTGTGGGGGAGGAGAATGGTGTGTCCGCATTAAAGTTAACACATTACTGTGCCCAGGTGTGGTACCACCCTATCAAGCCCACCCCTCTCAATCAGACACCCCCGGGCTCACTGGTGAGCAAGTGCAAGCCTGGTAGCCCCCCAAACTGCATGTACAATCAACACATAGTCACCAGCAAGTGTCTAATCCTGGTCAGCCATAGAACCACCAGTTGCCTCATCGAGGAGTTGCTTCTCCGGGCTACGTCGTCGCTCCTTCGTCCAGTCCTTCAATGCCTTCTGGAGCGCTCTGGGGTCGGTGAAAATGCGTCCCTGGCGATTGACCCGGAGCTTTGCCGGGTAAAGCATTGGGTAGTCCACCCCCAAGTCTCAGAGTTGTTTCTTCATGGGGGCAAACTGACGCCGAGCCTCCTGAACACGAACAGTGAAGTCAGGGAAAAGAGAAATAGTAGACCCTTCAAAGTGCAATGGCTGCTTCTCTCTGGCTGTCCGCAGTGCCACATCCCGATCAC
This sequence comes from Calotriton arnoldi, assembly GCA_963921515.1. Classification (NCBI taxonomy): domain Eukaryota; kingdom Metazoa; phylum Chordata; class Amphibia; order Caudata; family Salamandridae; genus Calotriton; species Calotriton arnoldi. Next base: position 78,558 of record CAWUFW010011320.1, read on the forward strand.
GGTAGTTCAACAGCTTCACTATGATCGGTCTAGGCGCAGCACCCGGTTGCGGTCGTGGGCCCAGGGACCGGTGCGCTCTCTCTACCACGAACATGGCGGAAAACGTGTCCTCGCCTAGCAGAGTCTTCAGGAGGCGCTCCGTGAATTGCTCCATGTTACCCGTCTGGGTAGTCTCAGGGAGGCCCGTAATCCGGAGATTACAGCGCTGAGAACGCGCTTCCAGGTCCTCCGTCTTGTCCTGGAGGATCTGCATGATTTTCCCCAGTTGTTTGTGCTCCGTGTCTAAGACCATATGGGCCTCCTTGGCTTCCGTGAGCCTGCGCTCCGACATGTCGAGGCGTTCGGCATGTTTGTCCAATCTTTCAGCCATACGGTCCATTCGGTAGGACAGCGCATCCATCTTGGTGCCAAGCGTCGCTATGCCCCCCTGTAAATTCTTCTCCATGGATCGCAGCAGGTTTCTGATATCAAGTCCTGGGTCGTCTGCCGGGTCATCCTGCCCCCCCCGTCGCACCATCATGCGGGGCATCGCTGGACTTAGATCTCTTCTGGCCAAACGACAATTTCGGTTGCGTTTTGTCAACGCGGCCCATCTCGGCGTAGCAACGGAGTCCGACCAGGCACCTCCCCTGGTCCCGCTTCTGTACGGCGTCACCGCCATTGGCAAACCCGTGTCCTGCATTGGCGACTCTCCTGTCGCCAACCGGGCCCAGCACCAGGGTTAAGACCAGCACGATTGGCCAGTCAGTCCCTGCGCAGCTCCCTTTCCAGGGCCCCAAGATATACCGAAGGCCTCGGGGGCACTGGCGCCGGCGGCAGGCACTCTCCAGGCACACGCGCACCCGGGTCTGGCCCCAGGACCGGGACACTAAGGAACAGGTAGGCCCAGCAGTTGTCTCCGTAGTCTGTGTGCAGGTGGTAGGGCTCTACTCGCCGGGACTCTACGGCGCTGCGGGGTTCTGCGCTCAGGGGTCGTCTCCTACCTCAGTCTGCACCGCGGGGTTTCGGCGGTCAACTGCCAGCACCCCTGAAGTTTGCGGCCCGTCCGCCGCCCCCAGTGCGCGATCCCACCGTCCAGTACCTCCGGAGTTGTCAATCACGGCCCAATATCCAAGGCCCGATTCTGGGCGGCAGGCAGGCCAAGCCCCTAGCAACACAGTCCAAATAGCAGGACGAAGGGGACGCCGCGCACTCCCAGGCGCCGCGCCGGTGGTTGCCCCGCTGCACCAGCTCTCAGTGCGCCCGAACTCGCCACCTCTCTCAGCTGCCGCGGGGGGCTCCAGCAGGGTGCTCGGTCCGGGTTGCACCTGCTCGCGCTCTTCTTCCGTCTACCTGCACCCCACCGATCACCCAATCGCAGCAGGGGCAAGGGGTCGAGAGCAAACTCTCCTACACGCTCCAACCCTCGGAGAGTGTGTCGCAGTAGGAAAGCAGGTCTCCAGCAGGAGTTCAGGTCCGCACACGGCCGCGGCCACGGACCGCAGGGGCTCATCACGGAAACCCGGAGCGCCGCGATTTTTCGCCCAAACTGGGCAGCTAGGCTTCAGGAGTCGTGGGGGTCGTTTTCACTCGGCCCACAAGCGGCTCAGTTGCAGGATTCCTGGTGGATCGGCTGGCGGTGTGTCGGAGCTCTCGGCTCAAGCGGCCATCTTGGTCGCGAGCAAGCTCCGCCCCCCCCGGCCTTCAGACTTTATGCAAAAAACACAAATTCTAGAAAAACAAGTATAGCAATATGTGTGGCTTGTATTTTGAATCCTGACTAAAACATTAAAGAAAATCTTTCACTGTAAAAAAAAGATTGTTTTCTGTAGACAATGCACTCATGAGGTAAAGAATTTAATGTTTGTTGATTCACTGTACTTTTGAGTTGAAGAATATTACCTCATGCATTGCAATGCTGGCACTAGATCGGAGGTGGAAGGATTCACCAAACAGCCAACTGCATGAGGTTAGAAGGTAGTATCCCTCAAAGGGTGATCCGAGGCCACTCCAGTATAATGTAAAGAATTGATTACAACAGGTCATGCAGACAAATGCTCTGTCAAGCCAGACCTAAAAATAGTGATGTTCGCTTGAAGATGTCATAAGTGCTAATAATTTGTCTCTCTTAACAAGAAAAATTATAACTATTGTGGTTAAATTAAAACAATGTAGTTCCCTTAGAGCATTTCCTCCACGAGAAGGAGACCAGAACAGTGATTAAGAAGTGATTGATATTTCTCAAATAAAAGATTTGCAATGTAAAGAATCAGGAGCGAGCCAGGCGTTCTAGGATGGACATTGCAGGATGGGACATCCAAGAAGTATGTCTTATGGTGCTTTTTTCTCACAATATAGTCAGTATGTGGAATTAAAATTATTGTGATCAAGTAAGTCAAAATGTCAAAGGGCCCCTCGGGGGAGATGTGATATTGTCCCAAGACACATTGAGAAAAAACGGTGTTAATTGTTGCCTTTTACTTTCTCAGAACAACATATTTAAAATTTTGAAACCCTGAAACAACATTGTTTTTTTTAAAAAGCAGATTTCTCTATTTTATTGGCAACTGGGTGATTGGGCTTGTGCAATGACAGGGGCAGCAGACTGAGGGCCTGATTTAGACTTTGGCGGACAGGTACTCCGTTTCCAACATGGTGGATATCCCGCCTGCTTTATTACAAGTGCCATAACATATACAAGGGGGCGGGATATCTGTCACGTTTGTGACAGAGTAACTGTCCGACAAACTCTAGATCAAGCCCTTAGTCATCCTCCTTACCAGAGACTATATATCCAAGATATCCATTCTTGCCACAGTTTGAAGATCACTCATCTAAGATGATTTGTGTGAAATAATGTATGGAGAGAAGTGTGAAATTTGCATAAATACGCGAAATTCTGCAAAATCACAGAAAATACTGTAAAATGCAAAGCCACCATTTAGAGCAAAAAAACAGAAGTGTTGCAAACAGCAACCGCTTGCATTCTGGACTTTTGTAATGGTCCTGTGATTGCACACTAAAAGGTTGCAGCAAATGCAAGTGTAATTACGCCACATGGTGTAATCGCATCATTTCGGGAATTTCATAGGAAAGTTTTGCTTGTTGTTTTCATTTGAAATTGTAGACCATGGGTACTCGCAAACATTTTCCCAGGGCCCAAAAAGTTTGGTCAGTGATGTGACCGAGGGCCGCATTGATGTCAGCCAGGGTGGCGATCGGGGGTTTGGGCGGGGAGGGGATGGCGATAAGGTGGGTGTAGGGTAAGCGAAGCATATACATCTAGAGGCTAAATTGCACAAAGTGAAACCAGAAAACCTGGGATTAATCCTGGCTTCTCCACGTAACCAAATTGTGCGATCCTAAGCAATTGTTTTATTTCACCTTCCCTCCTTTTTTTCCCATTATCACACATAAGAAGAAATCGAAATACATGACTTCAGGATTTGCGCTATAGAAAACCTTCTCCTTTTGTTCATATATAATAGGCACCCAGGGCACCCGAAGAGTGCACATAGCAACTGACTTGCCTCTTTGTTCACTATTGGCATTGTTGTCTAGGTGAGGGGAAGAATGAATGTTTCTAAATTCTTGTTTGAAAACTATCACTTTTAAAATAAATTATTTCTCAATGCACTGATATAATCTGCTGTACTTAGGTGAAAACGTTCTGCATATTAATGAAACATACTTTTTTAATTTTGAAGAAACTTTATGTTACACTTTTGCTGCACGGTGTCTTTAAAAATGAAAGTCTTCCTAAAGTTAAGCGGTGCGGGACACCCTAGTTACTTCCTTTCTTTAGCTTCAATTACCCTTTAAATAAATGCTTTCCTGTTTACTTAACATCTCTTTGATGTTAGTGCTGAGTCGAGGAAACAGCAGCCCAAGTGTTGCTGGTGAAGAGGGGGCCGCATGTGAAGAGCAAGACTACAAAGCCCTACCTCACTGTAGACCAATGGTCAAAAACCTATTTGCCATAATTGCATCCAGCAGAGGCCATTTGTCTCCATTGGATGCTTCTTGATTTGCTTGTTCATCCTTCTGATCTGCCCAGACATTAAAGTCAACTGGCTATGCTTAGTAGAATGTTGCAGAATTCAAGAATTTTACACACAAAAAAAAAGGTAAACTATTAGGCAGGGATTAAAACAAATAAGAAGGCCCGTTATGACAATGAGAACATCTGCAAAGCAGTAAAGAAAAGAAAAAAAGATTTCAGCATTTAAAAAGGTTTTCAAAGCCACAGTAGCAAATATACAATTTCTTGTTTGTAATGTGGGGATACTGACCATGTTGCTTCCGATGATTTGCCTCCTCTGTTAATATATAGCAGGATTTAGGGGCATATTTACAAGAAAATGTTGGAGCGTGGAGTTGCGCCAAATTTGGCAGCGCCGCACTCCAACATTTTCAAAAAATGCAGGGATGCTGCGTATTCACAAGAATACGGCGCACCCCTGTGTTTCCCCTAGCGCTGGCCCAAATAAAGCTGCCTAGTGCCAGTGCAGGCACCCTGCCGCAATGTTGCAAGGATCCCTGCGCTGCAGGGACGATTGTTTATGTGCAGGAAGGGACACCTTCCTGCACATAATCAATCAATAATGGCGATTTGCACCTTCTATGGGGCAGATTTACAAGAAACTGACGCATCTGTATAGATGCATCAGTTTCCTTGCGCCTGAGTAAAAAACCCTTGCGCTACCATAGATGCGCCGTATGTACAATACGGCGCACTATGGCGCAAGGATTGACAGATGAGTCAGAAATTCTGACGCATCTGTTGGCGGAAAAGTCACGCATTGCTGGAGTCGTGTCGCAAGCACGACCCAACTCCAGCAATGCGTGTTGTGGCCTATTCCCAATACACTGCGTCACTCCTTACGGCTGCTTCAAGCAGGCGTAAGGTTTTGACGCAGTGGCGTCCTAAAAGTCACACAGTGAAATGTTGTAGATTTCACTGCGTCACTTTTACGAGGCTTTCCTGCATGGGAACGCCTACCCTGCATACATTATTCCTGACGCAGGTATAATGTCACGCAGGGCTTTACACCGTGACGCATCTCCCTAGATGCGTCACGTTGTAAATTTGCCGCATTTTTTACGTCGCCGTTGCGTTGACGCAATGGCAGCGCAAAAGTGTCGCAAGGGGCTTGTAAATCTGCCCCTATGTGTGCAGCAGAATGCAGCACACATGGAAAGATTAAAAAAAAGAGGAGAAATTAATAGTTTCTCCTCGTTGCGCCATTCTAGCACCTGGTATTCCATGGCATTAGTTTTTGGCGCTGTCTCAGCCTTGTAAATCGGGGGCAGCGTCAAAAAGCAATGGGTGTTGTGGTGGAACGCCCACAGCAACACCCATTGCCCGCCCCTTTGCCGCAGAGGACTGCGCCCGAGAGGGGCATATTTACAAGGTGGCGTTAAGCCACGCAAAATGGCTTAGCGCCGCCTTGTAAATATGGAAAATGGCGCTACACCACTGGAGCGTCAAAAAGTGACGCTCCGCTGGTGCTGAGGGCTTGTAAATATGCCCCACAATGTCTTCCTTGGTAGAAATTGTGCTGCACAAATGAATTTTCTTTTTTCGAATGTAAGGTTTTTTCTTTTTCAGTATTCGCACTCTTTTACTGCAAACACGTATTTCTGTCGTTCATGTGTTTTTTTCTTATAAAGATATAATTGAAAGTATTTTTTCTGACGTGCACTTTTCATTAATTTCCTTCCTCGGCGGGCAGCACAGGTTTCAACTTGGGAACTGGAGTCAGGACAACGCAGAGCAATTCTGCCTGTGAAATTCCTGGAAATAACGAAACTCATTAATCAAAGCTTCACGTTTCGTTGCTGACAGGAAATATTCGGCGATCTGCTTATGTTGACTCAACAGTTTCTAGCGAGTGTATGTGCACTGGCCACGCTCACAAATGACCGTGCATCTTCTTAAAATAATATCCATCACTTCTGCACAGCTGTGGTTCAAGTAACAAAAACAGGGGGAAATCGTGTGCTGTGAATGAGGCTGATGTGAGCAACACTATTACTGTATGTTTTACAAGGATATTAGATTAATTCGTGTTTAAAATAAACGTGTAGTCATATATTAAAAATAGAATAATAAATATTAATTGCACGCTCAGACTTTTTAACAAGTTAAGCTTATAGTTACGGGTTAAGGTAAGGACGAGGGGTTTGACTAAGGAATGGAGGGGAGGTAAAGGTTATGGATAATGGTTAATGTTAAAACATAAGTAAGAGGTAGAGTTAAGACTATGGTTAAAATATGGATTGGAGTTTGGTTAGGAGCTATTGTTAGGATAAGGGACGGAGTTTGACTAACAGTTAGGGTTATAGTTAGGGGTGGGATAGGAAAGGGTTATGGATAATGGTTTGGGTTAAGGGCTATAATGAAGGGTAACAATTACGGTATTTGGTTTACCACATTGATTGTGGTTAGGTTAGGTTATTGTTAGCATATGGGATGGGAGTTAGAGTAAGGATTAGGGTAACGGAAGGGATTCACTTTAGTGTAAGGGATGTGGTAAGTTCAGTTGCATTGCACACCCGACACTCCAGCACCTATAGCAGGGGTTGTGAAATGACTAGTAAATATGACCACAAGATGAAGATTTAAGAATCCAGAATCAGAATGAGCAGCACGTGGATCATTACACTGAAAGAACTTTGCGTAAATGCTAACAGAACAAACCAAGTTTTACCACATTCTAGGGAAACCAACCCAATCACAAAAATAATTCTTCTTTTGTTCCACTAACACCCGTCAACCAAAGAGTATGATTAGAGATTCTGACCTCACATCTGGATTGGTAATTTGAAAAAAACTTTTTTTTATCTATCCAGTCTTCTCATCCTACCCGAAAACGTACTTCGATACTCACATCTTTTACATTCATGCACGTGTCATAATAAATTTTACTTTTGAATTGACCACAATTCACTGAACTCCTGATAACTAGTGGGCCACATTTGCACATCTACTAACACCAACAACCTGCAACTACTCAAGTAACCACCATCCCCCTTGAGTAACTGAAATGCAGTAAAACTTATTGATGAATGTGAGTAACATCAAAAGTCCAAAGCATTCCTCTTACCATTTTACTCATATCCATCACTGGAGACCCAGCAGTTTGGATGCTTTCCTCAAACTCACCTCAACTGTTTCCTCCAGTCTATTGAACTTGTGGATATATAAGGTAACCTTAAAATGTTTAATCCTACCGTCATCCACAAAATTATTTTAAAGTGATTAGACAAACTTTTCTTCTTATCTATTACAATACAACTGGATAAAACCTCCTGCACAAAAACTTATTGCAAAAAATCTGTGGCACTGGTTTTAGTAGGTTAACCAGCAAACGGATATTGAATCCATTTCATACTGTAATACACCAAATTATTGACATACTTCTGTGCCCCCGGGGAACTTTGATTTTACAGAAGGGGCCATAGATGCTTGTGCTGTAATAAAGATCGCACTTGTGCACATACATAACTGGTGCAATTCTACGGGGGCATTCCCTCATTATCAAGGCTGAGAGAAACACTTTGCCCCTGCCCCCTAATATGGATGCGGGCGCTGAAGCAAAGAGACCTTCAGAGGCACACTGACTAAGTGCCCTGCAAGGGAGAAAAGGGGTTCCAACAGCCAGCCCAGACAAACCCCCTGCAGGGTGTGTCATCACTCACTGTTCCCATTTGTAGAGGGGTCCTGTTCAATCAATCAATCAGGGTTTTGTAGAGTGCACTACTCACCCGCTAGGGTCTCAAGGCGCTGAGGGATAGGTCTGGGCAGCTCTGTTGGGATCAGTCGAAGAGCCAGGTCTTGAGGTCTTTCCTGAAGTGCTGAAGAGTCGGGCTTTGTCGGAGGTGAAGGGGGAGGTCATTCCAGGTCTTGACTGCAAGGTAGGAGAAGGACCTTCTGCCCGCTCTAGTCCTGTAGAAGCGTGGGACGGTGGCTAGGGAGAGGTTGGCAGAGCAGAGGATTCTCTTGGGAGCATGGAAGGAGAGGCGGTTGGGTGTCGCCTGCACTGTGAATGGTGGACCATCTGCTTCAAACAGTGGGTAGTGGGCCAGGGGAACACTACCAACTTTTGAACAATCTTTTTTCAAAAATATGTTTTTTTCCAAACTGCACACCCGTTCCCTTTAAGGAAACAGGCTGCATTTAATTTTTTTTTTTTATTTAAACGTGATATCAGGTAAGGTACTCCACCATTCCTGTGATGGCATCCAATCGTACAGAGTCATAATTTGCTATCTATCTCATAAAAATATATTTGCAACCCACTCCAAGTGGTGTTTTTGGGTACAGATCTAATTGTGCATAAGTAGGTTCACAAAATCAGAATTGATTTGCTAAAAGTCAGTGTGCAATTTGCAACCACTCTTTGCAAATCAATTCTTAGTACATCTGGCCATTAAACTCTGATACCTCAAGTCCAGCCAGGAGGTAAAGGGGTAGGAGAAAGAAGAAGAAAGAAAGAAGAGAAATACAAACCTATCTAGCATGTCCTTGTGACACCTCAAAAGTGGGCTTATTCAGAGAATTTTGGACTTAATGCAAAAATACGAAGTTCGCAGAATTTTTCTAATTTGGCAATAGGTAAAATTGTGCCCAGTTCCTGCAGCCTGATGTCCATAACAGGAGAGACAGGACTGCAGGCAGCACAATAAGGGAGTAGTTTAGGCAGGGCTGTGCTGTTGTTCAGGTTGAAAAACACAATGGCGACCGCTCAGTCATGTCACGTCTGTTCTCCCATCGCAGAAGTTCTGCCAGGGGACATCAAGGCTATGGGACCACCGTACAACTACGGCACTGGCTTAAAAAACAAAGTTTCTTCCTCCAATATATGCGATGAGCTGTCCCACCTGACCTGTGTTTCTTCACTGCGGGGCCTTAAACAGGCTCCCGGATCTGGCCACAATATGAAAACTCTACACAATTACAATTTTGTTAGTTTTATTGCTAATTTTATTTTTCGATTTCTTTGTTTTTTTGTTATCTACTGTTTCTTTGTAATAATAATGTAATAGTGTTACTTAGGGGTCCCTTTCCCAAAGTGGCTTCCTCATCATGCCTCGAAGCACAGGGCTGCTTTATTTTACTTTTTTATTTGGTTCTTTTTTTTTCCCATTATATTTTCATCCTTTTCGCTACTAGCAAAGATGTCAAACTTTTTAAAAAATGTCCAAAGTTGCAAGCCGCCAGAACACATACACTTTACAGATAGGTCTTAATTTAAGTTTTCCCCAATGTGTTGAATGTGGGCAGAGTCTGCAGTGGAGATTTCCTGAGTGCCACTAACTCTCTCTTTAATTTCAAGGTCTTCTGTCTAAGATCAGGAAATAGTGAAATCATATGACCTCCAGAACAGATCTCCTTGAAAAAGACAGCTCTCAGGAGCATGCGCCTTTATTTAAGTTAATTGTAAAAAATATCGTTTTTACACTTGATGTTTCACCTCTGGTATAACACTATTACTTTATGTTCAACCCACATCTGGCATTCTCAAGACTCCCTCTTGGCTAACATCCTCTAGATAGTTTAGGGACACTTTGTGTTCACAGAAATCACTCCAGGGCCAGGGGGGCGTAGCTTCATAGGAGGTGTGACACCCCCCAAATAAATGCATTCTTGGCTTAGTAGTTGAGTCTGGGGGCCCAGAGTAGGATCGGCAATGTCTGTCGCTTTTTCTCTTCATGTATCAAGAATAAATGCAAAACAGTGACCTTTGATGTAAAACAGGAGTCAGAAATATAGATCTGGTGGCTAAATTTCAAAATGTGAAACCAGATAACCTGGAATCAATATTCCTTCTCTGCTTGTCTAAATTGTGTGATCCTAGGCAAACAGCTTATTTCACTGAGCCTCCTCTTTTTATTATCACATATGAGAGCACTTTTAAAAACTTGACTTCAGGATCTGCGCTGTACAAACATCTCTCATGTTTGATTTAATAGACTATAATGTTGCTCCACCTACAAGAAGAATTTAGGCCACTTTTAGGGTTTACATGACTACTGACTTGCCTCTTACTACACTAATGGCATTGTCGTTGGGAGCGAGCAATGAATGTTTCTAAGTTCATGTTTAAAAACTATCAATTTTAATAAATGCCTGTCTATGCAGTGACATAATCTAAAATGCTAAGGTGAAACGCTTCTGCATGTTAAAAAAAATACACTTTTTTGACTTTTGAGTAGTTGTATTATATTTTGACATTATGTTTGTTGCACAATATACATGCCAAACGTTTTTATGACTTGGCTCGTGCAAGGACTCTTAAAGCCAAGCCAGACACTGGGCTCGGCTTGCCCTATTAATTTGCTGGAATCCACATCTCTATTTGCAACTTGGGACATCAGTCACTTGATAAAATGATTTGTATAAGTCGAGGACCGGAATCATGGAGCCCTACGTGCACCGATTTTACAACTCTACCATCAAGGCTTCTTGTAGCAGAAATGAAGAAGTGTGTGCAGTGAAAATACATTTAAAATAAGTGATCCCAGTGCAGGGACTCCAGGCCGTTGTGCTTTTCATGCCTGTAGTAATGAGTTCCCAGGGAAAACTACCAGGCTCAAGGGGGACAGGAAGGAGCATACTTCGGTGGGTGTTTAGGGTATGATATCCCCCAAATGCATTCTTGGCTTGGTAGTGGGGCCTGAATTGGGTTTGCTATGTCTTTGTCGGTTTCTCTCCTCGTTCTCATTTCGCTAAGAGCTTTTAACTTGTTAATTTTTTGGGAGTGGAAACTTAAATGTATACAATGACTGGCTTAAAAAATAAAATAGTAACTCTGTACTCATAGAAGTGCTCCTTGAATGGGTGCAAATCAACTACTTTTTGGAATTCACAAACAATGCCAGTTGTAGGTTTGGAACATAGTACTGGCAATCAAACACCCAAAAGGTGAGGAGATGAATGCGTGCAAATAGTATAACCAGTGCCAATCGCTTGGGGTAGCATTCCATCCCATTGTTTTTCGCCGATTTGTGAGAGACATAGGTCCACCTCATCCAAAGCAGAACCGACCTTATTCCTCATGGAAATAGTCCATCCCAAACCTTGGTCATCTTCCTCCTCCATCTGCAGTCCACTGTTTTTTTTAGTTGGGAAATTTGCGATTCAATCCCCCATTCCCCGAATCTCACTGACTAATCTATGCCCCTATCCCGAACATTAAGCTCCCACCTAGCATTGCTTCACTAAGTGCTGGTGCTATATTATGACCACTGTAACCAGCTAACTTACTGTACCATCACAAGAGGGTGCCAAATTGCAAGGTGTTGCAGAAAAAATAGCCTTCGTGCTAGGGGAGCTAGAGTGTCCAAATTACAAAGCCACATTTTTCCTACGTCTCCAAAATTCCTTGCATTCGAGGTGCCTCCCTCCTGTCCCTAACAAGACATCCATTTGGCCTTGTTGGCCAGCTCAGTACTGTTCATTTTGGCAATAATATCATTATGTAGTGCAATGAGAGGTTTAAATATGGCTGCCTGGCTGTCTGCCCTTCTACCCTTTATTCAGTTTTGTACCTCTTGGGGTTCATACAGGGCAGACACTGGGATTAGTGTGCTGGGTCTGGGTCAGGTAATTAAGAAAGATGTGAGAAGAGGTACCAGCTGTTTCCTTTTTTAAATCATTGTAATCCTCAGTACCACAGACTCTGCAGTCCCAGAGGAAACAACTGTGTAGTCCCAGGACCTACACCAATCCCGTGTTCCCAGGTAGTCCTTAAATTCAGCAAGGTCCCTTCATGTGTTGTAACACAGTCACAGTTACTGTTCACAGAGCTTGAGGGTATGTGGGGACCATCTCTTAACCATCATTATGCAGGTACCTCGTTGCTCCAGAATGGCTCCTGCTGAAGCCAGCACTCACCTGCGCATCCTATGCACTGCTCTTCCCAGCTTTGACTTCCTCCTGGCTCACCTCAAGCCGACCCGTGGCTCCTATTCTGCCAAGGACCTCATCTACCGGGTCCCCCCTTGCCTCCTGGTACCTACGTCCACACCAATACAGTCCAGACCTGATCCCTCGGATGTGTAGAAGAGCCTGCTCAGAGCTGCACCACAACTGATACAGTCATAGTCATGTCGTGAGATATTCACAATGTCTAAATCCAATTCTGGTTAGCGTGTGTAATTCGAAGTTTGAATTGGCTGACAATCAGATCTGTGTGATCCGAGGTTTAGCTTTTCTGTATGAAGATTGAATCTGTGAGATCTGCCAGCTATGGTCTGAGCTTCAAGGGCCAGCACTGCTGAATGGTCAGTTATGATATCTGAAAACATTCTTGTGTACCACTAAAGAGAGCTCTACAAAGCCTCTCAGATATGTGTCATCCTGAGTGATAACTCTTCTGTTTTGGTCATGATGTGGTAGTGCTGAAAGCTTAGATAAAAAGGGGTGGAGGGGACCTGGATGGGACTCAGCTCTGGCAGCTGAAACAGGCCATGATTTCAGTCTTGAGGGAAATGGGTCTGTGGTTGCATTTCTTAGTCTCTTCACACACCTCTGTTTCATCTATGCACATGGCAATTTTCTTTCAAAAGGACTGCCCTCTGCAGGCCTCATTCATACCCACCCAAGCTTTACTGCCTTCTGCAATCCCCAGATATCGTTGCCACATGAATGAATGAGAGGGACTGTAAGGATCACCAGGAATGTAAGGCTGCGACATCACTGGCAAGCGACCTTTAACCAAAGCTTGTGAAAAATGGATGCTACAGAAAATAAACCAATCCTTTTTTCTGCAGTATCCATTTTTCAGCTACTTTTGTCAGCGCTTGCTGTCCAGAGCTACTGGGCCGGTCGCTGGAGTATTTCAGATGTAAAATAGTCCCTCATGCAATCCAATAGGACATACTCAAACAACAAATAAAAATATGGTGCAACTCAAATACTCCAATGGGCTGATCCTGGGTGTGATTGGCAGTGTCTCAAGCCAATGGTTGACAGTTCCAGAGCAAAACAAACCAATTGCTGAAGGACTCAAAGCTTCTTAAAGTAAGTATAGATTACAATATGCTTGCCATGAATGGAAGAAGTGCCATACACGTAAGACCTAACAAGCATAGGTAATGCCAGTAGGTCTGCCTTTGATGTTCTGCATTCTGCATTCTCCAATCACACAGGCGCAGAGCTCACCCTGCACGCACACAAAGTGCTCATCTTGCGCGTAGAGACACACCCTGCATTAACTCAGATACAAGACTCATCTTTCACTTACACAGGCACGCCACTCACATTGCACACTGCTCACCCTGCATTCATAAAGGCACACCCTGCAGTAGCACAGGTGCACTCGCCCTTCACTTACACAGGCATTATGCCCTCTGCTAACAAGGGCACACCAGTCAACCTGCACTCACACAAACACACTGCTAACCCTGCACTCACACATGCACACTCCTAACCCTGCACTCACACATGCACATTGCTAACCCTGCACTCACACATGCACACTGCTAACCCTGCACTCACATGCACATTGCTCATCGAGCAATCACAAGGGTACTCCTCTCAACCTGCATTCAGGCACGCGACACCCTACACTCACACAGACACCTCTCACCCTCACAAAGACACACTTATCACCCTGTACTCACTGATACTCCGCTCACCCTGCACTCACACAGGCACAACTTTGATCCTGTCACCCTACATTCGCCGACACCTCTCTCCCCATGTACACATCGACAACCCTCTCACCTGGCACTCACACAGACACACCTTTCACCATGTACTCTAACAGGCATACCACTCACCCTGCACTCACACTGGCACAACTCCAAACCTATACTCACACAGGACCACCTCCCAACTTTCCCAACTTGTACTCACAGAAGCGCATCTCACATCCTTTACTCACACAGGCACATCCTGTACTCACAAACCATTCCCCTCACCCTGGTGCCTTGTACTCACATGCACACAACTCACTTTGCACTCATACTAGCACACCAGTCATGCAGCACCCAGATAGGCACTCACACAGGTACATCTCACCTTGAGCTCAGCCTCACCACTCAACCTGCACACACACAGACACACCTCGGATCATGCATTCACGCAAGCACAAGAATCATCCTGCACTCACAGGCAGAAGACTCAGCGTGTACTAACAAAGGCACAACTCACTCTACACTCAGACAACCCACTTCCCCCTCCCCTCACACAGGCATACCGCTCACCCTGCACTCACACACAACACTCATTTAAAAAATAAAAATTATATACATGCAAAGAACTGGGGTATTGTTGGAAATGGCCCTTTTTGCAGGGTTATCCCCAAACTTTTTGCTTTTTCCTCCTATTTTTCCCTGACCTGTTTGTGTTGGTTCTAGGATTCTGGGCACTTTACCACTGCTAATCAGTGCTAAAGTGCATATGCTCTCTGTGTAAATTGTGTTATGAATTGGTGTTTCCGTAATTGGATGCTTGATTTACTTGTTAGCCCTTAGTAAAATGCACTGCGTGTGCCAGGGCCGGTGAATCAAATGCTACCCGGGGGCCTGCAGCACTGGTTGTGCCACCCCCGTGAGTAGCCCTGAAAGCGGTAACTCAGACCTGCCATTGCAGAGTCTGCGCGCAGTTTGTAACTGCCATGTCGACTTTGCCAGTGCACACACTGGCCGGTCCCTAACCTTCCCATTTCTTACATGTCAGACATCCCTGAGGTAGGCCCAAGGTACCCCTGTGGGCAGGGTGCAATGTATGTGAAAGGTAGGACATGCCCTGGTGTATGTGGCATGTCCTAATAGTGAATTACAGCCAATTTCGTTTTTCACTATTGCAAGGCTACCAGTTCCCCATAGGACAGATTGGGAGGTTTGTTTATAACATCTTATAAAACATAACTGGCCCAGGGAATTCGGTAAGAAAATAACATTTAGTATGCCTGAACTCAGAATCAAAAGATGCATCTTTTAGTGAAGGTGATCTTTACATTCTGTGTTTGAAAATACCACTTTTAGAAAGTGGGTATTTTCTTGCTCAGTCATCCCGTGTGCCTCTGCTGGAATGTGGATTGCCTGTCTGGGTTTTGGATGACAGAAGGCTGGGGGAGCAGGAGGGGCGCCAGATGGTCAAGGTAGGTCAGGAAAGGGCTGAAGAGACCTGGGTTACGATGGGGGAAGGGGGAGGAGATTTCCTTGCACCTCAAAGGGCCTGCTCTGCCTCTGACAAATGCTGTCTCCACCTCCTGCCAGGAATTCACACCAGAGAAGGCAGAAATGGTCCTGCCCAGGCACAGGCCCTCTCTGCCTAAGAGATCGAAGGATTTTTGGACATAAATGCTGGGTCCCAGACCCCTGAACTTTAGAACTCATCTGTAACAAGAAGACTGCCAAGAAGAAGCTGCGAAAAGGAACGACTGCTTTGCTGGGTGCTTTGCTGGGCTGACCTGCAGTGGCTGCTTCTGTCTTGGGCAGTGAAAGGCCTGGACTGGACTTTCTGCAACCTAATTTGTGAGTCTCTCCAAGGGCTTGAGGTAGAGCTTGCCCCCTGTTCACGAAGTCTCAGGAACAGCAAAGACTTCAAGTTCTTCGACCCGCAGCACTGGGGACTGTGTGTTTTGTGCTGCCACCCGAAGGACACCAACTCGACGACGTCTACGACGCCACTGCCGACTCCGTGTCCTGAAGGCACTGCAGAGGGCACCACCGCAACGCAACCCTGGTCTCACTGACGCCGCCTGTTGACGCCGCCACCGAGCCGCTGCTTGCACCGTGACCTGTGGGCACCGCACTCTGCACCGCCTCGTTTCACGCCAAAGCTTTGGCACAGCAGAGGGCACTGCTGCAATGCCGCACCGCAACCCTGGTCTCACCGATGACGCCTGTTGATGCCGCCACCGAGCCGCTGCTTGCACCGCGACCTGTGGGCACCGCACTCCGCACCGCCTCGCTTCACGCCGAAGCTTTGGCACGCCTGCAAAGCAGCACCGCGACCCTGGTCTCGCTGACGACGCCTGTTGACGCCGCCACCGAGCCGCTGCTCGCACCGTGACCTGTGGGCACCGCACTCCGCACCGCCTTGCTTCATGAGGACGCCTTGGCCTTCCTGACGCCGCCACTTCCCGCCGAAACCGACGCCGCTGCTTGCACCGTGGTTCGAGGGCACCGCTCGTAAAGTTACACGATGCACCGCCCTCATCCTGCACCGCAGCCTTGGCCTGCCGGCGCCGTCGACTCCAGTTCGTCAGCCGACAGCGCTTCAGCAACGACGACGCCGCTGCTTGCACCGTGACCTGCCAGCACTATGACAAGCACCGCCTTTATCTCGCACCGCGACCCTGGTCTCACCGGCGACGCCATACAACACTGCCACCGAGCCGCTGCTCGCACCGCAACCTGAGGGCACCGCACGCCGCACCGCTGCACTTCGCACTGCAGCACACGACGCCTGCCGACGCCAGCGCTCCTGACTTCAACAAAGAGGAGATCGATCTGCAACGCGTGTGACTTCGAGGGCCCCGACGACTCCTGCACCGACCTCCGGAACCAACGCCTGCGGACGCCCTGTTTTCGGAAGCTCAGCGAGAGGTCATCGACGCCCTGCATTTCTAAAAGGTACTGTTTGCGGGTCTTCCCGACACCATAGCTGGCCCGCGACGCCGCGGTCGGCCAGAACTGTTTGGATTTGTTTGCTCACAACGCCGTGATAGCCCCGGACGGAGCTATCGACATCAAGGAACTGTGTTTCAAGCGTATTTTGATAATTGAAGATTTTTGAGTACTGTATTGTGGATTTTTATCGTTTTTGGTCTTGTCTTAAGTATATAAAAATATTGGATATTTTTCTAAACTGGTGTGGTGTCCTTTGTAGTGCTTACACTGTATTACTGTTGGTTATGTGCAAATGCTTTACACACTGCCTCTAAGATAAGCCTGGCTGCTCGTGCCAAGCTACCAAGGGGGTGAGCAGGGGTTATTTTAGACGTGTAACTCCCTTATCCTGACTAGAGTGGTGGTTTTTGCCTGGCTTTGGCCCACGCCCAAGCCTACCAAAAATCCCATTTCTAACAGGTATGCATTCCACTGCACCGATAAGGCAAGCATCTTTGATCTGAAATCACAGGTACATGGTTGGTCTTGCAAACTAAATAGATGCACATTTTCTTAACTTCGTGCGGTGAAATATTTCAGCTACTGGCTACAGCCCCCATTTCAGCAAGCAGAGCAGCTTGTCCGATCCCAGGCTCACCCTCACAGTCAGCCCTCCAGGGCACAGGTTGTCCCTAGTTCTTATTAGATGGCATTCCTCAGACCCTTCCAGCTGCCCGGATGTCAGCAGGGCAGTCCACACGCCCTATGGGGCGGTCATATACAATCCGCAGCAAGGCCCGTGGGAGAGGTGCACGGCTCTGGGGGAGGACATCAGACATGAGGGGATGGCATGTTTGATCTGGTGACCAGGGAATGATACTGTGTGGGCTAACAACATAGGACAATATGAGGTCATGCCCAGGGGAGAGATCGAGAGCAGAAGGGGTTCTGGGTACAGGAGAATCTACCAGACGTAGAGAAAGGGTGATCTGGGAGACACAATAAAGTTTGCCACTCACATGTCCAACGTTGAGGGCATTCCAAGCTGCCAGCAGCCCAGGTTTCATATTCAGGACGCCAGGATAAAGGAGAAAGGGCAGCACAAGTGGAAGGTGGTTGGCACTGGATACCTCCAATCAAGGGGCGTACTCCGAGCATATCTCTGGCCCGGGCACCATCCGGGGTACCCCAGACACCAGCCAACCAGGGAACCTGTAGTGCCTGGATTTGCTCCAAAACGTTTGGGGATAAATCTTATTTAGTAAACAACAAGGGGGACAATGAGGGCTTGATAAAGGTCCACCGAACTTGCCCTGGGTAGAACTAGAAGACAAAAGAGGTACGGTGTTCCTGGGTGGCAAGTTGGCCACCTGGTTAGTGCTCAGAGTGGTGGGGAGGTGGGAAATACCTCCTTTCGGAACTAGGACCCTCACACACCCAGCAAGCTAGGTGTCATGCTTCATCATATGGGTCTGCTCCTCGTCGAGCCGGCGCTGCAATGCTCGATGGACACCCATAAAGGGGCTCTTTATCGGAGAACTTTTGTTCCTTGCCGTATAGGTGCCGTCGGTGTGAGGGGCCTGGTAAGATGTAGATGTGGTGTGTGGGTTAAAACAGGTAAGGGAATCCTCTATAATTATTTTTATTCTGGAGAGGTCACAACCTGATTAAAAAAGTAAAAAGAAGAAGGAGGGCGACTATTTTGTTTTAATCTGACAAAAATTACGCTCTGCGTAGCGGGTAGGTGAGCCGGACTGCTCTGAGCAGGAGCAGCGACACTACGTTGAGTGTCTACATACTCCGCTGCGGTCTGATGAAGCAGCACTTGAATCCTTAAGAGGTTGGCTGCTTTTCTCCGGGGCAACGTCATACCGAGAGAAGAAGTGGTATGTAGAACCACACCACACACTGTAGATAGTTTTCATTTAGTCACTAGGTCCTGAGGAATCGCCAACTGATGTATTAGAGATATTTTATAGGTGAGAAACATGTTGACCACTAAGGGGTAGAGCGTAATTTTTGTCAGATTAAAACAAAATAGTCGCCCTCCTTCTTCTTTTTACTTTTTTAATCAGGTTGTGACCTCTCCAGAATAAAAATAATTATAGAGGATTCCCTTACCTGTTTTAACCCACACACCACATCTACATCTTACCAGGCCCCTCACACCCACGGCACCTATACGGCAAGGAACAAAAGATCTCCGATAATGAGCCCCTTTATGGGTGCCCGTCGAGCATTGCAGCGCCGGCTCGACGAGGAGCAGACCCATATGATGAAGCATGACACCTAGCTTGCTGGGTGTGTGAGGGTCCTAGTTCCGAAAGGAGGTATTTCCCACCTCCCCACCACTCTGAGTACTAACCAGGTGGCCAACTTGCCACCCAGGAACACCGTACCTCTTTTGTCTTCCGGATAAATCTTATTGACATGCAGTGGCGCAAAACATAATGTTGGTTCCCTCCCCCCGCAGAATGTAATGAGGGCTCCTCCTGAGCCTTCCATATTTAACAGATATTCATTGGCCTTGGGCTGAATAGGGTCCCTGGTTGAACCCCCTCTATGCCGCAGGGGCTGCAGGGGTCGGCATTATGCCCCTGTCGACATGAGGCTCAACAGCATGGCAGACTGGGATAGGAGAGAGCTCGGGAGAACCAAGAGGTGGCAGTCGGGTCACACAGCCCCACCACTGATCTGAGGTGCAGTGCCACCCCTTTAGAAAGCAGCAAATCACGACAACACCCTAACATGCCCCCACCCAACCACGAAAAACAAAGCAGTGATCCATGCGCTCTTAATATGCAGTGCACCATCTCCAGCTTTACTCTACCTCTGTGCACAAGAAATATAATCACCACAAACTAGCCAGTCGAAAAAGCCCATCCGTGAGAGACAGAAATCCAGAAGACAGCCAGAAGGACACCAAGGGAGCCTCCAACACCATGGCATGCTTCGGCCATAAAGTCAATAACGCTACAATATAAGCAGCTGTGCCATTCTGTTTGAACAAAAATACTACAAACTGTTCTGTTGGATAGAACAATTTCTTAGCATGCCATAATTGATATGCAAAAAGAAATACACCGAAAAAAGTTATTGAGTGATTTAAACAGTTGAACTCTTATTCTTGTTTGTACATATGGCTGTCACATGAGCATTTCAACAAATTGCAATAATAAGTGAGTGACTTTTTAGTGAGTAAGTGAATAAAGTGTACAAGTGATATTGTGCTTAATAATATACAACGAATGTTAATTGAGTCGCTCATTTTACTTTGTCACAGTCTTCCCTTGCTGTATATTTTTACGCACAATATCACTTGTTCACTTTATTTACTTACTCACTACTCACTCGGTGTGTTTCTTTTTGCATATCAATTATGGCATGCTAAGAAATTGTTCTATCCGACAGAACCGTTTGTAGTATTTTTGGTTAATGCCCAGGTTCTGAGGGACACAGGGCTACCCCATTATTATCAATGCCATTCTGTTTGAATGCAGTGGCCATTTTAGGTGAGGGAACACTCCTCATAAGCCAATAAAAGTGTAAATACGCTATTTCTGCCCAATAAAATGTTGTACTCAGGATACCCAACATGTGGGTGGAGCTTTAGCCCCACTCTCTGCAGTGATGCTTGAGACTTTTTTTCTGGGGATCACATGTGGTCCGGCAACAACTGCACTGTCAAGCCAGTCCTAAAGATGGGGCACATTGACTTTTAGAACATTTATATGCCTTATACTGAAATAATTCTCATGGGATTGTTAGGGATATTTACAACAAATTTACCTTGTTCTGCTCAAAGCAAGTTGTAGTAGGAACGATATTCTATAATGCAAAGGCTAGTGATTAGGGAGGGTTTACCCACCAAATTCAAATCCCTCCTGCAAAATCAATGTCTAGTAACACTAGTTTCAACATTTAACACACTGTCCAATAGTGATACTCTACAGTAAACATGCAGATTACGACTGGTTGCTGGATCAAACTGTCATTGCCTATAATGCCAAACGTCACTCAAAAGGAATTTAGGCTCAGAAAATTATAAAAAGGTTTATGCACCTTTCAATTTCTTATTCTGATTATTTCGGTACAATATTTGCCTATGTTTTTGTTTGTTTTATAATGATCTTGTATCATGTGGAAACCTCTAAAGGTCTAAAATATTTTCAAGTTCCTTTACATACAGCAGGCTAATATATATTCAGTAATGTTAGTGTCATATAGTTTCATTAATTTATCATTATTGAATGTTTTTGTAATGTAATGTTTTTTTATTGATGTACTATTCAATATACTGAATCTATTTTTAATTAAAACAAGGAAAACGAATAATGCCTGGCTGGAAAGGGTTAATAAAACTTTATCCGAAATAGATAGCATGGCCAAGAAATTCATCAGATACCATGAGCGCCTATATGTTGCTGATGCCCACTGAATGTTTCTATCATCACTAAGTTTTTCTCTGTGCTTTCCCCTTCCCAGGGAAAGGAAGACAATACATGCATGAAGCTTGTCCAAAGTTCTAACATCACCTTGAAGGTAAAGAGCCCTGGTTTAGATTCCCGCTTGCTGCATTTTAGTAAATATTGCTGTTACTTTACACACTCTCACTATAAATCTCTACAGCCTTCTGGTGATGAAAGATTGGTAGGTTACCTTGCCCAAGCCATTGGAATAGAACTCCGAAAACAAAGGGAGGTTCATCCTCTCCCTCACCTGGTTTAAAGTTAGTGTCTGGAATTTTTTATAAAGATGCAAGTGGACTAATAAAGTTAATCAAAAGAGTCGTAGGGGCTTATTCACAAAGGCATTTTGGAGTAAGGAAAGTCGTATTCCTGTAGTACTCTCTTATGAACTCTTAAATGTCTTAGCAAATTGGACCAAAACTTCTTAAAAGGGACTATTTATAGAGAACTCCTACAAGCAGAATGGATTGTGCCCTCTTTGTTAATTTACTCAGAGAGAGTTGGACGTTTTGGGACTGATTCACAAAGACATTTAAGAGTATGTAACAGCTTACTCCAGTAGTACTACTTCCATATTCATTAATGCTTTTGTGAATCACTGCAAAAGTTTTCTTAGATGCAATTCACCCGCTGCAGTTTCCACTCTTTTTTTAGGTCGAGCCTAGACTGCGCTAGCCCTGTTGCTTAGCGACCTGTTGTATATGCTTTGTGGAGTTCCAACTCCACCCATTGCTTGCCATTTGTCTATATCAGTGTCCTTTAAAAATCCTTGCTTGCTAGTGGACAGTCCTGCCTCTTTGTCCCTCCTCTTTCTCTTCCGTTCCTCCCTCGCAGCAGGGACTAAGTACTGTCTCATTACGCTAAGGTTCTTTATCTGTTCTTTGGGGGAACAATTGTTTTCTTGGTTTCCTGCTCTGTTACTGTTTGCCTGTGTTCAGCTTCGGCGCCATAGCTGCTTCCAATTTAATATAGCATTCCTCCCTCCCACCTCCTTTCAATGCCACAGTTGTGTTTGTGTGGCCTCCTGCATCGTGTCTTCCACTCGTTGCTTGTATTTTTTTTAGCCTTTTTTGCAATTTTGGATGTTGACAGTCAGTTGGGCTTCTTTTTGGTAAGATATCAGTTTGGTTTTGGGCTTCCTTTTGAGGGGATTGGGCTTGTTTTTAGCCGTTTTTCACAGTGAGGAAACACAAATTCACGCCATGCCATAACTGCAGCCAGGTAGATCAGGGCGGTACCAAGCGGGGGGGAGGCTCCTTCCACGTGCCTCCTGCTCGTTGCTTGTATGTTTTTTAGCCTTTTTGAAATTTTGGATGTCAACAGTCAGTTGGACTTTTTTTGGTAGGGCTTCCTTTTAAGGGGGATTGAGCTTGTTTGTAGCCTTTTTTCACAGTGACGAAACACGAATTCTTGCGCCATCGGGGCGGTACTAAGCAGCGGAGGTCTCCTTCCATAAAGCCGCCATGTTGACCGAGTATTGAAGCGCTGTACATTACTTGAGCATCAGTTACTTTAAAGAAGCCTCTCACACATTTTTTCATTCCTTTCCTTATGTCACAGTGTGAAAAATGGTGATTTACTGTGCCTTACCTGCTGAGCAATACAGCCAGTGATAGCATTCACCCTGTAATGGAGCCCTCCCATGGCGTTTCTAATCCGTCCACTTACTTTAAACAAGATAATGTTATTTTTAGGCAAGGGCGATGGAGTGGTTTGCCCAGATTTACAGGATGTTGAGCCCACGCCGGGACTGAACCCTCATGGCTGCCGCCGTGCTTTTTGTTTTTTCCCCCACCTACCCCGCGTTGCACTGTTTGTTTACTTTTAGATTTACTTTCCGTGGAGGCATGAGGCATAATCCTTCCACCTTCTTTGTCATATGTCCTCCTGCTGTCTGTCATGCTCCTTTATTCACTTTGCTAAAGTCACTTTATTAATGTATAATTAAATGCGATATTTGTATTTTTTTGTGCTGCTTGTACGAACTTTGTATGAATGTGTTGCTTTGCATCGAAGGGGCCTGCCTACGAGTGCAGCCCTCTGTGTTATTGGGGGAGGGGTCATATTTGCAGTGTTGGTTGCCCCCTGCCAGGGTTCCTGCTGGCATTAGCACTGGCTGCACATGGAAAGAGCAGGGGCAACGGGTCACGGCAGCGGGTGGTTTCACCGTGCAGCAGCTGGTTTCACCATGCAGCAGGGTGGCAGAGGTATTGGAGCGCTGTACATTACTTGAGCACCAGTTACTTGAGCACCACATACTTTAAATAAGGTAATGTTATTTTTAGGCACGGGCGATGGAGCGATTTGCCCAGATTCACAGGATGTTGTGCCCACGCCGGGACTCAAACCTTCATGGCTGCTACCGCGCTTTATGTTTTTCCCCCACCTACCCCGCGTTGTGCTGTTTGTTTACTTTTAGACTTACTTCCTCTGGAGACATGAAGCAAAATCCTTCCACCTTCTTTGTCATACGTACTCCTGCTGTCGGTCATGCTCATTTATTCACTTTGATAAAGTCACTTTAAGAATGTATAATTAAATCCGATATTTGCATTTTTTTGTGCTGCTTGTACGTACTTTGTATAAATTTGTCGTTTTGCATCGAGGGGGCCTGGCTAGGAGTGCAGCCCTCTGTGTGATTGGAGGCGAGGTCATATTCGCAGTGCTGGTTGTCCCCTGCCGGGGCTCCTGCTGGCACGGTGTTTTTTTTGTTAATTAATGGCACTGAATGTGGACGGCTGAGGCTGCAGATAGCATCGGCGCTGCCCTGACAGCTAATCTGACAGCAGCATCTGTGACTGACACTGAGGAGCTTCAAGTGCCCTTCAGCTGCTCCTGCGAAGTGCTTCTTTCGTGTCTGCCCCCTGCCTCTTTCATACACCACACCCACCCCGCACAAACGAAAAACTGTCTCTGTCCTCTGTACTGCACTTTCAGGGGCATATGTACAAGCCCCCATCGCCACGGGAACGTCACTTTTTTCCAATGTTCCTGTGGCGATAGGGGCTTTGCCTTATTTACAAGGCAGCATTAAGTCACTTAACGCTGCCATGTAAATAAGGCCCCCTTTCACGCTATGCTTAGTTCGAAAGGGGAGGGCAGTGGGTGTTGCGGTGGGCGTTCCACCGCAGCACCCATTGATTTTGACGCTGCCCCCTATTTACAAGGGTGACGTAAATAGGAGGAAGCCTAAATTAAGACCAGGGAAAGCCTGGTCTTAACTTGGCGAAACGAGGAAAAATGCCTTATTTCTCCTTGTTTTGTATTTTCCATGTGTGTGCAGCACACATGGAAAAAGCAAAACGCCTTGGATTGTTTATGTGTAGGAAGGTGTTTTTAAAAAAATGTCATTTTGTAACTTAGAAGTGACAAAACGGCATTTAAAGATTGATTATGTGCAGGAAGGGACACCTTCCTACACATAAACAATCTTCCCCTGCACGCAGACACCCTTACACTACGGTGCAAGGGTGCCTGCGTTGGCGCTAAGCTGATAAACCTAGCACCAGCGCAAGGGGAAACGCAAGGCTGCACCATATTGTTGTAAATATGGTGCAGCCTTGCGTTTCTGAAGTGGAGGAGTGCGGCGTTAAGCCATGATGGCTAACACCTCACTCCCCCACTTCTTTGTACATATGGCCCTATGTCTCTTTCCACCATTTTACAACCTTTCTCATCTTCCGTTTGTCTTCTTTTCTCTCCTCTTTCTGTCTCTTTTCCTTTGTCCGGATGTCTGACTGTTTCCTCTATCTTCTTGTCTGTCCCTTTTCCTACCGTCGCCTTCCTTTTCCTCTGTTCTCCTGTTTGTCCCTTTCCTTTCTCCTCCTGCCTGTCCTTTTACCCCATTCCTTCTATCCCTTTTGTCTGTCCTCATGTCTGCCCTTCTTTTCTGAACTACTGCCCTGACCTACTGCCCGTTCCTTCTATGCTTCCCTCCTCCCCATCCCTTTCACTTTATCCTTCTGTTTACTATGTGTTTAATGCACATTTGTTGGTATTCTCCCGCCTAAAATGGAATAAAAAAGGAATGCATTTATGTAATTGCAAACGCAAACACGTAAACAGGAGCTCTCCCCACCTGTTGGCAGGTCAATTACCCCATAACAACTGTATTTCTTTACACTATGTTTTGTTCAATTGTCTCATTTCTACTTATGTTCTTTGGGCAGCTATAAGTTTTTGGTGTGTCCGGAAGTTGGGTATTTGGGCTCGGTTGGGAGGCTGGGAAGAGTGTGACTTATATCAGTACTTCAGCAGGAAAGCAAGCTATACACAAATGTTACCTATACACGTCTTTAGTCCTGTGACTGCCCCTGACACATGGAGGGTTCTGACCTGGAGTAGCTGGGGTACAGCCTCCACTACCAAGGTATATACTATACACTCCATACTCCCTAGGCACAATGTAAACATCACATTCCAGCTACTACAAATGTGCAAAAGATGTTATTTTATATGTGTGCATGGGCTCTAATAGGTCTCTGTGTACATGTATGCGCGCATGCGTAGTGCTTAGACCCTGTTCATGTGAGCATATGCAGTAAACAGCATGGTGGCCAACTAGCAGACTAGTGCTTCTTACAGGTACCGGCAGTGTCTAAGCACATGGCACATGCTGACAGCGGACTGGAAGCTTAGATAACCATGCATCAACAGCAGAGGCCAGCCCCAGTGAGTACCGCGATGCGGCAAAGCTGGAAAGAGTGAGTACCACCATTGGCCAATTTTAGATAGATAAAAAGGTCAGCTTAGTGCTGGTACTAGTTCTCAGAAGGATGTGGGTGGGCTCCGCAAATGTTTACATTTCGCATCCTTTCACCTCTGCACAGCTCATCTCAGATACTCTTCTAGTCAAGCTTGGTAACACAATCCACACACATCCACTCCACACCATGCCATATAATTCCAATCAGCAAAATTTCACTGAATGTCACACACTTCCACGCCACACAATTCAACTCTACACATTTCCATTCCACATCACATACTTTAACAACCACATAATTCAACTCAACACTTAAGTACACCACACCACATACATCCAGTTCACATCACAGAATTCTACTATCATGCCTCAAAATTCAACAACACACCACATAATTAAACTCCATTACATACCACTCTACAGCACAAAATACCATTCCACATAATTACATTCCATGACGCACAGTCCCACTCCACATTATTCCAGTACACTTAGTACCACATAATTCATATCCACATAATTCCACTGCACACCATTCCACATCATTCCACTACACAAATCCACTCCACACCACACACAATTCCACAACTAACAATTCCAATCCAACCCACATAATTCCACTCCACACCACATACATCCACTCCAAACCAAAACACATGGGTAAAAGACATTGTCATTGACGCCAATAGCTCTAACTCTCACAACTGCGAGACCTATTGCATTGTAAATGCTTGTTCAGATTCTGGCCGAATCTCGGCCACCCAACTCATCTGCGGCTTCTTCAGTACTTGCTGTAAAAAACTAATTTGGCAGGATTTATGTTTCAGGTGTAGATTTGGCGAGGCCATCTATTTTTTAAAATGGACCACCTACTGATTTATTTCCAAGTCATAGTTTTTTTTTTTTTAACACTTTATTTACCAGTTTCAAAGTTAGAACAATAAATCTTCGAGCTCCATTACAATGGCATTATGACATTACAGTGTGTGGTGCAGAAATTTGCCAGCCTCACATAAATTTACCACCATCATGATCTGTTCAACACGGTCATTCAACTTTACTATTTCGTGAGCACCTCTCCCTGTGTGCTCATTTGCGAATTTGCGAATTACCTTATACTAATTTGCACAACATATCACGTTATGGAGAAAATAAAATATTACATTGCTGTGTCCAGTATACAGTTTCTATCTGATCAGCCTATGCCCGCGGGCACAAGTCCGCGCTCAAGCTGTGTGGAAGGCTGTGGCTGTGTCGTTGTCGTGTAGCGTTTGAAAGGGCCCCAAAAATCCCGTGGGCGGGACGTACTAGGAAGAGTGGAGGAATATAAATCGTAGTTGGTATTGCAATATGCAAGACTGCCTAGCCATTCCCTGATGCGTCGGAGCAGTTTTTTGTCCCCATTTGAGTGCTATTTCTCTTTTGGCCAGTAGTAACCCTAATGCAGTGAATTTCAGGACTGGCTTTCGGATGTTATTCACATATCCCAACAATGCAACCTCTGGAGTGGGCTCAATGTCTAAGCCTATCATTTCCCCAAGGGTACGATAGATTTCGGCCCAATACGTTTTTATTTTACAACAATTCCAGGCGAGGTGTACAAAGTCTGCGTGTGGGGCTTTACATTTTAAACAGCAATGGGGTCTGTCTGGGTCTATTTTATGTGTCATCTCAGGGGTGACGTATTTCCGCACAGGAATTTAAAGTGGATCAATTTATGACGGCTATTCAAGGAGACCTCCTTGGTGTGTCTACAACATGCAGCCCATTGGTCGTCCGTAATAGGGAGGCCCAGATCTGCCTCCCAAATAGTCCTTATTTTAGCATCATGTATTGGAATTATATCAGCACAAGCCTGGTACAGCTTGGAAACCAGATGCTCCCCCCTGGTGCTATCTATGACTGTGGAGAGTGGGGTGAATGGATCAGGTTCGATAGGAAAGCCAGGGATCGTTACCCTCAGAGCTGATCGAAGGCGATTAAGTACAAATTTGTCCATGAAGGTAGCCTCATTAAACCTATCTCCATCGGAAACCGAAAATACTTGCCCCTCTATGTATAAATCCCCAATAGTGTTCATATCGTACTTAGAGTGCGCTGTACTATCTTTTCCCCGGTAATAGGAATCCAGCGTTTATTTGGAATAGGTAGGCTCGGGGAGTATAGTACAGGTGACCCCATTACTCTGACCAGTTTCTGCCAGGACCAGCTGGTAGTGGAGACCGTCTGGATGTCAGTAGGGTCACGTGGGTAGCCCAGGGGTAGTACCGTATTAAGTGTGTCCGGCAGGACCAGATCTGTACTCAGGGCGTAAGTAAGGAATCCTGGCGTCGGGGTGAAACCAGGAGTGTACAAAGCTACACTGCGCGATCAAGTAGTATAATTGAAAGTTGGGGACCCCAAAGCCTCCTCTATGGTACGGAAGTGTCATTACCTCCCAGCGGACCCTGGGCCGTTTGCCTCCCCAAGTCAATCGAATAAGATGGGTATATAATGACTTGAAGAATCGATTTGTAAGTGGGATAGGGATATTGTTAAAAAGGTACAGGAATTTGGGCAGGACAATCATTTTTATCAGTGCAATTCACCCAGCAATCGAGAGTGGGAGTCTTAGCCACCTGTCTACTTGCATTTCCAATTTGTGTACTGCCTTACCATAGTTTAACTGTATGATTTCCGTGGTATTCAAGTGTATATTAATCCCCAGGTACTTTACTGAGTCAGAACACCAGGCCAGTGGGAACTCGCATTCCCATCTTGTGGTACCCGTGGTGAGGGAAATATCACAGACTTGTGCCAATTTATGCCAAGGCCGGAGAAGCTGCCAAACCTGATGACCTCTCTGATTAGTGGTTCTAAATTGTTTTGAGGGTCTCTAACGTATAATATGACGTCATCTGCATACAGTGACACCAGTAGAGGCCCAGTGTTGAATTGGAGCCCCCTCTGTAGATGAAGCTCCTGGAAATGTCTAACGAGTGGATCCATTGCTAATATAAATAGGAGTGGTGACAGGGGGCATCCCTGTCTGGTGCCGCGGGATAATGTAAAGGAGCGGGACAGCGGGCCATTTAGTCGTAGTCTGGCGGTGGGAGCCGAGTATGGGAGTGCAGTGAGATTTACGAACCCAAAGGGCATGCCCAGCCTACGCATAACTGACAATAGAAATGGCCACTCCAGGGAGTCGAAGGCTTTCTCCGCGTCCAGCAGAACTGCTGCTGCCGGAGTCGTCGGATTGATTTGGTGCAGAACTGTGAAGAGTGTGCGCAGGTTTAAGGAGGTAGATCTGTGGGGCACGAACCCCGACTGGGCTGGGGATATTATTTGATCCAGTAGTAGGGCGAGCCGCAAAGCGATAATTTTTGCCAATATTTTGTAATCTAAGTTTAGTAGTGACAAAGGTCTATACGACCCGCACAGCAAGGGATCCTTGCCAGGTTTGGGTAATAAAACAATCACTGCTTCTCTGAGAGTGGGAGGCAACTGATTCCGTTCTAAGGATTCGTTGTAAACTTCTAGGAGCTTTGGGGCTAATATATCCTTGTATCTTTTATAAAAGTCACCAGTAAAGCCATCGAGGCCAGGAGCCGTGGAGCCATTCAATGCCTCAATCGCACTAATTATTTCGTCAGTGGAAAATGGCTCGGCAAGGAAGTCCTGCATATATTTTTCCATATACACCAGTGCAATCTCAGCGAAATAATCATCTCGCTCCGAGGAGTTGTGCACGAGTTTGGATGTGTACAATTGTTCATAGTATGCTAGGAATGCATCACGGATGTCCGCTGTATCCGTTAAGGTATGCCCAGAGTCAGCACGGAGTTCTGTGATGTATGAATGATTTGGAGTGTGGAGGTCTCAGCACTTGTGCTAAGGTGCGTCCTGGCCTCTCGCCCTCGCCATATCTATGCGCTGGTGTATATTTGCTCAGGAAGTGGGTTTCCCTATCTGCAGCTTCCCGGAACTCCACCAGTAACGCCAATCGACGCTTTCTTCCCTCTACAGCATCTGAGGAGAGAAGCATAGAGGCCTCCAACACCGTCAGCTGCTCCTCAATATTAGCTAGTGTTTTTCTCAGGTCTTTTAATACCCCAGCATGTTTTGATATGGCAACTCCCCTGATGTAGGCCTTAAATGCCTCCCAAAGCATCGCCCATGTGTCCACTGACCCCGTATTTAAGTCAAAATAATCCTCAATTGCCTCTCTAATTTCTGAGTCAAACAAATCATCGTTCAACGCCCTACCGGGGAATCTCCACTGACGCTCATGTCCCTCTGGTCTGGGAATTCAGAGTCTAAGTAAAACTGGGGCGTGGTCGGAGTATGTCCTGGGCAGTGTCATGATTGCTTTGTACCACGTGATTGGTTTCGGGGTAAGTAGCCAGTAGTCTAGCCTAGTCCAAGTGTCATGTTGGGCTGAGTAGTGGGTATAACCTGGGTTTGTAGGGTTGCGAGCTCTCCACATATCCGAGAGTTGGAATGTCTCGCAGGTGTCTAACAGCATCCGACGCGTGCGGGGTTTGGTGTCTGCAGCCTCAGAGGAGCTGTCCGATGTGCAGTTAAGAAGCAGGTTGAAGTCTCCCCCCCCAGTAGCATACTGTCAGTGCCCAAACTTAGAATTGTGGCATCTAGTTCCTAAAAATAATCGGGGCAGTCAGTGTTAGGAGCATAAATGCATACCAGAGTCACTATGTGGCCCATCAGTCTGCCCACTACTATCGTTGTGGCTGCGGAGCAAAGAGAAAGGAAGTCTCTGGTGGATTAAAATCGCTGTGCCTCGGGCATATGTACTGTAATTGGGAAAAAACGGTGAGAGCCCCAACTGGCTGCAAACTGTGTGGTGTCAGATTTGGGCAGGTGTGTCTCCTGTAGAAAGGCTATATCTACAGTGTGCCTTTGCAGATAATTTAATACGTGCTTTCCTTTTCTGGGGTTGTTAAGTCCCCTGACGTTCCAAGTAATGACCGACAGATGGGAGTGGTCCACTAGATTAGGGGCTGTAGACATTAGTGCCATGGAGCAGTATGATGAATGTGTGATAAGCGGCGAGCAACCACTGATTGTCATGCATGGAGCTGGTAATCAAATAGTATCTAACATTTCAAAAACATCCCCTCCCTCCACCCCCTCCCAACCTCGCGTCCCAATACGCAAGGTACCAACCCGAATAACCAATAACCTAATGCATCCTGTAAACATCTCGTTTGGAAATACAAGTTCTCAGTATGATGCATTTTGATCTGTGAATTCGACATAGTGCTACGCACCTAGGGGGGAGGCAACGCTCCGACGGTTCCCAGCATAATCAGAATAATGTAAAAATATACTACTAAAACTGTCTCAATTAATATTTGGCTTAGTTGAACACATAAGACCGCTATATGCAGAGAAAGAAAAACAAAAAGGATAGCCATGAAGATTATTCATGAGAGAAAAGGTCAACACTAGCAACAGAACCACTGTGAGGAGGGGGAAGAGCCAACTCCAGCGTCCCTCTGCTGGCGGCCGGATTTTTTGTAGGTTCTACAAAAGTCTTGGGCCTCTTTAGGATTGTCAAATATGCGGGGCCGCCCGTTGATGTCAACTCGTAGGCGTGCAGGGTATAGCATGCCATACCGGAGGCCCAAATTCCGCAGCACTGACTTAACACCAGAGAATTTGCGGCGAGCTTCTTGGACCATAATTGTGAAGTCCGGGAAGAATGACACAGTGGAGCCCTGCCAGGTAAGTTCTCCACGCTCTCTGGCCAGCCGTAGTGCTGTGTCCCTATCGCGGAAGTTCATAATGCGTGCTATGATAGGCCGAGGTGGACAGCCAGGGTTGGGTCGGGGGCCTAAGGAGCGGTGAGCACGCTCCACCACAAATCCAGGGGTGGAGACATCTTTTCCGAAAATGTCGCCGAGCATCGATTCCACAAAGATATCCATTCTTCCCGTGTTGGTCGATTCCGGGACCCCAATAATGCGGAGATTGTTATGCCGGCTGCGCGCTTCTAAATCTTTTTTGGTTGCAATATCTTTTAAAATTTTGTCCATTCGCTCCATGCGTTTCGTTGACTGTGCGGCCCCATCTTCGAGGTCAGAGACTCGGCCTTCTACTGTGTCCAGCCGTCAATCATGGATGTCTAATTTGGCCCCTAGTGAGTCAAGGCGTTTGTCCAACGTATCAAATCTGCTGTCTAAAGAGTTAAACCCGGCTCTGAGTTCCGCTAACAAAGCGGAGTGGGTGGAGGCAGACTCAGACTCAACGGCCGCGACCTGGCCACCCTCCGCCATGATGGCGCTGTGGTCTTGTGTCGTCTCTGTTGCGATGGGGAATGTTAACACTCTCTGTTTGGGGTCTTTTTTGCCCATACCTGTGTGACTTTGCCCAGAGCCGTAAATCTGCAGTTAGGGACGGTGGCTAGTCTGGTGAGGCAATTTAGCGCGATGAAGCAATGCCAATCTAATGCAGCAGGAGTGCCGCGGCAGCCAACGTGCAGAGAGTGGGGCGCTGTCGTGCAAGCACTCAGGTGCCCATCCAGTCTTCAGCCTATTGCAGTAGGCGCCTTGAGCGTTTCAGTGTGTTTGTGGCCAGCTTTTGGAGGGGAGACCTCTCGGCAGGGAGTGTACCTTGAACAGGTGGCCAGGGAGTGGCGTGCTCCCCCAGTCAGCTCGGTTATTTAGGCTTGCAGTGGTTCTCCAGTTAATAAAAGGCAGGGGAAAATCAGGGTTCCAGCGATCTCGTTGGCCTCTCCTAGTGCGTTTGAAGGTGACCTTTCCCTGAGCGGAAGCGAGCTGCTATTCGGTTCTTTGCCCCCTTAGTGCCACGTTATTTGGCCTGCGCCGTCACCTCACAGCGCTGTGGATCGAGGGGTGGGGCCGCTGATTGCCCAGCTGTGTTGCCGGCGATACGTAGCGTGAGCAGGAGCGAGCCTGCGGTGTATCCAGCCACTCACTCCCAGCAGACCCAGTGCGCAGCCAGGTGGCTGCCTCCCTGGCTCACCCGAGTACCCTGTCTCCTCGGGGCCTCCGGGAGCGTCAGCAATGGCTCGCGCGTCTCCCAAGGAAGCTGGGGGAGGGAGCGCGCAGCGACGGCAATATCGGGTCTAGGAGGGAGGGGGGAGGTCCAACAAGCGTCACACTCACCGCCGTAGAGTCAGAGCCAGCGATTCCGAGGAGTGCTCCACCGGGCGCCGAGGGATCGATCTAGCTGCCGGCGGCCCGGGAGCTCCAACAGGCTGCGTAGGACGGCGGAACAGGCCCCTCCCATCAGGCTCACGGAGCGATTTGCTTCGGTTTGCAGGTGGCCTTGGGGGCTCAAAACAGCTTCACAGCGGCACCATCGGAGGGGGATTCAGCTTAGTTAGTCAAAGCGCCATGGCGATCTGTATTTGGGGAGACAGTCAGAGTTTGCTTGAGCAACCGGACGGTGCTTCAAAGCCGCGTGGCCATCTTGGTCCGCGGCTTGACCACGCCCCTTCCAAGTCATAGTTAAAATAATAATAACTGAGAAGCTAGAAATTTCCCATCTAAGGCTGAATCACTGCGGTTTAGATCTGCAGAGAATGGAGAGATAGGCGTACTTTGGAGGACGAAGGGAAACCCCTACGCTGCTCTTGGAAAAACCTGCCAAGACCTAGGTTTGAGTTCACAACTAATGGGTAGGAGGGTAGCGGTTATGTCCCACATCTTTTTTTCTGCCTTCTGTCTTTCACAGTCCTTTGTCGTGCTCTATAGGAATAGGGGTGTTGACAAAGATTTGTGCCAAAAAGTATTTTTGGATATTAGTGTAAAATTCACTATGCTTTCAGTGGCCCAATGGAAGCATGAAGTGCTATTCAAACTTCTAAGTAACATAACCTAACCTTACAGATAAAATAACATATACAAAATAAAATAAAATAACATAAAATATAAAAAGAAAATAAAAAAATGTGCTAAACCAACATAAAATATCAAATAAAATAACAAAACATGAATATATATTAAAGAAAATGGAGGTGCTGTTACTTATTTCACAAAACACATTTTCAATTTTACATCAGAAAAACAACGCATTCGTGCTTGTGTTATTAAGCTGCTAATCTCTATGATTAGCTGCCTTTTTATTTAGGCAAGACTTCTCTGGACCGAGATAAGCTCCCAGGATTTCCATGAAGTAGGTGAATTTTAAGACATACTGAGAGAATGATAATGTCTATTATTTAAATATTTTCTGAATTCAGGGTTAGGACAGAGCGTGCTCTGGTTGCATTTATAACTCAAACTCGCCCTAACCCTTCTAGCTGGCAATAAACGGGATTTCATTTGCCTATGACATTTAAACCACTCTAAAAAAAGATCAAGCATGGAGTGCCCCAAAGAAAACATAAACTAAGTATTCTGTCAAATAGCAGCTGAAACAAAACCCTGCAACAGACTGATTGTTTGGATGGGTGAGCTATTTTCGGGCCATCTGGATAAAACAACATTTATTCTGTTCATTGCTAATCTACCTCTCAGATTCCCTAAATTAGGACGTGCACATTTGTCCCTTTCGAAGGTCAGCCGGACACAAGGTTCCTCCTTCGTTGAGATTATGAGGTAAAGTCCAGTATATTTTGGAAGCCATACTTTGCTTGTGCTGACAAGTGTTACAGATGAATGCTGTCAACAACACAGTTTCAATATGCACCAGAAGGAATACGCCGTCCTCAAAGCATACAACCCATCTTGGTACTTGTGGTAAATGAAGATGCAGGGTAGCCAGTAGAACAGGTGATAACAGGATGCTTTATTCTTTAAGATAAGCGTCTCAGGTTACTGGTAAAAGATGGTAGGAAGGAATCAGGAAGGCCCCACCGGGAGCAGCATCCTTGCTGCTCAGGCCACGCACTCCAACTGACATTCACTCAACCAGGCACACATCAGCATTCTATTACCTCACACTCACTCTGGCTGAGCAGCAAGGGACATAAAACTAAGGGGAGAACGCATGGCATAGACATGGAGATACCACAGTACTTATGGCTGCTGTGTCAGAAGGACACCATGTATGCAGCGAGGAACTTCTTATTTACAGGGCAGTGAATTCTGGCACTTGTAGCCTTTGTTAGCTTTAATTGAGCCAGCTAGAAGACCACAAACAATAACAATGATGTGTAGCAGGAAAGCCAAGACTCATGGGCCGTCATTACGACTGGTCCAGTGGGAGATGAGTTAATTATGGTCCCAATAGCAACCGATATCCAATGGCTCATACTTTCTCCAGGTCAATGAATAACTGTTATCACGAGGTTTCCTCATTCAAATATTGAATAACATGCAGATGCTGGAGTTTTCCGTGCCAAAATCTGCATGTACTGATATTTACTGGAAATTTTCCCCAGCAAAATGTGCGCTCCATTTTAAAATTTGAGGTTGGTTGCAGCATCTCGAAGTGCTCTGAAATGGCGAAAGGATGGCATGTTAGTGCCATAGAAATAACCATACAACAGTACCAGGCAGCAGAGGGGAGCAGTTGGACTGGAGCAACCGGACTGGATCGCAGTTCTGAAGCAAGTGGACTGCAGTAGAAAGCAGTGGCGGCTCCTCCGCTATGGCAGAGGAGCGTCGCCCCACTGCTTTTAAGCAGTGCAAAGTACAAAACATAAAATGATAATAACTTTGAGGTATTATAATGTTATGCTTCGTGCTGCTTTGTGGGCGGGTGTACAGGGCTGCTCTAGTCTCGGAACAGGGCAGGGGATGAGTGGTTTGCCCAAACCAGTCATGCACACTTTCTCTATTCTCCATACAGGCTGTATTACAGCCTGCATGGAGAACATGCCCACCCCTCCAGCACCTGGCTGAGCGCCGTGTCACGGCACTCAAACCAATCACAGCGCTGCATTGCAGAGCTGAGATTGCACAGTGGGGCCTGGCTGTGCTTCCTGTTCCTCAAGTCAAGACGAGGAGAGCAGGAGCAGGGACGCGGGACCCAGCGGCAAGGTAAGTTTTTAAAAAGTATATTGCACACCCCACCCCCCACATGACTCCCTCCCCGCTACTCCCTCTTCCACTGCGCCAGCCGTGAGCCATGCCGGCCGCCACTGGTAAAAAAACTAATGCAACTGGAAAAACAAAAGAGTAGCACTGGAGTAGAAAAAAGACCCCAACAGCAAGAGTAAACTGGAGGACTTGTGATGCACTGCAGCACAGTTCACCACTTCTTATGTAGTAGCGAGAAATGGCCTTCCTAACAAGATGGGGCTGAACCTATAGAAGCCACGGATGAATGGGCAGGTCGTGGAAGATTGTAGATTGGCAGCCAAGTTTTGCATGCAAGTTCTTGTAGCCATGAAGGATGTGGCTATGTTGGAGAGACTCACAGAAATCTGCCAGTGAGCCAGGCGACACAAAGTCACTGTAGTACTACCCTGGCCAGCAACCCAGCATGATATGTCCAGTGCGGCCTCACAGGTAAGGTTGTGGGACCTCAGGGGATACTGCACCTGTTTACACTCTTACCTACAAGACTTGCTGCCAATTTGGTTCATCTGCCTGCAATGCAGATCACCGCATCTGCCCATGGCCTGGTGAGTTGTGACACTGCTCCCAACTTTTTTTTATATCGTACTAAACTCACCGTTAAATGGGCAGGGAATCCAGATGCTTCTCCACCTGTCCATTCACCTCATGTCACCTTCTTTTACAGCACCTGCAATTAAGATGGTGAAATGTGTCTGAGAATTAAGAAAGAAAACAACACTGGACTCAAGGGTATAGGATATTTCTGGAAATGCAAAACGGTCTTGAGGCATATTTTGCTATCTATTTAGAAGGAATCACAAGTATTGAACGTAGCAGCGTACAGACCCACGAGCAGTACCTAACAAAATGTCCTTGATTCTTTATGATCCTTTGAGAAATCTGGTTCCGCGTGTGCGTGATATGTATCATACACACTCAGTACGTTATCGTTGTTCTGCAAACCGTCTACTGCACTCAGTGCTCCCTAAATAGCTAATTAACCTCATCTCCAAACCTCTCTAACACAAGAGTGGAGAACTCTCTGCACAGATCCGCACCACCTTCCCATGCCAAACAATCCAGCAGAGAGAGCTACAGTAAACATTTTAGATATGTAGCCATAAATGCCATCCTTAACATATCCCTGGGTAACATTTTCAGGATCAACAACTTGCCCTATAAAAAAAGGAGGTTGGGAACCAGACAGAATCACCCAGGTTTTACACATCTTGGCAGTACACACTTGAGCTTCACTGTTTCGTTTGGGAGAATTCATGGTAGACTGCACAGAACTATCATGTAAAAGCCATCCAGCAGTTTTCCTAAATTATCTGAAAATAAAACATGTACCCCATCGGCCTAGGCCCCAGCTCCCACTTACCTGGGCTGATCCTCCCATCAGTCTAATGCCCTTTCAGACCTGGTCTCACTGCCTCGAGGCCCCGCCTCATTCTTGCGCTCCTTCTTTTCTCTTTCTCTCTGCTACGCACTCTGGCCCTTCTCTTACTCCTTTGCTCTCTCTCTCTGCCCATTTTTCACTTTCTACTCTCTCTTTGGGGCTCTTTGTTCTCGTTTTCCTCTCCATGCTTCTTTGTGCCTCCTCGAGATCCTGGGTCTGATGCAGATCGTCCAGGACACAACCCACAATGCAGGACATACTGTCGACCCCATTTTTACAGCCGGCAACAAGGTCAAATTCAGCCACCTCCCTCCACTTACCTGGACAGACTACTCCACTTCTTCATCGTCCACTTCTTCATCGACGTACCCCAAACCCCCTCTGCCAAGACTACCTACAACCTCAGACATAGCTGGAACAGGATAAAGTACACAGACTGGACCAACACCCTCACTGCCCACCAACCACACCTCATGGGCAACCTGCATGCTGACATCAAAGATCCTAAAAACTCCAAACACCTCTGCAAACAGCTGGAGAGAGTACCAGTCACGACACCACCGCAAGAAACATTTGCAAGTCTACGCTCAGGAAATGCCACACCCAACTCAACGAGGCAAGATAAACAGCCTTAGCTCTTAGACTGGCAAACAGCTCTAACAACTGCAAAGAGGTCTTCAACATTGTCAAAGAATTCTCCAACCTCACAGCCGCCATCAACTCCATCACACCTTTGCCAGACCTCTGTGACAACCTCTGCAATTTCTTCCACAACAAAATCCTCAACATCTACAGCAACTTTGACCCCCAACCCAAGGCACAAAAACTCATCAACCAGCTGTCCACCACCAGCAAATCGGACTACCAGATCACAAACTGGAAACCCCTCACTCCAGAAGACACTACACCAATCATGAGAACAATCCACTCCTGGGCCCACACCGAGCCCTGCCCCCACCGTATTTTCAACCTAGGAGGAACATTGATCAGCTCCCACCTCACCACCATCATCATCAACACCGCCATCCAAAGTTGAACCTTCACAGACAACTGGAAACATGCAGAAATCACAGCTCTCCTGAAAAAACTTGTGCAAACCCACAAGAGCTCAACAACTACAGACCCATCTCACTCCTTCCCTTCCCATCCAAAGTCGTGGATAAAGCTATCAAAAACAACTCTCCAATCATCTCAAACACCACCTACTAGACATCTAGCAGTCTGGATTCGGCAATAACCACAGCACGGAAACCGCTCTCATTGCAGCAACTACTGGCATCTGGTCCATCATGGACAAAGGAGAAACAGGTGCACTCATACTACTTGACCTCTCCGCAGTCTTGAACACCATCTCCCCCAGCACCCTCATCACAAGACTCCACAACGCCGCAATACATGGTCCCGCCTTAAGTTGGCTGGACTACTTTCCCACTGACAGGATCCAGCGAATCAGGCTCCTGCCCTACACCTCCAAACCTAAGAACCTCATCTGTGGAGCCCCTCAAGGATTATCGCTGAGCCATACCCTTTTCAATGTCTACATGGCGCCACCCACCATAACATCATAAGGTACCACGGAATCAACATTGTGTCCTACGCAGATGACACCCAGCTCATCCTCGCCCTAACAGATAACAACCACAATGACCAACTTCAACACCTGCATGTCTAACATAGCAAACCTTGATGAAAAATAACTGCCTAAAGATCAACACAATAAACTGAAGTCATGATCTTTGAGAAATAAAGCTCTCCATGGGACTTCTCCTGGTGGCCAACAGAGCTGGGACCTACACGCACCCTCACCGACCATGGCAAAATCTCAGCATCATTGTGGATGACAAACTCACAATGGCCAAACAAGTGAACACCGTCATCTCCTCCTGCTTCTTCATTCT
Source organism: Calotriton arnoldi (assembly GCA_963921515.1). Taxonomy (NCBI): domain Eukaryota; kingdom Metazoa; phylum Chordata; class Amphibia; order Caudata; family Salamandridae; genus Calotriton; species Calotriton arnoldi. Next base: position 117,551 of record CAWUFW010011320.1, read on the forward strand.
ACGTACATACAAAAAACCAGCCAGGGATCCTACGTACGCTCCACAAAATATTCCATTGGCTCCCCACCAACACCAGATGCACTGTCAATCAGGCCCTCATCACCAGCAGTCTAGACTATGGCAACGCACTATACGCTGCCATCACAAATCAGCTCATACTGAAACTCAAGACAACCCAGAACGCTGGCACCAGACTCATCCTCAACATCCCATGGAACAAACACATCACGCCCCACCTTAGAGAGTTACACTGACTACCGTTACAGAGGCGATGCCAATTCAAACTGCTTATCCACGCATGCAAAGCCCACCACAGCATCGGATCTGTTGACCTCAAACACCTCCTCAGCTTCCACCAACCCACCTGGCAATTGCGTGTAGCCTCACTCCACCTCGCGCAAATGCCCCGCATCAGCAAGAGCAAATCAGGAGGACGCTCTTTTTCCTACAACGCCGCCAAATCTTGGAATGACCTTCTACACCACATCAGGACCTCCTTATCGCTTCTCGAATTCTGCAAGAAACTGAAAACCTGGCTATTCAACTGGAAGCCCGATCAGCCTATTCGCCTACTCCAGCGTCTTTATACCCCTTGGGTGATAAGCCCGCTCTAAAAATCCTCATAACATTACATCTCAGGGACAAGCTCTAGCTAATACACTGATCATCAGTCAGTTTGGGATGAAGTTAGGGGCTTCAAGAAATCAATAAAAGTTTATTCCAATATACAGCTTTCAATAAAATGATTTTTCAGTGTAAAGAGAAGAAAAGTAAAAGAAGATACAGCCAACCAAAACGTAGATGAGACAATAGCAGATGTTTATTTTCCGGTACAGAGAGGACGTGGGCTAGCAATTTGGATCTCAATACACTTCTTGAAGTGAGATTGGACTGATGTGCATATACTTTGCCTTGGCCCATAACACTGCAAAGGAGCTAAAGAATGATGGACAACTTCCCAGAGATATTCCAAGAGTCTAAAAGGCATCCCAATTCAATTTACTGTTCTATGTGCTTTCAACCTTCTGATAAGGGAACTGGCATTTGAAAAAAGAAAGTTATTTGCCAGGTATTAGAAAGTATGTTTGCATGGGGAAATTGCGATTAAAGCTTAGTCAGGTCTTCCAAGTCAAATCTTCAAAGAACTCTGGGCTGGAGGAGGGCTGTGTAAACCTGCTGAGGGTCAAAAAATAGATGTACATAATAGCTCCAAGTCACCATTTTTTCTAGCTCAGACTCAGGAAATATCCATGTTAGTTGACCACACTACGACAATTTACATTTATTGCAGGATAACTTGAGTAACCTTTGAACTCTGCACTCCTGTGATTGACACAGTTCGAAGTCACAGCTGAGTTACACCTAACCATAATTTGGGCTAAAATGAAAAACCCCTCAATATTAAGAACGATATTGTGATCATAGCATTTGTTTAGCAATTCTTCTGGCCTTTAGTTATACTGCATAAAGTATTCAAGCATTCATAACAACAAAAAACACTTCTTCTATCACTACTACAGTTCAGTTTGTGAAAAGAGAACCAAAGCCATTAAAAGCCACGGAAGCGACCACAAGATATGAAAAAGAACTGGAACAGTGTGTTAAGGACGAGACGCTTGAACAAGCTTACCAGTTCCCTTCTAGAATGAGACCTCCCACTAGCCACAGAAGCACTCTGCAAAAAATAGTATATGTGAAAGGTGTCATGTGTCTCCTTGAGAATGTCCCAAATAGGAGGGAAAACACACGAAGGGGAAACAAACCTCCATGCAATCTTATGAGCTTCAAGAAGCAAAAATCAGGGACAGAAATGGATGCAACAGACAAAGAACACAACGAAAAAAAGCATAAGGGAACACATGTGTTGTGGTGCATTCCTCACCTAGACCTGCACTCTTAAGATCGTTTGCTAACAGGAACTGACATCACAAGAAAAACACCTTACTTCATCTTGGGTTGGGATCCTCAGAAATCTTCCCTTGCACTGACCATAATATTAGAAAAGGCTTGTTTTAAGGCTTGATACTGGAAATGATGGTGTTCTCTTGGGAAGGGCTTGGGATGTGAAGAAGAAGCCCAAGTTTGATATCTTTTACCCAGCACTGCATTCCACTATCTCACTTCTGGCGTTTGCACCCTGTATTCATATGAACTCCTGTAACACCCCTCCGGATGGTCGGTAGCACAGAGACACCCGGACAGTCCTGGTAGCGCAGGCACTATGCCGCGCACTGGGCCCGCTGTCTCAGAATGAACCACCTGACAAAGGGGTCACTGCTTCTTCTTCTTCGTGCTGCACAGGACAAACAGTAAACTCTTAACTCTACTCTTGGCACAGATGTAAATCTGTGTGCACAGAAGAACTCAGTGTTAAGTGCTAAGTCTGGTTGCTGGGAGAACTTCAACTACTTGACTGAAGTTATGGGATAATCAAGAATGAGAAGTCTGTGGGCAGCTTCTAAGATAGCTTGACAAAGTAATCTTTCATTAGAACAGTCATTCACCCGTGGTGTCAATGCTGATTTTCTTTAAAAGAAGTAATTGGCCCATATTACCTAATGAGAATACAATACTACTCATTACATATGGGCAGGAAGAGACAAAGGGCCATATGTATCAAAATTTGTGTTTGCGATTCTCAAATAGCGAATTTTTGAGAATCGCTATTTGAGAATCGCAAACGAGATGTATGTAGGATTCGCAAGAAAATTTGCGAATCCTACATATTTCTAATTGCGATTCGCAAATTGCGAATCGCAGTTAAGGAAACCCTCCCCATTCATTCCTATGGGCCTAGAGGCCCATAGGAATGAATGGGAGGACATTCTCAATTTGCGATTAGCAATTAGAGAATCGCAAATTGAGAATGCAATTTCAAGGTTGCAAGGGTGTCCAAAGGACACCCTGTTGCACCCCTGAAATGAGCATGGGTGCACATGTGGCGCACATACATGCCCTAAGGGCATGTATGTGCGCCACATGCCACTTTGAAAATGCAACAAAATGCATTTCTCAAAGAAATATGAAGTTACCACCAACCTGTAGTTGGTGGTAATTTGCGATTCCTTAAGCCATAATCGCACAACTTAGGTGCTTCATACATTTCATTTAAGGAATCGCAATTTGCTATTCCTTAAATGCATTCGCAAAATAGAGAATCGCAATTTTTGTGATTCTCTATTTTATGAATGCCTTTGGGATGATACATCCCGGAAAAGCTTAGTTCCGTTCACAAACGGGCCGATTCTGAGAATCGGCCCGTTTGCGAACGGGAAATGGGCTTGATACATATGGCCCAAAGTTATGTTCCACCAGCAGTGCTGTAATGGAGACAGACTAACAGCTTGAGGTCTGAACTCTGCTGACGAGATTCATTTCCAAGTAGACATCCCCTACGCAGTTGATCCCGGCCAACTCTGCTTGCAGTGGAATCCCTTATAAGATGCGAGGACGAGGAGCTATGGCAGCTGGGGTCGTCTCCTGGAGTGCTGGCAGGAATCATTTCACTCACTGAAGGACTAGGGCCACAGGACCTCTCTATCATCTGGGCTGTATATACTGCTTTCAGCTCTGCAGTTTCAGCTATAAATAGACTGTTGGGGTGATCCAGCCAATTGTGCCAACAATATTTATTGGTAACCAATAGGTCTGTGCTGAAAAGAAGAAAGATGGGGTGCTGGTGAGGAGGCATGTTAATGTGGAAGGGAAGGTCTGTGCCAAATCCATAAAGGCGTGAGACTAAAAAGCACTTAGCCTAGACACAGTAACGAGACGGATGTGGAACAGGAAGCAGAGTGAGTGAGACACATATGGAACAGGAATGAGAGTGAGTGAGACGGATATAGAACAGGAATGAGAGTGAGTGAGACGGATATAGAACAGGAAGGAGAGTGAGTGAGACAGATATGGAACGGGAAGCAGAGTGAGTGAGACGGATATGGAACGGTAAGCAGAGTGAGGGAGACGGATATGGAACGTGAGACGGATATGGAACGGGAAGCAGAGTGAGGGAGACGGATATGGAACGGGAGGCAGAGTGAGTGAGACGGATATGGAACGGGAAGCAGAGTGAGTGAGACGGATATGGAACAGGAAGCAGAGTGAGTGAGACGGATATGGAACAGGAAGCAGAGTGAGTGAGTTGGATATGAAACAGAAAGCAGAGTGAGCGAGACGGATATGGAACGGGAAGCAGAGTGAGTGAGACGGATATGGAACAGGAAGCAGAGTGAGTGAGACGGATATGGAACAGGAAGCTGAGTAAGTGAGACAGACATGGAACAGGAAGCAAAGTGAGTGAGACGGATATGGAACTGGAAGCAGAGTGAGTGAGATGGATATGGAACGGGAAGCAGAGTGAGTGAGACGGATATGGAACAGGAAGCAGAGTGAGTGAGACGGATATGGAACAGGAAGCAGAGTGAGCGAGACGGATATGGAACGGGAAGCAGAGTGAGTGAGACGGATATGGAACAGGAAGCAGATTGAGTGAGACGGATATGGAACAGGAAGCTGAGTAAGTGAGACAGACATGGAACAGGAAGCAGAGTGAGTGAGACGGATATGGAACTGGAAGCAGAGTGAGTGAGACGGATATGGAACGGGAAGCAGAGTGAGTGAGACGGTTATGGAATGGGAAGCAGAGTGAGTGAGATGGATATGGAACGGTAAGCAGAGTGAGTGAGACGGTTATGGAACAGGAAGCAGAGTGAGTGAGATGGATATGGAACAGGAAGCAGAGTGAGTGAGACGGATATGGAACGGGAAGCAGAGTGAGTGAGACGGATATGGAACGGGAAGCAGAGTGAGTGAGACGATATGGAACGGGAAGCAGAGTGAGTGAGACGGATATGGAACAGGAAGCAGAGTGAGTGAGACGGATATGGAACAGGAATCAGAGTGAGTGAGACGGATATGGAACAGGAAGCTGAGTAAATGAGACAGACATGGAACAGGAAGCAGAGTGAGTGAGCACACAAGTGGAAAGCAAGTAGGTAATGATAGAAATGAAATTGGCTCTATGAACAGGTGTCAACCAGGAGCGTTTTAAGGCATGGGCAAAGTGGGCACTGAGCCAGGACCCCAGCCTTTCAAGAGGCCCCGTTATACAGCCAGCTCTCTTATGCAGAGAGTCTTGCCCTGATGACCTTGAATAATTCTTAAACAGATTAGACTTTGCTAAATTGATCCCAATTTTCACAAATCTATATCTATCAATTTCTAATATCCTTTCATCTATTTTATTGCAAATCAGGGTCCTAAAAATGCTAAATATTGTTTTTTTTTTAAATCAAATGCACTTCATACCATATGCATTGATAGGGCAATCGCAGTTTGCCGATTCTAGGGTCCTTATTACTTGGTCCCTCTTAACTCCCTCCCCAAAAGTACTGATAACTTTGGTATTGCCAATTTCAGATAAGTGGAGTTAATGTGTTTTAAAAGGTGGACCTTGCAGTTCCCCATAGAAATTAAGAATTACCAGATGAGTCATTAATTCCAGTCCAAATTCTCCCAGTAACTCCTCATATTTTCTTAGTCTTAGGTTGAAAAACTACAAGGGAGAATATTTTTGTCACAAGAGAGGGTACCTCATGCTCCTCTAAAGGTCAATCACATATATCAAGCAGAAAGACTAACAGTCACCACTAATCTATTAAATTCTATTCCCAAAGAGAGAAAACGTACCTCTTTTTTAAAGGACTCTCGACCACATATTTCTGTGTAGCATGCTTCATCATAGAGTCCTCACACTGTATATGGAATATCCCGGGCGGGCTCAGCCCCACTTTTGACTGGCATTTTAAGTACAGATCTGTTTGAAACCTTGTAAAGGTAAAAATGCCTGTGACTAATTCCCTTATTTTTTTTAGAGTTTTATATAGCTCGAACTAGACCCGAAGATATCAGGTATCAGAGCGCTTTGCATGAGCACCAGTTTCGTTACAGAAGGACACATTCATATTTTTTTGTTAGGCAGGGGGAGATCAAGTGATTTGCCCAGAATCACAGGATGTTGAGCGTCGTTACCGAGACTTGAACCCGGTTCCCCAACTTTGAGGTCGACAGCTCTAACCGTAAGGCTACATCCTCTCCTCTTATGTTTTCATCTTGGGCCACCCTAAGCAGGTTAAAAGAAAGGGAGACGTAAGGGGTCTCTATTACCACACCGGATTATCGGTGAGAACTTGTGTTTGGTAAACAGGGATTACCTGGTATCCTAATAAGTTATATAGGCGTGATGTGCCCCACAGGCCAGTAATAGGCAGGTCAGACCTCAGTGCCACACTTACTCTTCAAGGTGCACCTGGCGATTCCACCTAATTCAGGTCCCAATTCTCCTGCAGGTTTTCTCTCTTTGGGAATAGGATTTCACAGATTAGAGTTGACTGGTAGGTTTGCTCCTTAAAATATGTTTTGGGGTGAAACATACCAGATCCAAGAATTTACTGCGGTTCTTGTAATTCTAATTTAGGCAGGGGCTCGAGTTAGTCACAGAAGAAATTTACTAAATTAAAATTAGAGATTTTTCTACAAAAAATAAAACTGAAACAAAAAAGCTAGACTCTAGGGTTTGAGTATGCAGTCGAAATCTCTAAATGCAATGTCATTGTGTTCTTAAGAGCATCAACAAAATGTTCAGCGTTTATTTGCTTGCCTGGTTTACTTTCTTTGCGGATAAGATAACTTGGTGGGATAAAGCATTCCGCATAATATGTATCAACTGAAGGTCACAAATAGAACTCTTGGCAAAGCATTATCAGTCTTTTATCCGGAGATTTATTAGGCAAATGGCAATGTGTTCTAGCCCTCACCTTCTACAAGGCTAAGAAATGCCTATAATTAATATACACATTCTGAATAGCTTATATATGTTGATTCATAGTAATCTCATTGGTTGTTCGACAAGGCAGGCAACGTAATAATGTACAGTCTAAAACTTCAATGGCCAATGAGGCAAAAAAAATACAAATTAAAGTAAGGGCATTTAATTACAATTTGGCAGCTAAAATTATTACCTTGAATATTACAAGCACCCCTGCAACCCACATAAGCTATTGGTGGCGCATGTAACATTGAACATACGAGCAGGGGATGAAGTGGATACAGAATTGGATGTCAGTGTATACCTAAATCTCAACCTAACCAAGAGTCTCCTGTTCACCATTGACATGCTTATCAAGATGAACCTGGATATCCTCGTACCACAGCTGACAGCCAATGCTAATGCTAAATCACCTTCGACAAAAACCTCTCCTTCACTGAACACATCAATGAGAAATTTAAAAGAGAACGAGACCAGCTTTCCAGTCTGACAAATCTGAATCGTTTCCAACTTCAGAACGACAGATCAAGCCTTACTCCTCTTTCGCCTGGTGGAAGTGATTGTCTGCTCAATGGCCTTCCCAATGCCAAGCTGGTACCCGCGAAGGGCATCCCACAAGCTGCAGTATGTCTGATCAAACACCTGCTGAAGTTCAACAGCATCACCCCAATTCTGACAGAGCTACACTGGCTCCTGTTCAAATCCACAAAATCTTCAAAAACAGTTGCATCACCTCCATTTCCAATCGAAATGGTGCCCATGTTTACCTGGCCAAGAAAATAGCCACTTCATGTGGATTACGCCAGACCAGGAGCGAGGGCAACCCCATGCTCAGCGTTCTGTTGCTCTCTGACTAGATTTGCGTTACATAAATACTTTACTTACATACATACCTACCAGTAGCGGCTCCTCCACTAAGGCAGAGGAGAGTCGCTCCACTGCTTTTAAGCACTTTGAGGAAAGGAAAAATAAAATGATAATAACTTGTTATTATCATTTTATTGTTTCCAGCTGCTTTGCTGGCGGGCGGGGCTGCTCTGCTCTCAGAGTAGGGCAGGGGAGGATTGGTTTGCCCACTCCAAGTGCGCATTGAATGCTTGGCCGGCCCGAGAGGGCTGGCCAAGCATTCAATGCGCACTTTGCATGTTCTCCAGCCAGGCTGCATTACAGCCTGCGTGGAGAACATGCTCAGGCCCCCATTCATGAAGAAGACTTGCAGAACAGCGAGACCAGGAACAGCAGTCTTGCTGCAGTCTCGGTTCCAGGCGAAGTCCAACGAAGTCCAAGTGTCCAGACAGTCGAAGAGTGACGTGGTTTCAGACTTGAGTCTTGTCCCACGCTGAATTCAAGGACCCACCCAAAGGTAAGCCTTTATATACCCTAAAAAAAGGGGTTAGGACGACTCAGTAATCCCTCCCAGAGTAGGTTCTGGACAGAGAGGAGGATACTCCCATGTCCCTGTCCAGTTTCGTGCCAGAGCGGGAGCCAAGGGCTCCCTGGACTGGCTCAAACTGCATTATGCAAGGAGGGCACAAAATGTGCCCTTCAAAGCAGTCTGGTGGCGCTGGCAAGTGCCCCCACTCCAGCCCAATACACTAAGTCCTGTCTGGGAGGTGGTCACACCTCCCTGTGACAGGAAACCTACTGTTCTACCCTCCCCTGCTCGAGCTCAGCTCAGCAGCAGGAGGGCAGAATCGTGTCTAAGGGTCGGCAGCAGCACTAGCTTGCTGGCAGACCCTGGAAGGCTGTTAACGGGGGGACTGGGAGCTTCCTGGAGGAGCCCCCCAGTGCATGGAATCATACCTCCAACACCGGTAACGGTGTTGTGGTATGATTCCAACATGTTTGATACCAAACATGCCCAGGTATGACACAGCCACTATATAATCAGCCATCGTGTCATGACACATGGCCCCAATATACATCAAAATGGCTGACCGCACTTACAAAGCCTGGAGAATCGACTCAGGGGTTTGTAGGGGTTTCTTGGTCATGCAGGGGCGCCCACACACTTATAACTCAGCATCCTGCCTTCAGTATTGAAAGGCCTGCCTTAGGGGTGACTTATAGGTTTTAAGTGTAGCGACCTCAGATATAAGAAAACGTATATCTGTCATATGTGGTGCTAGCACTATCTTACACAGGCTGCAATGGCAGGCCTGTAGTCACAGTTTGAGTGGTCTCTCATGGGTGGCATAATACATGCTGCAGTCCATGGGCGACCCCTGGTGTACCTATGCCCTGGGTACCTCAGTACCATATACCAGGGACATATAGGGGTACACCAGTAGCCAATTGTGGAGGTACAAAAGTACTTACCACGTCAAATTTAGGGAGGAAGCACAGTGACTTGGGTACTGATTAGCAGGATCCCAGTCAGACTAGTCAAAAAAACATACTGACACCAGCGAAAAGTGGGGGTAACCATGCAAGCAGATCCTACTTTCCTACAATCATTATAATAACAACACAATCAATCAATCAAGGGCTTGTAAAGCGCGGCTACTCACCCCTGAGGGTCTCAAGGTGCTGAGGGGGTGGGGGGATGCTGGTCCCTCTGGGTGTAGGATCATTTGAAGAGCCAGGTCTTGAGGTCATTCTTGAATTGGGTCGGCGACGTGGAGTGCCTGAGGTGGAGGGGTAGGGTGTTCCAGGTCTTGGCGGCGGGGTGGGAGAAAGAACTTCCACCGGTTCTAGTCTTGTGGATCTTGGGGATGGAGGCTAGGGCGAATTGGGAAGAGCGGAGTTGTCTGGCACGTGAAATGTGAGGCGATGGTTCAGGTATGCTGGTCCTCCATTGTAGAGAGCTCTGTAGGCATAGTTTGAAGGTGATTTTCTTGTTGACTGGAAGCCAGTGGAGTTGTTGGATGTGTTGCGTGATGTGGCTGCGGTGGGGGATATCGAGGACCAGTCTGGCTACGGCGATTTGGGCATTCTGTAGTTTCTTGAGTTGTTTCTGGGTGACGCCGGCGTAGAGTTCGCTGCCGTAGTCGAGTCTGCTGGTGATGAGTGCGTGGGTGACTGTCTTTATGGATTCTGTAGGGAGCTCTCTGAATTTCTTTTGGAGCAGGCTGAGGAAACTGCATTGATTTGGCAGTTCATTGTGAGCGAAGAGTCCAGTATGATGCCACGGTTGCGTGAATGGTCCGTAGGGGTGGGGGCAGATCCCAGAGCCGCTGGCCACCAGGAGTCGTCCAGGCTGACGGGGTGGGTGCCAGGATGAGTACTTCGGTCTTGTACAAGTTGAGCTTGAGGCTGCTGTGTTGCATCCAGGTGGCAACGACCTTCATTCCGCTGTGGAAGTTGGTTCTGGCAGTTGTGGGTTCGTTGGTGAGAGAGAGGATCAGCTGGGTGCCGTCGGCATAAGAGACGATGTTGAGTCTGTGGCTTCTAACCATGGCTGCTAGGGGGGGGCATGTAGACGTTGAGGAGGGTGGGGCTCAGAGAGGAGCATTGGGGTACTCTGCAGCTGATCTTTGTTAGGTTCTGAGAGGAACTGGGGTAGACTGACTCAATGAGTCTGGTTGGTGAGGAAGGAGTGGACCCAGTCCAGTGCCTTGTCGCGGATGAGGGCGTCGTGGAGTCTCGTGATTAGGGTGCGTGGGGAGACGGTGTTGAAAACTAAAAATGCAAGACTTGGATAAGTACATGGTCCTCACAATAGCCATGTTGATTACAAACAAGCATTCCATGTACTGTTTTGTTTCTTTTTCAAAATTCACAAACTGCAATGTTTGTTTTGCTTCTCGATAAGAACATGGGTTCTGTAAGCTACCTTGTTGCCATGGGCTCCTAAATGACAGACTTTTTTCCTACCTGAACCACACGATAAAATATATTGATTGGGTGGTATAGGCAGGGAATTTTTTTTTAAAAAGGGGGCAGGAAGCTGGTGCTCCCATGGGCACCCTTCATAAAGAATTTTAAAAAAACAGAGAAGGCATGAGATGCATCCGACCCTCAAATTTGTTTTTCAAAAAGACCAAAGGAGAAGACGGCTGTAGAAGTCGAGTACACATCAGGGTCGCAGTCCGCCCCTTCGAAACACAAAGGTGGCAGCTCTTCCAAAATAAAAGGGAATGCCCAAAAATATTGAAAGATGCACTGAGGATTGTGGATCGGCAATCACACAGATACATGGTGGAGACATGAGCGTGTGACAGGCACAGGCACCAAGAGGACCCCAGTGATTGTCCTGTAGTAAAATGTTCTGGAACCGATGAACTCCATGTCATAGATACCCCCTTGTTTTGTTTGAACCAAGACAATGATCATTTAAGGTAGGAATGCTTCCCTATCATGCCTTCATTTATGGGTCTGCAGGGATATGAGGCACAGTATGAAGTCGAGTAGACCCCGGCAAGCATACCCCCATTCTGTAACACGTTAACACACCTGGAACAAGCCCATAGCAGGAGGGCTGAGTCTATAAGAGCGCAGGCAGGGCAATTTTACAGGCCAGGATGTAAAATCTCTCACAAAAGAATTTTAGATGGGCCATTGGGCTCATTAGGGTGGCAGCATGTTAATTCATTAAGTTACATAGTCTCATAGTCTGGTTTCCTAGCTACAGTCTCAGGTTGGTCATCAAATTTGCTCCTCACTGCATAGCCTAGGGAAGATTTGCTCATCTGGCAAGATCATCAATGGGGCTCTGGGTGAGGAGGAGCTAGGCTGCAGGGCAGCTTCTGAATTAAACGATTGTTCCTGAAAGGAGCAGTTCCTCATCCTCCTCGCAGCCCTTCTCTTAATTCTGTGCTCTTGAGTCACACAGGTTTGGGACAGTACATGTTCATCAGCAATCATGCATTTGTGGTTATTGTGTGGTTTCCATGAGCGGTTGTCATTACCTTGTCTGAGCATTACAGCAAATGGTCATTGTTCAAACTGGGTTATGAACTTCCTTTTCAGGTGTGTATCTAATACTAATACTTGGTCCTCTTCCTCAATGTTAGACTTGTACACCACACATCATTCAATCAGACTCTCATTGCACCTACATTACTGCTATTACCACACCTACAAGTACTACCACAACCACTACTACATTTAAATAGCACCTTATACCAGAGGCTTTCAAGGAGCCAGTAAGGAGCAGAGCAGAAGAGTAACAACAACTATCTAAAGAGGTGAGTTTTAGGATTTGTTTTATAAAGAGATACAGTAACAGGCAGAGATTCTTAACTTTAGGAAGTTGTTTTTAGACCACAGCGACTCTTCCCGAAAAGCAGTGTTCCCCCTTGGTAGTTAACTGGCTCCGAGGCACTCAGAGGTGGTTTTCATTTGATCTCCTACTAGTGTGACAGGGGTAGTACTGTACTAAAGCATTTTGCAAGTACAATGGGGTCATCTTATATTAGCCTTTACACTGCAAGCAGCAGAGGTTAAGTGTAGTTCTTTAGGCCACTGGTAGCCAATGTAGGGTTCTCCTTTTTTTGAGTGTCCAAAATAATGCTTAAAACTGTCATTTTGTGTTAAATGTAGCAGTAGAGGAGGTTATGTGTGAAGCCCACATTCAGTGTGTTAGTAACCGGGTCTTAAGTTAATGACTACTCCAACCATAGGAGTTTGATGTCTTGAGGTCAACTCCTGAAGCTGGGCTGAAACACTAGAATATGAAAAATATGTTTTTTGCAGCATTTCTCATTTGAGGAACTGTTGTCACAGCTTAAACTAAGAGAAACCCTAAATCAGGGGTCTCCAACCTTTTCTGTAGTGAGAGCTACTTCTGATCAGTGAAAATTATCTTGAGCTACTGAAGGCTAAACAACTCACGCATTGTTACCAAACACTCCCACACCCAGCTTCATTGAATTTAAGGTTACTGTCGATAGAGGCAGATACTATGGTTTGAAAAAAATACTTTGACTAGAAGCAGAATGACAGGCTTGCCATGTGTGTCATTTAGAACATGGTCTTTGGGGATGTGTGAAGTGTGCATATGAATGGGATATATGTGTATGGGTGACTGAGAGCCTGTGTTGTATGTACTTGTGGCACAGCACATACCTTTCACCATATGTGGCATAGTTACATGTATAACACAAACATACAACTATTTTTTTTTAATGGGAGAAATTTAAAGTGCAGAAGTAGGGAACATTTTTCTGCACTTTAAATTTCTTTCACTTAAAAAAAATACTGTATTTTTCAGTTATACATTGGCACATGGCCACTGGGAGCAGGCGGCCTGCTGTTTGTAAATACAACACTTTGAAATGACAGAAAATTAAAATGAAGCATTAACTTAGGGCCTGATTACGAGTTTGGCGGTCTTTGGACCGCCGTAACTTTGGCGTCGGATTTACTGCCCGCCGACTAGGTAGTCCACCCTCCGTATTACGATGTTGTCGAATTTCAGAACAAAAGACCGCTGGAGCACCGCTCACACTGCCAGCCATTCACAGACTGCCGGTGCCTCGGTAGGGAAAAAAGCCTTTGGGGTCAAGATGCTGCTGTGAAGGGGGGACCTGGAGGAAGGGATCCACGTGGGAGACTGAAGGAAAGAAAAGAAAATGGGTGAGTATGCACCCCAAATCCTTCGGTTCCGACGACTCGAAGCAGGCGGTCTTCCCACCACAGTTGGCTCGTCGGAAAGCCAACTAGTAACTCGGACGGCGGTCAACTTCTCCTTGTACTGGCCTCAATAGGGCCATTAATCATTAAGGTAACTTTTAATTTTAATTTTAGTCCATTTAAAAGTATTCAGATACATCATTTTGTTCTCACACTCCAATATTGAGTTAACAAGGACTTTTGTTTAGGAGTTAAATACATCAGTGCTTCAGTTATTCAACCTCTGTGCCACAACCTGGGTCATAAATCAAACTGAGCACTGCTCATTATCAGGCCCTGTGATCTGCAGCCTGATGATAATGTAAAATAAAAACAGCCTTCCCTTAACTTTAAAAGGAAAATATGATGCTTCGCTTATTGAAAAATGAACTTATGGCTTTGCACTACTCTGAAGGTGTCTGGGAGCTGCTGGTAGCTCGTGATCAACTGGTTGGAGACACCTGCCCATATTTCGTTGGAGCCAGTTGGAGTTCATCTAAGTCTGGACTACCATAAGACATTATGGAGTTCTTCGAGGATATCAGAATCATTGTGATCCCAATGGAAATTTGAGTGTCATCAGCATAGTAGTGAGCACTCACTGCCAATTTTTGATTAAGGCCAATTACTAGGCAAGATAGATATTAAAATGAACAGAGGAACTGGAGACCCACAGTATGAATTGGTTCTATCTGATATGAATAGTCTTGAGTTTTACCGTCTGGGGGAGTTTGACAAAAACAACCTACACCAGGTTATGGCAGTAGATAAAGAATTCACTAACAAGTTCAACCATTCTGTCAACACTCTAATTAACTATTTCATAGGGTCGATGCGCAAAATCTGGGCTGTTTGAATCATCGTACGGCCTTGTGAGTCTTCATAAGACTTAGTCTAAGGCTAGCACAAATAAACCTCCGCGAGACAGGATCCCAGATTAAAACTTCAGGGATTTATTCAAAATTATGATCATTGCAGTAAGCAAAAAGTAATTAGTTAGTTAATTAAGTGTTAGTATTCAATGTCCCAATAGTAAATGCAATCAAATAATACAAGAGAATCAATATAAGGTCCCCTCCTTCAAAAAAAGAAGCAAAATCTTTTCTGCTGACTAAGTTTTTACCCTAAGACAATATATCTGTGCTTATGGAAATGTAACCTTACTAAATTCACTATGATGATGGACCATCTTATTACTGACTATAATTGAGATCAAGCTTTTTACTCTATGTACTTTCATATATGTTTGTCATTCACGCATGTGTCTTTTGTTTACCAGTCCAATTGATACTCAATTTCTCGTCATGTAAAGCGCTCTGATACCCACTAGGGTCATGTTTGCTCTATACAAAACTTTATAAATAAATACATCTCCAAGCAAGTAAGCAGCAAGAACTAAGTATAGTTCAACAAGAAAATCGACTTAGAGTCTGCCTCAGTAAAAAACCCAAGAAAATCTAAATATTAAAGCAAGTAGACAGACTGACATAGATTCTGCTTCTAAACAAATAAGCCAAAAAGACTGTCTCATCATCAAAATACAGCATCTTTTACAGAGTTTTCTGACAATAGAAACACACAAATTCATAGCATGACATTACACACATGGGCTTTACCAGTATGATACGTTTGCATACTAACCAATCAAATTATTAATTCACAATCACTAATGAAAACACCTACTTCCCAATGAGTGTGATTGGTTAAAAAATACATGATCTAATTACTGAGAGGAAATAAACACAAAATTAAATATTGCACAATAAACTTCTTCTGCACATTCATTGCAATGGACATAACCTTGTAAATTAATACTTGTCATTCTACTGAAAGGAAGCTAGAAAATTGCTATTCAAGAAGTTCAACACACGAGACATTGATTTCCCTCTGAATTAAAAAGGAGTTTTTGATAGAGAACAAACTCATGAACATGGTAGTTCGTGCACAGCAAATTAAGGAAATGATTTGACGAGTTTATGTAACACAGCTTTACAACAGAGTGTCCTGCTAATGCATAAATACCATACAAGACACCAGCAGGGACCATGGAAAGTTACAGAATAAAGAAATCCTGAATACTGCTTCCAGGGGCTGAACACAAATTAATGCATTACAGCCACTACAGTAAAAGCTTATTTTAGATTTTGGTTAAACGGAAAAGCAAAAGAGCATACAGAGAGAGAAAAAGGCTTTGCTCACATTGAATAAATGTGCACTATTATTCCCCAAATCGGAATAGCCATTAATGCACGCTGACTGAGGCCTAGTCAGGCTGACTAAACCACATCTAAAATTGGTATTTTTTCTAATTAGTAAAAACTCATTCACAGTCCCAAAATGTCAAAGGTCGCTAAGAGGTTCAAAGTATCAGAGTTGCCTTGTGTGCTTCCTTAGCACAAACTATAATATAATTCCAAAAGCTCAAGAGGGCAGTTTGGGTACCAAGATTGGGTCCGAAACCAGATTAGAAACAAGAAAGGAGAATGACAAGAATGTTCATCTCTGAAAGATGTCAATTGGCTGTGAGCCAGGTACTTGACGATTTTGGTAAATACAGAAAGGCCTGTAATGGGCCTATGGTTACATGGATTCAATAAGTCTTGGTCTGTTGTTTTTAGGAGAGGACTGACTATTCCATTGTTTCAACTACTCTTTATTTAAACATGTGAGCAGCACCTACACATTATCAGAGCATGCTCATGTTTTCATTGGGTCCGTTCTAATATGGAGCAATATCAGAAACATTTTCGAAACCATAAACACTTTCTAGACTACAAGACTGTGTGACTTAATGATTTAACGTGCTGCCACCCTAATGAGCCCATTGGCCCATCTAAAATACATTTGTGAGGGGTGTTACATCCTGGCATGTAAAATTGCCCTGCCTGCGCTCTTATAGACACAGCCCTCCTGCTACGGGTAAGCAAAGCGCACACTGTAATCCAGTGTGCAGTCCTTTATTTGTGTGCTGCGTCACAGGTACCCAAAAGCATAGCTGCTCATTCTGTGCATTTGTTTCAGGTGTGTTAACATGGTACAGCATGGGGTAGGCTTGTCGGGGTCTACTGGACTTCATACTGTGCCTCATATCCCTGCAGACCCATAAATGAAGGCATGATAGAGAAGCATTCCTTCCTTAAATGGTCATTGTCTCAGTTCAAACAAAACAAGAGGATATTTATGCCATGGAGCTCATCTTTTCTCGAACAGCGTGTTCTTGGTGTCTGTGTCAGTCTCACGGTCAAGTCTCCACCACGTATCTGTGGTGGTTGCCCACCCACAATCCTCAATGTATCTTTTATTGGTTTTTGACATTCCCTTTTTTTTGGGGGGAAGATTGGCCTTCTTTGTGTTTCAAAGGGGCAGATTGCGACCCTGATTTGTACTAGGCCTCCACAGCCCACCTTCTCCTCTGGTCTTTTTTTTGTTTGTCTTTTTTAACGAGCGTGTGAGGCACCTCATGCCTTCCCATTTATTTTTTTATTTTTTACGGAGGGTGCCCACAAGAACCCAAGCTTCCTGTCCCCTTTTTAGGTCGAGCCTAGCGCAGCGCGCATGCACTTCTCTATGGGGAGGCTTCTTGTGATCACTCTAAACTTCTTCTTGTGGGTCTGACTCCTCCCACATTATGGATTGGCCTTTGCGTGTGGCTTTCAATAATGAAAGCACGCCAATGGCCAAAGGCGGGCGCATGTCCCACCTCTTTGTTTACTGGTCACTCCCATGGCGTTTTGCTGTCGGGAGCGAGCAGGGGCGCGCAGGGTGTCGGCTGCATTCCTCGCATTCCACGGCGTTTTGCCTGCGGGAGCGAGCAGTGCCTCCTTGTTTATCTTTCCATTCCTGCCTCGCGCCTTCCTTCTTCCCTCCCCGCCTCCCTTCCCACCCTCCTTTTCGCTCCACGCACCTCCAGCAGCCCCTCTCGTGTTTTGCAGTGCCTGCTTGAGGTGCCCCCCCTCACCCCTCCTTGGGCACATCGCAGTTCTGTATTTCGAGTCTGAATGTTCACTTTGTCGAGTGATAAAACGTTCTCGTTTTCTAGCGCTGGGGACTTCTACTCTGTCTCATACTGTCAAGTGTTCCCTTGGTCTTTTGCCGAGAAGTCTTATTTTATTTTTAATTCAATTTCGTTTCGCACCCTCACTATGACTTGGTCACGCAGTGCCTACCTTCTTCCCTCCCCGCCTCCCTTCCCAACCTCCTCTTCGCTCCACGCACCTCCAGCAGCCCCTCTCGTGTTTTGCAGCGCCTGCTTGAGGTGCCCCCACCCCTCACCCCTCCTTGGGCACATTGCGGTTCTGTATTTCGAGTCTGAATGTTCACTTTGTTGAGTGATAAAACGTTCTCGTTTTCTAGCGCTGGGGACTTCTATTCTGTCTCATACTGTCAAGTGTTCCCTTGGTCTTTTGCCGAGAAGTCCTATTTTATTTTTAATTCAATTTCGTTTCGCACCCTCAATATGACTTGGTCACGCTGTGGCTCTGATCTGGCCAACAAGAGAGAGTTAATCAATAAATTGACCAGCGAGTTAATGATTGAATCAGTCACTGAGTGATGTCAGACAGACCAGAATGAGGGACTACGTGTCACTCTTTTGAATTTCCAAACGTCTGGTTCACACCGCTTCGAGCTTTTACTGTCGGGCGAACAGAAAGAGGGAATTGGTCAGTTTGTTTGCTTGAGGTGCCCCCCCTCACCCCTCCTTGGGCACATCGCGGTGTGTGTACTGAGAGGACGCTTTTACGGCACGCAGCCCCGCGATTCTGAGAGGTGCTAGATGTGTAACAAGGGCGCGGTCGGCTCGGCTTTCTGACATCTGAGCCCTCGGATCACGGAGCAACTCAGCGCCCTGATTAGGCACATTTGTTGTAGGGCAAGTTACTGCTGACAGGTTTTGGGACCCAACTCACTGGAAGGCGTAATATACGGTCTTCTAGCGAGTGCATCCTGTACCGTTTCAAACATCTCTTTCTGACTCTCCCGTGTCTCTCCGCACTCTGTTTAATTTCATTCCCTCTGCCCACCCCGTTCATTTCTTTCTGACTCATTCTCTTATATATTTGTCGTCCCGCCTCTCCTATTCCTTCCTCTTTTTATCTCCTTTCTTCCGTGCCTGCCCGTTTCCCCATTCCTTTATCTCAATCAATGGCTTTCCTCTTTCTTTCCCTCCCTTCAATGTCCTCCCACTCTCTCGCCTCCCTCTCTCGTCCAATCTCTGACCCTGGCTTTCCTCCCCTCTCCCTCCCCAACAGTCTCTCCATCCTTTTATATTTATCCCCCTACTCGCTTCTTCTCGCCATCTGCTTTTTCTTTGTCTCACTCTCTCTCATCCCTTTGCTTCTCCCTCCCTCCCTCCCCCCAGCTCATCTGCTGCCCTCTTCTTCCCCCATCACACTTTCCTGGTTTCCTTTTTCATATCCCTTTATGTTAAATTGCGTCTCTTACCAAACTTCCAAACACCTCTGGCAAAACACTTATAAGGTCCCAGAGGCGAGACCTATTGGCTATGCCAATGCTTGTTAAAAGAATGTCCCCACCTACAACGCCCAACCAAAGCGTTTTATCTTGTGGTAGTTAGGGCCACAGTATAATATGTCACGGCGACGTTGTATAGATACAGTGGTATAAAATATCGAGATCCATGCGAGAGGGAAACAATGTACAATGGTATGGACATTCGAGTCATAATCTGGGAAAATTCAAAGCGGATATAAGTGAAAGACATCATATCTAGAATAATATCCATTCAAAGGTACAGAGTCTTCCTTGCAGATGGTAATTTAGGTGTGTAGTACTGCATTCTAACATTCTAAGCAGCATGATTCACATATAGGATGAGCATGAGATGGTACTGTCTTTCAACAATGACATCAAAGAATGTCAGATATGAGGGGTGTTAGGACCCTGTAGCGTCTAGCCGTATCATGGACAGGCAGTTGTTGAAATGTGGACATGGAGCAAAGACATCATCCTTGGCACTACTGCAGAAGTAGTATGCCGTGTCCTTATCTGTCACTTAAAGGGTAAAACATGCATTCCACTGAACTCAGACTGGGGGTTATGGTGGAGGAGATTATCCACGCTCTTGCTGGGTAATCTAGGGAACTGTAGGTGAAAGACAGTCCAATGATGTTGGTGGCCTTCACTTTAGCAAACAGTAGTGCTAGAGTCAGAGATTGCAATAGACTCCAGCCGCAATCTGTTTTGCTCGAGTCGGAGACTGCAATAGACTCCAGCCCCAATCTGTGTTGCTAGAGTCGGAGATCGAAATAGACTCCTGCCCCAATCTGTGTTGCTAGAGTCAGAGATCGCAATAGACTCCAGCCAAAATCTGTGTTGCTAGAGTCGGGGATCACAATATATTCCAGCCCAAATCTGTGTTGCTAGAGTTGGGGATCGCAATATACTCCAGCCCCAATCTGTGTTTCTAGAGTCGGGGATCACAATATATTCCAGCCCCAATCTGTGTTGCTAGAGTCGGGGATCGCAATATACTCCAGCACCAATCTGTGTTGCTAGAGTCGGGGATCACAATATATTCCAGCCCCAATCTGTGTTGCTAGAGTCGGGGATCGCAATATACTCCAGCCCCAATCTCTGTTGCTAGAGTCGGTGTGAGAAGTTGGCCTGGTATATGCTGTTCACTAATTAAAGTGGACACCTTGCACCAGGGCAAATCGACTCTTATGGTAGATAGGTTTAAGACAACCTTTTAAAGAAAGCTATCCTAGTGGTAGCTGTGGAGAGCAGCCTTCAGGCTAAGTCTCGGAGGAATGTAAAGCAGCTTGTTTTACCATATAATCTCTTGAATCACCAAATGAAAAGACACCACACAGGTATATATATCAAATATATATGTATTTATTTCTAAATAACTCTCTACTAATCTCTTTATGAGATTAGAAGACAAACATATGCACAAATCAACGTTTCACAATAAGTTAAGCACAAAAATATGGCTGGGGCCCTAGGGGCGTACCAGACCATATACTAAGTAAGAGACTTAGAAACAACGACTTGCAAGGAGACAAGGCCTAGGGCCTTCAGAAGTGCTGGGGCCTCACAAAACCACCCAAGGCAGGTAAGTAAAGGACCCACGGGGGACGCGTGCAGTGTGGATACACAGGCGCGAATCGCCGTTAACTTCAATGGGGCAAGTCGCGGTTGGAAATAAAGAGTTTTAGGATACTTCGGGAGAACCTACAAGCAAGTCACTTACAGGGTAAGTAGTTCTAGGGCCCACACCCACAGGAGCACCGTAGTGCTGGAGTTACCTCACCCAGGGAAGCCGGGTGCACAGGTGTCCTTTGGTGTCGGGTCGCGGCGTCGTTTTCAATGGCGAACAAAGAAGACTTGCTGCTTGCGGGAGCTGGAGAAGTGTCCGGTGGAATCCAAGCCTGGATTCTGAAGAAGGATGACCTGAAAGCAGAGGGGACAGTGTTCAAAGTCACTTGGCAGTGACCCGGGGCAAGGAAGATGGATGCCCACCGTCGTCGGTCGCTTCAGGTCGGTTGCAGGTGCCTTGACTCTTCAGCCACGTGGTCCAGGAGGCGTCGACGACGACCAGGAGCTGGATTCGGTGTGTCCCTCGACGTCTGCAGCTGACTGCGGTGTCGGCAACTCGATCGGAGCCAACAAGCCTTGGCAGCCGCAAGTCTCGGGGAGATGAAGAAAAGTCGATGGCGCAGACCAGCAAGGTCTGTGGAACTCACCCAGCGAGGGTAAGTCAGGGCAGGCCTGGAGCAACCAGGGGAGCCCTTTGGTTTCTTTAGGAAGTCTTCTGGGGACCCACAAGCCAGCGGGCAAGGGATCGCGAAGACACCTCGGGCGGAATCACTCAACAGGGGCCCACGGTCACTCGGGACGGTGTAGGCCTCTGATCTTCGGAGGGATTCCTGCTGGAGGTCGGGACCACACGTGGTCCAAAGCACAAGTTCGTGGAACGTTGTGAAGGGGTTGCACTCGACAATAGTGCACGGTACCCAGGGGTCGCGGTTCCTCGTTACTCGTGGGGTCCACTTGCCTCAGCTTCGCTGGGGACTCACGATGGCCTGGGAGAGGTCAGGAAATCCACTTCTTGGGCTGCAGGGACTTCGGACTCCGGCGGGAGCGGCGTAGTTTGCGACCGTCGTTGTCGTTTTTGGTGCCTGCCAAGCAGGGGAGTCACTCCTTGACTCCAAGGAGATTCTTCTGTCTTCCAAAGGTAGTGGAACGTCGAAGGGCCAGGATTCTTCTGTAGAGCGTCGTCCAGGGGTTATCTGCTTTGCAATGGCAAGGTTCCCCCTCTTATACTAAAAAGAGGGGAAGGACTAGCTCTATGACCCCACCTATGGGAGGGTCAAGGGAGGGGGTGGCTACACCCACTTCCCTTTGTCCAGTTTCGCGCCAGAGCAGGGGCAGGTAGCCCCTGAGCTGGTTTGAACTGGCATATGCACAGAGGAGCCTTCTGCTCCCCCAGTGCAGGACTTCAAAGCACTCTAAGAGTGCACCCACCCAGCCCCAATACACTAAACCCTGTCTGGAAGGTGGTTACACCTCCCTGTGACAGGATGCCTATTGTTGGGCTTCCTCCACTGCGAGTTTCGGTCATCAGCAGGAGGGCAGCCCAGTGTCTGTGACTGGTGGCATCCATTTTGTGATGCCAGGGCTCTTTAGGATTCTACCGCGTTTCCACAGCAGGTACATGTCTTATCCCTCTAGAAGGGTGGAATGCTACCCCCGCCGCCAAGATTGGCGGGGGGTAGTATTCCAAGATGTTTGACACCAAACACGACATGTTTTGATGCAGCCATTCCAAAGTTAGCATTTACCGCGAGGATATAATGCACTTAAATAGTATATGGTTTAACCGCATCCACAAACAGCACCAGAGAATGGACTCTGAGAACTGCAGAAGGGCCCTGCTCATGCAGAGGCACCCCCTCACATAGAAGCCAAGCACCCTGCCCTCAGGATTGATAGGGCCTGCCTTAGGGGTGACTGATAGGTTTATATGTGTGTGCAGGAGAGATATAGGAAACCTATATCTCAGTGAGGGGTGCTAGCACCACCTCACCCAGGCTGCAGTAGCAGGCCTGTGGTGTCAGATTTAGACTGCTTCCCAGGGGTGGCATAACACATGCTGCAGCCCCTGGTAGGCCTGTGAAGTACCTATGCCCTTGGCACCTAAGGTACCATATACTAGGGACTCATAAGGCACCACAGTATCCAATCACTAGTGCACCTAGAGTGCACTCCATGTCGTTTAGAGAGAGCAGATAGACTGGGGCCCTGAATAGCAGGGTCCCAGTCCAACTAAGTCATAAACCAGCAAAACACCAGGAAAAAAGTGGGGGCAACCATATAGTCAGATTCCACCTTCCTACATAACCCCCCCAAACGAAAGGAGATAAGGCTAACCTTGACCAGTTGAGCCTATATTGACTAAGTGGCCATATAAGGAAGCACCTGCACTAGCATGGTTGCCCCCTATGTTATGGTCCACTAAGCAATCCCTCGCCCTAAGGGTATGAGAGGGTCTCCACCATGGGGAATCACTACCTCTGGTGTGCTTAGGTAAAGTACAAGGCCGGTGAGGTGTCTGAGTAGGGAAGTGAGGCCCTAGGAATGTTGGCCTCAGCTTCCTCAGATCACTGGTCACCATGTATGCCTGTCTTTCCATGACTGAGTTGCACTTTGCTCTAAGGGTCAACCTTTGGCTGCCTACAGCTGGGGGTTGGGTCCCTTTGGATGGAACACTGGAGGGACATGGCAGGTTTGGAACCTTCTGGTCCCAGGTTTGCCCTTGCCTACCAGAGTCCTTCTGGGGGAGGTCCCTACATAAAGGTATGGGGGATCCCTCAGTGTGTAGAGGAATTTTCACCTGGCTAGGGCTACTAGACTGGGTGCCCCTAATCTGCTGATGGGGGGCTTCCTCTGGACAGGGGGCCCGGGGGGTCCACTGACCTCCCTGACCTCTGCAGCCCTGGGCTGACTGAGGCAGGGTAGAGAGGGGCAGGTTACCTGCTCCAGACTGGGTACCACCTTGGAAGGGTCCTCTGCCATCAGGGGTGTGGCCAGGCCAGGCCTGACTACCTCTGTGGCAGTTCCTTCACTAGGGGTAGGGTCAGTTCCCTGAGGAGGCTGACCCTTACCTACTGTCTGGGGGGAAGAAGACTTTTCTTCAACCCTTGTGCTCTCTTTCGGGGGAGAGTGGGCCATTCTTTCAGGCTCCATCTCTCCAAATTCTTGGGCTGGGGCTGTGGCCATCACAGCCCCACTAACCTTTGCAGGGACGCCCAACATCCTAAGATGGGTTTGGTGTTCAACTTCAGCCCAGGCTGAAATTTCCAAATCATTGCCCATCAGGCAATCTACAGGTAGGGTTGGGGACACTGCCACTCTTTTTGGGCCTGTGACCCCCTCCCAGCTGAGATTGACTATGGCCATGGGGTGATCTGTTCTGACACCATCAATGTTGGTCACCTGGTATTTAAACTCAGGTAAAAGCTGGTGAGGGGGACTAGTTTCCCTGCCACCATGGTGACACTAGCCCCTGTGTCCCTAAATGCCACAGCTTTCTGACCATTAATCATTGGCTCCAGTCTGTACCTGCCCAATGCTATGGGACCCATGGTAAAGGTGGCATATCCTACACCACCATCAGAATCTGAGGAGTCTGTTGAGGGGGTCCTGTCTAAACTAGGGCCCACCTCTGTTCCTCTTGCAAAAGCACCTAACTTTTTGGGTGCACTACTCCCAACTGGAGGATTACTACTGGTAGTACCAGGAGGGGTGGTAGTAGTTGTTGGAGGAACATTTTCTTTATTGCCATTCCTGGGACAACTGGGATCAGATTTCCAGTGCCCAGGCTTTTTACAGACATGGCAATAGGGTTTCTTTTCAGGAGAGGAAGGAGTTTGGGACCCACCCCCAGAAGAGGAATTTTGGGGCCCTGTAGTGGACTTATCCTTGGATTTATCCCCACCTTTCCCTTGGGACTTGGTAGAATCTTTCTTGTGGTCACCACCCTGATTCTTAGGCCTTACTCTGGTTCTGACCCATTTGTCTGCCTTCTTTCCCAATTCTTGGGGAGAGGTCAGATCAGAGTCCACCAGGTACTGGTGTAAAAGCTGGTTTTGACAATTATTAAGGATCTGTTCTCTCATCATTAGATTATAAAATCCTTTGAAATCAGTAACCCTACTGCCAACCAGCCAACCCTCCAGAGCCTTGGATGCACAATCTACAAAGTCTGTCCAGTCCTGAGTCTGTGCCTTCTGGGTATCTCTGAACTTCAACCTGTACTCTTCAGTGGTTAAGCCAAACCCATCTATCAGTGCACTCTTCAGGACCTCATAATTATCAGCATCCTCTTCTCTAACAGTGAGGAGCTTGTCTCTACCTTTATCTGAAAAGGAGAGCCACAAGATTGCTGCCCACTGCTTTTGGGGGACCTGCTGTACTCTACAGGCCCTCTCCATAGCAGTTATCCACTTGTGGATATCATCCCCACTCTGGTAGGGAGGAACAACCTTGCTCAGGTTCCTATGGTCAGGGACATATTCTCTGCCTCTAGGGACACTGTTGCTGCCACCAGGGGGTTCTAAACCCTCCCTTCTGGAAGCTCTCTGGATCTCCAGGGCTTCTCTATCCAGTGCCAACTGCTTGGTTCTGAGGGCCACTTTGGCTTCCTCATACTGGAGCAGTTTGCACCTTCTCTCAGAGGAGGTCTCTCTTAAGTTAAAGTATGAGCTCCTCTCTTGGACAAATTCTCTGCCAGAGTGATAAGAGTGCTCAGATTCCCTGGAAGGGGATCTGTGCCTCTCATCCACTCTGCCAGTTCTCTTAGGGAGAACTCCTCTGTCCTGTTCAGGCTCCTTGAAGCCTGGCCCTTCAACCACAGAGTCTTGGTCATTCGGATTGTCCTCATCTGACCCAGATACTATGATTGACCCACCCACTGATTCAGACCCCTTAGCTCCTAGAGCCAATCTAAGGTCATCTGCTGTCAGCAGATCTATCAGGTGTAGTGTTGAGGGACTCTGTCCTAGTCTCAGGTGTCTGTCAACACACATGGCTCTCAAGTCAGAGAAAGCCATGTCCTTATACTGAGGCTGAGTGGATCCACTGGGTCCACCCTTTAAGGACATTCTAGTGTTGTGCAGTGTTGTACTACCTACACTAGTTTGTGGCCTACTGATCCTAGCTTGAGCTGTGGAAAGGGTGTGCTATCCCTTGGCACACAGCTCTAAGTTCAGTAGAACTTATTGATACTAAGCTTGACTTTATATGTACCTTGAGTACCTATAATGGTTTTCAGTTAGTAATTCAAATAGAGATTTTCTGGTAAAACAATGGCAAGCTGGAATCCCACACGCTGCCCACCAATGTGAGAAGTTGGCCTGGTATATGCTGTTCACTAATTAAAGTGGACACCTTGCACCAGGGCAAATCGACTCTTATGGTAGATAGGTTTAAGACAACCTTTTAAAGAAAGCTATCCTAGTGGTAGCTGTGGAGAGCAGCCTTCAGGCTAAGTCTCGGAGGAATGTAAAGCAGCTTGTTTTACCATATAATCTCTTGAATCACCAAATGAAAAGACACCACACAGGTATATATATCAAATATATATGTATTTATTTCTAAATAACTCTCTACTAATCTCTTTATGAGATTAGAAGACAAACATATGCACAAATCAACGTTTCACAATAAGTTAAGCACAAAAATATGGCTGGGGCCCTAGGGGCGTACCAGACCATATACTAAGTAAGAGACTTAGAAACAACGACTTGCAAGGAGACAAGGCCTAGGGCCTTCAGAAGTGCTGGGGCCTCACAAAACCACCCAAGGCAGGTAAGTAAAGGACCCACGGGGGACGCGTGCAGTGTGGATACACAGGCGCGAATCGCCGTTAACTTCAATGGGGCAAGTCGCGGTTGGAAATAAAGAGTTTTAGGATACTTCGGGAGAACCTACAAGCAAGTCACTTACAGGGTAAGTAGTTCTAGGGCCCACACCCACAGGAGCACCGTAGTGCTGGAGTTACCTCACCCAGGGAAGCCGGGTGCACAGGTGTCCTTTGGTGTCGGGTCGCGGCGTCGTTTTCAATGGCGAACAAAGAAGACTTGCTGCTTGCGGGAGCTGGAGAAGTGTCCGGTGGAATCCAAGCCTGGATTCTGAAGAAGGATGACCTGAAAGCAGAGGGGACAGTGTTCAAAGTCACTTGGCAGTGACCCGGGGCAAGGAAGATGGATGCCCACCGTCGTCGGTCGCTTCAGGTCGGTTGCAGGTGCCTTGACTCTTCAGCCACGTGGTCCAGGAGGTGTCGACGACGACCAGGAGCTGGATTCGGTGTGTCCCTCGACGTCTGCAGCTGACTGCGGTGTCGGCAACTCGATCGGAGCCAACAAGCCTTGGCAGCCGCAAGTCTCGGGGAGATGAAGAAAAGTCGATGGCGCAGACCAGCAAGGTCTGTGGAACTCACCCAGCGAGGGTAAGTCAGGGCAGGCCTGGAGCAACCAGGGGAGCCCTTTGGTTTCTTTAGGAAGTCTTCTGGGGACCCACAAGCCAGCGGGCAAGGGATCGCGAAGACACCTCGGGCGGAATCACTCAACAGGGGCCCACGGTCACTCGGGACGGTGTAGGCCTCTGATCTTCGGAGGGATTCCTGCTGGAGGTCGGGACCACACGTGGTCCAAAGCACAAGTTCGTGGAACGTTGTGAAGGGGTTGCACTCGACAATAGTGCACGGTACCCAGGGGTCGCGGTTCCTCGTTACTCGTGGGGTCCACTTGCCTCAGCTTCGCTGGGGACTCACGATGGCCTGGGAGAGGTCAGGAAATCCACTTCTTGGGCTGCAGGGACTTCGGACTCCGGCGGGAGCGGCGTAGTTTGCGACCGTCGTTGTCGTTTTTGGTGCCTGCCAAGCAGGGGAGTCACTCCTTGACTCCAAGGGAGATTCTTCTGTCTTCCAAAGGTAGTGGAACGTCGAAGGGCCAGGATTCTTCTGTAGAGCGTCGTCCAGGGGTTATCTGCTTTGCAATGGCAAGGTTCCCCCTCTTATACTAAAAAGAGGGGAAGGACTAGCTCTATGACCCCACCTATGGGAGGGTCAAGGGAGGGGGTGGCTACACCCACTTCCCTTTGTCCAGTTTCGCGCCAGAGCAGGGGCAGGTAGCCCCTGAGCTGGTTTGAACTGGCATATGCACAGAGGAGCCTTCTGCTCCCCCAGTGCAGGACTTCAAAGCACTCTAAGAGTGCACCCACCCAGCCCCAATACACTAAACCCTGTCTGGAAGGTGGTTACACCTCCCTGTGACAGGATGCCTATTGTTGGGCTTCCTCCACTGCGAGTTTCGGTCATCAGCAGGAGGGCAGCCCAGTGTCTGTGACTGGTGGCATCCATTTTGTGATGCCAGGGCTCTTTAGGATTCTACCGCGTTTCCACAGCAGGTACATGTCTTATCCCTCTAGAAGGGTGGAATGCTACCCCCGCCGCCAAGATTGGCGGGGGGTAGTATTCCAAGATGTTTGACACCAAACACGACATGTTTTGATGCAGCCATTCCAAAGTTAGCATTTACCGCGAGGATATAATGCACTTAAATAGTATATGGTTTAACCGCATCCACAAACAGCACCAGAGAATGGACTCTGAGAACTGCAGAAGGGCCCTGCTCATGCAGAGGCACCCCCTCACATAGAAGCCAAGCACCCTGCCCTCAGGATTGATAGGGCCTGCCTTAGGGGTGACTGATAGGTTTATATGTGTGTGCAGGAGAGATATAGGAAACCTATATCTCAGTGAGGGGTGCTAGCACCACCTCACCCAGGCTGCAGTAGCAGGCCTGTGGTGTCAGATTTAGACTGCTTCCCAGGGGTGGCATAACACATGCTGCAGCCCCTGGTAGGCCTGTGAAGTACCTATGCCCTTGGCACCTAAGGTACCATATACTAGGGACTCATAAGGCACCACAGTATCCAATCACTAGTGCACCTAGAGTGCACTCCATGTCGTTTAGAGAGAGCAGATAGACTGGGGCCCTGAATAGCAGGGTCCCAGTCCAACTAAGTCATAAACCAGCAAAACACCAGGAAAAAAGTGGGGGCAACCATATAGTCAGATTCCACCTTCCTACAGTCGGGGATCGCAATATTTTCCAGCCACAATCCGTGTTGCTAGAGTCGGGGATCGCAATATACTCCAGCCCCAATCTGTGTTGCTAGAGTCGGAGATCGCAATAGACTCCAGCCCCAATCTGTATTGCTAGAGTCGGAGATCGCTATATACTCCAGCCCCAATCTGTGTTGCTAGAGTCGGGGATTGCAATATATTCCAGCCCCAATCTGTGTTGCATATCAAGAGAATAGGGAAAACTGGGACACCCTACCCCTTTCAGTTCTCTTCCCTGAAGTCTCGGAAGAGTCCCCAGATTAGGTCACACACATCCAATTTGTTATTAAACTTGTAAATAAGGAGTCTTTAAAGTGCAATCCATGACAGCTCTGTCAGTCACTCATCTGTCGCCAGTGATTTTTAGATACATGTTTTTGCCGCAGAAGGAGATGTTTTTAAGCATCTATGGCTGAGCGCGATTTCCCAGCTAAATATGTGGTCTCAGAGTGACCATCTTTAAGAGAACTGCATGTGTTGCCATGCGAAAAAACATGTATTTGTCAGCATTATCAATGATACAAAAAAGTGGCGTGTTCTTTAAGTTAAGTAACCAAGCTGTGATCCATTTACCAAGGTGTTCATGGTTTTTATGGTGGACAGGCGGACTTTGGAGTAGGATTTCGATGAAAGAAAAAGGGCCAAAGCACTGAATACCAGACTCCATTATTTCAAGATCGAATTTCTAACCATCGCTGCAAAAACTGCTCCCACATCTCTTTCACCAAATAACAGTTTTCCCAAACTGGGCCATCCCCTCTCCATCAGCAAGAAACCTTGGTGTAATATTCGTCCCTCATGCACACCTGGGGTCAGTCATAGCAACACAGCTACTGCTGCCAAATATCAACTGCTGAAATTTGCAGAATCTGCTAAAATATCTCCTTCAATATGGCTAAAACTGCACAAACGTCCAGCAAGCTGGACTACTGCAAATGTTTATTAGGAGCCCCCCAACATTCATTTTCCTCACTGTAAAAGGCAATAAATTTCACCGCCAGGACTCCCTATGTATAACATTCCCTTACGTCACAATATCATCAGCAGGTTGGATGGCTAGCTGCCAAACACAAGGCCTTGCATACCGCACTCGCCCTAGCTTTCAAAATTATGACCGAACTAACTCCTAACTAACTAGACGAAACCCTTCATATATACTCACATTCACACATTCTTCTCTTACCTAACCATGATCTTATAGTTGCACCCAAACCACCCTGCATGGCCTCAGGGTCAAAGTCTTTTGATTGCTTGGACCTCATTACTGGAATTCACTCCTTGCTAACCTGTACACCATCTCCTATGTACCCACTTTCAAGATTGCGCTAAAAACATATCTTATCAAACAAAATAGAAGGTTTCACTAGTCCGTCATCATTTTTCATGTTTTTCACCTTCCTTTGTGCTCGCAGCCCTGTTTTATGCCAATCATGGCCCGTGTAAATACACATGCAATGAGATCAGCGCATTAAATGGGACGGGTGCTGCCGGTGCTCAGCAACGGCAGTTCTTAAAAGCAGGTGCCGAGACGGTCCCTATGGGGCTCTCCATTTTTGCCCTCATCTTCAGGGTGAAAAAAAAATCTTAACTCTGCAGCAGTACCACTCTTCACTGCCTTTGATGTAACTTCAAAGAGATTCGTTACAGTCTTCCATAGTCTCATCATGTCAGAACTGAAGCATTTCCAATGTTATATACAACGAAGTGATAGTTGGTGCTTATTTATTCTATGCAACTAACAACCATTGACAAAGCCAATAGTCCTGGCTTGTTGTAGGTGTACTGTTACTTGTTGTATTATATATCTGGATGCAATGACAGAAGCAGCAAAACACCAGTCGGGCACACTATGCTAAGCACAGATTTTTAGCATATGCGTTTTTAAGCCATGCCCTTAATTACAATGGCCACGCCCCTTTGAGAGACCCCCTAGTTTTTTCATCTCACTTAAAGCCCTGTGTGAGATATATTATTGTGTACATTATATTGCAATATATGCAATGCCTTGCATCACCACTCACCACCCCAAGTTGAGTGGTAAAAGAAACTGAGTTCATATTCCTACATATAGCCCAATACAATGAGCTATTTGTTTTATGACCTGAAAGTCATCCTCCGATGTTCCTTCATACTTAGGGGCTTATGTTTGAGAGCCCTGCATCACTTTTGCAGCACGCAAAGTGGTGATCTCTCAATTCAATTTATGAAGCCACACAAAGCCGCCCTGCAAGGCTTTGAGTGGCCTCATAAATCTTGAGTAAGGCAACGCACTGCAAATCGCTGCGTCACCTTACTTTGCACCCGGGAGGAATTTCATCGGCTTTGAGGTAGGTTTTCCCATGCAGCACGCATGGATTTTGTCACTGCCCCAGATGTACAAAATCATGTTAACCTAGGGAAGCATGAAATCCGTACACCTCCCAAGGTGAGGCCTAACAAGGAAAAAATATGTTTATTTCTCCTCATTTTCCCTCTTTCTATGTGAGCTGCATTCTGAAGCACACATAGAAAGAGAAAAACGCCTCTTAGGATTGTCCTGCATGCAACGGACGCACGCTTGCACCATGGTGCAAGGGTGCCTATGTTGGCGCTAGGCTGCCGAAACGGCGCCAGCGCAGAGAGAAAGGACAGGAATGCACTGTATTACATAAATACGGTGCATTCCTGCCTTTTCACTCTGGCTTTGGGCAGCGCAGAAAGTTACCTTGCTGCGCTGCCCTACACCAAAAACCCATAAATGATGGCCTTAATGCCTACAGAACTGGACTACTAAAATCATGCTTCATGGTTCAAACCACTAAATACTGAGTGCCTATCCATTTGAAATACATACATATATGAAACAAAGAGGAAAAGGGGAACCATATTTTGCCCTTGTTCAGAACTGCATGTTACCTGTAAATCAGTGAAGGCATTTAATAAAGAGCTTCCTATGAACATCCACTTATTCAGTGTTTAGCCACTGTAATTAAAATTAATCATTACTTTCTGAATGTGCTTTCTGATCCATAAGAAATATGTCCCCTCCTGCAACACAGAACAGCCAATAGTTACATTCATCTTCTATATGCTCTTACCTCATTTAGGCTTCCATACACTCCCTAAAAAGACTGAAAGAAAAGCATTGCAGGATTGTCTCACCAATCTTCCAAATAGCTTAATTGTGCCCTCCAGTTTACCCGCGTTGGCTCACCATCTTACCAAATAGCTTAATTGAGCCCTCCTGTTTACCCGCGTTGGCTCACCATCTTACCAAATAGCTTAATTGAGCCCTCCTGTTTACCCGCGTTGGCTCACCATCTTACCAAATAGCTTAATTGAGCCCTCCTGTTTACCCGCGTCAGCTCACCATCTTACCAAATAATCACCATCTTACCAAATAACTTAATTGAGCCCTCCTGTTTACCCGCGTCAGCTCACTAACTTACCAAATAACTTAATTGAGCCCTCCTGTTTACCCGCGTCAGCTCACTAACTTACCAAATAGCTTAATTGAGCCCACCTGTTTACCCGCGTTGGCTCATCATCTTACCAAATAGCTTAATTGAGCGCTCCTGTTTACCCGCGTCAGCTCACTAACTTACCAAATAGCTTAATTGTGCCCTCCTGTTTGCCCGCGTCAGCTCACTAACTTACCAAATAGCTTAATTGTGCCCTCCTGTTTGCTTGCTGGTACTTCGTGGTTCTTCGTACTAAAGGAAGACACCACATAAATCAGTTCATGCACTGACTATGTAGGGGCAATCACATTCAGGAGGTATAAATCCTCTTGCTTTACTTTCTCACATACTGGATTCAGTGGGAGTTGCAATAACATTCACTACTTTGAACTACCGAACAGCATATCACCTCCTTACCATCCCTTTTGGGTCAAGAATGGGCACCTGCATTATTCACACCCTTTGGAAAATAAAAATAAGGAGGCATGCTGTAAAGAATTAGCCTCAGGCTAGGTGTTCTCTGGGGATCAGGCCTACAGAAGGCATCAAGAAAGAACTCTATCTCTATCAGTCCCTAACCTGTATAATAAAGTACACAACTGGTGCAAACACCCACAGGCCTGGAAACTCTGTAAGACGGTAGAGTGGAACCTGGGAAGGCCCTTTGCAGCTGGAGCTGAGAAGCACAGACAGGTAGGGTCAGGAACAGGTTTCCCCTCCAGAGTATGAAAGGCAGAGCCTGTTAAAAAGACAGCAGGCATGAAAGAGGACTCTTGGCAACAGCAACTGTCAGGCTTCCTCCGCTTCGTTTTGAGTTTGCACAAGTCTGGCTTGCCTCCACTTTCTTGGATTTTTTCCCTCCTTCCTCGGCTTCTTCAGTTATTTTCTTGCTCATAGGCAGAATTATAGTGGTTTCTCTACACTTCCATACAGTTCTGCACATCTCTCCAGCTGAAGTTTCTCCATCCCAGTGTTCTACCTACTGTTACTCCGAGATCCCAGACTCTCAACCTCCTCTTCCATCCTTTTCGGTTCTTTGACAGTATCCTGGTAGTTGGGGGGCTAATTACAGCTCTTCATATTCCTGACCCTGGTAAGCACAGTTCTGGGTTTGGGCTGTGGCGGAAATCATGGGCAGATTTGCACCTAATGTGTTTCTTCTTTTCCAATAGAGAAACACAAAGTTCTAGTGAGTCTTTGTGAGTAGTTGTGAACATGCTGAGCTGCATTGACACAAGGAACTCACCTGTCTCTCTCTCTCTCCTCAGTTACCCCTCTTTTCCCTAGGATAACATTATCGTCAGTCTTGTCCTTGTACTGGCTGTGGATTCCTTGTTTTGGGGGGAGAGGTGGAGTGTCTTCGCACATGAGAAACCACAACCCACCTTGACTCCTGACACATGCCCGTCAGGTTGTTCCAACAATCCTCCCATGTTTTAGAGATTCATGGACCGATTATTTGATATTAATCATTATAAGATGACCTACTTGAAAATTATTGTGATCCCCTCCTCTGAGCTATGCAATGCTCACACAAACTACACATAAAGGAAGTAGTCTTATGTTCACATAAACAAAATCATCAGCCAAATTGGAAAATATTCTTTAGATGAGACAAGCATAGATTTTATCTTACAAGGTTTCGGTTAGGCACAGTGCACTTTTTGGTAGCGTTTCCATGTCTAGGAGGCTGGTCGGAAAAGCTTATGCCATGTCCCTGTGATAAATTGTCCAAACAAAGCACCCTGCACTTTGTATTATTTTGTGCACTTTATAGAACTACAAGAGAAAGATTTTTGCTCCCACTATTGAGAAAGCAGTGTCCCTGTACCTATAGAGAAGGTTTTAGATATTTGTACTCATTGGCTTCTAGTGACATCTGTACTGGTGTTGTTGACTTTATAAGGGGTCCCTTGAAATCAGAAAGCAGTACAGGTAAAGATCGTTATAGAGTGACACGCACTGAAATATTTGTATTAAGTGTGACAAACATTTTTTATAAGGGGTGAACTGTCCTCATAAGCTGGTAATGTCTCTATTTATGGCATGATAACGTCATGGCCAAATGTTTTATTAATTCCTGAACATCATATTCAATCAGGTTTGATTTTATAATACTTATGAGTGTACCTCCATCTTAAATTGCTGTGTATTTGATTATGTGCTTCTATGAATTGCTTGATGAATCAATTAACTCCTTGTGAGGAGGATGAATTGCTTGGAGATATGCACCAGTTTAACAACACCTATTTAAGTTTTATTGTTTTAACATTTTTATATTCTTAATATTGTAAGTGCACATGTTTATCCCACCTATTTCAGTGAGTCATTTTGAGCTGTCCATACTAGAAAACAATACAGATAATCCGGGAGACATAGCGGACCCTTAATTCGCCCATTTTCAAGGACTTTTTTCTTTTGAGGTTTTTGTTTCTTTGGTTTTGATCTTAGTATTGTGCCTGCACTTTGACAATTCGATGTACCATGATTGGAATTGTTTTACATACTTACGCTGTTATGAGTTGTGATTCGTATTTTTAAGCTTGTATGTATTTATAATTTTTGGCACAGTGCACTTTTCTGGTTCATTAGGCCGAAATAAAGTTGATTGATTGAAGACAAGCATAGCTTGGTTTGATGTTGTAAAGTGAAGATGTGCAATGGGCATGGGTTAAAGTCTTTCTCGACTGGTGTCAAACGTTAGAGAAAGACAGTGTTTTTGGGCTTCTCTAACTTGTACTGAAAGTACATCTAAAATTACTTTGGACTCTTCAGCTATCACTCCCTGGCATGAAGCAAGTAAAAGGGCTCTCCTGCAATACACAAGCCATCCTTGCAACTCCGAGCTTACAACAATCAGATTCTCTAAAACCATGTATTGCTGAAGCAGATACTTTAGATGGTGCACTTGATACACCATAGATACCGGAAAATGTTAAGAGAGAAAACATCACATCTCTTTTTCATCTTGCAGCTGTCTGGCAGTGAGCTACATTATCCAGCGATTGACAAAACATATCTGCCCATCACAGAAGTTCATCCTGAATGGAAACACGTTCCCTAGAGGACACAACATCAGATTACTATTCAGACAAATCATTGTTATCTACAAGTTCCACAAGAGATAGAAAGCAGAAACAGTCATGAAGCCAGACGGCTCTTCGTTTCCTCTTAATATGATTTCCAGACAATTTTTATTCCTGGAAGACAAATGAGGCAGAGGATTCTCTTTCACATTCTTATCCAAAAGATCCTGGCCCTGACAAACGAGGGTAACGTTTTTATGTATATTTCCTCTCTCTGCAGAAAGCAGAAACTTCTAAATTCCAATAAGTTACAGCCATAAAGGGGAAAACCTGGAATCTATTTAGAAGCAAAGTTAGCCTTACATCTCTCTCTGACAAACTCCATGTTCTCACTGAGCACCTTTGTGCCAATATTCTGCCTCCATTTCATGACATGCTAGCAGCTGATCACAAAGGCATCAAAACCACCAAGGCCTTGCTGCAGCATCATTAGTCGGGGCTCTAATTATTTGCTAATGTGCAGGACCTCGTTTCACCTTGTGCAGTCTGTGCTCAAGTTAAAAGAAGCCACACTCACAGACAAGGCTAGTTACATGCTGTCTAGTAAACCCTCATTGATCCGGTCTACTGTCTTCATTTTTATTTGATTTACTACACTAAAGGGAGCAAGTGGCAGAACTATAGAGACTCATGTTTTTAAAAGATGAAGGCCTGTGTGTCCATCAGACAGCATATGATGTATGGTGTGAACTAAAAGGAGTGGCTTACAAATGGCAGACCCTCACTCATGACATGTGGCATGCTTCCCCATGAGGTCTTCGATTGTAGTTGTGAGGCATTTTGTGTGGGTTAACGTAGGTAACACTGTTGTATACTACTTTATTAAGGTGACCCATTCAAGACGGCTAAGTTACCCACATGTCCAATCATTCTGAGTGATGCAATTCTCATGCTTTCCATTAAAATGTTCCTTGAATCCTACAAAAATTGATTGAAAATGGGTGGTTGCTTTATTTGTGCCTACTCCTGAATTTTAAAAAATAAAGAGGGTATGGTTCAAACCCCTTCATTTCGATTATTTGACACTGTGCTTACTAGTCCTTACAAAGGGTTAAATACCCTTGCAGCAGACACAGCCAACATTTGAAGCCTCCCATTGCTTGGGCAGGTCCCCGGGCCCTTTGAAACATGTTATAATCATCCCTCTCTTGAAAAAACATCTGCTGGTTCACATATATAATGGCTTCCCACCAGCCAATCTCCAGGCTCCCATTTCTTGGTAATATCATGGAATGGGAGGTAATGAGACAACTCCAACAAACTCCTCACTGACTACCAGTCTGGTTTCTGTCCGTTATGAGGAACTGAAACTGCCCCGGCCCACACAAGGGAAAAGCTCCTATTGGGCTTGGATGAAGATAGCAGGGTTCCACCCAATCCCCTCAAATCCTCTTTCGCCTGGGACACTGTCAACCATTAAACTCTGCCAAAAAGTCTCAACTACTGGATTTGAATATCCGTCACCACACTGCCATGTATTGATCATTCCTCACCAGTCAAAGCAAACAAGTCAGATAAGGTCATTCAAAACAACTACATGCCCTGCATTTCTCAAGGGTCATCCTTCCAGTGCCTTCTTTACAAAATCTCTGTTCTCCCCCTGGCACAGCTGCTTGAGCAGTACCAGGTGAACATCCAAATGTACGGGGCAATGGCAAACAAATCAATTTCCGCTTGTAAAGCAGTCCAGAGAACCCAACCAACTTTAAGTCATGCTTGGACTGTGTTTTACCCTGGAAACATTAGTGTCATGACTTAGATCTTAGTAATGAGAGCCTGTGAGCCCGGCTCACTACTCTTTGTCTGGTCCTCAGTTCTTGGTAATCCCCAATGCCCCCACTCACTTCAACAAAAATAAAGAAACTGAACATTATCTTTAATGCTGCTCACACCTTTGCACATCAACACAGTGGCAGAGTGTGACCTTGCAGTTGTCCCTCCTGCAGAAAATCCTCTGTTTCGCAGTGACCACAGAGTCGAACTGACAAGAGCCCGCAAACTAGCACGCCTTAAATGTTGCAATATCGATTTCTCTGGCCTTACCTAGAAATTCATTGCTAAGCTCCAAAGAATTTAGGTCCAGGCAGCCAGATTGGGCTTTAACTTGTGTAAGTGGGATCACAACAAACCCGCCCTTTACGGGTTCCCATTAGACTCCAGCTTTAAATGCAAAGCATATTTAACAAAGACCCCACATACATGCAGAACTGATTTCTCACTATGCCTGCAGCCAGTCGTCCACTCAATGCCTGCCCACCAGATCAACCAATAATCGTTCGAAAGCATGAAACCTGGATGCAGATCTCTAGGCATGCAAGATCCTAGGCTATAGAAAGCCCTCAACCTGCACCTAATATTTCAGCCCAACCATATGCAGTTCAGGAAGTTCTTGAGAAGTGAACTTTTTTAGGCTGCCGTTTAATTAGTTTTACCAAAGAAGCGGGATCGCAAGCAATGAATCTGAGGTGCGGTATCACTAACAGCAAGAGGAAACCATCTCTCATCAACAAACTGTTCTTTCCTCTGTCAAGTGCTCGGAAGCAAACAAAAGACAAAAAGCAGCTCTTTATATAACTACTCAGTAAATAATCAAATAAATAAAAGTCAGAACTCTGATCCAGACAAGAGCAACATTTTGCAATCATTATGTAACTTTGTAAAAATGTGTGGCTCAACTGTCCATGGCTGGTGGTCCAAGTCTACAAACGCATGCCAGCTTGAGAGTGAAGGGTTTTCAAAAACCTTTGTTCAATTTTGTACAGCTTGATAATGTCAACTGCAAAAGTGTTTCTTCATCTCTGCAGACCAATCAATATGAGAAGCTCAGACTGTGGAACACAATACTCTGCCTGTTTCTGGCCAGTCATTTGTGAAAGTCTAGGTCAACAGAGGGTTTTGTGCTAGATTCACTCCAAGATCATAAGTGACAGAACTGATAGATAAATCACTAGAAGGATACCCATGATGTTTTACCACTGCATCACCAACCAATGGGAAAACACTTAGCCACAGGTCAATCTGTGTACAGTAATATGTCACACTCATCTTTATGTCTGAGCCAATGTTTCTCTTTTTATGGGTTTTATCGTTAGCAGCATGATGTAATAAACTTTTCAGAAGTTGCAAGGCCTCCAATTAACAAAATCAGAGAGTTTGTGACTGCTAAACAGGTTTTTTAACTGTTTACTAAACCTATTTTAAGACTCAGTAAAGTTTTACTGACTCCTATATGGGGTTTGAAAAAAGGATACCAAATTACAGTTTGGAAGGGGCGTGTATAGTGCGTTTCTTCGAAAATGTATATCTCCACATTTCCATTTGTGTAAATGGATACGCATCTGACTACTCCTGGGAATCTCCTATAGTGTCAGGGTCCAAGCAGTACTCCTGAAATTCTATGGAAGTTTCATCAAATTCAGAAACCTATTCAAACATAAAAGGTAGCTTTCAAATGGGGAATTTTGTGAATCGAGTCATGTTAAACTTTTTCCTGCAGTGGATTGCTGTAACTGCCTCATTAACAGTATGGCAGCCCTAAACAATGGTGCTGGCACAGTCCAATTAGAAGTATGAGAGTGCTGCATAGAAGTGGATAGCTGCCATTTTACAATGCTGCACGCTATTAACGGAATGCCACTCCTACATAGAAGCTCTGCTGTCAGGGGCGTAATATATGCCCCTGTGATCCACTGGGGAGGGGCGGGGGGGCACACCTTCAGCGCCTAGACACCTCAGGGTATTAGTGCGCTTTACAAATCTCACTTTCATTTAATTTCAATGGGCCCACAACCCTTCAGGTGGTTCCAAATCCTTCAGGTGCCCCTATCCAGACCATGGTCAATGAATATCTGTGAGATATAGGAGAGGAAGGGGCCCTCATCACATTCTGCAGGGGGAGGGGATGTCACCATCATTTTGTGCTACGTCACTGGCTGGTGTTATGACAAAATTAGTTATCCATTATAACTGGCTCTCAAATCATTGTACAGAAGAAGTCCCTCAAAAATCCTCCTGTGGGACTAGATTGCAAACATAGAGTTTAACCCTAATTATTGCATGAAAAGATCATTTACTGTTCTTACTCTGGTACTCCAACTACAATGCTTGGGATGGCGTGTTTTTGGGTGTCTCTTTGCTCATGCATCGTGTGTTCTGAGGAAAATACATTTCAGAGGGATTCTATTTTGTCATAATGTCAACACTGCCCTATTAAAATTATGTTAGACTTGCAGAGACTTTCCAGTTCTGTCTCAATAATGGTATATCAGTCCTGAGAGCATTGGAGACATGCACATCATTGTATCTGCCAACACAATTTCCCATGTTCAGGCAGATGGATGGATGAGAGGAAAGCTTTTCAAATGAATGGTTCCAACATGTTCTTGTTCTGCATATTAATCAATATGGCAAAGTTACTAGGTTGCGCAAACTTTTAAATACTCTCACATAAATTGCAAGATATCTTCCGGTGCTCCAAGGGAAAAGGGGTGGCCACTCACACCCCCAATTTTTGTTGAGGACTAATCCTCAACTTTGAACAGAAAAAATAACCCTAAGCAGCCCAAAATCAAAAATGTCAGTACAAATTAGAGTATTTTTTCTTTGTCTTTTATTCTTTCTTCTTTAGATGTTTCCAAAATTCCAGGAACCACTTCAATCAATCTTGTAGCCAACACGTGTTTCGTCATTTGGTGTATAAACCATTGACTTTGTCAGGGCTAAAATATAGTCTTCACACCGTACCGTTGCATTGTCATATATTCCCAAGTCGATCCAACAATTCTCCACAAATTGTTTTCAGTATAGGTGTGACGTTGCTCTTCTAGTATAAATTCACAATCCAATAGTGAAAAGTATCATCACTTTGACTGTATTACCAGCCATCGACAGGAGAGTACTACTCAATCGCATTCAAACCGGCGTACAAGTTCTTCTTCTGTTCAGTTTTCTCATCCGCACATGCATGATTTACTGCTGGGAGAATTAATGCTCCTGGATTCTGTGACACAGACTCAAGTATAGAAAATCTCATAAGTACTGCTTCAGAACTGTTGTTAGAACCTATGGCTTTGTGATCTTTACCTTTGGAAACATGTACAGCTCGTATTGTAAACAGCCTCAATATGGTAGGGCGTAGGTTTTTTTTTCTCCCTTACTTTCATCTTCTAATGTCAATAAGTTGATGGGGATCATATCTTTGCAATTGGAAGGATCAGCAGGACGGAACAAATTGTCTGGGATTCAGCAAGGATAGCTTGAGACATAGCGACCAGTCATAAAGGGGGATGGCCAGAACAAAGCAGGCAGAGCCACGCATGCTGGAAAAACGCAAGCATAACCACGCTTGTCTGAACAACGCTTCTGCAGATAGCAGTCTAGTGTTCAGGATGGGTGGGGAGAAGAAGAGGAAGCGTCGGAACAGGAAGCTCCAGACATAAACAAGTAAGTAGGGCAGGGGCAGAGTTTGGGGTGGGTAGTTTG
Organism: Calotriton arnoldi; assembly: GCA_963921515.1. Taxonomy (NCBI): domain Eukaryota; kingdom Metazoa; phylum Chordata; class Amphibia; order Caudata; family Salamandridae; genus Calotriton; species Calotriton arnoldi. The sequence continues at coordinate 158,093 of CAWUFW010011320.1, forward strand.
TAGGAGTGGGGGTCGCTTTTAGGGTTCAGGGTGGGAGGGGTCGGGGTATTTTTGCAAAGGGGGCAGGTTTTTAGGGCTAGGACAGATGGTTGGGGTAGTTTTAGGGGCTGGTGCTAGGTTTGGGGGGGAGTTTTTAGGAGTGGGGGAGGTTTTAGGGCTCAGAGCGGAGGGGGGATTGGAGTAGTTATTTGTAATTGGGGGCAGGATTTTAGGCCTCAGGGTAGTGGAAGGGGTCGGGGTAGTTTTATGTACACCGCAGGGATACGTTTTAGGGCTCAGGGCGGGATCATTTATGGTAGGGGGCATACCCCCTTACCATTTATGCCTTTACCATGGAATTGCATGGTAAAGGCATGCGTGGTAAAGGAATGCGTGGTTAAGACGCATTCGTGGTTCGGGATGCGTGGTAGAGGCATGCGTGGTTTAGCAATGCGTGCCTCTGTCATACAACCCTCATAATTTGGAAGGAGGAAGTTTGATTTTACTGGCTGGCAGGGCTCATCATACTTTCATCATCTAATAAAGGCAGATTGAGGGTTATATATACTTGCAAAGGGAATGGTCAGGGGACCAATTGCACAGGAATGAGTGAGGCTAGCCTAAAAAATTTCAACCAGTCTTAAAAAGGTAAGGGGTAGTCGAATTTTTTTCTACAGTGTGTCTATATGATCCAATACCAGTGTTCCTGGATGAACAAGGCAGGCAAAGGCTCTGCTCTCCTGCTCTCCCAGGGCGTCCCTGAGATGGGGACAGGAAATGACACTCATTGGCTGTTATTGTTTTAGATCAAAGGCCTCATGCTAGAGGTGAGAGAAAAGTTTATGGAGGGGGTGGGGGGGGGAGAGTGGGAACGGGCCATATATAGGAGATCGAAAGGGAAGTTAGCTTGTGAAGGCTTATATAGAAAAGTGTTTTTCACAAGGCTCACATGTCAGAGAAGAGCTGGGCTAAGACTGATCAGAATATGAACTACAAAATCGGTGCTATGCTGCTATCCTGGCTGAAGCAGGGTAAGCCTCTTTTCACCACATCTCTTTTTACCCTGAAATGCCATTCACTAATAATAATGAAAGTGAAAGTTGTGCTGGGAAATTACTCTAAAAGATCAGGAGGATGCCTCCTATTGTAAACACGACAGAACAAGGGTCTCTGGGATCGAAGAAAAGTACTGTGCTCTCCTGGAGGAGTAAGGACAGCAGGGCAGCATGAAGCAGGCTGATTCACTCTTGCGCTGCGAGGGTATCACCCACCAGACACTTCGTCTCTCACCCTCACATGTGCCGGGTACCAGTCTGGATGGGGTCTGAGAACCTGACTAGGCTCATCATACACGCCAAGAAAACACTTCCCACATAGGCTCAACCAAAAAAAAAAAAACAACACCCTTCCAACCATACACCCTACACGGTGTTGCTTGCTATCCATATTGGTATGCACTTCAATGCCCTACACATAGGTAGTAAGCGCTATAAAAATGCTAAAATACAATATCTGCAACCGCAAACAGAAATTAAGCACTGCCCAAAAAGTGCATGTATTGGTAACATTGATGTATTACCACTGCATTATATCCTGCTGTTAAGGGCCATATCACTTGTTAAAAGCCATGGGCCCCAGTTAAAGAGGGAGAGGGCCTTTAGCAAGTGGCCCGAGGCACAGTGGTTATAAGCCTATTTTTCCACTCATTCAGGGTAGAATATTCTAAATTGAAAAAAGAGAAACAGGAAGACAAGCATTGGAATGTGGAAGCAGAAGGTCTAAACCAGCCATTACTGGCCCCGAGCCACTCCATTATCTTCAATGAAGCGACTAACATTCCAATGCTCTAATTGCGTTTTTTAAATAAAAAGGTATCCTCACAGCCGCAGAATCCATATCCATCCTTCAGAGACAGCTGAAACAAGAGCCACGTGTAACCCAATAACAAAATCTTCAGCATTGCTCTGGGATCTGAGCTGGGATGACAAGTATTGCCAGTAAGTGCAGCGGTTATTTTTCTTGAGGTGGACTTTGCCAAGCAGGAAAGGAGACCCTACAATTTGCGAGCTGGCTGTGAGATGGCGTGATATCGCTTTACTTATGAGTTAGGGCTGTGGAATGCAGGCTTTCATCAGATCCCAATTAGAGGCTACAAGGGCGGTCCCGACTGCTGCTTTAGAGACAAAAAATCCCCTTCTCGTGCTCTCTAAAGTAGGTGCTGAGAGCAGGGCATAACAGGGGCTGCAGGGGGACCCCCAACCCTTCCAGGTGCTCCCCTCCCCTTGAGGGGTCCCCAATCAGTCAAAGGCCAATGAAGATCCGTTATGTATGGGAGAGTCAGGGTCCCCTCATCACATTCTGCGGGGGAGGGGGGCATTATTTTGCGTTACGTCACTGGTTGAGAAGCACTTTCTCTGAGTCGTTGTGGCAGTCATGATTTACTAGTCAGTAGCCCAGATTCGACCCCAAACAGCATTATAGCTCTAAGGTGTTACAGTACCAGCAGTGTTACCCTAAGAGGGCAGGTTTGTCGACTCTCTGATGTCCGCGCAAGCTTTCATTATGACTTTGTTTATATAGTTCCCTGATCAATGGAACTAAAAGCGCTAGGCAGCATCGTGATTTTGATATGATATATATTCTCTTTGTCATTTTTTATCCAGAGTTCTGGGTCCCTTGCGGGCAACTCAGTGGGTTTGAGCACCGGCTGACAAAAAAGTCACAAATAAAAATGTTTTGGTAACTGCCAACAAACCACCACCGAAAAGTAAATTGAGAGTCATAGCAACAGTAAAATTTGTGATGGGCAAATGGATTTCGCACTTCGAATCCATCATGTCTGCACCTAACACCTGCTTCAAGTTAGAAAAGAGCTAAAACGTCCCTCGTTGGAAAACACTAAATAAAATTGAAGAAACAATCCACTTCCTCTTTCAGAACCCAGCTACCCCGCCAATAACTTGTGACTGTGTGCTTCCCTTTGACCCCGTTCAGTGGTCCAGTGCTTTCAGCTGGGTTTTAACTGTACAAGTAGCACATATACACATTCATACTTCCAAAAGAAATGCAAAGCTCTCAATATAGTCCGAGGAGGGTCAAATTGTACTTCTCCACCCGACCCAATCCCTGTAGTCAGATGTCCTGCCCAACATGGATAACACCAAGCTGAAGGAGAAGTGGAGAAGTGTGGCTCAATGGTTAGAGCGGCAGACCATGATGCAGAGATCTGGCCCGGGACCAGGGTTCAATTCCCGCCTCGGTGGATCTTGGGCTCAATTTCCTCGGACCTGATAATTCTCGCCTCGGTGCCTATTCTAATCATGGGTCCCACTCTGCAACTCTGGGCAATAGCTTGCTTAATCTCCACAAAGGCCCCAACAGCGCTGGGATGCCTGGCTTCACCCTGGGGGTGCCCAGGAGTGGACATTTCACAGGGAAAAGCCAGGAAGGGTTCCACAGCGGTATGCGTACAGCGCCTGGACACCCCTTTGGGGGTATGGGTGCGCTTTACAAGCACTGTTCCCAATAAGCCGCGCGCCCGCGCACTTCTCTACCCCCGAGCGCGCAGTGCCATGTGTGGAGCGCGCACAGACGGCACATCCCGCAAGAGTATTCGCGCCGCCGCCGCTTTTAAAGGCGCAGGGCGCGAAAAACGGGCATTTCCATATTGCGGAGGATGGCGGCGGAAGTGACCACTTTGCAGTGAATACTCGGGAGCGGAGGTAAGTGTTGGCCACTTGCTGTACTTTTGTTTCTTGCGCGTGTGCTTTTGTATTGCCCTGAACTGTTTGTTTGCTGTATTCTTTTATTAGTAAAGCGAGGCTGCGGGGGAGATTGTGTGCTTTTATTTAAGTATTCATGTTAATTGCAGCCCCTTCACGAGCTGCGATTAACATGAATACTTAAATAAAAGCACACAATCTTCCCCGCAGCCTCACTTTACTAACAAAACAATACAGCAAGTCTGCAAACAAGGCAGATTACCCTAAAAAGCACACTCCGTGTTTTTAAACTTGCTGTATTGTTTTGTTAGTAAAGCGAGGCTGCGCGCAGGTTGAGTGCTTTTGTTTAAGTATCTATGTTAATCGCAGCCCCTTCACGAGCTGCGATTAACATAGATACTTAAATAAAAGCACTCAACCTGCGCGCAGCCTCGCTTTACTAACAAAACAATACAGCAAGTTTAAAAACACAGAGTGTGCTTTTTAGGGTAATCGGCCTTGTTTGCAGACTTGCTGTATTGTTTTGATAGTAAAGCGAGGCTGCGGGCAGATTGAGTGCTTTTGTCTAAGTATCTATGTTAATCGCAGCTCGTGGAGGGGCTGCAATTAACATGAGATCTACAGATAAGCCTGCGTGATCAAGCTGGAATCTTGACGCATGACTAGCCTTTCGTTGTTTTCCAGCGGGAAGAATAGGGGAATTTGCATTGTATTTTTGTAGGACTGCAGAAGGTGCATTTGGATGTACTCTTCTATGAGCCACCATTTCTGCCAGTCTTCTGATTGTATCATCCTCAGTGGGGGCATTTTGATTAACCAGTCATTTTGGGTTTGCAAAGTTTGTTGCAAGGTAGAACTTTCTTGCTGTGAGGCATGTGCAATCTATTCCAAAGCTAATTGCAGTGTCTCTGCTGTTGTTGAAGTAGCACTTCCATTCAGAAGTCAATTACGTCCCACTTCTCACAGCACTTTGCAATAAGTCACAAAAGAAAATACATCCCTAAATAGGTCAGGTTTCTGCTACTTTTTAAACACATTTATTTACACAATTTTACATATTTATTTTGGTTCTTGGTAAATGTGCTATAAGATACAATCTTATGTTTGGTCCTTCATATTTCTGGTGTTGGTCATGCACCCTGTGGTTCCGGGTCTCTTATCTCTCCCAGAAAGATTGCCCCAAAAAATAGGCATGTAGAATTGAGAAAAAAGAAATGTGTGTATATAATGGACAAAATTCTGACTCCTTCTTTTACTCATCTTTTCTTTACTGTCTTTCTTCTCCGCTCTTTGCTTTTACTGTCAAAATCCCTTCAGTCTTTTCCTTTCTGTCTGCTTCTAACTTTCTTTAACTTCCTTTTCTATCTTTCTTTCACTTCTTTTGTCTTTAATATTCAAGTCTTGGGCACTCCATTAGCCTCTCTTCCATGGCTAATGATGATATATGCCTGAAATAAAGTCAGTTCTTCCCACTCTCCGTCCTTTATTCTTAGATATTTGCCTGGGTACAAGAATTATCCTTAGGTCGTAAGTGAGGGAAAGTCATGTCTCCTAGTGTAGCTGTGTGTGCACTAGTCTTTCTCTTCACACCCTCTCTGGCATCTCTTTGGAGTTTGCCCTTCCTCAACATCTTACTGGCTCACACATTTCCCCAACTCCGTTCTCGCTCCTCTGCCCTGCAGCCTCTCTGTTTTCACTCCTTAGTGGGAAGTTGGCATTTGGTGTCTTTGTGCCTCACGCTGTCTTCAGCATATAGGTCGACTCCCTCGAGTCTGTGTAAATTTGAGCAACTGGCCCCTTTTTCCCACAGCGACCTCCGTGTGCTACTGTTCTCCCCCCCCACCCCCCAAGTCTTCCCCTTCCTATCTAGAGGATAGTCTTTTTTACTTTCTCTGGTCTCGCTCTTTATTCTGTCTTCCTCCCAGTTCTGGAACTGTCTCCTTCTCATCTTTCTATCCTGTCTAATGCTCTTCAGTCGAATCCTTTTCTTTTCTAATTTCTTTGCAGGTTGCACCCCTCCTGGAAGACAAGAGGTCTGTCTTTACGACCCTACCCATCCTCAAGCTAAGTCTGCTCCATCATGATAGATACAGATACTGGAGAACTGTAGTTACAGATAAAGTAACCTGCTTCTTTTTCAGCATTGGATCTTTCATAAATTCACATGCATGAACGAGGCAAGCAATCAGTACTAATACCAACAATTACCTAAATAGGAGACCATTGTCTGCCCCATCCCTGAATCTCTCACAGCTTCTGTGTCCAAGCAGTAGTGCCTTGTGAATGTGTAGCAGCTTTTCCTTGTAGCCACCCTGAAAATAACTGTCAATGGAACTACTGGCCTACAGCCCTGCCACTGCTTCTCTCGTCGAATGTTCAATGACTTTTACCAGCAGGGTGCTGTTTGCTTAACCTGACAGTAGCTGATGGCTGCCACTATCCGCCTGGTCCCTCCTTGCTTGGACCGTGGGTCACCTTTGTTCCTTCCAAAGGAGAGAAAAACTGATCTGTCCACTTAAAACGTTCTATTCTAACAATATAATACATCAAACATCTGCTAATATCCAGGAAGTAGCGTCCTCTCCACTGCATTGATGGATCTGTAGAGAAATACACAGATGAAAGTCTGTGGGAACTTAGCACAAACATCTGGTTGGTATGAAGAATACAGGTATGCTTATAGAAACTAAGGAAGGGTTGATAGTGCTCGAATTTCACTGTCCATTGTGGCTGACATCATCACCAGCAGCAAAGCCACACTCCAAGACGTACTTAACATCTGCTTTATGAATAGGCTCAAATGGACGTATCAGCTGCAACAAGACCATATCAAGTTCTTATTTGACCAATGGTTGAGTGAATCAGGGAGACTGAATCACCGGAATTGCGAAATCTCAAATTCGGTTCTATGTGCATCCCGATGGACCTATGCTTATGCCCTTTTTGTGCAAGCAGGAGCTTGGAGGTAACTGGAGATCCATGTGCAAATGCTGGCTCGGTCATCTCTGGGGCTATGAGTATGATGCAGGATGTCTCTAACTTGATTTGAAAACCGGCCTTAAGACCCTTAACGTGGTGCTGTATGTGTGAAAATCCACCATCTTTTCACTTTTTTAAGTAAACGTTTGGAGTGACATTTGGCGCTGCACACGCGCGCGGTCTGATTCCTGGCGCACATAGCCATTGTTGCAGCGCACAGAGACCCTCCACTGCCGCACACAGAGGAAAAAAATTAGAGGGAACATTGTTTACAAGTACAAATTTCAAAGGAAAGTGCAATTCCTCACAATCTCTTAAGTGGCACCGGGGAAACACCATAGCTGCTACTCTGCCACATCATCTATTTTCCTTGCCTCTGCCGGTTCCCAAAGGGACTTCTGGCATAAGGCAAAGGAGAAAGAGAGCACTGCAGCTGAAAAAAATTTAAGAGGTTGCCGAGCGGTTCTGGCCCTGCACAGCAGCAGGAATTGTCCCCCGGCATCATGGATTCCCCTTTTTTCTTCCCAATTTTTAATTTTCAAACTTTGCAAGCAAAGCGGTTTATGAAGCTGGCACAGTTAAAACAATGCGAGGCCATCAGCTGAGCTGAACTGAAAGTCACAAAATGAAGCTACTAGTGGTGAAAATTGGCTAGCTCCACAGTGTGAAATGTGCCCAGGAATACCAAACTTCAAAAGCCAGTATCAACTGAGTGTTTAGTCAATGGTATCTCCATAGCTCTAAGGGTTGGAAAGGTGGTTCATATTGTTTCAGATTGAAGTGACCAGCCACAGCCAAGAAAAGACCTAAGTACCAAAGGAAGATCCCTTGAGTCCCATTCAGGCTGGAAAATCAACCATTTGGGTTCCCACAAAGTCATGGATGTTGCGAGCGAGGTGATACAAGTTCACCACTCTTACAATTCTTGAATGTCTATTTCATGTCATCTTCCCCCTTGCACAGTAAGTGTCATCAACTCAGTAATGGCCACCTTGTGAGATCCTTGTGGCTCGTTGGTTGCCCACTTGCATGACATCACCTCTAAGAAGTCTTAAGTGCGCTGGGCCTTGCTTCTAGTCCTCGATGTGGGGTTGTCCTCTCCTCACACTGACTAGTCATCTTGTTCCAGAGCAGGTCACAGAAAAATGACTTCCTCCAAAGCCCATGGCTAGGTCTCAGCTGTGGTGAAACACCAACTTCCTGAGTCGTGTTGCTCAGTGCTTTAAATGGGCTGGTACTGTCAGGCACTTCTTTATTTTGAGAAGGAGAGTACCTGCACTTCTCAGATAAGGTGCAATACTATTAATTGGAGAGTACCGGGACTTCTCAGAAGCAAGCAGGTACTCTGGTATAGGGTACCTACACTTCTCATTTTGCATTTCAAGCACTGCTGTTGCTGGTAATAATTTGTGTGTTGCTGCAACAGAGTTTCTCCAGAAATCTAGATAAATACAACTTACTAACTTACTTGCTTAAAGGTGTCCAATATTTAGCTAAACCTATGAGCATTGGTGTTAAGCAAAGGCCCATCAAGACAGGGTGCCAGGCTGAAAAAAACATTACAGCACCTCCGAATCAAAGCAGAATGCATGTTTGCACGTTTTCTTTTCGGACTTTCAAAAAAGTAGTGACAGGTAAACACCCTTTAGTCTAGAAAGGCAGAGTTCCACAGAGACAGGAAAAACGAATTTTGGGTGGGGAAGTTGCCAGCAGCGCAAGTTGGTGATCACCTCACAGGATGGAGCAGGCTGGACTCTCCTGATGACTTATCCTGAGTTAGAAAGGCAAGTAAAGATAGAACACTGTCATAGGGTCGAGGAGGAGATAGACGTTGAATAGCTCTACAATGATCCCTTCGTGGCAGCCATCAAGCCATCAGCGATAAGGAAGACATGGTAAATGCTGCAAGATCTTCAAAAATACAATGACTACTGTTCGAGCAACACTTCTCAATATGATCTAAATCTTATGTGAAATGAGACAGACCTAGATTCACCTCTCTGGAGATACAAAGCAAAATAGTTCTCCTGTTTCTGATCAGGAATTATGTATGAGTTACCCATCCCTGTGTCACTAAGTTTAAACACTTTAATAATCTCTCTTCTTATGCCAGTTGTTCATTCGTGTATTTTAATTATCAATCCTGTAACATAAGTAAAGTGTTTTGACACCCAGGAGTTTTACGAACGCTATGGAAATCTATTAATAAATAAACAGATAAATAAAGCGATGCCTACATGGAGAAGTGAGAGAGGTGAAGGAAAGGACTGCTGCTGAGGTTCTGCATTCAACACCGAAAGTGAATCACAAGCCTCCTTCAGACTCAGAGGGCCCGACATACAAATGCTGGTGAAATCTCAGCCCAAATATGGCGCTAGAAAAAGATCATCAATTTACTCAGAATTATAGGCCACGGACTATTGGAGGCCATGTGAAATACAAAGCTTTTCTGGCTAACAGATAGGTTTTTTGCCAAAATGAGTCACAAACTCGACCTAAAAAAATTGAAAAAGATTGGTAGATGAGTAGTATTAATCGTCCAACTGCATCATCAGAGTGTATGGGTAGAGCAAGATTCCAGAAACCCTACTGCGCAGCACGGATATGGGAAAGACACGGTCCAGCCTTGCAACTTCGCTCTCCGTCACCACGTGGATAACTGTTACAACATGCAGTGCTTTACATTGGCAGGTGGTGTCCGGTACTGAGTATCTGCACTTCTTTGATTTGAAAGGGACAGTACCTGCACTTCTCAACACTGCTTCAATACATTTAATAGGAGAGTACCAGCACTTCTCAGGAGCAAACAGATACTCTAAATAGTGAGTACGTCCACTTCTACATTTCCAATTGAATCACTAACAACATCAGTTATCCCCTTTCAAGTATATTATACTTGGTTACTATGATATCTTAAATTTCATCATAAAAGATTCTTCCCTAAAATGCCCTTCTACACTTTATGAGTGTGTCCCAGTCTCTATGCTTCTTTGCTCCCCATCCCTTGCTCTGGCACCAACATAAGGGTAACATAAAGAACATTATGAATGTCTCTACCAGCCACCCTTATTTATTATGTACTTACATTTTTTATTTAATTTCACTTCTTTGATTTTATTTTGTTCATTGCTCTGAAGTTAGAGAAGCTCAACTGTGTTTAATCAACTCAACTAAATGTACACAAAACTCAGCCCTCTAAGTAACCATCAGAATGAGTGAAGGGCACCAGGTGTTGAGGACTTAGCAGAATTTACCACAGGGTGACTTCTTCCTGTGAGGGGGTGGATAAAAGAAGCTGGTGACCCAAACTATCGATTCAACAGCCAACAAGGATCGGTCTGCCACAGTTTGACTCGTTGTGGCAGCAGCCACCTCTCCTGTGGGTGGAGATACCACCTTCTCCTGTGGTTGGAGACACACTCTAGGCACACCACGTTGGCCAGCTGAGCCTGGTGCTTCGATGAGAAATGTCAAGGGAAATTTTGGAGCACCATCAAAGGACTCATAGAATGTAGAATTTCACTGAGGGAAAAGCACAGAGAGGCCCAGAAGAAAGTGAAACGATTCAGGAAAGTACAGCTGTCCACCCAGTATGTGGAATGTCCTCCCTAGAAGCAGCTGTTTTTATCTAATGCAGACATCAAAGAGTGAGATTGGAGATACCTGGGTTGTGTGTTGGAATACAGATAACAAAATCATCGTTTGACATAAATATAGTGTCCTAAATATTTTTTACATAAATATCGCTTCATTGGATGTACATTTTCTATTATTAACTCCAATGGGATGATATTTTTGACAACAACATTTAGGACATAATACTTTTGTCGCACAATATTTAGGCCACAGTATTTTGGTGCCGTAACAAAGCTGGGTATCAGTTTCTCAACCTAGAACAGTTACAGAGCCTCTTCGCAGATAGTGAATAACAAGATTGGGTGTCACTATATAACAATATATATTGCATGCCAAAACATTGCATCCACTAGATCAGCTACCACTATAGCACCACTGTAAGTAGATGTGGGCGTACTTTGTAGATACAGTGGTAGGCCACATCGTGATAAGATATTTTTTTAGGTCAATGTTGCCAACCTCAACATAGTGACATACAACGAATAAGGATTTCCCTTCCTACTGCAATGTCTTGCTTCTTTGCGTAACATGTTGTCATTACCGGCATTCTCAAATTAAAAGCTAGTGATTTATTTAAATTGTTTTTATTAAGGTTTTACTTTACCCCATCTGTGATGTGTCATCACGATGAAATAGACAAGTACATGGCATTTACAACACTTCAGTAGGCCATGGTAGCCATAAGAAGGGGTATAGGAAACTACGGAGCCTCGTTGATGAACATGTTGAGACTCAAGTGACTTAATTACTTACAGATGCAACAAAGAGTTACAAACACAAACTCCACACTCTCCATCCAACCCACCTGGATTGTCGTGAACATAGAAGACTCAATGGTACCATACAAGTTCCCTGCCTAGGAACCAGATAATGCATGCATATGAGTGCAGGGGGTGGGTATATACCGGCTGGGGGCACTGGTCGCCTTGGAGACACTGGGGTGTGGGCAGTGGTTGAAGTGCATTAAAAAAAAGTATGGGATTGGAACTGTGCTTCTGTTCGCAAAGTGGGCTGGGTGAGTGAGTGTAGGTGAGGGGTCAAAGGCGTAACTATTCTGCAACTTTTTCGGTCTTTCACCTTCAGGTAACTACATTGAAAATAAGGCACAGCTTAAATGAAAAATAAAGGCAACTTAAGTTAATCAGTGGGAAATGCACTATCGTACATTGAGAAACCTCTATCAGTTAATGTGCTGCAGAGGTCTGTGTCTGAAACCAGACAGCCGCATAATTGAATTCTGGTTGGTGCAGTGGAGAATAGGGACTTGTGTATGTTTAGTGCCATGAGGTTCCAGTTTGTGACAGAAAGCACTGTGAATATGTAAGTCATTATTTTAAACTTTCATTACACACAGTATAAGATAGGCTGCTACAAAACGCAAAAAAGGTTTAAGATACAAAAAGGGTTCCAAAACATCAATTCTAGTAATACCCAGACATAGTAAAAAAATTATAATTGTCCTTTAAAAGCATACACTTCACAGCTCAGCTGGTAACCCCCTTTCAATACCACTCAAAAAGAATTAATCTGCATCATCAAGAAGCTTCAAGTGCCTCCTTCAATTAAAGCCAATACTGGCTTCCAAGCACCCTTTACATTTGCAGATTGACCAATATGCAAATTTACATTTCGTTCAGTCAGCAGGCACCCTGGCATGAAGGCTTGTTAACTTTCTGCCCCTCCCTCTGTTTTTGAGCACCGGAAACTACCTGTCTTACATTTTAGCTGAAGCATTTCAGCTCTCGGAATTAACTGTCCCGGGATGGTTGTATTTTCACAAAAAGTAGCGGAACTGTTTTCATGAAATTGAAAAAGTATGGGTACGTCGCGCCTCTCAGATCCCGCCAACTTCGACCACTGGGTGTGGAACCCAACGAGACCAGTGGTCAGGGCAGTGGGGGGGGGGAAGATGACGGAAAGGACTGGCACTCTGCTGAGTGCTAGTAACCCGCCAGTCAGACCTATGGATTAAAAAAGTAAGCGTCCATTACTAGTCACGGGGTCTGTCAACGCCCTTTCCATAGTGCTTCAAATCCTGGAAGTACGAGACCCAGCTCACCCATTTGATACACATGTGAGTTAAGCAAATAACTTTACCATACTGGAGCTCAGTGACCAAACTGCACAGGTTGAGAAAGTTGAAATATTCTTTCATTTAGTTTAATTTGCAAGACTGGCATAAAAAGTACAATTACTAAGACCTGTACAGTTCTAATGTTTGCCACACAGTTATGGGGCTGACTCTGATACTCACATGCTAGCAATGCCAGCTTATTCCTGTGTAATCTCACATAAGGCAGGCACATAGGCAGGCTTGGAAATAGCAAATTTATGCCAGATGAAGAAAACTGCAGCAGACCTGGAATGTTTACACTGTTACTGGAAACTCCGCACCCACCTGTGCATGAAATGACTTGTGCAAAATGTAACTTTTCATTTGGGTAGTCAGTGCAAATGTTGCCTTTCCCTAGTCAGCTGGTGAGAATCGCAGTGGAAGACTGCATTGCACTGGTGCAGTTTACACAATAGGCCCCAGATCAGTCCGCTATGGCTACTCCAGAGCAGAAGTCTGTCCACACTCCAGAAATAACACAAAAACATAAACACCAGTGCACCCACCACGAATAAAAGGACAGTAACCACATCAGTGGGGCGAAAAACAAGAGAGTGGGGCATGTTGCACTGTATCTCCAAAGCGAGGCAATAACACAGGCTCCTGCAGTGGAATGGGGGCCCAAAACTTCAGGGGGCCCTCATTCAGTCCAAGGCCAATAGATCCCTGTGAGATATGGGAGACACCTATCAAATTCTGCAGATGAGCACCATCATTTTGGGGTATGTCATTGCTCCAAAGGATACCTTAAGAAGCTATGTAGCAGCCTAATGAATAAGAGGTTACTGCACTGTCTGTACAAGAATATTCTCTGTTTGAATACCTGGCAGTAGAGTGCACGTCTCTAAAATAATACATTTTGAGGGATGTCGTGTCTTGTGTGAGGCAGTCTTATTCCAGAAATGTTTTAATATGCTAAAAACTCTGACTTATGGTACTGTGGGTTGGGTTTTCGAACCTTGATCAGCCAGAAAATACTTCTGGGCTTGTAGTGTAGTTCCTATTTCCCTAATAGGCTCTGCACATTGGAATAATATACCCTATAGGTTTGACATAGGACTGAGGTCAGTATGTCCCTATCGAGTATATTAAACTTAATTACTTTGTGCCAGCTAGCTCAGAGGCCACTAGAAACTCCTTGTAAACAAGAAGGGAGTAGTTTCTGGCAACCGCATAAACATGACAACTTTGTTTCCCTTTAGAATTGGAACACTCTCAGAATCGTGGAAACAATAGATAACAGTTTCACTCAGCTAATCGTGCATGCTTAGTTTCTCCAGAGTTACACAGAAAGAAAAGACGGGCGTTTCAATAAAAGGAATTTATTGAACAGTCTTGTTTCTCGTGTAAGAGATATAAGCTGTTATGATCACAAGACAATATGCAAGATATATAATGTACAGCGTAAGCAGTAGAAAGAAATAATACTGCACTAGCATTATCTTTTAGCTATCACATATATTCATATACATAAATAACATAAGCTAAAAATGCGAGTACTCATACGATGCGTCTCTAAGCTAGTTCTACCCCAGTGTACCTAACCTAACCTAGGTGTAGGACAAGGTAAGAAGTAGGTGAAGTATTCTATAGTATAGTATGCTATAGTCTAGTATGCCAAGTCTAGTATGCCAAGAGTCCCTCTAGGTTCTAGTCAGCTCCATACCTTGAGAATGAGAGAGGTGGGAATCTCTTTCCGGATCCTCGAACTCTAACACCCCGCGAAGGGAGTCAGAACACTGGAAGCTGGATTCTCTGCGAGCAGGGATGACAGCGTCTCTTCTCAGTGCGTCAGGCCGGGACACGGGCTCCTCTAAAGTCGAGGTCTCCTCCTAACTTGCTTGGGCAAGGGAAGGTATATTTATACCTGGTAGGTGCCTTGGAATGTTAGCATTGACGTGAAGTCGGACAGAGGAAGACGTCAGGAATGAACCCTTAAGGAATAGCGGTTCATGCATAATAGATGAGTTCTTGGAGAAATCAATAATCCTGTGCTAGGGGAACTCCCAAGAGCTTAAGGGTCTGGTTTCTAAGAACTCGTTGTGACGTTAGGGTGGACGGATGTCGGTGACCATGCCTGTATTTGGAGTGCATGGCTAATGCCTAAATAAGGACTGGGATTCTATGCCTATATAAGGGCAATGCGAATTGTGCCTATATAAGGACATGTTTCAGAAAAGCCTATATACGGACACCTAAAGCGGAATACAACACCCACTCCACTTTCGAATGAACGATAATACTAAATGCTAAACATTAAATGCTAAACATTAAATTGAGTACCACATGTTGCTAAAAACAGTTCTAAAAGCATATTAAAAGAAGTTTAAAAGAAACTGTTTCTAAAACATGTTATGCAATAGGTACTGTGCATTGTAAAGCAGTTTTTCAATCTAAGCATATATTGGAAATAAATGCAACATGAATGAATAAACAGAAATATATATACATTTGACGAAATGGTCGACAAGTTTTCAAAAATCAAAGCCATTTCATAACACGATGCTAAAATGAAATTATAGTAAAATAAGGTGACAATGTGTCCCTGGAAGTATTCAAAGAAGTCTGTTTTATATGAATAGTTCTACTGTAAGCAGATTGAGTTGCCACGTATTTTCAAAAAATAGAGAAAAAGAAAAAGTTCAATTTTTAGGAAGAGTTCCAAGTTTTGTTCTGTTTTGAAAATATGGAGGCCAAATTTAATTGCGTCCCTGGTACACTGTGAGCCGAATCAAAGTCAGTGTATGGGTCTGGTGTAAACATGAAATCATCTATTTCTGTAGACAAAAGATCGTCTACCGATGTCGGTGACAGTTGGAATACCTCATTTAGAAGGTTAACTGCACAGAGATGTGAAGCATCGCCTTCAGCATAGGATGCCGTAGCAATATCCGCGTACGTTGTTACCTGTGTGCCTATTGATCCATCTCGTACCTCAGCAGCAGCAGGAAGCGTCTGTGAGATCTCAATGAATGCCGTCATCAGGATTGGTAGCCTCTGGGGACAACACAGAGCATGGGCCGTTATCGGGTCCAGCAGAGTATTGATATCCGTTGGCATGACTGATGGGAGTGTTAGACAGGTGTCTAGCATGCATTCTTCACCGCAAAGCTGGCAGCGTAGAACAGGTAAGATGCAATCTTGCCAGATTGGTCTGAATGACAGAAACCATGTTGTATTAAGTTCCCGTAGACGAGGTATGCCAAAAAGTTGCACTATGCGCTCACGGCACTTCCGTTCTAGGAGAGCCTTCTCCACATCGCTTGGAGTGATGCCGGTGAATAGGCTTGCCATAGCGTAGTAGTAGGAATAAAAACAGGATTCCTGCAATGAGTGCTAGAATTAATGGCACACCACCAAACTCCGAATGTGCGAAGTTTGGGATGATTCCGAGGACTGCCTGGAAGGGTGCTAACAGTCCTGAACAGATGGTCTTAAATACATGTACAATTCCGCTCGTATCAGACATGTTTAAGATACGTCCCATCATTTCTACGAAATGTATAGGGCAGTTTGTATGAATTAAAGCCTGTATCTCAGCCGAAGTCCTTGCAATTTGTAAATCATAGGTTTCTTTGGCCGAGGTCAAAGGCACAGTCTGTTGCAAAAGCATGGCTTTCATTCTGCTTAAAGTATCAAAACGTATAAAAGAAACATTCAATGAAGGCCATAGAGGCGACTCCCTGACTGTCTCTGTTTGGGGGAACAATACTTGCATACAGCAAGTAACCCTGGAGTCGACCGTTACCAGATATGGGATTCCTGGCAACATGCCACAGCAACCCTGATCATTCAACATGAGGTAACTCCCATTAGAAAGTTGGCCAAACGTTGGATTCATCACAGCAGCTGGTGTACCTTGCAGGTGACAGGATAAATTTGCCACAGAACCATTACAAGCCCCGTGCAAAGAAATGTCCTGACATATGAGTGAACCGCTTAGTGCATTTTCACAGTGTGTACCGCTTAGAAACACTTCACGATCCCCACTCCAACATCTGTATTCGTAAGGTAAATCCCAGGATGTCTTAATGTATTCTTTACCCAACCTTTCATATTTGCCTGCTTGCATTTGTTTGAGGCAATACTGAAACTGAAAAGTAGAAACAGGCAGAGTTATTTTGCCATGAATAAGCCATTCTGTAGCTGGTTTTTCTGCCACTGTGAATGGTAATTTTTCCAGTTTTTCAATGCTCAGCACTGTATACTTTGCTCCCCTTTGTGCCAGTTCGATCTGTTTATCAGTTAGATTGTATTCCGAAAACAGAGACGACGTGTCGATAAAACGCCAAGGCACATAGCCCGCACGCAAAAATTGCAGCGTCCAGCTTAATAACATAATAGAACGTAACTGAGATTGGCCTTGTTGTAACATGGCTAAATCTTGTTCCAGTATGTCAATAGCAGAGGATACAATGTTGTCTAATGAATAAATTCTGGATGACAAAGTTGTTAACCCATTGTCGACCACAGTGAGAGATTTCTCTAAGTTAATACGATCAAGTTCACGTATTCTTTCTGCGGCCTCTGCCTGTGAAACCTTCCATATCTCATTATAAGCAGCATAAATGCCGGCATATATGAAACGTTTTTGACGCGGTTTTCTTGGTCCTAGCAAGAATTCCCTAAGGTCTGCGTCTTCTTTAAGTAAAGATAAGCGTTGTTTCACATCCTCAAGTGTAGATTTTTGTAACCAGTCAAGGCACAATTTCCCTACACTGTATGTTGTTACTACCCCTGGATGTTGTCGTTGAACATATCGTGGGTCTGGCCTATGGATTGTAAAGCCCTGTGTTTTATTCAGGAATCTTTCTTGACAGATGTTTGTGTCTGTGGGCCAGAGTAACCATTTTTTCCAATCAGGATCAGTTCTGTTGTTTTGTAGTATTGTGTCTACTGTGACCGCTCCCTGTGTAGTGCTATTACTTGCAGGTGTTGGTACAGAAGGTGTGTTCATGTCTTTGATCTTGGCTAAACCAAGGCAAGACGTTTTTTGCACAGTGTCATTCAAAAACATTATTTGACGTGGGATGATACATGCTCTAAACAAAGCTTCTATCCCCTGCACTTGCCAATCTTTAGAACCCCAGACAGATTTTGTGTCAATTGTGTCTTTCCAAAAGTCAAATCCTTGTCTAGACAGTTGGGTAATAAAGGCTGCAGAATAAATCTGTTTTGTATTAGTTAACATAATTTTCTGACCTGTTTTGTTTACATTCCTATAGGAAAATGTTTCTGGATCAGATGTATTGTACCCTGAAAAGTATGGAAACTTATTTGTAAACGTTTTTGAACTACCCTTTGGAGGTGTAGGACAATGTTCCCATTGGTTAAATTTAAAAACATTTCTAGGTGTTGCAGATTTATGCAAGAAATGATGACCATAGTGGTTGTAACAATATAGCTGTTCATAGTCTGATGAACTCTCTAAGTATTCATTGTTAGAGAACGCAGCAGACCTTTCTAGATCAGACATCATATCATTTACAGTCTCAAAGTCCCAATCATCAGAATAGGTACTGGAGGTAATAAAGTCACTTAATGAAATTTTAAATAAATGTGGAATGTTCAAAAGTTCCGTGGGGACGAATATATCGAAATCGGTTTTGTCCCAAACTATACCATCCTGTATAGGAACGGCTGTGATGTTCACTGCTGACAAGTCTCTCGTTTCACGATGGGATTTTTTGTGTGGTTTTAAAAGTAAGTTCACATTTTTACTTTCAGTGTCCATATGGATGTATCTGCCATTTATAAGCACGCTGATAGTCATAACCAAAGCTAGCCAAAGCAGAAAGAAAAATATTCCAGAAATAATCCATAGTTCAATCCATGGTGAAACCAGATAAGTCTCTTTCAGGTAAAGAAAAAGGTCTTGTACTTGTTGCTTGAAAGTTTTTGATGCTGGCGTCGTTTCCGGTTCACTCGGATCCTCAGAAAACGTATCAAAGTTAATGAAATAGCCAGAAGCAGTTCGGTCAATTGTTGAAATTGCATCAGGATTTGTTGAAATCGCTGGAACCAGTTGATCACTTGTTACGTTGGTGTAGACAGGTGTATTTGGACGAACTGTTACTTGAGTTTCAAGAGGGATGAGTTCCATAGCATTGCTGCTTAGTCCTTCATCTGTTACTGCTGAATTCTCAATGGTTATGAGTCTTTCAGTCTGAACCTCTTGGATAGTAGCTAGAGGAGTGCGTCTGCTACTAGGTCGGAGTCCACGAGGCCTACTATTTAGTATTGGCCACATACTGTGGTTTGATGAGGTCGATTGACACAAATCTTTTCTCCTTTTTTCCAGCAAGGGGCGACAGAAGTACTGTTCTTGTTCCGTGGACGGCTAGGACAGGTACTGGTTGTCTGTAAGAAGGTCCAAATTTCTTCTTGTCCGCAATCTTCTCTCTGACTAGATCCCCAACTTTTGGGATCCAGACAGGCCTTGCTGGGACTGCCGGTGTTTCCCCAGTGGTGGTTGGCTTCAGGAAAACGTTGCTTTGTTTCGATCTTAGTTCATTTAGATCCTGTAAAACAGCCAAACGATCTTTGATATCAAAGGGTTTATTTTCCACCACTGTGCCTTTACATTCGAGATCAGGAACCCACATTCTTGTCCCAAATAGGACCTCATATGGAGTGACCCCCCCTAGAGAACTTCTTGGCAAATTATTTAATGAGCGTTGGACCCTATAAAGATGTTTGACCCACCCATCACCCGAACCTAATACTCTAGCTGTTATAGACTGCTTTATGTCCCGGTTTTTCCTTTCTACAACAGAATTTCCCTCAGGATGAAAAGGAGAGGAGTACTGCAATGCAACGCCCAAACTGGCCATGGCTTCTTTGTAAGCCCGAGAGCTAAACGCAGGACCCTGGTCAGAATGTAGTGTGCCAATTGCGTATGTGCCGATAAAGACTCGCAAATCTTTTATAACAGTTCGAGCGTCAGCCGAGCGCTGAGGCCATATCCATAGGAACCTTGAGCACGAATCCACTGCGACCATTATATCTTTATAGTTACCGTCCCTTTGCAAGGGACCGCAGTGGTCCAGGTAAACACAAGCTAATGGTTTCTCTGAAATCAACAGGGGTGTCTGCGCAGGACGTTTCACTGTGGAGACTTTCATCTGTTGGCATATTTCACATTCCAATAACATAGTTCTTGGTCTGTTTCCTAATGCCAGGCCACCAATATCTTTGTTTAAGTAAAGATACTGTTGCAGAAACACCTGCATGGGCAGAGGCTATCCCTTCATGTGCTGCTAGGATCAGTCCTAATCTACGTTCCTTGTTTGGAATTACCCTATCCCCCACTCCAGGGATTCGAGCAAAAGGAACGTTGTTCGCATCAATTACATAAGAGTACTTGAGTGGAAATTTCTTTGGTAACGCTGCACCACTGCCTTTGCTTGAAGCATTGACAGCCAACAATATCGCACTGTCTATTCTCGTTTTTGAACGAGTGATCGCAGCTACGGAAGCCGTCTGAACAGCCCCCTTTGCGGCTTCGTCAGCCAATGAATTCCCTGCAACATGAACGCCATCAAGTTGATGACTCAGCGTGTGTATCACGTGAGCTTTTGGTAGTTCGTTTTTCAACTGAACTACTTGTTCCCAAAGCGTTTTATGCTTTATTGTGCCACCTTTTGCTTCTTTGAACCCGTTTTCAAGCCAATTTTGTATATATTCATTATACGACTGAACACAGTAAAAAGAATCGCACACTATAAGTGTGGGGAATTCGCGATCTGTATTTTCAAGTGCCAGTTTGAATGCTTGTAGTTCAGCTCGCTGAGCTGTACAATCTCCTAGAGATTGAGTTTTAGTGACCATTGGTCTGAAGTTACCATCTTGCATGCGACCTTTAACGATTGCGCACGCTGCACTGTAAGCTTGCTTACTCCCTGTAGCGGGTTGTGCTGATCCGTCAGTGTAAATTATAAATTCGTACTGATCGAGAGGCAGAATTTCAGTGGGCAGAGGACATTCATGTTCATATTGCAGGAACGCTTGTGTTTTTAAATCAGGATCAAAAACATATTCAACATCTGTTGCAGCAAGAGAATTAACCCATTGTATCCATCTAGGATGTAAAGCTTTTGCATTCGGAATGCTCGCTTTGTGACCGCCTCTAAGGCTGGTACTGGGGTTACGACAATAATGCGTTTCCCTTGGGCTAGAGCTCTTTCTTTTGCTACTGCGGTTTGAACTGCTGTCAGTATTTTTTCTGTTGAAGTGAAGCGCATTTCTGCTTGTGTATACAAATGTGATTTGTATGCTATTGGTACTTTTTCACCCTCATTAAATGTTAAATAGGTGAATCCGCATTGACCCGAAATTATTCGGATCACTAAACTGCGTGTATTTACGCGTGTTTGTAAGTGATTTGTTGCTAACATGTTAGCTTGGAGTGAACGCAGGATTTCTGTGTGTTCCTGTGTCCAATGTTTGATTAAAAAATCAGGTTTGATTAATTTGTAGAGAGGTTTAACACTTTCTGCGTAATTTGGAAATTAAGTTCTTCCAAAATTTAGGAAACCCAAGATGGATTGTAAATTTTTCAGCGTTTTTGGAGGTTGGAGCAGCGCGCACTTTTCTAAAAAGTTAGCTGCCAGGCTCTTGCCTTCACTTGAAAGCTCATATCCTAGGAAAAGGACATTGAGATGGGCAATTCTGGATTTTTAAAAGTTGAATTTATAGCCCTCTGAGGCGAAGCCCAATATAATGGTACTCACCCTGTTCAAGTGCCTATCCAGGTCATCGTCTGTCAGATAGATGTCATCAGATCCCACGCCGCTGCTGGAGCAAAGTCACCGAAGACCAACTACGGGCAAACCTCGCTCTCAGCCCTCCCTCCGACCCATCCAACACCGACGACGCTGCCTGCAACCTCAGACGATGGATAGTCGACTGTGCCAACTCCCTCACCCTGCTGAAAAAACTCACCTACAGCGACACCACCAAAAGAGCCAGCTGGTTCACCCCGGAACTCCTAGCTTCCAAGCGTACCTGCCGGAAACTAGAGAAGAAATGGCACAGTGATAAGACACCGGACAGCCACGCAGCCCACAAAGACGCCATCCGTAACCACCACCACCTCATCAGGTCCGCCAAGAGAATCTCCTTCAAAGACCGCCTCGACAACAACGCACACAACAGCAAGGAGCTCTTCAACATCGTGAAGGAACTCTCCAACCCCAGCTCCAACACCAACGACATCCCGCCGTCGCAAGCCCTGTGCGATTCCCTCGCCACCTTCTTCCACCGCAAGATCGCCGACATCCACGACAGCTTCAACACCCAGACAGCCCCTACTAAGATAGATACACCAGACCCACCGCACACCATCGACCATGACCCCTTGCCAGCCTGGGCCAGCGTGAACATCGATGACACCATCAAGACCATGAGCACAATAGACTCCGGCTCCCCGTCAGACCCTTTCCCGCACCACATCTTCAACAAAGCCAGCAGCTCCATCGCACCCCACCTGTGCAACGTTATCAATCTCTCCTTCGAGACCGCGACCTTCCCAGAGAGCTGGAAACACGCAGAGATCAACGCCCTACTCAAAAACCCAAGGCGGACCCGAGAGACCTCAAGAACTTCCGGCCCATCTCCCTGCTTCCGTTCCCAGCCAAGGTCATCGAGAAGATCGTCAACAAACAGCTAACCCGATACCTCGAAGAAAACAGCATCCTGGACCCATCCCAATCAGGGTTCCGCAGCAACCACAGCACTGAGACTGCCCTCATCCCCGCCACCGACGACATCAGGACCCTGCTGGACAACGGTGAGACCGCAGCCCTCATCCTGCTGGACCTCTCCGCCGCCTTCGACACTGTCTGCCACCGCACTCTACGCGCACGCCTCCACGACGCAGGGATCCGAGACAAGGCCCTGGAATGGACCACCTCCTTCCTCAACGGCAGAACCCAGAGAGTCCGCCTCCCACCTTTCCGATCCGAAGCCTCCAAGATCATCTGCGGCGTACCCCAGGGATCTTCCCTCAGCCCAACACTGTTCAACATCTACATGGCCCCGCTCGCACGCATCGCCAGACAGCACGACCTCAACATTATCTCCTACGCCGACGACACTCAACTGATCCTCTCCCTCACCAAGGACCCCTCGCCGCCAAATCCAATCTCCATGAAGGAATGAAGGCCGTCGCCGATTGGATGAAGATCAGCCGACTAAAGCTGAACACGGACAAGACAGAGGTCCTCATCCTCGGCTCCAACCCCTCAGCCTGGGACGACTCCTGGTGGCCAACGACGCTGGGAACAGCCCCGACACCCACCGACCACGCACGCAACCTGGGAGTCATCCTCGACTCAACGCTCTCCATGGCCAAGCAAGTCAACACAGTCTCCTCCTCCTGCTTCAACACCCTCCGCATGCTTCGCAAGATCTACAGGTGGATCCCGACAGATACAAGAAGAACAGTCACCCAGGCCCTTGTCAGTAGCAGACTTGACTATGGGAACGCCTCTACGCGGGAGCCCCGGCCAAGCTCATCAAGCGACTGCAACGCATACAAACGCCTCCGCACGCCTGATCCTAGACGTACCATGCCACAGCCACATCACCCCCCACCTGAGGAACCTGCACTGGCTCCCCGTCGACAGGAGAATTTCCTTCAAACTCCTCATCCACGCACACAAGGCACTCCACAAGACTGGCTCAGCCTACCTCAACAGACGACTCTTCTTCTACGTCCCCAACCGCCAGCTCCGCTCCACCGACCTCTCCCTCGCCACCGTCCCTCGCATTCGAAGAACAACCACCGGCGGCAGATCCTTCTCACACCTCGCCGCCAAGACCTGGAACACCCTTCCACTACGCCTACGACAGACCCAAGACCTGCTGACCTTCAGGAGGCTACTCAAGACCTGGCTGTTCGACCAGTAGCAGCACCCCCCCCCCCCTTTTCTCTCCCCAGCGCCTTGAGACCCTCGCGGGTAAGTAGTGCGCTCTACATATTCTGTAATTGATTGATCGACATATGACAATGCCTCATTATCATAAATTTGTAGTAACTCTGTTACTCTCGCTGAGAATAACCCTGGGCTGTTCTTGAACCCTTGTGGGAGTCTACAAAATTGACGCTGGGTCCCCATTATTGAGAAAGCTGTTAAGTACCTGCTTTCAGGTGCTATGTTTTGACAAAAGAAACCATTTGAAATATCCAATGTGGTTTTATATTTTTTACACACAATGTTAGTCATTAATGCTGTACTATGTGCATTTTGCACTGCAAATGTTTTAGAACAAGTGTTCAAGTGTCTGTAATCCAAAACTAGATGATATGTATAGTCTGGTTTGGATACAGGAAACAAAAGATTGTTCATTGAGGAGGTGCATGTTTCAATCACCCCTTAGTATTCAAGTTGATCTAAGATCTCCTGACTTGTTTTTTAGCTTCTTGCTTTATTGGATACTGCCTTTGTGCAGTAGGTTCATTTTTGAGATGTATTTTATGGTGAGGTGAGTCCTCATCCCATCCTACATGATTTTATTATAATGCTGGGGCCTGGGCAACTGCCCATTTCCTGGCATAAGTATATTTTAGGTGAATTGGAATATGGTTGGAGAAGGCTGGCATAATGATGTCCTCGCCATGTGGGCACTCCCTGACAAATTGTGGTGGCCACTCTTTTTCTGCTAGAAGTATATCATAACCCCTTGAAAGTTTCTCCCAAAAGAGTATTTTCACTTGTCTTGGTATGTCTACCTCCATTCGGAGTGTTATTTCATATAACTTTTGTGGAGTACTAACCCTGGTGTCTACAGTCTCTACTGTGATGTACTCATTCAAGTCCACTATCTCCAGAAGTTCCTTCAGGTTCTGGCGAGCTATTGTGACTTCTGCTGCACTGTCCAGCATTGTCTGAGCCCATTCTCCGTTCTTGAGTTGTGTTCTCAGTATTCTCGGCATGTCTGATCTTCAGACCTGCTACCTTCTTTTTTGAGAATTGAGGTTTTGATTTATTTTTCTGAACGTGTTTGTCGTCTTTGGATTTCACGCGTTCTTCTCTATGTTCTGACCGTCCTCTTCTTTCCGATGTCTATGACGATATCTGAAAGGTACGAGAGGAACGTGTATCAGTATCTTGATACCTGTCAGGTTTTCTTAAATTATCCCTATTCCTGAGGTTATACCTCCTTTCAGAGGGCTCCTTTCGAGGAGACCTACCTCGGGATTGAGAACGTGTCTCGTTTGAATTTTGTTTATTAGTTTCCCACTTCTTTTTAGACGATGTAGGAGTTTGTTTAATAGAGTCCTTCTCAGGACTTTCAGATAGTTTTGGCTTCAATGGTTTTCCACCCAAACTATCTCTGCCTAATTCTGCATAAGATTGTTCTATTATTCTGGGTAGTTCATGTTGATGTTCTGTTACATCAAATTCCCTTAATCGTTGGCGGATCGCCACTGATGCTGCCTCTCCTTTAATATTAGATAATATTATTGTTGAGACCTGGTCGAAGTTTTTGAGTAATTTCATACCTAAATTCAGAGCAGGCTCTGCCCCGTATTCGTTTTGAATTTGTTTCAGGACATCTGGTATTACTGCAATTGACGGAACACCATGTGTTTTAGTATAGATGGCAGCAAAGACTGAGCCCCAAGTGGTGCAGTCTTCCAGTTGTGGTGTGATCCCCATTGGTAAACAGATTGTTAGGATTCTGTGTTTCTCATAAGGGCTAGTATTAGGAAATACTGCTTCGATTTGAGTAATTTTTTGAGCTATCCAGAATGGAATTTGCTCATGTTTTGTGGGCATTTTACCCATGACTGCGTATAAAGTCTGTCGAGTAATTTTTAGTGTATTCCCCTGTTGAGGGGTTTGATTTGGAATGGTCAATGGTGGTTGGACTGTGAAAGTCCGCATGACATATTGGACTAATTGTCTGTAAATTTTTATTAACTCTGTAAGTTGAGTAAGTAATTCCTCGTCTGACATTATATCGAGGTCAGGGTGAGCAGTGTAGCCGGCTAGAATCGGCCATGTTGCTCCTGGTCTGCCTAGTGGACCGAGCCTGGTAATGTTTCTGTGATGTTTTAGGGCGCCTTTAAACCAGAGTTGATGCTCCTGGTATGTGAGTGGAATTTCAATATCCTCGAAAGGAATATATTCCTCTGGTGGTTCATCTTCTTTGTAGAAGTGAAACACTCTTGTTACTGGATTTGATTCTGGGAATACTATCCATGAATAGAATATCTCTGTCTGAAAGGATTCGTGTGCCTCTATCACGAAAACTGCTCTACCCCCTCTTGGTGGTAGGCCGTGTTTTATAAGTTTTAGAGTGATGGCTCTTCTTAAGTTTGGAGCGATGTCTATAACACCCTCCTCGGTTTCATTTAAACCTGTAAAGTTAAAAGCTGTTACGACTGGGTCAGCCGCAGCTACACCGTTCCCGGTGTCAATGTCCCCATGTTCGGACATTTGTTTTTTGAAAAATGTAGCACAAGTTTCAAGGAAACAAAAGATAAGTTGCACAATATTTTGGAACACTGTATCCTTCAACGTTGAACAAACCAAACAGCTAATATATAGGTTTTTTTTGTCCTATTTAGCTTTGGTGGATACTTAACCCTACCCACTCCAGGCGTCTTATGGAGTATGTGAGCAGGGGTCTCTGAGAAAAGCACGACTGAGTTACTCAGTATCTAGCGTTAAATTACTGCCTTACCAAACGGTTGGGCGCCATGTAGTGTAGTTCCTATTTCCCTAATAGGCTCTGCGCATTGGAATAATATACCCTATAGGTTTGACATAGGACTGAGGTCAGTATGTCCCTATCGAGTATATTAAACTTAATTACTTTGTGCCAGCTAGCTCAGAGGCCACTAGAAACTCCTTGTAAACAAGAAGGGAGTAGTTTCTGGCAACCGCATAAACATGACAACTTTGTTTCCCTTTAGAATCGGAACACTCTCAGAATCGTGGAAACAATAGATAACAGTTTCACTCAGCAAATCGTGCATGCTTAGTTTCTCCAGAGTTACACAGAAAGAAAAGACGGGCGTTTCAATAAAAGGAATTTATTGAACAGTCTTGTCGTTTCTCGTGTAAGAGATATGAGCTGTTATGATCACAAGACAATATGCAAGATATATAATGTACAGCGTAAGCAGTAGAAAGAAATAATACTGCGCTAGCATTATCTTTTAGCTATCACATATATTCATATACATAAATAACATAAGCTAAAAATGCGAGTACTCATACGATGCATCTCTAAGCTAGTTCTTACCCCAGTGTACCTAACCTAACCTAGGTGTAGGACAAGGTAAGAAGTAGGTGAAGTATTCTATAGTATGGTATGCTATAGTCTAGTATGCCAAGTCTAGTATGCCAAGAGTCCCTCTAGGTTCTAGTCAGCTCCATACCTTGAGAATGAGAGAGGTGGGAATCTCTTTCCGGATCCTCGAACTCTAACACCCCGCGAAGGGAGTCAGAACACTGGAAGCTGGATTCTCTGCAAGCAGGGATGACAGCGTCTCTTCTCAGTGAGTCAGGCCGGGACACGGGCTCCTCTAAAGTCGAGGTCTCCTCCTAACTTGCTTGGGCAAGGGAAGGTATATTTATACCTGGTAGGTGCCTTGGAATGTTAGCATTGACGTGAAGTCGGACAGAGGAAGACGTCAGGAATGAACCCTTAAGGAATAGCGGTTCATGCATAATAGATGAGTTCTTGGAGAAATCAATAATCCTGTGCTAGGGGAACTCCCAAGAGCTTAAGGGTCTGGTTTCTAAGAACTCGTTGTGACGTTAGGGTGGACGGATGTCGGTGACCATGCCTGTATTTGGAGTGCATGGCTAATGCCTAAATAAGGACTGGGATTCTATGCCTATATAAGGGCAATGCGAATTGTGCCTATATAAGGACATGTTTCAGAAAAGCCTATATACGGACACCTAAAGCGGAATACAACAGGCTATATACTAAGGATCTTTTAGGCGACAGTGAGGGTTAAAGTGCGCTCTGGAAGAGGCTCATTGTGCATGGTGTACCCACAATTGCAGTCCCTGAATGACACAGAGAAAGTCCTTTTAAGTTCAATGGCAAATTTGAGGTAACACCACAAATAGCATTTCTGCACACTCCATTTGAGTTATTAGCACATATTTAGGTTTCATTCGGTGATAACATTCGTCAACATGGTTTATGTGTATTTTTCCACGTTTAACCCCTTCGGTGCTTATGACGAGCTGGACTCGTCATGGCACACAGTGCTCGTGTGCTCATGACGAGTCCAGCTCGTCATGAGACCACCCACGGGGAAGCGCTGGCGCTCCCCCGTGGGAATCCGATCGTCGGGGTTTTTTTTAGGAGGCAGGGGAAGGACTTCCCTGCCTCCCCCCGCCCCCCGCCCCCATCAATGACGTCAGCGCGCGAGGCGCGCTGACATCATTGAGGGTTTCCCTTGCTTCCCGACGCGCTGGAAGCCATTTGCTTCCAGCGCGTCGGAGAAATAAGGTTAGTTTTGGCTGGGGAGGGGGATTTTGTAACAAAGAGGCATCGAGGGAAAGGAAAGGGTTTTCCTTTCCCCCGATGCCTCTTTGTAGCATTCCTGCTGCACGATCGTGATCGTGCAGCAGGAATGCCCACAAGGGAGGGAGGGAGGAGTGCTTTCTGCCCATATCTACCGTCAAACATTAGCTGTAATCCCTGATGGAGGTCTGTGCATCCTTGGTTTTCTCGAGCGCAATCCCCGTCAAACATTAGCTGTAATCCCTGATGGAGGTCTGTGCATCCTTGGTTTTCTCGAGCGCAATCCCCGTCAAACATTAGCTGTAATCCCTGATGGAGGTCTGTGCATCCTTGGTTTTCTCGAGCGCAATCCCCGTCAAACATTAGCTGTAATCCCTGATGGAGGTCTGTGCATCCTTGGTTTTCTCGAGCGCAATCCCCGTCAAACATTAGCTGTAATCCCTGATGGAGGTCTGTGCATCCTTGGTTTTCTCGAGCGCAATCCCCGTGTACGTCCAGTGACCAGGAGGTTCTTTCTCCTCATCTGCTTCTCATCTCGTGCTCCCGACCCTTTATAAACAAAAGGCATGTGAACTCGCATGGATGCCCTGCCCGTTTGGCCCCGCACCACATACACTTTAGGTATGCAACGTCTTTCCGCCCTTTCCCCACTATGATGGACAGCTTACTCAAAGACCCTGGCGCCTTTCCGGCTTGGTGGCAAAGTTACAGACACACAAGGTCACTGGAGACAATTCTTCTGGGCCTTTACGCAGCTGTAGTGTAGGTAAGGCGCTATACATTTACCCAACGAGGTAGCACTTACTGATTAGCCAGTAGAAAGTACTCCTGGTTGAGTAGAGGTATCGCACAAAACGGTGGCATCTTCGTGGATAAATACGCAGGTCAGGATTCATTCTGGCACGATGCTCCTGTTACAAAAATTAAACCTCAACAGGAAGCACTTACAGATATAAATAAAGCAGGTGCCCGAGTTGAAGCTCAAATTCTGTAACGCATTAATCAGCACAAAAAATTGGCCAGCAAGGTCGAGGCTAAGCAGCAGTGCTTTCTGCCCATATCTACCGTCAAACATTAGCTGTAATCCCTGATGGAGGTCTGTGCATCCTAGGTTTTCTCGAGCGCAATCCCCGTGTACGTCCAGTGACCAGGAGGTTCTTTCTCCTCATCTGCTTCTCATATCGTGCTCCCGACCCTTTATAAACAAGAGGCATGTGAACTCGCATGGATGCCTCTGCCCGTTTGGCCCCGCACCACATACACTTTAGGTATGCAACGTCTTTCCGCCCCTTTCCCCACTATGATGGACAGCTTACTCAAAGACCCCGGCGCCTTTCCGGCGCGGTGGCAAAGTTACAGACACACAAGGTCACTGGAGACAATTCTTCTGGGCCTTTACGCAGCTGTAGTGTAGGTAAGGCGCTGTACATTTACCTGCAACGAGGTAGCACTTACTGATTAGCCAGTAGAAAGTACTCCTGGTTGAGTAGAGGTATCGCACAAAACGGTGGCATCTTCGTGGATAAATACGCAGGGCAGGATTCATTCTGGCACGATGCTCCTGTTACAAAATTAAACCTCAACAGGAAGCACTTACAGATATAAATAAAGCAGGTGCCCGAGTTGAAGCTCAAATTCTGTAACGCATTAATCAGCACAAAAAATTCGTCAGCAAAGTCGAGGCTAAGCAGCAGTGCTTTCTGCCCATATTTACCGTCAAACATTAGCTGTAATCCCTGATGGAGGTCTGTGCATCCTTGGTTTTCTCGAGCGCAACTCCCCGTGTACGTCCAGTGACCAGGAGGTTCTTTCTCCTCATCTGCTTCTCATATCGTGCTCCCGACCCTTTATAAACAAGAGGCATGTGAACTCGCATGGATGCTCTGCCCGTTTGGCCCCGCACCACATACACTTTAGGTATGCAACGTCTTTCCGCCCTTTCCCCACTATGATGGACAGCTTACTCAAAGACCCCGGCGCCTTTCCGGCGCGGTGGCAAAGTTACAGACACACAAGGTCACTGGAGACAATTCTTCTGGGCCTTTACGCAGCTGTAGTGTAGGTAAGGCGCTATACATTTACCCAACGAGGTAGCACTTACTGATTAGCCAGTAGAAAGTACTCCAGTTGAGTAGAGGTATCGCACAAAACGGTGGCATCTTCGTGGATAAATACGCAGGGCAGGATTCATTCTGGCACGATGCTCCTGTCTCAAAAATTAAACCTCAACAGGAAGCACTTCCAGATATAAGTAAAGCAGGTGCCCGAGTTGAAGCTCAAATTCGGTAACGCATTAATCAGCACACAAAATTCGTCAGGAAGGTCGAGGCTAGCAGGAGTGCTTTCTGCCCATATCTACCGTCAAACATTAGCTGTAATTCCTGATGGAGGTCTGTGCATCCTTGATTTTCTCGAGCGCAATCCCCGTGTAGGTCCAGTGACCAGGAGGTTCTTTCTCATCTGCTGCTCATATCGCGCTCTGACCCTTTATAAACAAGAGGCATGTGAACTCGCATGGAAGCCCTGCCCCACATACACTGGCGGTATGCAACGTCTTCCCGCCCTTTCCACACTATGATGGACAGCTTACTCAAAGACCCCGGCGCCTTTCCGGCGCGGTGGCAAAGTTACAGACACACCAGGTCACTGGAGACAATTCTTCTGGGCCTTTACGCAGCTGTAGTGTAGGTAAGGCGCTATACATTTACCCAACGAGGTAGCACTTACTGATTAGCCAGTAGAAAGTACTCCAGTTGAGTAGAGGTATTGCACAAAACGGTGGCATCTTCGTGGAGAAATATGCAGGGCAGATGTGCCTTCTCTCCATTTACACCCTGAAAAGTTAGCTGTAATCCTTGATGGAGGTCTTTGCATCCTTGAATTTCTCGAGCGCAATGCTTGTGTAGTTCCTGTGACCAGGAGGTTCCTTCTCCTCGTCTGCCGCTGAGATCCTGCTCTGACCCTTTATCCCCTTCGGTGCAGAGGACGAGCTGGACTCGTCATGGCACACAGTGCTCGTGTGCTCATGACGAGTCCAGCTCGTCATAAGACCACCCACGGGGAAGCGCTGGCGCTCCCCCGTGGGAATCCGATCGTTAGGTTTTTTTTGGGGGGGAGGCAGGGGAAGGGCTTCCCTGCCTCCCTCGCCCCATCAATGACGCCAGCGCGCTGACATCATTGAGGGTTTCCTTTCTTCCCGACGCGCTGGAAGCCATTTGCTTCCAGCGCATCGGGGAAATCAGGTGAGGTTTGGCTCGGGAGGGGGGTTTAGATGTCAAAAGAGGCATCGAGGGAAAGGAAAGGGTTTTCTTCCCCCGATGCCTCTTTAGTGCATCTCCTGCTGCACGATCATGTGATCGTGCAGCAGGAATGCCCACTAGGCACCAGGGTTTTTTTTTAATTTTTGTGTTGGGGAGTGGCCAAAAGGGCAAGGGTTGCTCCCCTTTTACGGGGTGAATATTTTATTTATACTGTTAGGCCCACCTACCTCTTAGCTTGGCTGGTGGATTGTGTGTGGACTGGTGCATTATTTGCATATGTGATTGTAATGTTTTTTTTCTCCTTTTTATTCTAGTGTAAAGCTTTTGATTCCTGTTTGCGGTTTCGGCAGTGGTGGTTCTGCAGTTTTGCGTAATTGCATTTATTTGGTAAGAAAAATATTTTTGTTGTGTGTACTCCAAATGAGTATTATTGTCATGCATGAATGAATTTTTTTGTAAGTGGTGCCATAATGGCAGCATATTTGTTAGTGTTCAGAGCATGAAATTCTTTGCGATGTTTTGCATTGTCTTATGTGTAATTTTTTTTCTTCTTATTTTTTAGTGGGATATTGTTGATCCTTACTGTGTCTGTGCAGAGTAGGTGGTGGTGAGTCTAGCTGCTTCTGTCACGTGAGTGGTATAGTGTTGGAGTATATAGGTCTTTGTGATAAAGCTACATTTTGTTTATTTCTTTTTTTACAAAGGGTTTGTTGTTGTTGACTTGTTTGACAAGTAACCTTTATTAGTAAGCATTATGGCTAGCCGTAGAATTACTGCTCAGCAGGTGGTTGGTTTGCTTCTTGAATCTTCCTCTGAGCAGGATTATGAGACTGACAGTGCGCCTGAGGGAGAGGAGGGAGGGGAAGATTCAGGCAGTGAGTTTCTCTCCACATGGAATCATCGGATGATGAAGGTACTCTCAGTGCAGATGAAGTGCCTGATTTAGAGGAGGATACTACTGTGCCGATGGTGCAAGAGGCATCTGGATTGCAGCCTGGGGCTGCTAGGCTTCCTACTGGAAGTGCTGGACTCTGGGTTGATCCAAACATGGTGCAGCCGGTGTTGCCTGCCTTTAGTGGTTATGCAGGGTGTAGAGTGGATTGTGAACATTATTTGCCTATACAGTATTTTCAGTTGTTTATGGATGATGTATTTTTGGGTGAGATTGTTGAGCAGACTAATTTGTATGCTGAACAGTTTTTGAGGGACAACAGTGCCAGACTTAGGCCCCATTCTAGAGCTACCCGGTGGAGTCCCACAAATCTGGAAGAGATGAAGAAGTTTTTGGGTTTGACTTTTTTGATGGGTTTGATAAGGAAGCCGTCCATGAGTTCATATTGGTCTACCAGTCCCTTGATGGCAACGGCCATATTTCCTGCAGTTATGACTCGTGATCGGTATTTACTTTTGCTTCGGATGCTGCATTTTGTTGATAATGGTTTGGCGTTGCCACGAGATCACCCTGAATGTGACCGTCTTTTTAAGATTCGGCCTGTTCTTGATCACTTTGTAGATCGATTTTCAGAGATCTATACTCCAGGGAAAGAAATATCTATTGATGAGTCTTTGGTGCTGTTCAAGGGCCGTTTGGTTTTTAGGCAGTACATTCCTAGCAAGAGGGCACGCTATGGAATTAAGCTGTATATGTTGTCTGAGAGTAGGACAGGATATGTTTTTAATTTGCGTGTGTACACTGGTAGGGATTCCACTATTGACCCCCCTGGTTGTCCGTCCACTTTAGTAGGAGTTTCAGAGAAAATTGTGTGGGAACTTGCTAGAGGACTGTTTAACAGAGGCCACCATTTGTACCTTGATAACTTCTACACTGCTGTGCAATTGTTTAAGGAATTGTTCAAAGTGGACACTTTTGCTTGTGGCACAATCCGCTCTAACCGTAAAGGTTATCCAAAAGAGCTTGTTTGCAAAAACTTCAGAGGGGACAGTGCAGTGCCTTGCGTAGTGAGGAACTGCTAGCTGTGAAATTTGTGGACAGGAGGGATGTGTACATGCTGACTACCATCCATGATGAGAGTACTTCACCTGTGGCTGTTTGGGGTCAGATTGCTGAAGTGCGCAAACCTGTGTGCATTTTAGACTACAATAAGCACATGGGTGGTGTTGATAGAGTAGATCAGAGGTTGGAACCTTACACTGCTATTCGTAAGTCTTACATTTGGTATAAGAAGTTGGCCATCCATCTCTTCAATTTAGCAACTTTCAATGCTTTTGTTGTGTTCAAGGAGTGTTCTCCTGCGTCAAAGTTGACTTTTGTTAAGTTTCAGGAGTCTGTCATAGGCAGCCTTGTTGTTGTGGAACAGGCAAGTGTTCCTAGAGTTGGAGTGGTGGAGGATGTGGCTCGATTGAAAGATCGCCACTTTCCTGATCACATTCCTCCTACACCCTCAAAAGACTTTCCCACTAGGAGATGTAGAGTCTGTTGGCGAAGAGGTACGCGGAAGGAGACTCGTATGTACTGCCCTGAGTGTCCTTCAAACCCTGGGCTGTGTGTGCCTGCTTGTTATAGAGCGTACCACAAGCAAAAAGAATTATTGGGAGCAACCATGAGTGGTAAAGTGAACTGCCTGGTCTGTAATGTTTAAGAATTGTTGTTCTGTTTCAAGGTTGGCATTAGTGCAATGTATTTAGTTTCTGATTTTGTGTTAGTAGATTTGTATCTATTTGCAATTTGTTTGTGTTTTCTTTTTTGTATAAAAAATCCTAAATGTGATGGTGGTGTGTGTAGGCTGGTGCTTGGCTGGCGGTGTGCGTGGAGTGGCGCTTGGCTGGCGGTGTGCGGGAGTGGCTCTTGGCTGGCGGTGTGCGTGGAGTGGTGCTTGGCTGGCGGTGTGCGTGGAGTGGCGCTAGGCTGGCGGTGTGCGTGGAGTGGCGCTTGGCTGGCGGTGTGCGTGGAGTGGCGCTTGGCTGGCGGTGTGCGTGGAGTGGCGCTTGGCTGGCGGTGTGCGTGGACTGGCGCTCGGCTGGCAGTGTGTGAGTAGTGACTTGCTGCTGGTCACTACACACACTGCTAGCCGAGCGACACTCCACGCAATCCATCAGCTTGTGTGGTTGCTGTGTTAGGAATGTGGGCGTGTGACAGTGATGGGCCCTTGAATGGCGCTGTCTGCTGGTGTGAGTGTTGTAATGTGATGGGCCCGCGGCTGGTGGTGTGAATGGTTTTGTATTTGTCACACGTATGAAAGGTGTAATGAATGGCCTGTAAAGAGGTTGGTGCCTTGTCGTGGCTTTACAGCTCACGAGCTGTGAGTCAATGGTTCAGTTTCTCAGTCTCTTTCAATTATTAACAGTGCATTTCATTTTTGTGAAATCACTTGTTAATACAATTGTATATACTGAACCATCACTCACCCTCGTGCCAAATCCAACCAGTATGTGTGTGTGTGTGCTTGAGGATTAGATGGCTGTGCAGTAATATATTTTTTTTTTGTCTTTCTCAAGCAGGGTGTACCTTGTCCCTTTTTGTGAATGTTGTAATGTGTTTGTTTCGTGCCTGGGGGTGTGAATGGTCTTGTGTGTATCACGTATGAAAGGTGTGTGAATGGCCTGTAAAGCGGTTGGGGCCTTGACGTGGCTTTACAGCTCACGAGCTGCGAGTCACTGGTTCCGTTTTTTGTCCTTTCAATTATTGACAGTGCATTTCATTTTTGTGAAATCTCTTGTTAATAAAATTGTATATACTGAACCATCACTTGCCCTCGTGCCAAATCCAACCAGTATGTGTGTGTGCTTGAGGAATAGATGGCTGTGCAGTAATCTTTGTCTTTTTAGTCTGTCTGCCAAGGTGTACATTCCGTCTAAGAATAACCTACCAACTGTAGATATTGTCGTAAACGAAACACCCATGGGAGTACATGGTGATATCTCTATTGTGGATCCCAACAAGTTATGGTACCCACAATGTCCTGCAAACCTCAAAATGTCTGTCACATTTTCCTTGCAATATTGTGCCAAAATTTTCACGCTGCAGAAATAAACAACACATTATCTCAAAATGACCTGGTTTTGCAAGGGGGTCACCTGGGTTTTGGCCCCGTGCTCGGCGGCCATCTAGGGAAACCTACCAAACCCACACATTTCTGAAAAGTAGACACCCGAGGCTTCAGGAGGTATGGCTTGCGTGGATCCCCCAACGCTTCTCTTACCCAGAATCCCCTGCAAACCTCAATTTTAGCTGAAAAAATCACTTTTTTCACACATTTTTGTGTGGGAAAGTGTGGCATCACTGGCCTCACACAAATTTCCTACCACCCAGCGTGCCCCCAGGTCTCCCGATAAAAATGGTGCCTCACTTGTGTGGGAGGCCCAAGTACCGCGACAGGCAAGGGCCCACAACGTAGTGAGGCGACTTCGAAATGGCCTTTCACAAACCACCTGGTTTGCAATGGGGTCACCTGGGTTTTGGCCCGTGCTCGGCGGCCATCTAGAGAAACCTACCAAACCCACACATTTCTGAAAAGTAGACACCCGGGGCTTCCAGGAGGTATGGCTTGCGTGGATCCCCAACGTTCCTTACCCAGAATCCCTGCAAACCTCAATTTTAGCTGAAAAATCACTTTTTCACACATTTTGTGTGGGAAGTGTGGCATCACTGGCCTCACACAAATTTCCTACCACCCAGCGTTCCCCAGGTCTCCGATACAAATGGTGCCTCACTTGTGTGGGAGGCCCAAGTACCTGCGACAGAGCAGGGCCCACAACGTAGTGAGGCGACTCAAATGGCCTTTCACAAAACCACCTGGTTTTGCAAGGGAGTCACCTAGTTTTGGCCCCGTGCTCGGCGGCCATCTAGAGAAACCTACCAAACCCACACATTTCTGAAAAGTAGACACCCGGGGGCTTCCAGGGAGGTATGGCTTGCGTGGATCCCCAACGCTTCCTTACCCAGAATCCCCTGCAA
Organism: Calotriton arnoldi; assembly: GCA_963921515.1. NCBI lineage: Eukaryota > Metazoa > Chordata > Amphibia > Caudata > Salamandridae > Calotriton > Calotriton arnoldi. The sequence goes on from CAWUFW010011320.1 coordinate 194,198, forward strand.
ACCTCAATTTTAGCTGAAAAAATCACTTTTTTCACACATTTTTGTGTGGGAAAGTGTGGCATCACTGGCCTCACACAAATTCCTACCACCCAGCGTTCCCAGGTCTCCCGATAGAAATGGTGCCTCACTTGTGTGGGAGGCCCAAGTACCAGCGACAGGCAAGGGCCCACAACGTAGTGAGGCGACCTCAAAATGGCCTTCACAAAACCACCTGGCTTTGCAGAGGTCACCTGGGTTTGCTCGCAGCTCGGCGGCCATCTAGAGAAACCTACCAAACCCACATTTCTGAAAAGTAGACACCCGGGGCTTCCAGGGAGATGGCTGCGTGATCCTCAACGTTTCCTTACCCAGAATCCTCTGCAAACCTCATTTTAGCTGAAAAAATCACTTTTTCACACATTTGTGTGGAAAGTGTGGCATCACTGGCCTCACACAAATTTCCTACCACCCAGCGTTCTCCAGGTCTCCCGATAAAATGGTGCTCACTTGTGTGGGAGGCCCAGTACTCGCGACAGGCAAGGGCCCAAAACATTTTTGATAGGCAATGCTGATGTTGCCTCAAAACGCTTTGTGTCCTTGCATGTCGCGGGTACTTGGGCCTCCCACACAAGTGAGGCACCATTTTTATCGGGAGACCTGGGGGAACGCTGGGTGGTAGGAAATTTGTGTGAGGCCAGTGATGCCACACTTTCCCACACAAAAATGTGTGAAAAAGTGATTTTTTCAGCTAAAATTGAGGTTTGCAGGGGATTCTGGGTAAGGAAACGTTGGGGGATCCACGCAAGCCATACCTCCCTGGAAGCCCCCGGGTGTCTACTTTTCAGAAATGTGGAGTTTGGTAGGCTTTCTAGATGGCCGCCGAGCACGGGCCAAAAACCCAGGTGACTCCTTGCAAAACCAGGTGGTTTTGTGAAAGGCCATTTTGAGGTCGCCTCACTACGTCGTGGGCCCTGCCTGTCGCTGGTACTTGGGCCTCCCACACAAGTGAGGCACCATTTTTATCGGGAGACCTGGGGAACGCTGGGTGGTAGGGAAATTTGTGTGAGGCCAGTGATGCCACACTTTCCCACACAAAAATGTGTGAAAAAGTGATTTTTTCAGCTAAAATTGAGGTTTGCAGGGATTCTGGTAAGGAAACGTTGGGGGATCCACGCAAGCCATACCTCCCTGGAAGCCCCCGGGTGTCTACTTTTCAGAAATGTGTGGGTTTGGTAGGTTTCTCTAGATGGCCGCCGAGCACGGGCCAAAACCCAGGTGACTTCCTTGCAAAACCAGGTGGTTTTGTGAAAGGCCATTTTGAGGTCGCCTCACTACGTTGGGGCCCTGCCTGTCGTGGGTACTGGGCCTCCCACACAAGTGAGGCACCATTTTTATCGGGAGAGCTGGGGAACGCTTGAGTGGTAGGAAATTTGTGTGAGGCCAGTGATGCCACACTTTCCCACACACAAATGTGTGAAAAAAGTGATTTTTTCAGCTAAAATTGAGGTTTGCAGGGATTCTGCAAGGAAACGTTGGGGGATCCACGCAAGCCATACCTCCCTGAAGCCCCCGGGTGTCTACTTTTCAGAAATGTGTGGTTTGGTAGGTTTCTCCAGATGGCCGCCGAGCAGGGGCCAAAAACCCAGGTGACCCTTGCAAAACCAGGTGGTTTTGTGAAAGGCCATTTTGAGGTCGCCTCACTACGCTTGTGGGCCCTTGCCTGTCGCTGGTACTTGGGCCTCCCACACAAGTGAGGCACCATTTTATCGGGAGACCTGGGGGAACGCTGAGGTGGTAGGAAATTTGTGTGAGGCCAGTGATGCCACACTTTCCACACAAAAGTGTGAAAAAGTGATTTTTTCAGCTAAAATTGAGGTTTGCAGGGGATTCTGGGTAAGGAAACGTTGGGGGATCCACGCAAGCCATACCTCCCTGGAAGCCCCCGGGTGTCTACTTTTCAGAAATGTGTGGGTTTGCTAGGTTTCCCTAGATGGCCAGCTGAGCACGGGGCCAAAACCCAGGTGACTCTTTGCAAAACCAGGTGGTTTTGTGAAAGGCCATTTTGAGGTCGCCTCACTACGTTGTGGGCCCTTGCCTGTCGCGGGTACTTGGGCCTCCCACACAAGTGAGGCACCATTTTTATCGGGAGACCTGGGGGAACGCTGGGTGGTAGGAAATTTGTGTGAGGCCAGTGATGCCACACTTTCCCACACAAAAATGTGTGAAAAAGTGATTTTGTCAGCTAAAATTGAGGTTTGCAGGGGATTCTGGGTAAGGAAACATTGGGGGATCCACGCAAGCCATACCTTCCTGGAAGCCCCCGGGTGTCTACTTTTCACAAATGTGTGTGTTTGGTAGGTTTCCCAGGTGCCGGCAGAGGTAGGGTTCAAAAACTACAGCTAGGCACTTTGCCAAAAAGGGTCATTTTTCACTGCGAAATTGAGGTGTGACCACGCTGCGTTTTGCGCCGTTTCCTGTCGCAGGCACTAGGCCGACCCACACAAGTGAGGTACCATTTTTCTCGTAAGACTTTGGGGAATGCGGGGTGGGTGGAAATTTGTGGATCCACGCAGATTCCAGAACTTTCCACCACAGAAATGTGGGGAAAATGTGTTTTTGGACAATGTTTTATGTTTGCAAGGGATTCTGGGTAACAGAACCTGGTGGGAGGCAGTCAAGTCACCCCATCCTGGATTCCCCTGGGTGTCTAGTTTTCAAAAATGTATAGGTTTGCTAGGTTTCCCTAGGTGCCGGCAGAGGTAGGGTTCAAAAACTACAGCTAGGCACTTTGCCAAAAAGGGTCATTTTTCACTGCGAAATTGAGGTGTGACCACGTTGCGCTTTGCGCCGTTTCCTGTCACAGGCACTAGGCCGACCCACACAAGTGAGGTACCATTTTTCTCGTAAGACTTTGGGGAACGCGGGGTGGGTGGAAATTTGTGGATCCACGCAGATTCCAGAACTTTCCACCACAGAAATGTGGGCAAAATGTGTTTTTTTAACCATTTTTTATGTTTGCAAGGGATTCTGGGTAACAGAACCTGGTGGGAGGCAGTCAAGTCACCCCATCCTGGATTCCCCTGGGTGTCTAGTTTTCAAAAATGTATAGGTTTGCTAGGTTTCCCTAGGTGCCGGCAGAGGTAGGGTTCAAAAACTACAGCTAGGCCCTTTGCCAAAAAAGGGTCATTTTTCACTGCGAAATTGAGGTGTGACCACGTTGCGTTTTGCGCCGTTTCCTGTCGCAGGCACTAAGCCGACCCACACAAGTGAGGTACCATTTTTCTCGTAAGACTTTGGGGAACGCGGGGTGGGTGGAAATTTGTGGATCCACGCAGATTCCAGAACTTTCCACCACAGAAATGTGGGGAAAATGTGGTTTTTTGACAATTTTTTATGTTTGCAAGGGATTCTGGGTAACAGAACCTGGTGGGAGGCAGTCAAGTCACCCCATCCTGGATTCCCTGGGTGTCTAGTTTTCAAAAATGTATAGGTTTGCTAGGTTTCCCTAGGTGCCGGCAGAGGTAGGGTTCAAAAACTACAGCTAGGCACTTTGCCAAAAATGGTCATTTTTCACTGCGAAATTGAGGTGTGACCACGTTGCGTTTTGCGCCGTTTCCTGTCGCAGGCACTAGGCCGACCCACACAAGTGAGGTACCATTTTTCTCGTAAGACTTTGGGAACGCGGGGTGGGTGGAAATTTGTGGATCCACGCAGATTCCAGAACTTTCCACCACAGAAATGTGGGCAAAATGTGTGTTTTTAACCATTTTTTATGTTTGCAAGGGATTCTGGGTAACAGAACCTGGTGGGAGGCAGTCAAGTCACCCCATCCTGGATTCCCCTGGGTGTCTAGTTTTCAAAAATGTATAGGTTTGCTAGGCTTCCCTAGGTGCCGGCAGAGGTAGGGTTCAAAAACTACAGCTAGGCCCTTTGCCAAAAAAGGGTCATTTTTCACTGCGAAATTGAGGTGTGACCACGTTGCGTTTTGCGCCGTTTCCTGTCGCAGGCACTAAGCCGACCCACACAAGTGAGGTACCATTTTTCTCGTAAGACTTTGGGGAACGCGGGGTGGGTGGAAATTTGTGGATCCACGCAGATTCCAGAACTTTCCACCACAGAAATGTGGGGAAAATGTGGTTTTTTTGACAATTTTTTATGTTTGCAAGGGATTCTGGGTAACAGAACCTGGTGGGAGGCAGTCAAGTCACCCCATCCTGGATTCCCCTGGGTGTCTAGTTTTCAAAAATGTATAGGTTTGCTAGGTTTCCCTAGGTGCCGGCAGAGGTAGGGTTCAAAAACTACAGCTAGGCACTTTGCCAAAAAAGGGTCATTTTTCACTGCGAAATTGAGGTGTGACCACGTTGCGTTTTGCGCTCGTTTCCTGTCGCAGGCACTAGGCCGACCCACACAAGTGAGGTACCATTTTTCTCGTAAGACTTTGGGGAACGCGGGTGGGTGGAAATTTGTGGATCCACGCAGATTCCAGAACTTGCCACCACAGAAATGTGGGGAAAATGTGGTTTTTTGACAATGTTTTATGTTTGCAAGGGATTCTGGGTAACATAACCTGGTGGGAGGCAGTCAAGTCACCCCATCCTGGATTCCCTGGGTGTCTAGTTTTAAAAAATGTATAGGTTTGCTAGGCTTCCCTAGGTGCCGGCAGAGGTAGGGTTCAAAAACTACAGCTAGGCCCTTTGCCAAAAAGGGTCATTTTTCACTGCGAAATTGAGGTGTGACCACGTTGCGTTTTGCGCCGTTTCCTGTCGCAGGCACTAAGCCGACCCACACAAGTGAGGTACCATTTTTCTCGTAAGACTTTGGGGAACGCGGGGTGGGTGGAAATTTGTGGATCCACGCAGATTCCAGAACTTTCCACCACAGAAATGTGGGGAAAATGTGGTTTTTTTGACAATTTTTTATGTTTGCAAGGGATTCTGGGTAACAGAACCTGGTGGGAGGCAGTCAAGTCACCCCATCCTGGATTCCCCTGGGTGTCTAGTTTTCAAAAATGTATAGGTTTGCTAGGTTTCCTAGGTGCCGGCAGAGGTAGGGTTCAAAAACTACAGCTAGGCACTTTGCCAAAAAAGGGTCATTTTTCACTGCGAAATTGAGGTGTGACCACGTTGCGTTTTGCGCCGTTTCCTGTCGCAGGCACTAGGCCGACCCACACAAGTGAGGTACCATTTTTCTCGTAAGACTTTGGGGAACGCGGGGTGGGTGGAAATTTGTGGATCCACGCAGATTCCAGAACTTGCCACCACAGAAATGTGGGGAAAATGTGGTTTTTTTGACAATTTTTTATGTTTGCAAGGGATTCTGGGTAACAGAACCTGGTGGGAGGCAGTCAAGTCACCCCATCCTGGATTCCCCTGGGTGTCTAGTTTTCAAAAATGTATAGGTTTCCTAGGTTTCCTAGGTGCCGGCAGAGGTAGGGTTCAAAACTACAGCTAGGCACTTTGCCAAAAAGGGTCATTTTTCACTGCGAAATTGAGGTGTGACCACGTTGCGTTTTGCGCCGTTTCCTGCCGCAGGCACTAGGCCGACCCACACAAGTGAGGTACCATTTTTCTCGTAAGACTTTGGGGAACGCGGGGTGGGTGGAAATTTGTGGATCCACGCAGATTCCAGAACTTTCCACCACAGAAATGTGGGCAAAATGTGTTTTTTTAACCATTTTTTATGTTTGCAAGGGATTCTGGGTAACAGAACCTGGTGGGAGGCAGTCAAGTCACCCCATCCTGGATTCCCCTGGGTGTCTAGTTTTCAAAAATGTATAGGTTTGCTAGGTTTCCCTAGGTGCCGGCAGAGGTAGGGTTCAAAACTACAGCTAGGCCCTTTGCCAAAAAAGGGTCATTTTTCACTGCGAAATTGAGGTGTGACCACGTTGCGTTTTGCGCCGTTTCCTGTCGCAGGCACTAAGCCGACCCACACAAGTGAGGTACCATTTTTCTCGTAAGACTTTGGGGAACGCGGGTGGGTGGAAATTTGTGGATCCACGCAGATTCCAGAACTTTCCACCACAGAAATGTGGGGAAAATGTGGTTTTTTTGACAATTTTTTATGTTTGCAAGGGATTCTGGGTAACAGAACCTGGTGGGAGGCAGTCAAGTCACCCCATCCTGGATTCCCCTGGGTGTCTAGTTTTCAAAAATGTATAGGTTTGCTAGGTTTCCCTAGGTGCCGGCAGAGGTAGGGTTCAAAACTACAGCTAGGCACTTTGCCAAAAAGGGTCATTTTTCACTGCGAAATTGAGGTGTGACCACGTTGCGTTTTGCGCCGTTTCCTGTCGCGAGGCACTAGGCCGACCCACACAAGTGAGGTACCATTTTTCTCGTAAGACTTTGGGAAACGCGGGGTGGGTGGAAATTTGTGGATCCACGCAGATTCCAGAACTTGCCACCACAGAAATGTGGGGAAAATGTGGTTTTTTTGACAATGTTTTATGTTTGCAAGGGATTCTAGGTAACATAACCTGGTGGGAGGCAGTCAAGTCACCCCATCCTGGATTCCCTGGGTGTCTAGTTTTAAAAATGTATAGGTTTGCTAGGCTTCCTAGGTGCCGGCAGAGGTAGGGTTCAAAAACTACAGCTAGGCCCTTTGCCAAAAAGGGTCATTTTTCACTGCGAAATTGAGGTGTGACCACGCTGCGCTTTGCGCCGTTTCCTGTCGCAGGCACTAAGCCGACCCACCACAAGTGAGGTACCATTTTTCTCGTAAGACTTTGGGAAACGCGGGGTGGGTGGAAATTTGTGGATCCACGCAGATTCCAGAACTTTCCACCACAGAAATGTGGGGAAAATGTGTTTTTTTGACAATTTTTTATGTTTGCAAGGGATTCTGGGTAACAGAACCTGGTGGGAGGCAGTCAAGTCACCCCATCCTGGATTCCCCTGGGTGTCTAGTTTTCAAAAATGTATAGGTTTGCTAGGTTTCCCTAGGTGCCGGCAGAGGTAGGGTTCAAAAACTACAGCTAGGCACTTTGCCAAAAAAGGGTCATTTTTCACTGCGAAATTGAGGTGTGACCACGCTTGCGCTTTGCGCCTGTTTCCTGTCGCAGGCACTAGGCCGACCCACACAAGTGAGGTACCATTTTTCTCGTAAGACTTTGGGGAACGCGGGTGGGTGGAAATTTGTGGATCCACGCAGATTCCAGAACTTGCCACCACAGAAATGTGGGGAAAATGTGGTTTTTTTGACAATGTTTTATGTTTGCAAGGGATTCTGGGTAACATAACCTGGTGGGAGGCAGTCAAGTCACCCCATCCTGGATTCCCCTGGGTGTCTAGTTTTCAAAAATGTATAGGTTTGCTAGGTTTCCTAGGTGCCGGCAGAGCTAGGGTTCAAAACTACAGCCAGGCACTTTGCCAAAAAGGGTCATTTTTCACTGCGAAATTGAGGTGTGACCACATTGCGTTTTGCGCCGTTTCCTGTCGCAGGCACTAGGGCCGACCCACACAAGTGAGGTACCATTTTTCTCGTAAGACTTTGGGGAACGCGGGGTGGGTGGAAATTTGTGGATCCACGCAGATTCCAGAACTTTCCACCACAGAAATGTGGGGAAAATGTGGTTTTTTTGACAATTTTTTATGTTTGCAAGGGATTCTGGTAACAGAACCTGGTGGGAGGCAGTCAAGTCACCCCATCCTGGATTCTCCTGGGTGTCTAGTTTTAAAAATGTATAGGTTTGCTAGGCTTCCCTAGGTGCCGGCAGAGGTAGGGTTCAAAAACTACAGCTAGGCACTTTGCCAAAAAAGGGTCATTTTTCACTGCGAAATTGAGGTGTGTCCACGTTGCGTTTTGCGCCGCTTCCTGTCGCAGGCACTAGGCTGACCCACACAAGTGAGGTACCATTTTTCTCGTAAGACTTTGGGGAACGCGGGGTGGGTGGAAATTTGTGGATCCACGCAGATTCCAGAACTTTCCACCACAGAAATGTGGGGAAAATGTGTTTTTTGGACAGTTTTTTATGTTTGCAAGGGATTCTGGGTAACAGAACCTGGTGGGAGGCAGTCAAATCACCCCATCCTGGATTCCCTGGGTGTCTAGTTTTCAAAAATTTATAGGTTTGCTAGGTTTCCTAGGTGCCGGCAGAGGTAGGGTTCAAAAACTACAGCAAGGCACTTTGCCAAAAAAGGGTCATTTTTCACTGCGAAATTGAGGTGTGACCACGTTGCGTTTGCGCTCGTTTCCTGTCGCAGGCACTAGGCCGACCCACACAAGTGAGGTACCATTTTTCTCGTAAGACTTTGGGGAACGCGGGGTGGGTGGAAATTTGTGGATCCACGCAGATTCCAGAACTTTCCACCACAGAAATGTGGGGAAAATGTGGTTTTTTTGACAATGTTTTATGTTTGCAAGGGATTCTGGGTAACAGAACCTGGTGGAGGCAGTCAAGTCACCCCATCCTGGATTCCCTTGGGTGTCTAGTTTTCAAAATGTATAGGTTTGCTAGGTTTCCTAGGTGCCGGCAGAGGTAGGGTTCAAAACTACAGCTAGGCACTTTGCCAAAAAAGGGTCATTTTTCACTGCGAAATTGAGGTGTGACCACGTTGCGTTTTGCCCCGTTTCCTGTCGCGGGCACTAGGCCGACCCACACAAGTGAGGTACCATTATTCTCGTAAGACTTTGGGGAACGCGGGGTGGGTGGAAATTTGTGGATCCACGCAGATTCCAGAACTTTCCACCACAGAAATGTGGGGAAAATGTGTTTTTTTACCATTTTTATGTTTGCAAGGGATTCTGGGTAACAGAACCTGGTGGGAGGCAGTCAAGTCACCCCATCCTGGATTCCCCTGGGTGTCTAGTTTTCAAAAATGTATAGGTTTGCTAGCTTTCCCTAGGTGCCGGCAGAGCTAAGGTTCAAAAACTACACCTAGGCACTTTGCAAAAAAAGAGTAATTTTTCATTGTGAAAATGTGGTACGTCCACGTTGCATTTTGAGCCATTTCCTGTTGTGGGCACAAGGGCTACCCACACAAGTGAGGTACCATTTTTATCGGGAGACTTAGGGTAACACAGAATTGTACAGCAACTGTTATTACCTATTGACTTTCGATGCATTTCTGCCTTCCAAATGAAAGACAATGTGTAAAAAATAAGTCATTTTGAAAAATGACCTATAATTCTCATGCTAGTATGGGTACTCCCAATTTCGGAAATGTGCAAATATCTACTGTTTCTAAAATCTACATTTTGTTCCCATTTCAGAAATACATAGGTGTCTTTCATAACAATTTTTCCATGTATACATTTTCCCAAAATAATTGCTATATACCCGGTACTTAAAAAAATCATTGCAAGATGTTGCTCAATTATTGGCTCTGGGTTCGTCGGGTTCTTGGTGAACCTACAAGTCCTATATATCCCCACAACCAGAAAGGTCCAGCGGATATAACGGTATATTGCCTTCAAATAGCTGTCATAATTAGAAGAAGTTACAGGTGAAAACGTTGACACAAATGGCTGTTTTTTTCAACTAATTTTCAATTTTTCCTTTATTTAACTGTTAGTTTCTATAAGGAAAACTTTAAGGATCTACACAAATGACCCCTTGCTGAATTCAGAATTTTGTCTACTTTTCATAAATGTATGGCTTTCCAGGATCCATTATTGGTTTCATACCCATTTCTACCATTAACTGGAAGGAGGTTGAAAGCACAAAAAATAGCAAAAATAGGCTATGTCCCAGAAAAATGCCAAAACTGTGTAAAAAAGTTGGTTTTCTGACAAAAGTCTGCTTGTCCCTGAAAGCTGGGAAGATGGTGATTTCATCCCCACAACCCCTTTTTGATGCCATTTGCAGGGAAAAATCAAGACGCTTTCATCTGTAGCCCTTTTTCGCATTTTTCCAAAAAAAAACAAAATTTAGCTGTATTTTGACTAATTTCTGGGTCCCTCCAGGGGAAACCACAAACCCTGGGTACCTTTACAATCCCCATGATGTTAGAAAAAAAGGACGCAAATTTGGCATGGATACCTTATGTGGTCAAAAAGTTACAGGGGCCTAAGCGCGCACTACCCCAAATAGCCAAAAAAAGGCTTAGCACAGGAGGGGAAAAGGCCTAGCAGCGAAGGGGTTAAAGCTGCAGAGGTGGCACAAACTTGTTCCTGGAGCTACTGGGCATAGCTGTGATTTGGTATTACCACATTTATAATATAGTACTACGTCTTGTTAACAAAACTTCTGCATATTCCTGATGTGTTTAAATGAAGTAGAGAGTGGCACTTTACTCATGGGTCACGGAGGTGCAATGCAGGTTGATATTTGTGTCAAGAGCAACTCTGTTGCTTTTAGGAAGTGTGATTGTGGACAAAATAACCACTCCAAAAACTCTCAGTGCCTTCTAAACTTCGCTGCGGCTCAGGGCACAGCAGATTTTGGGCATCAGCAGAGACATAAAAGCTCACTCATTGAGAGTGAGTCTCACGCATTTAGAGTTTGAATTGAGTTCTCTCTCATAACAGGCTAAAGTAAAACTTGGTGAGAAGGGCTAGAATCTAAAGTTTAAATTCAGTTCTTTTCAGAGCTTTGCTGTGTGCAGAACAGCTCCTGGGAGCAATAGAGGCGTCACGAAGAAACCTGACTGCACACTCCTTCGGTTGAAAGGAAGAGTCATTTTGGACTTATCAGAGGGCTGCTCCACTTCTTTCGAAAACCATTAGTCTACATTAATTTATTTTATTGCCTTGAATTCACTTTGATTTATCATTTCATTGAATTACTTCTGGTGTTGTCACTGACATCACAGTTTGTGTGATATCACTTCTTGTTATGTTATCAAATATGCTAATTAGTTCTCACTATTAAGAATTATCCAAACTTGGGAGTTCTTTGTAGCTGGATGCCATCCCTGCACTCTTTCTTTTGCGGTGAAATCCCCCAAGTTAGCCCAAGGCAGAGGGAAAAGAAGACATTGTTGGCAGCACAGTTGTAGTCCTTGTCACCTTGTCAAGCTTGACACTTGAATAACATGCGGTAAGGCAGCAGCTCTCGTGTGCCACACATTGGTGGAGCAGAATTATTGCAAAGGGACAGAAAAAACAACCCTTTTTCAGTAATAAAGAGCGTTTCAGAAATCACAATACTTTTTTTGCCTAAAGCACTGAAAATGCTTGTGCTGTTCCTGCACTATGTGCCCACCACCATGAAGAGGGCATGTTTGTGCTCCTAACCTTCGACAGTGGGACCTGCCCAGCATCTAACCTCTGACTGCTCTTTTCCGGACTCGAAGTACATGATTGTCTTAAACAGAATGTGGAAGGTACTTTCATGGGAGAAGAAGAAGCACTTTTATCAGAAGCGTTTTACATGGATTCCTGTAGCATGCAATCTAATATTATGTAATTTCATCTGATGCTCATTTCACGTACCTTGGAAGGGAGAAAGGCCTAGTTGCCCATGTCAAGATCTGGAACTGGGAAATGTGGGTCACACACAGATCTCAGCAGTGATTGCTTGCACCACTGATCTAAAAACGTACAGGTGAGCAATGCTAAGATCCAGGAGTTTAGAGACAAGGAAAAAAACAAATGCCCCTATAGCTATTAAAATGAATGGACAGGTTGTTTTTTAGGTGAGGTCAAAGAACCATGGGCTGTTCTAAACATGTAAACAGAACTAGCCCTGTTAAAGTCTAGGATGTGTCCTGCTAAGGTTTGAAATAATAAATGTCTCGACTATCGTGGTTCAGACAACTGCATATATGTCACTATGGAAGTATTAGCTTTGTTGTTTTAAAATAATCTGTTTATATATTCTTATTTTATTTTTGCAATTTTATGTAGCGGGTACAAGGTCAACCTGACATCCGAGCACTTGAGAGTGACTAAACACAAACGTAACATGGCGCCATAAAAACACAGAAATATGGCATAGATGGAGTCCTTCTTATTTGGAAAGCTTTTGATTTTTGCGTGTTCCCATTCTGTTTTCAGTTACTATCGAGAAAATTCTCTTCACAAAAAGCAACCTTGATCCACAGAGACCTTTTCCCAGTAACACCGAGCTTGCTATCTTAAAAGCACACTAGATGCTGTGGGAAAGGTCCGACCTGATGTGCTTAATTTGTGTCAGTGCCGGTGGGTACAGATGGTGGATACGGGCATTCATTTTTGGCTACGTGATATAGATTTCATTATCATGCTCTGATCCATTGCAAGATAGAGAAAGGTAGAAACGGGAGAAAGGAAGAGGAGATATAGATAGGAAAACAATGACAAAAGGAGAAAGAAGGGATGAAAAAGAACTTGCATAACTGAGATAAAGAGAAAAGAAGCTTAGGGTGGTGGAACAAAATGGCATAATGTGAAATCCAGTCTAGGAGGTCTCAGTGGGCTGCAACCTTGGCAATTGGCAGCATTGGTAGAGGCCTCCATGGAAAACGTTTGGGTTCCTGCACTTACTAAATTAAACGATGGGCTCGAGGGTAGCATAAGGCATTTTTTAAATGTGCTCGCTCATAAATTCTTAACCAGGACTCACAGCCAAAGCCAGCTGGGGACGGGCCCACCATTTTTCCCAGAGCTCATTAACAAACATGCAGTCAATAATTCATTGTTCCATTTCTTCCCTTTGGGAATAGGTCATTCTTGACACTACAGATTGGGAATTGCAGAATTAAATATTTGCCTTGTCATCAAGTAATTACTAAGACTCAAAGGTCAGTTTAAAATGCCTCATCAATATGGTCTTTTAGTGTTTCTATAAAATATATTAGATGTGCTAGTGGGGTAGGTTCATCAAAACGCCAGGGGTAGCAGAAGTGACAACACACGCCCTTTGATCCCAATGACATTACAGGAAGTTACATCATATGAACCTCAACTCTGAATCCTAGGAAGTGATGTCACATAACCCTGTGCTTTATGTTACCACAATAACTGACATCACCGAAGCCTAGAGTAAACCTAACAGAAAAAACTATTGATAAAATACATGGAGATGCACATAAAAGAGATTTCGAAAAATAACAGAGGCAATGTTCACCTTCATTAATTTATATGGACCATATCTAGAGTATAACAATGCCATTGGCCTGGTTTATGCCTCAACATTGTTAACAAGTTTTGATTTATTATAATTTTTAAGGGACTATTGTATGCGCGAAGCATAGCGATGAAGGTTTTGTTCACACATTTTTCATGTATTCAAAACAATGAAATCTGTCAACAAGTTTAAATAATGTATATTTTTTTCATTTGTTTCATTTTATGATGTACTGTAAAGTGTGCACATTGTAGTTCATTGTTCCACAGAACAGAAAGTGTAATGTCTCGGTGGAAGCTGCCGAAAGTAAACAGTGCTCATCAGGAAATTGTTTACTTTCTGTTCATCATTGGCGGCCGGCATCTACAGGGGTTGGGGGAGAGTGGGAGGCCAGGGCGCTCACGCAAAATAAAATTAAAATAAATAAAACTTACTGAACGCGATGCCCTCCGCTCCGGTCCTCTTCTTTCGACAGGAACTGAATGCAGCAACTCCCTTGACCAATCCTGGCACTGCTCTCCTGAAGCATGAGAGCACACTGTCGTAACGAAAGTTGAGGGGGCCCCCCTCCAAGGTACAAGGAGGGCCCCCGCTCCGGATTGAATCCGGAGCTCTCAGGGCTGACTACTGTGCAGAGGGGGCCCCCTGCAGCTCGGGCCCCCCGCACCTGCGGGGGATGCGGGGGCCTGTGTTACGCCACTGTGAGAGCAGCGCCCTGATTGGAGGGAGTGGCCTCACTCAGTTGTCCACAGCGCTCGGGAGGCCTGCAAATGCTCCTACTCAGCTGTCAGTTAGAGATGTTTACAGTGCACATATGTGACTGGTCATCGCAAGACGGTCAGCCAAAAAGACATGCACACTTTAAACAGCACATAGACAGCCCACCCTCCTCCCTGCTGCTGTCATTCAGCAGGCCCCGCCCACGTCCTGACGCTCTGTTTGGGACGGGGATAAAAAATAAAATGGCAATAAATGACAATTTTATTTTTCATCTCTGGGTTTTTTTTTTTTTTTAAGTGGGGTGACTTTCCTCCGCTCCAACGGAGGAGCCGCCCCTGCTGTTGATGGGATGGCTTTTGGCACCTCTGAGGAGAGGGGTCACAAAAGTAGTGCAGGAGCCATAAACTGGTAGGGGTAACAGCTGCTACCTCTGGCGACCCCTAAATGACATTCAATATTTACCAAAATTAGCATAAATTTAACATGCTCAGAAATCTGTAGTGTTGTATTGTGCAAATGACAAAAAAACAACTATTCCATATCTACTGTGATGATGTCATCTATCGCTCACACAAAAGAAAATGCTCTCTCAGCTCAACACAAACTACAATTTAGCATTGCACTACGGTACAAAGGCAACTGAGCGGCCATATTAAGTAGAAGAAAATCACAGCATTTTCCTTTGGCTCATTGTTTGCACCTCTTTTCTTTTGCTGGTGGAATTCCACGTGAACCTAGGTTGTGCTACTATACGTGACTTTAGTTGATAGGGCTGTGCATAGAATTCTATGTTTTTTGCTCAGTTACTATCCAACTATGCCCACTTTGCTCTTGAATTGCAGGGGTTTTGGTGCTACATTACACAAAGCCATTCAGCACCTTTAGCATAAAAATCCTTTAACACACGAAAGCTGATTGACGCTGCCAGTTGTGCTACTGCCAAGGCTACCCAGGGGGGCCACGTAGGGGACCCTCCAACAGGGCGGCCGCCTTAGTGCCACAGGAAGGCACAGAAGTCTGCTGACCAGGCTCCCTGGGCTAGGGACCAGGGGGTCTGCTGGCCGCGTCACTTCCGGCCGTGGGAGGGGGGCAGGAGTACAAAAGCCTTCCCCCGCCCACTGTACCGTCTCTTGACCGCTGCCCGTCTCGCTGTTTAACCCTACTCCATGCCCCTTGATGCAGTTTCGTAGCGCGGAGCTGCGGCTGGGCCTGAACGCGGTGAGTGCTTCTCCTCCCCCCCCCCGTCCGATCTCCCTACCTGGGTAGTATCCGGGCTAGGCGGCCTGGCCCTTTGGTGGTCCGTCCTGGCGGGGGGTGTAGAAAAGCGCTCACAGAGCACAGCCCAGCTCTGCCGGTGCGGGCCAAGGCCTGGCCCGGCGGGGGCACTGTAGGGTTTCCCAGCAGCGGAGTGTGTACCCCCCGCTTTACCCTGCACTTATTCGGGTAGTAGCGTGGGGGCTATCCCCTCACCACCCCGGTCGCCGGGGCGATGTATGGTGGAAGGAATCGGTGACCGAGTGTGGACACTAAAGCACATCCCAGCAGGCGGGGCATTGAGGCCGTCGCGGGTACCCTCCGGCCCGCATGGGTCGCTTCGGCCGGGGTGGGGGCAGCAAGTGCCTGGGTTTCGCTTCCTCCCATGGCGATGTGTTTGAGGGTCGCCACGTAACCAGCGCTCGTGCAAAGCGCTCCGACACTCGAAGGTCGAGTTTGCGCTATGCATCTGTTTGGATACTGCATAGAAATAAATATACTTGCATGCGGTTCCCTGCCATGACCGCTTCTGAGTCTGTCAGTGCTTTTCTGGGAGGACGGGGCGTGGGGGGCAGCGGGTCCCTCGTGGCCTCCCTTCGGGTCTAAGTCTCCGGCCCAGGGGCAGTGCAGTGAGTCCGAACCCAGCAATGCCCTCGATGTGCTGGGGCCTAGCGCACGGGCTGCAGGCGCCACCGTGCGGGACCAAACGTGCTGAACGCGGAAGCCAGAGGCAGTTAGGAGGGGAATTCTCCTCAGCCTCTCGGAGAGCAGGCGATCGTTCCTCGCTACCCCCCAATTTAGGGGCGTACCAGCACCTTACCAGCAGTATCGCAGTGGTGGAAACGGCTGCTACGCTCCGGTTCGCCTGCCACGCCGTCTTGACTGGTGGTCTCGCGTCGGCCGGCGTTGTTCCATCCCCCCACCTCCTGCGCTGGGTACGTTGTCCAGGCTCGCTGGGGTCATCGTCGTGCCGGCTAGTCGGGTTTGTCAAGGTGAGTCGGGGCTGGTGTGCTCCGCCCTGCCTCTCCCAGCGTGTCTCCAGTGTTGTGGGAGAGGTTTTGGTCCGTGGACTGCCGACTCTTGCACTGGAAACCAGGTTTCGAGCCTCGGGGTCGCGTTTGCATCCTGTGATCCTGGGCAAAACACTGTAATCTCCCTGTGCCTGAAGGTGTAATGTAGCGCGGTGCTCGTGTGGAGCGCGCCAATGCCTTCGGGTGAGGTGGCCGTGGTGGTGTAGCGCGGGAGATCCCGGTAGTGACCCGATGGCGTCGGTGTGCCCCATGAGTGTTCCAGCGTCAACGCTGCAAGGGGCAGGAGGAAGCTCAACGGGCCTGACCGTTAGGGTCAGAACAATCGATTTCGGATTTAATTTCTTTTATAAAAAAAAAAAAAATCTTCCTGCAGGTCACGGGTTCAGATCCTGGCGCAACAGACTAAGCCAGTCATTATGATTTTGGAGTTGCGGCGAGAGCATCGGTGTGAGCGTGAGTCGTCCCACCTACCCCCTCTGCTTTGTGCCCCGGTGTGGGTCATTAGATTGTCCCCTGCCAGTGATGTGCAGCTTTAGGACGCGCCGCAATGCGGCATTGTGGCTCAGGGCTAGTTATACAGGCGGGGTCAGTCCAGGCTCCTGTTACGTTCCCCTGACCTCTGCTGAGACCCCCACACGTTCTGTGGGCAGCAGGTTGGGGGCTGCAGCTCGGTCCTGACGCGGTCGCCGGTGTCGTGCAGGCTTGGTTTACCGCATCGGTGGGGTTTGGGCGTGCATGCTCCGAGGTTGCGCATTGGATTGGGCAGGAGTTATGAGGCGAGAGTCCCTGCACGAGTGCAGTGCATTTCCTACCTGCTCCTGGCGTGTTTTTTCTGACCGTCGGCCGGCCTCGAGGACTTGTCGCCACGCGGTGGGGGAGGGCGGGCTTTGTGGCTCCCTCTCCGTGGCTGTGAGGCAGTGTGCCGGAAGTTGCGTGGTGGGGGGAGGACTGCGGGGCCGCTGGCCCCTCCGCTGTTTCTCCTGGAGCATAGTGCTGTGCTCAATAACGGCCCACTGGGTATGAGAAACACCCAAGCTTGCTTGTTGCTTTGGACCAGGCAGTAACCCGGTATCCCATGAATCTTGACCTCAAGGCATACATTAATGAGGTGGAACAAGGGTACTAGCCGGTCGGTGTAGGGGTTTTCAAGATGGGGTGAGGCAGTTGGCAATTGTAAGGTCCCATTTACATTTGACCAAAACAACTGGCATTGACTAATTGTACATGCATTGGCATTACTACACCTGCAGCCCAATCCATTCTTCTAGCTTGGGGGCTTGGAATAGTCTGAATTGTCACGTTTCAATATTGTCAGGGATGGTAGTAGTGATGTTCTAGGGGGGAAACGCGGCAGGAGCAAGGTGTGGTGCAATTTAGGGGTACAAATGTGTGTAGTGGAGAGTAACTCTAAGGGGAGACCCAAAACATCAAGGATGGGAAAGTGATATATGCAACCTTGGGCGCCTGCCCCTCTCGGGGATGAACATGGTGCTGGTCCAGGACGACTAGTTTTCATCATCTACATATTATTATTTGCTATGTCTGGAAAGGGATTGCCATGGGGTTAGGGCTGGATGCCGTGGGCGCCCAACCAAGTGGTGTGGATACCTGCACTCCTCCTGAGGCAGTCGCGGGCGCAGCACCAAGGGGCCACGATTCGGTGGCATTGCAGCTCTGGTGTCAGCTGTGCGATCTGCAAATTCATGGGTTGCTGATGTTCTCGCCTGGGTTTGGCAGGTCAGGTCTGCAGCGCGCATTTCTTCTGGATTTATTAAGCAGTTTATATAGCACTTTAGTTATTTAACTGGCAATATTTTGTCAGCCTCTTTTTGCTTAAATCCACTTTGTGCGAAAGTCAACCAGGGAATTTCACAAGAGCTGCTCTGTCACTTAAGGGTCAGCTCCGGCGCGTGTGACAATCTGCCGCTAGCGGGCGCGGCTTGCCCAATGTGGACTGACTAGGGCAGGGGTCTCCAACCTTTTCAGTAATAAGAGCTAATTATGTTCAATTAAAACCATCCAGTGCTACGAATAACCTGCACCAATGATTTGCTCAGCTAGCAGGTAGATATGGGGGTAGGTGGGGGCGGAGTAGACAGACAACAGCAGCTCCCGTTTACCAATGAGGCTTGGAATAGGCGGAATTGTCACGCTTGCATGAGTGTCGGGGTTAGTAGTTGTGGTGTTACTAGGATTGGCAGCACGACAGGAGCAAGGTGTGGTGCAAAAGGAAGTGGCCGCCTGACGTGAGTCATGGCATTTAGTGGCACAAGTGTCAGGTTTCCTGTAGAACTACTGTGCTGCAATGTAGCGCGGGCGAATGCTGATCCTAGTTTCGCGCAATATTGGTTGTCTCTAGGTATGTGTCGCCGTGAACAGCTCTAGGTCAGAACATGTTACTCTGTTTATATACATTGAATTTCGTTGCCTGCTGCTCAAGCCATTCTTAAAGCGTTGGTGGCCTGTTATAGTAGGATTGTCACACTTGCACTAACTCAGGGTTAAGAGTTGTGATGTTACTATGATTGGCAGCACGGCAGGAGCTAGGTGTGGGCCAAACTGAATCGTCCGCCTGAGGTGAGGCCTGGCATATAGTTGCACGACTGCCTGCAGCAGGTTGCAGTGAGCGAGGCAGGTTGGCCTACAGGGGGCTTGGGAGGTACCCGGGAGGGTCTCTGTCATTGAAGGCCAAGGTGAGGCGCCGAGGAGGTGACAGGATAGAAGACGTACATTGATTGGGGCTAAAATCCCAGCACACAATTTGCAATTTGAAGCTCGTGAATTTGCCTGCCTGGTGTCCTCCGCAGGGGCGGGCAATTGCTTTGGGGGCGTAGCCTTGCAGGCTACCCTGCGCCCTGGTTTTAACAGACTGGGATGCGCGTTGGAATTGGTGGCAGGCACGTGCCAAGAGATGGGTCTTCCGATACATCTGTACCTGGTTTAGCATCCTGGCTACGGAGTGGGTGCGGGACACTCTAATGTTTGAGGTGGGCAGCTGGTTGGCAGGCCTTCTAGATGTGGGTTTGCAGCTCGGGCATGTACAAGTAAGGGTTCAGGTGCCAGAAGCCCGCCCTGGGTTCTCTTGGTCACATGTTCAGAGCCTGGTAGGTCCACTTAGAATTTCATCCAGCTGAGGTTGATAAAAACAAGTACCATTGTGTGAGTAACATTAAACATGTTAAGCAGCGCCAAGATACTATGGGATGAACGTATTCTAGCCAGCTGTGGGGGTCAGGGGGATACCAGGACATTAAATGGCTATACATGTGCAGAAGGATACAGTGCCAGGAACAGCGTTTCCTCTGCTCGCACGGGGCTATCGGGTTGTCTTCCTAGATATGCGGGTGCTGCGTCTACTAGGAGGCCTGGCCCTCGCGCTCCAAGAGAGGGTATTGCCAGTGGCATGCTGACAGCTCGCCTCTTAACTTGGTTCAGGTAGAGCGGATATTGAGGCATCGTTACAAGTGTCAGGCATTGCGGGTATGGCTAGCTTTCTGTAGTCTCTCTTCCTGGATGGGCAGCATCAGCAGCTTGCAGGGCGGGCCTGGAGCGGAGCGCATTATGCAAGTGGGACTGGGTATTCCAAAGTTTAACGGTACTTCCGTCCGTATGCCAATCAGGGAGAGAATCATGTCCAGTGTGAATTCTGAGTTACCGAGGGCAACCCTGTGAGGTAAAGACAAATATGTCATTGTGCAGCGCGCACTCAGCAGTAAAGCAAGGCAATACGAATAGGCACTTTCTGTCAGCTGGGGCATAAGGGTGACTGTCCAAGAGGGTGCGGTTTGCCTTGATAGTGCTGAATTGGAGGGGATGGAGCACTAATACGGACAACTACCAGAGCACATTTTACAGTCATAGTTAGGGGGGTGCATGTACATCACCCATGTGTTTACTCCAAGTCCCCTGACCAGAATTGACTGCATGTCACCAGTTGCTCCAGTTAAGCGAATTTTCCTTAGAAGTTGGCAGCTAACACTGGGACTGCAATTTTGGGGTCAGCCGGTTGGCAGGCCTTTGAGATGTGAGTTAGGTGCCTGAAGTTTGACCTGGGATTCAAATTCACAGGCATGTGGAGCGGCAGAACCTAAGGGGCTTTGTTCGACATCTTGGCCTCAGATTCTGGTAGGTCCACTTAGCATTTCGTCTTTCGGAGGTCGATCATACGAGTACCTTTGAGTGACAAGGGGAATCCCTAAGTTTCATAAAGACTTCCTTCCGTGAGTTGCCCAAGGGAATGCCTGAGGACATTTTAAGTTTTGTAGTCGCAGGCGAATGTGGAACGCACCTGGGACTACCCGTTAGTGTGCAGGGTTATTGTGTAATAGGTGCAAGTTGGAGTTTTGTTTGTTTGTTTTTCAAGAATGCAATATGTGTTCGCAACCTTACATTTCTTTAGTTGCCAGGAGCAAAGGTCTGGATGATTGGCCATTCTGGCGCCATTAGAGTGGCGCGGTGGGCGGAAAGCATGAATGGGGGCAGGGCTTTTCCGCCACCGAGATAACTTGGTTGGGATACCCAGGCTTGCGCGGGAACATCTTGCTAAGAAGCTGCAGCAGAGACGAGGGAGGGTGTCTCCCTCCCAACATCCTGGTCATACACCCGTGTGGCAATGATCTGACTCTCTTGGGGAGGAGGGAACTGCTGCAAGAAATGAAGTCCTCCATGTGTCGGTTAAGCAACCTATTGGGGGCGTGTTGGTTATGGTGGTCAGAAATAATCCCCTTGGTTAGTGTGGCGAGGAGCCCGGTCAGGGAGGCCGTGGAAACCTCACGCAAGAAAGTGAACAGCCATGCCAAGTAGGTTTGGATTTGTCAGGCATGGTTTGCGGCATGCCAAGTCCACAGGGTGTTTTTGAAGAAGATGGGTTCTCCGTCTAGAGGGGGCAGGGACTGTTTTGTTGGACCTGGGTTGAGGCCCTGGAAGCAACAAGAAGAAGGCCTACCTTGTCGGGGGTTATTGTGTAAGTATGTGCAGACTGGTGTAGGTATAAAAGGATGTTCAGTGCTCATAAAGGGTGTTGGCAACCGAGCATGTCTTAATTGGCCAGGACCAAGGGTCTGGGTGAATGGCCTTCCGTGCGTCTGGAGTGGCGCTATGGGAGGAATTCAAGAAATGGAGGCATGGGTTTTCCCACCACCAAATTAGTTGGGTTGGGGGTCCCAGGCATGCACTGGAGCAGAGATCACGTTCCTCCACCACAGAGATCACGTGGCTAGGTTACCCGGGTATGCGCTGGAACGAGCTGATGAAGCCGCAGCAGAGACTGGGGGAGGGATCGGTCCACCTCACATGATGGTCATACACTTGGGAGGGAATGACCAGACGACTTTGGGGAGGAGAGGACTGCTCCAAGACATGAGGGACATCATGTGTCAATTGAGTATTTAACTGGGGGCATGTGTACTGTGGTGGTCCGAAATTTTACCTCGCCCTGTTTGGCAAGGAGCCCGATTGGGAGACGCATTTGAGATCACGTAGGAGAGTGAACAGCGCCATGCGTCAATTCACGGAACAAAGGGGATTTGGCTTCATCAGGCATGGTTTACTCCATGCCGAGTCCACTGGGTTGGGAAGTGGATGGGATTCACCTCTCAAGGGTAGGCATGGACCTAATTTGTAGGACCTTGGGGAGGCCTTGGAAGCAACAGGCTGTAGGTAGGAATATCTGCCTTGGTGGGGGGGCCCTGGTGGTGACGGTGGCCACCCCCAGAGCTGTGGAGGAGTTACAGGGCGATCCAGAGTCTGCAAGGTACAGAAGGGTACTATATTGCAGCGGCACAACAAGGGTGCTAAGCCAAGGATACCCAGGGATGTCTAGCGGGTCCCCTGGAAGAACTACGGCGCCCGTTAGTCCTACGGGCGGTTGTGGGTCTGAGCAACCGGGGGCTGCCTGGAACGCTCCGCCCACCTGTTGGGGGGCATGAGTAAGGGAGTGGACTGGCGGTCCACTGATGGGAGAGGTGGCCTCTCCCAACACTGGTAACCACCGATTGGCGACGGCCACGGTGCAATTTGGCTTATCAGACGGGCAGGCGGCATAGGGGCTGGCCTGCCCTGGGATCGCCCGTAAGATAACCCACCATGTTGGCATATTGGTTATGCAAATAAACCTGCAGCAAATTTCTCCACTAAAAAAGGTGTCGTGTGGTTTATTTATGTATGTTGCTGTATGAGAACTGATTGTTGCCGATATTGGCACTATTAGTGGCGAACAAGAGCTTGAGAATAATAAATCTTTGCCAGCGTGTTATATAATCAATAGTAAATATTCACAGTTTTTGGTTTATTCAAAAAATTTAACAAAATCTTTACTGTATAAATCTAAAACATTTTGTTTAAAATATGGGCCCGATTCATTAACAACATTTTGTAGTACACAAAGTGGCACTACAGTAGTACTACTCACGTGCTACAATATGCAATTTCCAAACTTATGGCCGGAGACCTCCACCACATCCTCCTCTCCTGTCTTTTCTGTGCGGAAATCTCTGCCATGGTGGCAGAGATCTTCGTAAGGTATACAAATTAGTAGTAAATGTGGGAGAGACTAGGGGGAGTAGTTGGAAAATGGGGAATAACTACTACTGAATAGCAGATGTTTATGGAAATTTGAGATGGGGTTAAGAGGAACATGTAATGTAATGTAAAGGGGGCTTCTAAAGCACAACTGTTACTCCGTAGAGTGTCCTGGCGCTCTGCACCGACAGTGTGGGAACCGAGAACCGAAAAAAGGGAACAGAGTTAATTATTAGAGAAGAGCCATGTTTTTTAGCTTCTTCCTGAATAGAGTCGTGGATGCAAGACATCTTAGTTCCAGCGGAAGATTGTTACATAAGATGGTCCCAGAAAAGAAAAAAACCTGCCCCCCGTTCTGGATTTACGGCTCCGAGGAATTTTGGCTAGAAAGAGACTTGCTGAGCGCAGACTTCTAGGAGGGATGTAGAGGCCGATTCTCGCTTCCAAGTATTTGGACCTGTTCCATGCAATGCTCTATGGATTAGTAATAGGGTTTTAAAAGTAATCCTCTTCCTTACAGGAAGTCAGTGCAGTTCTCTGAGAGATGAGGACACATGGGTTCTTAGAGATAAGCTGAGTACCGTCCGAGCAGCCACATTCTGGACTACCTGCAGCCTACTAATCAGATAGTCAGGCAAGCCTAGATACAGTGCATTACCATAGTCCAGTCTAGATGCAATCAGAGCCTAGACCACCAATTTTCTAGCCAACAAAGACAAAAAGTGCAGAAACTTCCTCAGCATACGTAACATACCAAAGCAGGTCCCTACTACTGCGTTGACTTGTGAATGAAAGGAAAGTTCCCCATCAAACTTAATGCCTGGATTTTTAATGGCATTAGTGTGGATAAATGGAGGAGAAGCATCCTTGGGCCAGAAAGTCTGCCAAGGCACTTCCGATCTTAAACCGAAGAAGAGAAGCTCGCTCTTTCCCGCATTGCATTTCAGTTGGTAAAGGGAAAGCTATTGGAAAACTTCGGTCAGACAATTTCAAATTTTTTCGCCGGGTAATGGTTTATTCATGCCATACGAGAAGAGCAGCTGGGTGTTGTCTGCATAAGCGACTACTTTAGTACCCTGGGTCTCTGCAAGGTGTGCTACAGCTGGGGCGAAATTCGGATTGACTAGTATGTAGCAAGTCATTGCTTTCTAGCTACTGGGACAGCTGCTGAATAACATGTTTTTCCAGCACTTTGGAGAGGGCCGGGAGAAGCAAAATAGGCCTATAATTAGACAGGTCTGTAACTACCGCCTGAGGTTTTTTTATCAGTGGCACGATTTTGGCCTCTTTCTATGTCTTGGGGACAATAGCCGAGGAGAGTGAGGTATTCAGGAGATGGTTAGCAAGAGGATTAATAGCCTCTGCTCCCATGACCAAAAGATCTGTGGGGCATGGGTCAGATGGATAGCCTGATTTAAGACTCCCTATAGTGAGAAGTGAGTCTTCCAGGGAGATCGGATCAAAACTATCCAAGGAAGAAGCTAAGTTGTAGGTTTGATTAACTTGCTGACTGATATCCAGTCTCTCCTCTCTCCATCCTGGGGTGGGGGAGAGACTGGTTGGATACTGGATATCTTATCCTGGAAGTAGTCGGCCAGTTGTTCACACCATTCCATGGAAGGCAACTGCTGGCTTGTACAGGCTACTGGGGAAATGAAAGACTTCACTATGCTAATACAAAACACAAACCCACCAAAGAGTATGACGATTGCAATTCACAAAATGCTCTTTCTAAAGTTACTACAGCACCAAAGCTGTCAAAACATGCTCAGTTTTGTCAGTAAGTCAACCACTAGAACTACAGAACACTCCCATGAAAAGCAATGGAGACAGTGAATTAAAATAACACCCCACAGGAACCAAAGTTAAATAAATTAAATTACTTTGACATTTAACATTACATTTCTATGTGATGTAAAATGTTATTATTTCCAGGTTATTCATAAATATTTTAAATTAATGTACATTTCTTTTATACTTTAACATATTGTAATAATTTATTAAATAATAATAAAGCTTAGTAAAATGCCCTATACTTTTCCATAGGGACCGCGGACAAGTTTAAACCACAAAGTCCTGCAGGACAGAGCGTCCAAAAAGTCCGTCCCTGCAGACTTAATTGTCCAGGCAGTAGTGCTTAGTGAACGTGTGCAGTAATGCCCAAGTTACTACCTGACAAGTGTCAAGGACTGGAACACCATGTTGCAACGCTGAGGTGGCAGCCTTAGCTCTGGTGGAATGAGCTCTTACGCCTTCAGGAGGCTGTTCCTTGGCCAAAGCGTAGCAAATTTTGATGCAGAGGATGACCCATCGCAAGATACTCCTCTTCTGCACTGCACAACCTTTCTTTGATCCAATGTAGCCCACGAACAGTTGGTCGTCCACCGGGAACTCTTTAATGCGGTCAAGGTAGACCGACAACAGTCTTTTTGGGTCCAGATGGTAAAGTCGCTCCTCCTCTTTAGAGGGGTGTGGAGGAGCATAGAAATAACCCTGGGCGTAGCAGGCATAGTGCCTCTAAGCATATTTCCACGGAGTTTAAAAAAAACTCAGTGGCAATATGCTACGCTCCGCTCTCCCCCTCCCTCCCCTTCCCAAAGTCTTTAAAATGTAAAGAAGCCACTTACCTGTTGCTTGCCGCCTCCTGCCTGGCCGCTCTCCGTCCTGCTCCTCGCGTCCTTCTGTAATTAAAAAAACACTACGTTGTACGTCTGTCGGGCGTGCGCACGCCTACGCGCGTCAGACGTACAACGTAGTGTTTTTTTAATTACAGAAGGACGAGAGGAGCAGGACGGAGAGCGACCAGGCAGGAGAGGCAGCAAACAACAGGTAAGTGGCTTCTTTTACATTTTTAAAGACTTTGGAGGGGAGAGGGAGCGGCTAACTCAGCTCCGCCACGGAGGCAGAGTTTTTGCCTACTCTCCGCGTTCGCCACGGAGCGCGGAGTAGGCAAATATCCGCAAACTCCGCTGGCGGAGCGGAGTTACCCTCCCAGGGTTACATAGAAAGTGGGCAAGGTGACTGATTGCCCCATGTGGAATGGTGCTACCACTTTCGGTAAGAAAGAGGCCCTGGTGCGAAGCACCAACGTATCAAGGAAGACGGTCAGGTAAGGAGGCTTGGATGAGAGAGCCTGCAGTTCGCTCACCCTCCTGGCAGAAGTTATTGCCATTAAAAAGGCTGTTTTGATGAAAAGTAGCCAGAGGGGGTAGTTGTGCAGAGGTTGAACGGAGCACACATCAGGAAGGTGAGAACCAAATTAAGATCCAAGTGAGGCATGATGAATGGGGCAGGAGGGAACATATGTACAAGCTCCTTAAGAAATCTGTTTTCAAGAGGGGATTTAAATAAAGAGGGTTAATCTGGCAGCCTCAAGAAGGGAGACAAGCCAAAAGGTGCCCTTTAAGAGTGCCCAGAGCGGAGTCCTGCTGGGCAAGGGTCAAAATAAAGAGAAGGACTTGAGAGAGGGAAGCAGAAAGAGAATCAATAGACCGTTCTGTACAATATTTTACAAATTTCTGCCACCGGTAGAGGGACCCCTGGCTGCCAACATCACATCACAGACTTCGGGAGGAAGATCGAAGGCTGTCAACTGCCGCTGCTCAATCTCCACGCAAGAAGGGGTAGAGTTGACAGGTGCGGGTGGACAGAAGATCTTCCCAAAGGGGTAGCCTGATCAGAGGATCGATGCTAAGTTGGAGAAGCTTGGGATACCATACTCTCCGTGCCCAGTCCGGAGCCACAAGAATGACTTGTACCCGGTCGCTCCTGATCTTCTTCAGCACTCTGGACAGGAGTGGTAGTGGCAGAAAGGCGTGCAGAAGGCATGAGTTTCACTAGAGACGGAAAGCGTCGCCAAGCGAGTACGGCATTGCGCATTCTCGGCAGAGGTGAACAGATCTAACCAAGGCTCTTTTATACACCAGAAGGAGTAGGGAGTGATAAACTATCTCTATACATGGTGGCACGTGCTGTGTGTCCTAATACTGCCCTCACTCACACAGTTGTGTGACATGCTTCATCATAGGGCTGCTTCAAAACACCCCCGCGCAACCAACGCCTGGGGTGGAGCAATAGGGTAGGGGAAGACAAAACACAACACATAAGAGAAACAATTAATGTATTACAATGACTGGGAACACCGGAAGTGAAAGTGCAGTGTAAGTTAAAGCTAGCTCGGAGGTGTCGTTGTGCATACAATTTATTCCTGGACCCTCCGGCCAGGGTTAAAAACGTGAAGGATGGTGGTGATTGGGAGATGTTATGGGCTCCTTACACCCCTCCTTACTGCCAATTTGTCGACATGTTTCAGCCGTAAGTTTGTGCCCCTAGTGTAGGGTCACGCCGGCCTTCTTCAGGACTCTACCGGTCCCAGGATATATATTACCTCGTTACCCGAAATGAGGGGGTGTCAGAACCAGTCGTTCCAGCACCGAGGTATCCCCTAGAGAGTACTCTATTGTTGTACTACATAGGAAAGAAAGGGGACAAAAAATGAACACGGGGTCACTATAGTTAGTTCACCCTCGTAGTTCTGTGTACTGTAATGTCTCAATAAAGCATCAATCCACCACAGTTCCGAGTCGAATACCCAGAGTGCACTCCTCTATTAGAAATCATCAAACGTTGCTATATGAAAACAACTTCTCCTACTCAAAGAGTAGGTGTAGATCAAATATGCGTGTGCACCATCATACGCCTCTTTTCTCACTCAAACACATGAACACGTAATGTCTTGCCACTTACCGAGTTTACCCCTAAACAAAGTTAAAACTGGCGAGAGACAAGGAAAGACCCCCTGTATTCACACTCTAGGGGAGATAAAATCAGAAAGAACAACATCGTCATGGTTAATAGATTATATACCCTACTGTATAGGTATCACACATAATAGGCCTGATGGATATTAAGGACTGAGTCTCCCTGAGGGTCTAACCGTAGGCGCACTGACACCTGCAGATCGATGTAGCACTCATGCTGCTTAGTGAAGTCTGATAAATGTCTGCGGCTACGGGGAACAAGAAATGTGCCTCTGCGCCAGTCACTTGCCCAGTGCCGGCAAGTCTACATAAATGGCCCCATCTCCTTACTAAGGAGAACAAGAAATGTGCCTATGCGCCAGTCACTTGCCCAATGCCAGCAAGTTTACATAAATGCCCCCATCTCCTTACTACATCAAGGTGGGTGCTCCTACTCATAACCGCTTGTCTGCTCTCACCGTGTAGACTGGCGGGAGGGCAACCGGAGTGTCCAGATATACTTTCTGGATCCCGGTACTCCCGTGGCGTTTCTGGTCACGTGGGTAGTCATGAAGACGCGCACGTAGCCCATAGCCATGACGGAGGGCTCGGCGCGTCTAGTTGCTCGGGAGACGTGTTGCGGTCACGTGTTGGCCGCGTTGACTCCTCGTTATCCACGTCGAAGACGTAGGACTGGGCGTGTCTAGTTGCCAGGGCAACGCTGTTAGCCGCTAGAAACAGCGCGTCGGACCTCTACATTTATGCTCCATTTAGAAAACTTTATTAAACCGTGGATGAGCTCCTCAATAGCCAGATCTCACTGCCTTGTGGATAAATGTTAGTAAACAGTTTGCCTACACAGGTGTTCAGAGCGCCCTGGGGAAAGAAAGAGCTCTATTAAAGACAGAGGTTGCTTGTTACCCTTAATACAGTTACGGTTACCTAGTATAGTTAGACAGCCAATCCTGCATACTTGTTAAAAGAGTAGGCCGTAGAAGGTTGCCCTCTCTAGGTGTAGAAGCTGTAATCCAGCGCCACGTACAAGTGCTGCGATTAGTGTAGGGGAGGAGCTAGTGATGTAAAGGAAATACTTCATAACTGTGTGGAGGGTAGACATCTACCTATTAAGGGTGTGCCATGGAATATCATCGTTTAAACCCACCCGATGACTTTTTAGACGATATACCCATTTCTGCTCTCTCAGGAAAAGGGCTCTCGTCCTCTCTCCTGCAGCTGCGTGCAACCTGGGTTTTTCAATTACTGTCCAAGTTAGATCGTCGATGGTGTGGTGTTTTTCTAAGTAGTGGGCTGTGAGTTTAGTGTTGGATTTCAAACACCTAATCATACTACGGTGCTCCATAATACGTGTCTTCACTTTCCTGCTGGTCATGCCCACGTATTGTTTCTCGCAGGGACATGTAATGAGGTAGATCACGAAATCGGAGTTGCAGTTAGTGTGTGACCTCTGCTACCATGGATAGGTGAGACCCACATCTATGGTCTTGGAGTTATTCGTGAGGTGACATGCACTGCACGAACCACACCTCGAGTGCCCTCAAAGGGGGGGCAGCCCCCCTGGGGTTTCAATCCTCCTCTGTTGCGGGGTAGTAGGTCTGGTGTGCACCAGAATGTCTTTCAGATTCGCGCTCCTCTTGAAAGAGAACAGAGGCTTAGCTATGTTCATACCGTTGGAATTAAGTATACACCAGTGTTTCAGTATCGCTTGCTTGATTTGATGAGAGGCCGTATTGAAAGTGGTGACACACACTGGTTGGTCTGTAGGAGGTCTAACGGTCTTCTCCAATAGGTTCTCCCTGTTTGCGTTGGTTGCTCGTTTCCTGGCTCTAGCAATAGTGTGTTCAGGATAGCCCCTTTGGCTAAGTTTCCTCGTAAGGAGAGTGGCCTCTCCCTTGAAAGTTGTTCTCTCAGTACAGTTCCGCCTTAATCTAAAAAATTGTCCCACAGGTAGGTTGTCCCTTAAAGATTCCGGGTGGAAACTGTCATATGCTAGCAGTGAGTTCTTATCAGTCGGTTTGTGGTAGACGCTGGTGTGAAGTTTTCCTCCCTTGGGTTCAATGACTAGATCTAAAAATGGTAACCCCGTTTTAGTTACTGTAGAAGTAAAATGGAGCAGGGGGTTCCTGTTGTTAAGCCAGTCAAGGAATTGGGTGACCGATTGTGCCTCTCCCTTCCAGATCACCAGGACGTCGTCTATGTAACAACGCCACAGTCTGATGTTATCCGACCAGGGATTTTGCGGGTCATAGATCACGGTTCTCTCAAATGCACCCACATATAGGCCAGCCAGACTAGGGGCAAATGTACTGCCCATCGAGGTCCCGTGGGTCTGTAGGTAAAAGGTGCCCTCAAACTCAAAGAAGTTTTTTGTCAGGGCTAATTCCGCCAAATTGAGGATAAAGGCTTGTGGGGTTTGGTATGTTCACTCCTCCTCAAACAGGATCTCCTCTAGCACCCGCAAGGTTTCCCTTTGTGGAATGTTTGTGTAGAGGGCCTCGATGTCTAAACCCAGTAGGAACTCACTGTATGGGTCGAAATCCATCTCCTTGATTAGATTGAGGATGTCCAGGGTATCCCGTAGGTAGGCAGGGAGTTTTTGAACCAGTGGTTTTAAATAAAAATCACAAAATTGTGACAATAGTTCAAGGATGGATCCAATGCCCGACACGATCGGTCTCCCTGGTGGAGGTCTGGTGGGTTTATGGATTTTTGGCAGTATGTAGAAATACGGCGTCTTAGGTTGGTCTTTAATGAGGTAATCTGCCTCGTGTTTCGAGATCCAATCGTTCACCAGCCCCTCTTCTACAAGTGTCGCGATGTCCTTAGTTATTTCCGCTGTGGGGTCCATGTCCAGAACCCTGTAGTACCTCTCATCTGAGAGGAGGCGATGACATTCATTGATGTAAGTTATCTTGTCCAAAATAACTATCGCTCCCCCTTTGTCGGCCGGCTTAATGATGATGGAAGAGTTCTCCTTCAGTTGTGTAAGTGCCTCCTTTTCAATGCTGCTCATGTTTACAAATGAGCGTGTGTTCTGTCTTCGTAGATTTTCAAGGTCATGGATGACTGCTTGCTCAAATGTACCCACCTCCTGAGGTAGTGTTGCAATCTGAGGTGTGAACGTCGATTTCGGGCGCAGAGGGGTATCCCCTGTGGTGGTATTTCTTACTTCGGCCTCCTCAAAGAAGATCTTTATTTATTTATTTATTTATTTGAAAGGTTTTATATAGCGCAGGCTAGACCCATGGGCATCAGAGCGCTTTACAGTAGCAAACAGGAGTACAGGCAATGCAAAACATTTGGTCAGGGTAAAACATACATCGTCAATTACAACACCAAAACATTAAGTATGAAATAAAAAGGAACAGGGGGAAAGAGATTAAAATGAGAGGGGGGTGTGATCTGGTTAAGGAAGAGAGAGATCTGCCTCTGACCCAATCGCGGTTGGTCAGCCACCACTGCAGATCCTGCACAGTTCCCTCTAAGATCTGGACCATGTCGGAGAGATTCCCCTGATGCTGCGCCCACTAGAACTTCAGGTCCCACTGCAGAGTCCGCATATGCCATCTGGCATGTGTCACCAGCAGGATGCAGGAGGCCATGATAAGCCCAGGAGCCTCAGAGTTAGTCTCACCGAAATCCAGGTTAGAGGCTGAAACATCAATATCATAGCCTGAATATCCTGGACTCGCCGATCGGGAGGATAGGCCCGAAACTGCACTGTGTCGAGAACAGCTCCAATGTAATGGAGTGTCTAAGAGGGAGTCAGGTGTGACTTCGGCACATTGATAGTGAACCCTAGCGAAAGCAAGTGATTTGCCGTCAACAGTCAGTCATCAGGATAGGGGAAGACTGGCACCACTGATCTGTGCAGATGAGCTGCGACCACCGCCATCACCTTGGTGAACACCCGAGGAGCGCTGGTAAGACCAAAAGGGAGCACAGTAAACTGAAAGTGCTCATGGCCTACCGTGACCTGCAGGTAGCGCTGATAGGCAGGCAGGACGGGAATGTGAAAATAGGCTTCCTGCAAGTCCAATGCTACCGTCCAGTCTCGGGGGTCTAGGACAGATAACACCTGAGCCAGAGTAGGCATTTTGAACTTTTCCTTTTTCAGGAAGTAGTTGAGGGCTCTCAGATAAAGGATAGAACGAAGGCCCTTGTCCTTTTTTGGGACCAGAAAGTAGCGGGAATAGCAACCAGAGCCTACTTATGGCCCCAGAACACTCTCTATGGCTCCCTTGGCCAAGAGAGTCCTGACTTCCTCCTGAAGCAAGTTCAGGTGGTCCTCAGTCACCGGTCGTAAGTCAAAGGCATGGAGGGAGGGGTAGTCTTGAAGGGGAGGGAGTAGCACTTTCGGACTATCTGAAGAACCCACTTGTCCGATGTGATGTTTTGCCAGTGGTGGAGGTGATGGCTGATCCTGCCACCAACCGACCGCCCATGATCTTGAAGGGCCGGACTAGGAATGTTTAGAGGCTGCAGGGGGAGAAGTGGACTGACTCGACCGCTGGCCGCCTGACCCACGGGGTCAAAAGGAGCTGCGCCCATGATGTCACGTGGAGCCGACCAATGCCACCTACCAGCATGGAAGGGTATTGCTCGACCAAAAGTCTCCCGGATCCAGCCTGACGCCTGGGAAATTATATGGTAAAGAATCTGCGGCTAGATGTCTCTATCAGACTTATCTTAAAAGGTTTACTTCAAAGTCTTGCCAACGTTTTTTGCAAGGTATCTCCCACCCAATTTAGAGTTCAGAAAAAGTCTAACGGTTACTAATAGCCTTTATATAACATTCCATTTCACCAGTTTCTGCATTATCCGCTACTAAGGAGTCTTGTGATTCACTAACACTGTACACCATCATAGTCATAGCTTGATGTTCTAGCTTCTTGTTTGATCTTGCTGTCAGCTCTCATCTTAAACTGGAGATGTGGTCTCATGTATTGCACACTAAGGGCCATATTTATCATTATTTCAAGCAACGCAGCAAGACACCTTGCGGCACTTGTGTGAAAGGGATAGGGTAGGAATGTGCCAAGTCCATCAAGATATGGTACATTCCTGCTCTCTGCCTGAGATGGCACCCAAACTGCTGACCAAAGCGCCAATGCAGGCACCCTTGCATCATGGTGAAAGAGTGCCTGTGTTACAGAAAGGGACACCTTCTTGCACAAAGACAATCCTCTGAGGCTTTTTCCTCTTTCTATGTGGGCTGCAGGCTGTTCCTCAATAGAATTTGGCACTATATACCACCTAACAATACGAGCTACAAGATTCAAAACTACACAAGCTCACTTCATTTGCCCCATATCAGAACCCCCACTTTCGCACTGACCACTACATCCCGCTGCTCCTCTCCATACGACACCACCACCCTAGAATGCACCCACAAAATACAATATTTGACCACTCTGCCCCAAACTTCAAGACATCACCCACTCACCAGCGGTCGACACATGCCCCGATGTAAATTGACATGTGCTGATATGCTTTGTATGTTCTGGGCTTGTAGAGTACTACAAACCTTTTGGGAAACTGTACTGTCTGACATCACACATTACCCAATTTGCACAGAGATCCACGGCACAACGCTCTCTCCTTGGCATATTTCCTCGCCCCAAAACTATAAAAGCCACAACAAGATTTATACACTTATCTCTGCTACCAGCCAAGAGGGCAGTGGTGATGCAGTGGAAGTCACACACGCCCCTTTCGAATTCAAAATGAGGAGTGGAGGCGACCATGTGGGCACAGGTGGGAAGCACGACCCTTCGCAAAGAGGAAAAGCGTTGCTTGAGAAAACATCCCCTGGTGATTTTCTAGGATACAATCCTCCAAAACATTACAGAACATGCCAAGGAGGATGCCCGCCCATCCTTGACACTTCAACCGGTGGGGGGGCCCCTTGATGTGCTTGGGGATCCTCAGTGCAGGCTTCTTCTTATGTTTTCAAGACCTATATGCTAGGACTTGCCTGGCTATACTTTTGTACTGCCTCCGACATTCCCTATACTGCAACATTCTCTCATACACTGCTGTTTAAAGTAGCTCTTATGTCAGACGCATATATGTCACTGTTTTGGGGCAGTGGGTCTCCATGGTGGTGCGGGAGGGGTTCTTAAGTTACATCCTGTTGCACTGTCTCCTCCATGTTAACCCTGGGTTTTTTGCCACTCTAGTCAGTCATAAGTAATTTAGAAAGCATTCTGAGATTCTCAAACTTATGTACCAACCACTGTACTACGTTGCTAGTGGGAGAAATTACCACATATTCAGAAATTGACATATTTTAGCATATTAGAAATGCAATTTAGAACATGTTTAAATACAAATGAAATGCCAGTTTTAGAAATGACTCACAAATGTGTGAAAACCTTTTAGTACAACAAATAAATAAAACCAAAAATATTTTGTAGCGTGACAAATGTAAATGTGAAAGATGTTATTAGAATTGCTTCATTTATAATTGCATGTTTTTCAATATTTGCGCCAAGCAACTATACTTTAGCCTGTGTAGTGACTAGGCCCGAGGCTTTCTTTTAGACCTTTGCTCATAGTAAAGTATTCTGTGCAACATCCTAACATTGACGTCATCCTAGAAATGTGCTGACTTTAATATTATGCTCATTTCGTTCCTCTCACTCCATGTTAGATCATTTCCACTAAGAGTAATAGACTTATTGAAACTGTAAAGAACAAATGGTTATGTAGACTTATAGATGTTGCTTCAAATTAACTTGATATATGTTTTCACATCTGCTGACTGGCCTTTGTTTCTGCGCTGAAACTCATAGTACGTCTTTAGCTTAGGTAAGAGGGTTCTCATAGGAACCTTCTCTCATGTAACAATTATGTTAGAAAACTGTATCAATCCAGGTGACGAGAATGCAGACTGTGGGAATCGAAAGAAGATGCATCATATGACTGACAACACCACCTTACGCGCTGTTTGGATTGGACATCGAGTGAAGACGTCTTCGAAGATTGATACATGTATTATAAAGTTATAATAACTAGTGTTCCTAGTTAGTTAGCCACCACACCTCTACTTTCCCTTTACCCGTCCAGTGGCTTTGCTGCTGGATTTATGACTGCCCAACACTTTTCTTCATGGAGTTGATTACGTTTAGATATTTTGAGGTGATTTCCTTTATTAATTTCTGATCGATGCTACTGCACAGATCGCTATTCTAAAACAGTTGCTACCGCAATTGTGGGAAACTTGACTGAGTTTTCCAGAACTACTCCTTATGAGAAGTTTGTCGCTCAATTACCGCTCTTTTCCAATGGAACTCTTTATGGGTTCTTACTTAGAATAGGTCCCTTAGCTATCTTACTGGGTTTCTTTATGGAACACGTCTCGCTTGCTGATTTCTAATCTCTTCTCTCAATTCTATAAATTGCTAAACTGAATAAAGATATTTGAGATTTTAACCTTGTAGATAAAATAAAGCC
This sequence comes from Calotriton arnoldi, assembly GCA_963921515.1. Lineage (NCBI taxonomy): Eukaryota > Metazoa > Chordata > Amphibia > Caudata > Salamandridae > Calotriton > Calotriton arnoldi. The sequence continues at coordinate 228,901 of CAWUFW010011320.1, forward strand.
CTTAGAACTATATTAACCTCCTGTCATTGACTCATCGTAAATTATAAATGTCCATGATGTTTTGATGACTTTATTCCTTAGGGAATTCTAATTCTCTACACGGTGGAAAAGGTCCTCTCCGGACCCTGGGGGATTCCCCATGGTGTCATTTGTAATTGGGTGGATGTAAAGGTCTGAACCATCGAGGAGAGTCCCTTTTGGGCTGCAGCACTAGCTAATTTGTTTGACCGGACATGTTGTCTCGGTTTCGCATATTGCTTCATAATCACTGTGATGCGTCCATGACGGTTCAATGGTTTTGTTGTCTGAAAAATGGCAATAAAGATATATTTTAAAAAAACAACACCCACTCATTTTCTACACCCGCGCCTAACCTCCCTTTCACTTATTCACACATGCAAACAAAACCCCAGATGGCAATACAAATAGAAAATATCACATCATGCAATCTTATCACATACAGCAGCACTCAATTTTACACCTATTCGTGCTGCATATTACTGAATCAGTTTACTCAACGCAACAACACATCCCACCATTAAAACTTACACCACATATATCATAACACTGTTCAGCTCACACCACATAAATCATAACCTTCCTTCATACCAAGCCTATCAGCACAAACCCAAATGGCCCAACCACTGTACCTAAAACATACCTCACCTTCTTGTGCACCTACAACCCCTCAGAACCTATGATTATTTACACCCGCATAGGAAAATTAAAAAGCTCGTCTCATAATACACCTGCAAATATACCGCATCACATACAAATATCTACACAGAATCACAATGCACAATTCTCACACCCAAACAACATAACACCTCGAACCCTCAAACTCACTTACTACTAACGGTGTAATACATACTCCAAATTGACAACCATAAAACATAACCCTTCCACCGTAACATAATATCCAGATCCCACATCCAGAGACATTCACAGAACACTCTAAACAGGCTAAAATCACAACAGCCGGCTCCAAAATTCCTCCTACCCAGAATTACGCTTACCCTTAGCTCCTCAGCCATTCCCATCTCATCACTTCTCATACACTGTAATACTCCTCACTTCTGAGGTAGTAAATATCTCTTTAAAAAACCTCACCCCAACCACACTCCAACTCATTCTCAACACAACCCTAACAAAATATAGAACAGCACAAATAAGCACCTTTACTGAACACGTCCTCAGTGCCACATACACAGTAGACCACACAAACACTCCTAGTGTATTAACACACTAACAATCCAAAATCCACTCCTTAGCTGAACCACTCACTTCACTCCATCCTCAAAACCTGGTTGCCCGCTCTGTTTTTATAGGTAAGTAAAATGCCCAACCTAAAACTACCAGAGCTATAGAATATAGAACCTAAAAACTCCCCACCTATAAGGACATACAGAGTATAGACCTAGGTGGAAATCCAATACTCCTACTACTTCCAGACAGCTAAGGTCATTTAGAGATTGGCGAGGCAAGAAAACAACCATAAATCACCTAACTTGTGGTGTCATGTGCCTCATGTAGAGGTGGTGGAACCCCTGATGGACCTTGAAATGGAGCCAGCAGTCAGGGGGTGGCTTGTCAGCCACAGGAACAATGCTTTTCATATATAGGTAGGTCTGCCTTATTTATGGCAGTACTACCAATGCGTATTTTCCCCACCCGGGTCTGCAATTAACTTTAATTTTGCACAAAGTAACTTCTGCTTTGGGGTTTGTATCTGCAAAAAAAAATAATGACGAAACGGAGCGATGACATATTGGCCCATCGGCATTTCAGTTTTGCCAAAAGTGCTTCTCACACCGTTGGAAGCAATTTCGACAAAATGAACACTTCAGACACGATGGGGATCTTCGAGCACGGAAGGTAGCGACAAAGGCCTCTGCCAACTCAGCATACCTGCAGACTGCCCGCCATACTCTAAATGATGACCTAGGACTTCTGAAAAATTTTCACTCCGCCACCCCCTTTGCCTGGTAGACAACTACCTGATCAAACCTTCGAGATAAGCCTCAGGTCTCAGGGTGAGGAGTTAAGGGAAACGAAAGACTGGTGTGAAATTAAATGTGCTTTCTGTGAAATGCTTAAGTATAGAACCCTGCAATGGCCATGTTTTCTGCTCATGCTTACTTTAATCACCGAATGTGCTCCTCTCTGATTCGAAACTTTAAGTACATATCGCTTTTTAAAATTGGTTAGGGAGAAGCCTTCCCTGGTCTTGGATTCTCAAATATTTAACATCCTTTATGTATTGATATTTTTGTTAGACTTGAAATTCTATGCTGTGTCCAGGCAGCTTTTATCTTGTTAGGTACAGCAGATTTTTTAAAAAATACAAAGTATCGGTGTCAAGTCAATTACCTTCAAGCCAAATTTCTTTGAAAAATAGCATTTGAGTGCCTTTAAGGATTGCTGCCGCTTGATCAATACTTAAACTATAAAAACTGCAGAGTTCCTACTTTTTACATTTATTGAGTTGTTAAGTAAGATTATGAACCATTTACATTTTAGTGATCAGTAACCCATGACTAGATGTTTATGGGCCCAGCAGAAAGCATTGGTACAACTTCAAGCATTCTCTTCATTATTACTAGTTTTATATTGCATAGAGATTTTAACATAAATGCCCCAACTTCGATTCCTCTGGCATCTCATTGTGTGTCATTTGCAATACCCAGGGCCGGATTAAGACCTTCAGGGGCCCTAAGCACTTAAAAGATTTTGGTGCCCCCTATATATATGCAATTCGAAATATAAACAATATTAAACCGCAAAATAAAATTTTATTTTTGGAAATGACCAAAACGTACAGTAAGATGGAAAATAATGTTCATTTTTGTATACTTCCACTTTATTTAAAGGTTTAGCTGCACCATCTGCAGTTTCGCACCATATGGTCCATGCTAAATCCAGCATGGGAAAATTTCTGTGGTGCCCATCCTCTCTTGATGCCCTAAGCACGTCCTTATTTTGCTTCATGGTTAATCCAGCCCTGACTATATCCATTTGTCACAAGTGATCGTTACTTCTCTAGCTACTTCTGAACATAATTATGACGTTCAGTGGCACTGTAGTGGTTCATCCACTTTTTTTTTTTTAATTGTGCTTTATTGGTTTTGATGAAGCAATAAAAAAGAAACAGAGTGCTAGAGTTTCAGATTCACACATAATATCTCAAGGAATATGAGGCCTAGGCACCACAGAAATGTAAGACAGCATCAGAGAGGTTCATACAGTGGTAAGTGCAGCTTGTCAAATGAACCAAGTCATCAAGCAAAACATCAATCAATAATTACAACAGAAACACGCTTGGTCGCCATATACATAGCAGTACATACATCAACCAGGGCATTTACCCTTCTCTTAGAGCTATCATCAATGCTCAAGTCTCCATCCTCCCTGAATTTCTCAAGCAATTGGGCCCAGATCAATATCTCCTCCGCCGCCCCCTCATCAGTACGTGACAAACGCATATGGTACTCCTCTACCACCCCTCATTCCATTAAGTCTCTCAGCCACTGAGCCACCAGCGGCACCCTAGTGCCCAGCCACCCAATGGCCATGGGACGTTTAGATGGATGATACCAGATGAGCAATTGGGAATTAAGAATACTCATCCATTATGACAAGAATGTATTTGCTTGATTGTAACGGACCAAAGAAGTCAACTGCAACATGTTGCCAGGCGCCCTCCGGCAGTTCCGACATTTGTAGAGGTGAAGGTGGCTCTTCTCGACTAACTAGTTGACATTGTGGACAGTCTTTCAGCGTGACTTCGCCCATAGGGTCAAGGGAGGGGAACCAGACCAGTTCACGCAACTTCCTTTTCGTAGACACAATGCCCCTGTGTCTTTCGTGAGCCAGATTGATGACTCCTTGGTGCAGCTGTTTCAGAAAGACGATTCTCATGTCCATTAGTAGGAGTCCATCTTTAGTGATGGACAATTAGTCCTTTAAATGTCGAAAGGAGGTTAGTTCTTGAATGTCAACGTGTTGATGGCGACTGGGATCTTCTAAGTGTCTCCACATATTTGTTCGAATGCGATGCATCACATCCTGCATGGTGGCATCTGCTGTAGTGGCGTCATGGATGGTTTCAAGAGGAGCTGCAGGTGGTTTTGCTTGAGCAACAACAAAGTGAATGTATTCCTGCGCTAGCGACTGTTTCGTACTTGAGGATGTCTTAGGGTGTCTTGATATATAGTCAGATGGATTTGCTGCTTTTCCAGGCTTGTGAATTATTGTATATGTGTATTCTTGAAGACGGATACCCCAGCACTCTATCCTGGGTGGCATCTTTGCCCGGGGGGTTCCTAATATGGTTAACAGAGCTTGATGGTCTGTGATAAGTGTAAAGTGTTTCCCGTAAATGAAGATGTGGAAGTGCTCACAGGCCCAGACCACAGCCAGACTTTCCTTCTCTGGCTGTGAGTATGCCTTTTCGGTGTCAGTCAGGCTGCGGCTGGCGTCGGCCACTATGTGTTCTCGATCACCTTCCTTGTCATATTGCGCTAGTATGGCTCCAAGTCCCACAGGACTAGTATCCACAGTGATTTCAGTCTTCCGACGAGGGTTGAAGTAAAGCAGATTGCTGGCCGACTCCACGGAGGCCTTGATTGAATGGAGTGCTTGGGCACATCTTGTTGTCCATTTGAATGTGTGCCCTTGTTTTGTGAGTTCCCGAAGGGGATAACTGATAGTGGCATAGTCCTTAATATAGCGTGCAGAAATGGCCGAACATCTCCGGCATCCTGAGGACGAGGGGTATCACTCAAAGCTGTGACCTTTTCAGGGTGTGGTCTCATTCCTGCACCAGAAAAGATGTGTCCGTAAAATTTCAATGTGGATCTGTGAAATTCACATTTGTCTTTGTTGAGTGTTAGATTTGCTTCCTGGAGAGCGTGACACACCTGATTCAGTGCTTTGTTGTGTTCCTGTACAGGATGTCATCACTGTAATTAAAGGTGTTGGGAATATGACGAATGACCCTTCTGATCGCTTCTCGGAAAATCTCAGCAGCTGAGGAAACCCCAAAGCTGAGCCGTTTGTATCCGAACAGGCCTTGATGAGTTGAGAAAGTGGTGATATATCGTGAACTCTCATGGAGTTCGAGCTGGTGATACCCTTGTTAAGGTCCCATTTAGAAAAGATTTTCACCCCATTCAACAGTGTGATCATATCACTGATATGAGGTCCCGGGTGCCTTTCTCTTTCAATGGTGGTATTTGGGGCTCTCATGTCTACACAGAGACGCCCTTTGCCTTCGGATCCTCTTTTGGGTACCACAACCACTGGGGACACCCAGGGAGTCCAGATGTTCTCTCAATGATGTCCGCTTGGAGGAGATCCCATAACTCATCCTCCATGGCTTGTTGAAGATGAAATGGCACCTTCCTGTGATGCTGAGCTATAGGCTCTGTGGATGACTTCGGGAACTTGTGGATGATGTCAGGGTCATCATCCACTCTATACAGTATTTCTACCAGTTGGAACCGTTCAGCTGTAGGTAAGCTGAGGAGACAGTTTGCATCTGGCCCGTCAATGACATGAATGCAAGCTGGAATGGTTCTGTCTTTGTTGGTGAGAGATGTCTGAAATTGTTTGAGACAGGGAAGAGGTTCTTTAGACATCCACGTGTAAACACGCACAGCAGCTTTGTGCAGTTGATGTTGCAGATTCATTCTGTTGTATTCTGCGACTGAGAAGTAATTGAGAGAGGCTCCACTGTCCAACACAAATTTAGCATGGTTTTCTCCCATCTGGAGATATAATCTTGGGAATTTCTTTAGTCTGTCAGGATCTGCAACTATGCAGACATATCCTTTGCTATCTTGAGATATTGGCGTGAGGGGCCTCAACTCTCATGATTCGGAGCGTCGAGACCTGTAGTTGGCATGTGAATAGAGGCTTGATCACAACGAGCTGGTGGAGCGGTCTCGGCGGTCATGTACAGCCTTTGCATGATGACCGGAACTGGATTCCCTCTACTTTCTATGAATGTTTTTGTGATGCTCTGCATACCTTCTAAAAGTGATTATCTTTGCAGCACCGCATTTCTGACCTATAGCGGGGCATGACTCTGTGTGCGGGAAGTCTTGTCCACAGCGATAACATTTCAGCTGGCGCTCCCATCTCTTGTCAGTCTGTTTAGGACTGCGACGGCGACTTGCTCATTGAGGATAATCCTTGGATTTGGATGCTTGCCAATCTTCAGAGGGGTGACGGTCTTTGTGATGAGATTGAAGCCGAAAGAACTGTTCACTTTTCTCTACCAGTCCAGCCTTCATTTTCTGTGCATGTTCTTCCGCTTGATCGTTGACCCTTGTTATTTCTTCTATTTCATCCAGTGAGTAGCTTTTCTTCAGAAGAAGTCTGATGTAGGGACTCTGATTGACATCCTTCGATAATTTGTAAACAAAGGGCATCTTCTGTCATGAAGGTGTCAAAAGCACAATAGCGTGCTAGCCAGTTGAGTCGTGAAATGAACTCTCCCATGGATTTATCTTTCTCCTGGGAGGCCAAATTGAAGGTGTAGCATTCATAATCAATGTTCTTTTTATGAAGAAATTTTATGTTAAGTGCTTCACGAACATCTTGATAAGAGGATGCAACCTCTGCGGGAAGTTCCTTGATGATCTGGCCAACTTTCTTTCCGACAAGATTGCACAGTGCAATGAGCTGTTGATCGGGTTCAGACGCATGTGATCCTTTCATGAAGTCTTTGAAATCTTCCAGCCATTCCTGCCAGCGAAGATCCATACCACCACCAGCAACAAGAGCTAGTGGTTCCGGCGGGCGCAGAAAAGGGTTCGTATTTATTCTAACTTCTCAAGGAGACCATGTCCCCATGCTCCTGCTTCGCTCCTCTCTAAAACCTATCTGTCTAATCCCTCCCTTTCCGGTTCCTAGCTTCCCTTTTCCTGTCCTGCCTTCTCTTTGTCTGCAGGGTCCTGGCACCCCACACTTAACTGCTACCACAACATTACACCTAGAAGTCAATGTGCTTTTGGTATTTGTTAGACATTGCAATATACTATTTAAAAACTCTGACATGTTTTCTTTTTGTCCATCATGCTGTTTTCCCAGTAATTTTCTAATGGATATAGGAATTTTAAGCGAAGTTAACATACATGGGGATTCCATTCCTATCATAGACAAGAGAAGTAGTATGCAGTTCCTATAAGGTTCGTGTAAGTAACCGGCAGAGAGAGGCTACAAAAAGTTTATTTAGCCAGAAAGGGGACGGGGAATTCCTCCTTTCGGATAAAGTGCCCTCACACACCCAGCCCGCTGGGTGTCATGCTTCATCATTGGGCATGCTCCTCGTCGGGTCGGCGGTGCAATACCCGACGGGCACCCTCTGTGGGGGCTCTTTAGTGGAGATCTTTTTATCCTTGCCGTATGGTGCGTGTGTGTGAGGGGCTCTAAAGTGTAGAGGTGTAGTATGTGAAGAAGTGCATTAAAACAGGGGACGGTGGTCAGGGCCACTTATTTAATAATCCTGCCTCCTACCCTGATTAAAAAGGTGTATAGCGGCTAACTACAGTGATGTTGCAGCTAGTGGCTATTATAAGGTCAACATGTTTCTTGCCTATCAGTCCCGAAACGGGATCAAGCGGCAATTCTTCAGGACCATGGAATAAATCAAAAGAACAGTAGTACGAGATCTACACTGGTGTCTGGTATGGTGGTGTAATAACTAGAAATTACCAGTTCACTTACACCATCGGCTGGAGGTCCGTAGGTGCTGTAGCCAATCTAGAAAAAGAACATTTGTGAAAACAACCGGTCACTTATCAACAAAACATGAGCACAGGTGGTATCAATTCCAGTACTGTGGATTGTAATAAGCTCTGACCACATACGATCAAGTTAGCTCCAGGAGATAGTGTTAGTCATGTATTAGACTTGATTCATTCAAGGTTAAAAATTAATTAAAAATAGCAGCAGTGATAAGGCAATCATACTGGGGTGGTTATCAAGGATAGTAGTGCATGGACTTCCATTATAGCCACTCACCTAATCAGTAATTGGAAATGGCCTCATCGGTCATCGGCAATGAAATGGGCACGTTTAATCAACGCATGGTTTCCTAAATGCGAGAGTGTAAAGATGCTCGTTGTAATCAAAACATTCTCTGAGAGTGAAAAAATGCATGGTGGACCCTGAAGGACCCAGCGTTCAATAATCACAACAGCAGTGCATCGCCCCACAGATTCTTCGAGGTATGGGTGAATTACCATCAGGAGCTCGCTATGCACCCAGCCAGGTATGAGAGCGGGCGTTCCAGAGCTATCAGTGGACTGAGTGTGAAAGCATCTAATAGCTAGCTAATAGATAGCTAAAAGTCCGATCCCACCAGCGAAATTGCCAATTAATAAATATCCTATGGCTGAGACTTTATTTTATTATACAAATATTCAACAGGGATATTCCGCAGAGTGAAATGGTGTGTTGACACTGATTTCAAAAGTATACATAAAAAAGGGGTAAATTCCACACCACAGCTTGTAGGGTTTCTTTGTTGGTATTTTCTTCTCCTCCAAATCCCTCAAGGTTGCCTATAAGTGGCTCACGGAAAAAAATTGTTTAAGTTTGATTTAGGTGTATTCACTTTGAGCTTACTTTTGTGCTGCATCGCTTGTTTGCTAATATCAACGTTTTCATGCGTTGTACTTAGCGCAAATTTTTTGTACGATTGTTCTGTGTTGTGAATGAGGCAGATCGCATACCGCCGGCAATGTCATTATCCTTAATATTAATTTTTATCTCACACAATGTACAGTGTCATAAGAATTGGAGCGCACTTCAAATACAAGATGCAGAAAATGACTCACTGTTAATTCTTTATTTGTAGAAGAATTAATGCAGGTGTCCAAAGCTCTGTTCAAAAGCCCATGGCTGGTGCCATTAAATGTCGACGCACTGAATGTAGTCTTCAATTAATCACAGTACTTTTTAATCCACTACCAGACACTCCCTGCCCCTTTATATCACTCTTGAAGGTACCTGCTTTCTCCCTTTGTGACTATTTTTCCGCCTTTCTCTTCCTCCATCTTTTCTCTTAGTGTGTTTTTCCCCGTCTTGTTCTCAGTAAATGTTTGATCAAATGAAGTGCCGGTCCCCAAAAATGAATGCCGGTGGGCCCCACCGGCAACCACAGGCTCAAATTAATCACTGCTCACTGTTGATCTAGGGGTCTGCTCCCCGTCTCATCTCTTGGCATGCCGGCGGTAGCATTTTCTGCATTAATGAATGCAAATCTCAGATGCGGGTGAGGGCGAAAGAGGTGGTGACAGGAGATGAGGCTCAGTGGAGGTGGGGGGTGCTTTGCTGCCAAATGGTGTCCTCACCCCTCTAACGAACCGTCCATGCTCTTTCTAACAGCTGCTGGTACATGTCAGATCGCTGTGGTGACTATATCAATCCAGACAGTCATTTATTCAAGATAGCAGGCTCAGCATACTAAGAGGATTCCAGTGCTTTATGCGTGGGAGGGTGGAAATAGCCGTGGCAAGATGAGCATCCAGAAGCAGCGGAGGGGCGCTGGGAATGCTGGCATCTGGAGTTCTTACTCCACTCAGGCATCATCCTTGCTGTTTCTAACAGCCAATGGTAAACTTCAAATTGCTTTGGATAGTTTATCAATCCAAGGAGTTGCTTCAAGATAGCAACTGTTAAAATCTAGTAATAATAAAATAGAATAGAATATGTAGACAGTTGCCCGATGCAAATGGTTTTACCCAAACCCAGTTGTAGGAAGCTGTGCCTCGCCTAACTACTAGCCTTCGTGTATGCATGTGACCTTGTACCCATTGCCTTTCTTGATACCTAAACCTTCGCTGGGTTGCAAAGGGATGTGATTACTAACAACAAAATAGCATAATTTTAGAGTGGAAAAACTGGGTTTCTGGTTGGCAAAGGAATTCACCCTGCCAAACAGGAACCACAATCCTAGTCAGGGTAAGTCACAATGTCCCTAAATTAACCTGTGCTCACCCCCTGGTAGCTTGGCACAGAACAGTCAGGCTTTACTTAAGAGGCAATGTGTAAAGTATTTGTGCAACACTTCAAACAGTAAAACTGTGAAAACATCAAGCAAAAAGATACCACACCTGGGTAGAAAAATAAAGCTTAGTTTAATGAACAAAACGAGAAAAACAACAAAAATGTAATAAGTAGAAACGAAGATGAATTTTTTAAGAATAAACTGAAATGTAGTGCTTAAAAGCATAAAGCGCAAACCAGGGCTATCTGTTTGCGCTAGACCATGTCAAATTCTAAAGTTCAGGCCGACTGCGATGGAGTACGGGTCGGATACAGGGACCAGCCTTGGCCCACTGCAATGTACCTTAGTTGCATTGTCGCCGAGGACAAGGTGCACGATGCAGATGAAGTGATCCATTGTCGTCAGAGACGAGATGCGGGGTGCAGATGAAGCGATGCATCGTAGTTGATCCACACAGGTAGGCGATACGTTGGTTCCGAGCTGCGCAACGGCGAAGATGCGTCGGGAATGAAGTCAATGCGCCAATGAGTCATCGATGCGTCGGAGTTGATCCTCACAATGGCAGTGATGCGTCCGCAGTGGAGGAGATGCACTGGTTCCGAGTCCTTTGCGTCAACGGCGATGCATGGATTCTGCTGCAGCAGCAATTTAAAGCCACTTCCAAGGGTCCAGGACTGAATTTGGAACCACTTGACTGGTCATACTCACAGATGGCAGAGTCCCAGTGCTGAGGCAGGTGAGTTGTAAGTCCTCTGTGTCCCTGAGACTTCAATCAGGAAGCAAGCTAGCAAACCCTTGGAGTCACTCTGGTTCTGGATTCATGTGATGTGGGTCCAATCCTTCTCACCCAGGCAAGGAGGGCAGCAGGCAGCCAGTCAGCATAGCAAGAAAGCAGTTCTACCAAAGCAGCAGTCTAACAGAGTGGAACTCCTTCAGCAGCACAGCAGTCCTTCTTCTGGCAGAGTATCCACAGGTCCAGAAGTGTACTGAAGTGGTGGTGTCTGAGGTCCAGTACTTATACCCAATTGTGCCTTTGAAGTGGGGGAGACTTCAAAGAGAGGCCTTCGAAGTGCACAGAGTCCCTGCCCATCCTGCCCTGGCTCCAGACCAACTACAGGGGGGTATGCAGCCCTTTGTGTGGGGACAGGACGCAGCCTGTTCAGGTGTAAGTGTGAAGCTGTGCCCAGCTCCTCCCTTCCATCCTGCCCAGGATGGCCCATCAGGATGTGGATAGCCCATCAAGTCACACCTAAGCTCCCCTTGTGTGGCTGTTGAGAGGGAATGCACAAAGCCCAGTTGTCACCCACCCCAGATATGTATTCAGTGACAGACAGCAGGCACCAAATGGTTAAAGTGAGAAAATGCCAACTTTCTAAAAGTGCCATTTTCAGAATTACAATTTAAAATCTGACTTCACCATAAGTTGTGATTTCAAATTGTGATTCCAGAGACACCAAACTTGGGGTCCAATCTCTTCCCAATTGGAAATTACACTTGTAAAATGTAATAAGGGAATCCCAATGTTATCCTATGGGAGAGATAGGCCTTGCAGTAGTGAAAAACTTACTTAAGAGTTTTTCACTACCAGGACATGTAAAACTTAAAAGTACATGTCCAACTTTACAAATCCACTGCACCCTGCCCTTGGGCTGGCCGGGGCTAACTTAGGACTGACTTATATGTATTTAAAAGGAAGGTTTGGGCCTGGCAAGGAGGTTAACTTGCCAGGTCGACATGGCAGTTTAAAACTGATCACACAGGCTCTGCAATGGCAGGCCTGAGACATGTTTAAAGGGCTACTTAAGTGGGTGGCACAATCGACGCTGCAGCCCCACTGGTAGCATTTAATTTACAGGTCCTGGGCACAGGTAGTGTACCTTACTAGGGACTTATAAGTAAATTAAATAGGCCAATTGTGGATACGCCAATGTTACCATGTTTTAAGCAAAGAGCTAATGCACTTTCACACTGGTTAGCAGTGGTAAAGTTACCAGAGTCCTAAAGCCAACAAAAACGAATTCAGCAAAAAGGGGAGGAGGAAGGCAAAGTGTCTGGGGTGCCCTGCAGAAAGAGCCATTTTCAATGCAGTCCATACTGGGTAGTACTCTCCACAAGGTACCCTTAGCTGTGTCAAGTTGTGATATGTTTCATTGTATTTCTTGAGTGCTTGCTTGGGAAAAGAAAATGGGAAGCAAAAACTGGTAAGTGGAATGCTTGAATTAATCTCAACCACTTGAAAGTATTTGGGACCACATCTCAGTCAATCGTTTTTTTGCCACCATGCCTCCTCAGCCAGGAAACCAGTCATTTGCATATCAGCATTGGTGTTGCTCCAATAGAAACAGTCTAGTTCAAACTGCCACGTCATCGCCCTAACTGCTAAAGAGGCCTTCTTACTGGTCAAAATTCTGAGAGCCACTCTTAATACACCCCAGAAACACCACAGAAACCTTCCTAAAAAAGTGACACTATTTGTTCCTCAGAGATGTTATCAATGAGGTCCAACAATAGCCTTGCATTACAACACTCTGGCCTATCTGGCGAACAAGCTTGTTCTTTCTGGCTCGGGTCGGAACTTAAGAAGTACATCCACACTACTCTTGAAACCTCCCAAATTCAAAAAGAAAAGTACGTACAAACGTGCTTTCTCCGGCCTTGCTCCCAGAATTTGGAACGCTCTTCCTACTGAGATTAGAGCCAATCCTTCCACTGCCTCTTTCAAGAAACAGGCCAAATGGCTTTTCCTGAGTGATCATTAACTGCATCATCTTGTACTCTTTTTCAAGTCCCCTTGTTGACAGATTTGACATTTATCCCAACATATCGTTTTCTATTTATTTTATGCTTGTTTGTTAAATTGTTATTTTACCCTAGGGCCCTTACGGAACTATACTAGCTTTGTATTTGTCACTTATTGTATTATGTTGTGTCGAGTCACTATTGATTGTTTTGCTGAATGTTACAGGAAATCTTTTGCACTCTAGGAGAATTTGAGCTAGTGTGGCCCACTACCCGGTCCCTGATCTTGATTGTGTACTCCTGGTGGTGTCACAGTGCTGACCTCTGATGTACTGAGTTTATTCATGCTTCCGCCTCTGTGTACAGCGCTCTGATACCCGCAAGGGTCATGTTCGCGCTTTATAACACTTTTTAAATAATAAATAAATGAATAATAATAAATAACAATATGTTTAATTGTTATACCTAGAAAAACAAAGCAGTAGTGCCAGTGATGAATGCAGGGTTTGCCAACGAAAACAGAGGTCACCTTCAGAACGATAAACGACAGACAAGCCCCAATAAATTCTAATTGGCAGGACTGCTCTAACTGCAACACAGATTCTAAAGGATTCTTATGCCTCTTTAATATGAGATCCTGTCAGCTGCAAATGCAGATATACACAACTGATGCAAGGTTAAAATCTGAACTTTTAGAAGACAAGATAAAAAAATGTAAGGTGCACATGTACAGGTCTTTATACAGCGCAAATCCACATTTACATTTCACAATGACATTACATATCACATACTCACAAACACATCCCCACTACATTTGACACTGGTCAATCCCAGAAGAAATACAAACGCATTGAAATACACTTTCTTAAAACTGACAATATAAATATTTGTGATGCAGGGAGGTTAGGATAAATGAACTGTTCCAATAATGCCACGGCCTGTTTGGAGGATGGTGCGTAATGTGTTTAACCACAGAAAGTGGTGCCAATTCTGTCAGAGCAAGTTGTGGTTTGGGGATCTTCTTTGGGTAGTCAAAAACCAGAGCATGGCTGGAACAAGTGGTGATAAATAGCAGTTAAAAAAACCCACATCACAGTTGACTTTTCTGACCTTTTATGGATAAAGTTTAAGCAAAAATGTGACTTGGCCTCTGTCTAGGATGACCAGATACCCAGGACAGCCTTGGTTTTTCATAATCTGCCCTGGAAAATTTAAATAAATTCAGCAAATGTCCCGGTTTTTAGCTAGGGTTGATTGAACAAAGGGGGGGGGGCAAGTTTTCATGTGCTCCAGTTCGCAATTTAGCACACCTTATCAGAAAGCAACTCCATTAACATAGATGATACTGTGTGCAAAAGTGACATTTAATTATCGTTAATGCCTCATTATCCATCTTTCTATATCTTTACTGGGAGAGTAACAACACTTCTCAGGAGTAAGCAGGTATTGTAAATATGAATGAGTACCTGCACTTTTATATTTCCGTTTAATGCACTGATGGTCACCCAACCTCTGTCTAATTGACTAACCCAGCGGAAGTGACGAAAGACAGCACGGCAGGAAGCCTTGTGAGAGTTTAGCTGGTACATTATTTATGTAGCGTGCCTCATGCCCTCAGTGTTGTGCAGTCTGTACAAATAGCACACGATGCAGACAGCAGCAGCAGGATATCCAACTAAAAAGCTCTGAAATCACAGCAATCATAAACAAGCGTGACCCGTGCTGTGGCACGAGGCCAGTAATACAAACTTGACTTACCATGCAGCCGAGAAGGAAATAAATAGAAAGAAGCAGACGACCGCGAGGGAGCACAATCCGACCACAGTCACGTGCTGCCGAGCTGGCGATATATCTGGAAAAGAAATCAAACAAATCAGTTGGAACGTTGCCAGGGAAGTGAGGCTGCGTGCACGCGGTGCCACAGCTGACACTGATCACATATAGGCTATGGGACAGCTTCTATTCTAAGCTGCATTTCTCGGTCTGCTGTCACTTTAAGATTTGAAGTCGTGCCCGGGCACGGGTATCAAAGAACAACCTTATTGATTTATGCATTTTTATGTAGCACGGACATTACTCAGAGGTGTCAGAGCACTTTACAATAGAGCGAAGAACGTTACATGACAAATTCAAAGTAACAGGGTAGTAGGTGAGGTACTGTTGTGGGCCCTAGGCCCACATGTTACTAAATAAATGACACAGACACTCAGTTTGTAGTTACTAAACTTGCCTCGAGCACGTGCACCCGGACCCTTTTATTGGCAGGGTCACGTCACTCGTGACGCCTGTGGTGGATGGGTGTGGGGTGCAAGTGTGTCCAGCCCTCGAGGGAGTGGCTGGCAAACTAAGTGCCTGCTGAGACACTAGAACGTGTCCAGCACGACTCTACATTCCTCCCAAATTTTATTAAAACAAAACAAAGTCCAACCTATGGATATTAATTATACACATAAGACACCACTCAGTCTCTTGGTCTTGAGAGGCAGTCCGCAGGACAATGGTGGACCGGTACAGCTGGGAGCAGCTGGGCATCTCGGCACATGTCCATAATTTAACCAGCTACTGCTGGGCACAAACGATGCATCGATGGAGTCGGATTCCTTGGCAGCCTGTCCGTCGGATCAATGTCCACTTACGCACTGTTGGATGGGCCTGTGTCCTCTGGCGGTGATGCTGTTGGTGTCAGACAACTTAACATGGTGCATCAGGAGCGTCGGTGGAGTCCCACTAAAGAGTCTTCTCTTGAGGCATCTGGGCACTACGATGACAAGACTTGCCAGGGGCAACTCAGCCTCTTGGTGCTTTGCAGGGGCAAGGCTCCACCCTGGTGACAAATTGCTCCTTGGCTGGATTGGGTGATGCACATGGCAATGATGTTGTGGTTGCCATTAGACCTGATGGCAGGTAGTGTTGATTCACTTGGAGTACGGATGATTGGAGGGACTTCGCAGCCACGTGTTTTTGCTGGTGCCGTTCTTCTCCCGTGACATCTGCGGTCGCGAGCAGGGATGCCATCCGACTTAGACTGCCGACGCTCGGGAATTGACGGTCGCACTGGAAAGCATTGGGGAGAGACGCAGTTCTCGCTCTCTGTGGCTTACTTTTGGTTCTCCCATTGAGCTGTCTCCAAGGACGTCGCTCCGCCTTGGTGGCTCTCTTTTGTCTGCGGGTGCACTCTTGTCTTGTGGTGGTACGAGTCCTCATACTTCTCCCCTTGTTATTCTCTCCAGCGCACCTGTGTTTATCTGGTTCTTCATGGTGATGGGATTGTCACTCTTCTTTTAGTTCTTCCTCTGGGTGCAGTGGCATGCACCATCTTCCAAACAGGCCAACAGGGCCTACCGACATTCAATGGTCTCTGGACCATGCGGACGAGACTTCTGTCGCTCTCCTCTCTTCTCCCTCCTGGGTGCTGGGTAGCGTCCAGCCACTTGTCTCATGTGTTCCCTCTTCAGGGAGCTTCCTGAAGCTCCTACTCCAGGTGTTCCCTCTTCTGGGAATAGCTTCCACGGGCAGTAGGGAGCTGTAGTGGTGGCTTGCCACGTGGAGTGTGCAACTCTCCTCTTGCCTTTATTGGGCTACTGGGGACTCCATCTTGAGGCAGTGTGGGAGAGGACACTCTTCTCTTCTTTCATGATGTGGCGTCGTGCAACATTCTCATCTCCGTGTTGCGGTGATGGCAGCTTGCCACTTGGGGACGTGCGGCTCTCCTCCTGCCTGTAATGGGCCGATGTACGACGTAGTCTTACAGCAGTGTTGGGGCACTCCCTTCATTGTTTCTGGCCCACTGCGGGCGGTGCTGGTGCAGTGAAGGTGTAGAGGCTCTCCCTCCTGCATTCGGGCCATGCTAGGCCTTTACTCCCCTCTCTTCTTTGGGGGAATGCTGGGTGCCTGACAGGCAACAAGGCTCTCTGTATATGATATAGTCTTGTGGAGGGTGCTCTTGGCTGGCTCCCTGTATGCCTGCTTTTCTTTCCTAGGGAGGCAGAAGACAGCTGCCTGGGGGTGTGCATGACACTCTTCTTGCCCTTATTAGACTTTCTTCACACTGCTGGGAAACTGCTTTCAGCGCAGCAGGTACCTGGGTCTGGTGGGGGAGAATGGTGCAGCCTTTTCTGAGGGATTGCCGCTTGGCTGCCGTTGGTTTCACTGAACACTTTGTAGCTTTGCACTTCGTGGGGTTCTCTCCAGGGAGGTGTTCACTGTCTCCCCCTCAAAATGATAGAAAGCCCATGGGGACAGGGCAGTTTCTACTTTCAGTCCCTACTTTCCCTAGTGATTTCTATCTAGTGCTGCACTCTGTGCACTGCCTGCCAGTCTCCCCTCTCATGCTTACTGTGGCCACGGGGCTCCTGCAGCTAAGCTCTTTTAGAGGCATAATTAGAGTGCCCTGGCAGTGCTGTCTTTATTTTCACTTTAGGCAGCTGCAGGCCCTGTCTTTGCGCTCCTTATGCCGGGGCAAATGGTGCCAGACGCGAGCCGCTTACGGATGCCTCATCAAGTGGGGGCATGGCGTAGTTAGTGCCCGGTCATACCTGAAGGGGCAAGGCGCATTCTTTCTGTCGATGGCGCTGCTTCTTGCCACGTTCCCTTCTCCACGCTGCCCTCCTCACACACTCCCTCAGCAGGCGGGCAGGAAGGTCTGGGGTCACCTTCTAGGTGGGCGCTGTGCCGGCTTCCACGGGGCAGGATGCGGCGGCAGCAGGGACCCCGATCTCCTCCTTAGGGCAGGCAATAGCGGCAGTGCTCTTGCAGAGCTGTCCTCCCCTTATTCCACGACTGATGGCCGCAGATAGCACGGCGTTTGGGGTCTAGAACTCTCGTCGCCCTAGGCCCACATGCTACTAAATAAATGACAAAGACACTAAGGGGCCGATTCCGATCTCGGCCGGTAGGGCACCGAATCGGATTCGGCTTAACCGGATCCGATTTGGAGCCCTCTTTCCCGACCGATTCGTACGTGCGTCCGGCCGAGCGAGTACGATGCGAGCGCACGTGAAATCGCCGACCGACTTGTTTGCGGGTCCGAAGCGCTCCGACCGACTCGCACGGACACGACGCGCACCGCGCGATGGAGACGTTCCCCGGCCGGGCAAGTACGATGCGCGCTGCGAGCAGTCCGACCGACTCGCGCCGTCCGGCTCGAAAGAGCAGTCGGAGCCGCACTTTGGGGGTCCGTGTCGGACCCCCCTGTATGCGTAGCCGCGTGAGTCGCACACAGGGGGGACCCATGGGTCCCCCCTACCTGTGCATGTATGCCGCGAGTCGCTTCGAGGCGTACCCGCTGTAGGGGGCACCCGTGTTCGCCTCGCACCCATTGGGTCAATGGGAGCCCGCGTACGCGTTGTACGTCCGGCTCCCATTGACTCAATGGGAGTCCGACCGACTCGAGTCCGATTGCATGCGTGCGCATCGTACTCGTTCGGTCGGACTGCCAGAGTCCGATTCGGTCGGAAATCTCTCCGGGTCCGGCTCGGTCGGAGAGATTTCCGGCCTGAATCGGAATTGGCCCCTCAGTGTGTAGTTACTAAACTGGCCTCGAGCACGTGCACCCGGGTCCTTTTATTGGCAGGGTCACGTCACTCGTGACTCCTCTGGTGGATGGGTGTGCGGTGAAAGTGTGTCCAGTCCTGGCAAACTAAGTGCCTGCTGGGACACTAGAACGTGTCCAGCACAACACTACAGGTGACAATACATATAGCTACTACGGTTACTCATGGTGAGAGTTACCTAGTTACAAACTACATAGTCATTATCGATTACAAATTTAGAAAAGTTAAAGCGATTAAGGTTACTCAAATACCTATTACATATTTACAGAGTTAAAGCAGAAAGATCGCTATAACTCTCGAGAGTGTACTGTAACAGTAAGGGCCACGCCATTAAATGTGAGGGCATATGCCTGGTGTGGAGCTTGGCGAGGAGTGATTACTGAGAAAAATGTCTTTGAAAAAGAAGAGTTTTGAGGTCTATTTTGAAGATCTGGAACGAGGTGTTGGTGAAAAGGTTTGGAGGTAGCGAGTTCCAAATTCAAGTAGCATTACCTGAGAAAGATTGCACCATACACCTTTCCCTTTGAAAGTTGGAGGTTTGAGCAGCAGATTTTCAGCATTTCCTGACGGTCTAGAGCCACCTGATATCTTGAGTTTGTTTGCTAGGTAGCGAGGGGTGGAAGTGTAAATGGCTTTTTGTGTGATACAAGCAGTCTTATATATAGTTCTAGCTTCAACATGAAGCATATGGTCATTTCTTTTGGCCCTGTAGATGAAACGTGCAGCCGAGTGAGGGATGGATTTTAAAGGAGATAAGTGGGTCTTGGGGAGGCCTGCAAGGAGAAAATTATGGTAGTCCAGTCTTGAGAGTACCAAAGATTGGACAAGAGTTTTTAGGTCTTGCTCAGGAATGTAACATCAGATCCCCCAGAGAAGGCGCAGTTGGAAGCGTGCATACTTGGCCATGGTGTTGATTTGGGATTAGAGGGTAAGTCTTTTGTCCACGATGACACATAGGGATTTGGCACAGCCAACAATGGTAGGTTTACTGTTAAGAATATGCAGATTATCCATCCATGATTGAAGAGGAGGTGGAGAGTTTGAGGTAGACATAAGAAGGAAATTCGGCTTTAGAGGGATTCAGTTTCAGGTGGTGAAACATCATCCTTTCCTGTATGGAGTTGAGAGTGGTGGCGAGAAGTGAGATGTCGTGTGCGGAGGACACCTTGAGGTAAAGTTGGGTGTCGTCAGCATAGAGGTGATAGAGGATACCGATCTCTTTTAAAAGGTCCCCTAGTGATTCAATATAAAGATTAAATAGGGCCGGAGCAAGGATAGAGCCTTTAGGGCCACCTTGATTCACAACCTGTGGAGTTGAGAGACAGTTTTCAATTTTAATCATCTGAGATCTCCCTATAAGATAAGATTCAAACCACTTAAATACTATGCCTTCAATTTCCATTCCTTGTTTTAGTGTGTTAAGAAGTGTGTGATGGTTTACAGTATCAAAGGCTGCAGAAAGGTCAAGAAGGATCAGGAGGCAGGAGCTTCCAGAGTCTAGGACTCGAAAGGCATCATTGATAATCTGTAGCAGTGCTGTTTCGGTACCGCAGCCTTGACTGAAGCCGGATTGAAATTCATCTAGAAGATTGTTGTGCTTGATGTGGTGGATGAGTTGATCTTCTACTCATCTTTTAGGGATTTTGTCGAGGAAAGGGAGGTTGGTGATGGGGCGGAAGTTGTTATGGTCATTCACGTCAGTGGAGGGTTTCTTTAGTAGTGGGGTCACCTGACCAGTTTTGAGGGCATCAGGAAAGGATCCTTGGCTGAGAAAGATGTTAACCTGATTTGTCCAGTAGGGGTGCATGTGGGTGTAGAGGTCTATTGCAATGTCTCTTGGGATAGGGTCTAAAGAATGGTTTCGTAGGCTTGGTTTTCAAGATGTTCTTGAGGAGGGCTTCTTCAGTGATGATGTCAAAACTGTGCCAGGAGCCTTTCGATTTGCATACCTCATGTGGGGTTGGATGGGAATCATGATCAAGGAGCGATCTAACTTTTGCATTGAAGAATTGTACAACTTCTTCTGCTTTCTTGGGTGGGTCGTCAAATTTGGTGGTTGAAGATGAGGAGGGTTGCTGGTGGTTTTGATTAGGTCAAAGAGTTTCTTTGGTCTGTTCTTTACAGAGTCGAGGAGGGTTCTAAAGTGATTTAATTCTTTGCTAATGATATGTTTGTGATAATGCAATTTTGCATATAGGAGGTATGAGAGATTATTGACAGGATTCTTAGATCTTTCTTTTCGTTTTAGTTGGCCCAGGATTACAACACGAGACAGGTGAAGTGAGAAAGGGATGAGGAAGTGGTCGGACCAGTCTACTGGTATAGGATCATCTAGTGTGAGCAGGTCATCTTTGGAAATAATAAGGTCAAGCTCCTGGAGTGTGTTGGTTTAGAGTTGTGTTGTATAAGATCATTTCTGGAGAGAAATGTGACAAGCTGGTTGGCAGCCGAGTCTTCCGAGGTGCCCCAGTGAAGATTAAAGTCTCCTAGAAAGATCAGTTTATCTCTTTGTGAAGACTGGTCACTTGCAAAGTCAATGAATTCCTCAGTAAAGGCGGAGTACTCACCTGGTGGGTGGTAAATGGCATTAATCCGGATAGGGGGGTTGTGCTGCACATAAAGTTCCAGAGCAAGGCATACGACTGGAGAGAAAGAGCTACTGGGTAGGTACCTGCATTGAAGGGAGTTTCTGAAGATGGCAACGACCCCTCCCCTAACTCTACCTAGCCTATCATTCCTGATAATAGAATAATTAGGGGGGAGAGGAAGATCGAGAATGATGTGAGAAGTGTCATTGAACCAGGTCTCAGTGAGGATTAGTAGGTCAAAGTTGTAGTGAGTGATGGTATCTGAGATTTCCAGTTTGTGTTTCGTTGCAGACCTGCAGTTGTAAAGCATACAACGCAGCTCTGAGGTGACTGTTTTGGTGTAGGGGGAGTCAGGGCTTTTGGTGATGATAGGAATGATGTTCCTATAGGTCGGTGCCTGGGTTGTAAGTGGCTGGCTTTTGGTTCGTGGTAGGTATAGTGCATTGTTTTGTGTTGTCTGGAGAGGATATGTGGGGGAGGTAGAGGTGTTATAGCTAGCAAGTAAATTAGTAATTTCAGTTTCGGGGAGATTGTGCGCAGCTCTTTTGGGGCGTGAGAGAAGAGCACTCCTCGGGACTGAGTGTTTGGGGTATTGTGTTCCCACCAAAGGGAAGAAGGAGTCAAATATACTGGACAATTTGGAGCATAAGTGGGAGATAGTGCCTTCAAGCTGGGAGATTGTGGAGTTGAGGTGGCCTAGTTTTTTTTTAGGGTTTGCAGACCTATGCATGGAATGTTATGATGCTCGGTAGGGGCAGAGGGTTCTAAGGACAGTTCTTCTTGAAAGGAAGAGTGGGGATGGGGGGAGGTAAGGTGACAAGGGGGGTATTAGATTGTGGGTTGGAGGATGCAAAGTCATGTGGTGTTGGTTAGAGAAAGGTGTGGGTGCTGCTGTGGCGTAAACCATAGTCCTTCTTTGTTCTTTATCTGCTGCTTTTCTGGAGTTTTCATCAATTGAGGTCTACCCGTGCACAGCACTTCTGGAGTACTTTTGAACTGGAGTCTTCACTAATGCTGTCTTGGTACTATAGCTACTGATGTTGCAATAAAATTAGACTCTGCTCACAATAGCGGTGGAAATCTGGGTTGGGGTACCAACTCCAGTTTGTTCCCAAAACGGGATGGTGATGCAGTCCTGCCAAGAAGCAGGATGCCACCATGTGTCACACAATATCAGCTCCCTTCACATGGTAATCCAGTGAGGAGCTAATGTCACATGGGGGATCTAAAGGTGAGCTGGAACCCTCTGAATAGCTGAATAGGATGGGTTACCAGCTGACGACCATTATGAGTGTTAAAACACCCCAACACATGGGTAGGGGACTGAGAAACTTTTTTATTGCGGGGGGGGAGATGGTAGAAGTGTCTCACAAGCAGGCCCTGCGCCCTCCTCTCAAACGTAGAAAAATGTTTAGAGGTTGGCAGGTCTGTGATGTTTTGGGCAAAACTCAAATCTTTCTTCCCTGGATTTGTGGTTGAGGAAATGTGAGATAATCTCAGAAGCGAATAGGACAAATGCATTATTTGAGCATGTGCAAATGGGGAGTAACATGCGTTATTTGCATGTTATTCGCCATTTCTGCATGATTGTGCCAAATTGCACACCCATTAATTAGGAAATTCCACACAGTATTACATTTAATGATATAAAGTGCATAAAAGTCGATAAAAATCCTCAAATAAGTGAAAATAATAGCAGTCAAAGAAGGAGATTTAAGAATGGCTTCAAATCAGCAAGTGTTACAGCAAACAAATGATGGACAGAATGCTGACAATGCAAACATTCTCCCCCAGTCAAAAGATCTGGGTTAAATCCATCGTTCTTTTGCCCACTACACCACCCCAGTTTGGACCCAGCCATATGCAAATCAGTCTTGACCCTGTGCCCCATGGGAACAGTCCAGACCGAACTGCCAGGCCAGGTCCTCCCTGGACCGGAAACAAGCATCCTGGGACCGGTTTCAGGGTATGTCACCCTTCTTCAGCCAGGCTAGCTTGAATCCAGTGGCACAGTGAGCAAGGGACCAACGTCTGGGCATACCCATCCCACTAGGGCGAAAAGTGTTACAGCAAACAAATGATGGACGGAATGCTGACAATGCAAACATTCTCCCCCAGTCAAAAGATCTGGGTTAAATACATTGTTCTTTTGCCCACTACGCCACACCAGTTTGGACCCAGCCATATGCAAATCAGTCTTGACCCTGTGCCCCATGGGAACAGTCAAGACCGAACTGCCAGGCCAGGTCCTCCCTGGACCAGAAACAAGCATCCTGGGACCAGTTTCAGGGTATGTCACCCTTCTTCAGCCAGGCTAGCTTGAATCCAGTGGCACAGTGAGCAAGGGACCCACGTCTGGGCATACCCATCCCACTTAGGGCGAAAAGTGTTACAGCAAACAAATGATGGACGGAATGCTGACAATGCAAACATTCTCCCCCAGTCAAAAGATCTGGGTTAAATCCATCGTTCTTTTGCCCACTACGCCACCCCAGTTTGGACCCAGCCATATGCAAATCAGTCTTGACCCTGTGCCCCATGGGAACAGTCCAGACCGAACTGCCAGGCCAGGTCCTCCTGGACCGGAAACAAGCATCCTGGGACCGGTTTCAGGGTATGTCACCCTTCTTCAGCCAGGCTAGCTTGAATCCAGGGGCACAGTGAGCAAGGGACCCACGTCTGGGCATACCCATCCCACTTAGGGTGCAAAGTGTTACAGCAAACAAATGATGGACGGAATGCTGACAATGCAAACATTCTCCCCCAGTCAAAAGATCTGGGTTAAATCCATCGTTCTTTTGCCCACTACGCCACCCCAGTTTGGACCCAGCCATATGCAAATCAGTCTTGACCCTGTGCCCCATGGGAACAGTCCAGACCGAACTGCCAGGCCAGGTCCTGCCTGGACCGGAAACAAGCATCCTGGGACCGGTTTCAGGGTATGTCACCCTTCTTCAGCCAGGCTAGCTTGAATCCAGTGGCACAGTGAGCAAGTGGCATCCCTTGATGGTGCTCCTGCTATCATGTACTCTGCCATGGAGATCCTGGCCATCATTTTTTAAATACAATACAAATAGATTTATTGGCATCGGGGACGGCTGCTCCCTTACTTTATGGTAGGTGAAGCACCACTGTTCCCGATAGCCACCACTGTGAAACAATAACACTAATGGCCTAAACCCAGTGCTTAATTTGTATAAAAATAAGTGCCAGGGCCCTCATTAGGAGGCCGCTGCAGCCTGCATCACCCAATGCCCCTGCCAGTGTTGCCAAGGGCAGTACCAACACAACTACTATCACGCTCCTACAAGTGTGACAGTTCAGACTATTCCAGGCTCTCAAAGCTGTAAGAGTGGCTTGGGTGGCAAGTATTAGTCATTTTTTATGTATAGTGAATTAATAAACAACAGATGTTGTGCATATCTCTAAATTAGATCAACAGCACCACCATATGACAGACTGTCAAAAGTGCCGATGTTGACAATTAAGTGGCGGTGCCGAGGGTTCACTGATAGAATATCGATGTAACAAACATCGAAGTTCAAAATAGCAAAAAAAAATATAGACTGCAAAAATATTGACTCCAATACCTTAACAGGTAAGTACAAAAATATCGAATCAAAAATATCTAGGTAAAAAATATAGATGTAAATAATATCGATTTAAAAATATATATAAAATAAAATAATGTATAGTAAATATATTAAATATTAATATTATTTTTAACAAAATAAAATAAACTTTACATACATTTTAACTAAATGTAACAAATACACTTAATTTAAAAAATATAAACACACAAACATAATTTTATTTACATATACATATATATACTTAAAAATAATGTATTAATTATTATCTTTATTTAATTTTTAAACTTTAAAATTATATAAAAATAATATATATATATATATCAATAATTTAAAATAAAAAAACATTCTACAATAAATTAAAACATTTAACTATTAAAAAAAAATTCATCTTACATTTCCCAATACAATAAGTGCAACAGTAGGGAAAGTGTTGGATATTGCGAAATAATTAAATTTACTATTCCATCTCCAGTGAGTGCAACAGTAGGGAAAGTGTTGGATAGCGGAGGTGTAAAAATTACTATTCCCACTCCAGTGATAGCAACAGTAGGGAAAATGTTGCATAGTAGAGGGGAAAAAATTACTATTCCCACTCCAAAGAGTGCAACAGTAGGGAAAGTGTTGGAAAGCGGAGGGGTAAAAATTACTATTCCCACTCCAGTGAGTGCAAAAGTAGGGTAAGTGTTGGATAGCGGAGAAATTAAATTTACTATTCCAACTCCTGTGACTGCAACAGTAGGGAAAAAGTTGGATAGCGGAGGGGTAAAAATTACTATTCCCACTCTAATGAGTGCAACATTAGGGAAAGTGTTGGATAGTGGAGGGGCAAAAATTACTATTCCCACTCCAAAGAGTGCAACAGTAGGGAAAGTGTTTGATAGTGGAGGGGTAAAAATTACTATTCCCACTGCAGTGACTGCAAAAGTAGTGTAAGTGTTGGATAGCAGAGTAATTAAATTTACTATTCCAACTCCAGTGAGTGCAACAGTAGGGAAAATGTTGGATATCGGAGGGGTACAAATTATTATTCCCACTCCAGTGAGTGCAACAGTAGGGAAAGGGTTGGATAACGGAGGGGCAAAAATTACTATTCCCACTCCAGTGAATGCAACAGTAGGGAAAGTGTTGGATAGCAGAGGGGTAAAAATTACTATTCCCACTCCAGTGAGTGCAACAGTAGGCAAATTGCTAGACAGCGGAGGGGTAAAAATTACTATTTCCACTCCAGTGAATGCAACAGTAGGGAAAGTGCGGGATAGCGGAGAGGTAAAAATTACTATTCCTACTCTAGTGATTGCAACATTAGGGAAAGTGTTGGATAGCAGAGAAACAAAAATTACTAATAACACAAACTATAGAATTTTTTTTACAAAACTTTAAAAATCATAAAAATAAATAAACAATATTTTAAAAATATTAAATAAAATATATTAAACATATAAAAAGAACACATATTATAATATTAAGTACATATAACAAAAACCTACAAATAATATATAAAATAAATTATTAAATACATTTATAAACAATAATTATTTAAAAGTAGCAAATATTAACAAACCCAAAAATTATTTAAAACATACATTTATTAATTTTATTTCCTACCCTATAACTCCACACCAATAACAAAACACTTCAACATTTTTAATTACATTTATTTCCATAATTAACATAATTAATAATCAATTTAAAAAATCTTATTAATAAAAAAATAATAATAGACATTCATTGAGTACACATGCTTTAACACTATAATATCCACTACGCACACCTAAATTAAACTATAAAATAATAAAACACAATTAAATATTATTTTTAAAAGAAAAACTATTAAAATTACCAACTAATAATTAAATACTTAAAAATGTATTTAATACCCACCTTTACCCTTTTAAAAGTAAAAACAACACACACAAAAACAATTACACAAAATAAATCTCAAATAATAAACATTAATTAACTATATAATAATTAATTAAACACAAAATACTTACCACCCTTTACTCCTATAAACACCACATTCACCTAAAAGAAATTACACAATTACCATAATTAATTGCTAATTAATTAATTAAAATTAATTAACAACTAATTATTAATTCATCAATTAAAAATAAATTACTTCCCACCCTTCCCACCCTTTACACCTATAAACACCACAACACACACCTAAAATTAATTACACAATTACCATAATTAATTACCAATTAACTAATTAAAATTAGTTAACAACCAATTATTAATAATTAATAATAAATTACTTTACCCATTTAACACTATAACATCTCAATTAAACAAATAATAATAAATAAAAAATATTTAATACATTAAATATAATTAAATTACTTCCCACCCTATTCCCCTATAAACCCACAACCCGCTATGGAACTAAAAGCACACAAATCAAATAAAAAAAATTAATAAACTACTAAATATTTGACACATATATTAAAAATAGAAAATAATCTTATACAAAAAAAATACATCACATACATATAAAATATATACTAAAATACATAGCATTAATTAAAAAAATCGACATTTTTAACAACTATGGGGCTCATTACGATGGCGGGCGGAAGCACCACCGCCGTGCTGGCGGATGCAAAAAGCACCAGTTACCGCCGGCACGCAGCAGTCCACACGCCCGTCCAATTACGATGCGAAAAGTATGCCAAACACCGCCGGCAAGCCAGCAACACCGTCCGCCATCAAAGTGCGCCCGTACACGTAGCGGCGCAGCCCAACTGACACACACCGTCCGACTAAATCACGTCCCGCCCGGCGTATAAATTACGATGCCGCAAACAAACGGCTCCCACGGCTAAGAGACACCGTACGACAAACCGAAGCGGTAACACGGACGCCGAGCACGGACAACGAAGAAGCGGCACCCCGAGCATGAATCCAGCACTGCAGGCCCTTCCCATGCTTCTGCTGATGCACCACCAAGGACGCAACGTACCACGGAGACGCAGGTAGGCACACACACAACAAGTGCACGCAAACAGCGCACACAGTGCAAGGGCGGAAAAAGCGGACAACCCCCACCAGCGCGTGTACACTACACATCCACCATTGCATCCACATATGACACACAGGCCAAATCGTAACATCGCGGAACACATGTGTACACACCACCTGGGACTAGGAACCAACCACCCCGTCACGGCCCCAAAGCGCCGATGACGCCGCCACACATGCGCACAACGCAGAGGCCAACCGCAGCGCCATGCATGCGTCGCACACAGACACAGGGACACAACCAAGCAGCACACACATCAGCCCCACCCCGAACGCACATGACACGTGACAGGCCTGCCACAGACATGTCCCCAACGCCCAATTCACGGACAACACCCAACGCCACACAACCGACGCACACATGTCAGTGAAGTCACGCAACAGCAGGACACACCCCAGTGTAACAAACATGGCGTAGCACACAGCGGCGGCAACACCAACTAGGAGAAGCAGGGCCCCTTCGGGAAGAGGAACGCCAGTACCACACTGAAACACCCATACCACCCTGCACATATGAACAAGACATATAAAACGGAACACCAAAGAGCCCGGGGACCGACAACAGGTGGCCCAAGAATAACATTCACACACAAGGCCCAACGCAGAGCGGAAAGGCAGCCTGCCGCCCACAGAAGGGAGAGCAGACAGCACTGAATGACCTTCCATTCCAACTCCGAAACCACAGCCCTACGACAGAAGCCGGTGAATACAGCCATTGTCCAAGAATAGACCAACACAGGCATGCCGAGGAGACCGACCACAGGGCAGATAGCGCATATCACAGAAGCACACAACGGACGGGGAAGAAAGAAGAAAACACTCCCCCATGTCGGCCACATGCAAGTTAATTGGAAGGAGTCACACATCACTGACCTTGAACTGTCTGAGAAGCATGTGGGATGAGGGCCCGTGTCCTCCAAACAAGCCAACAGAACACAAGTCCTGTCTCCCTACGACTACACAGAGCTCACAGCAACCTCGGAGCGTGCACATTGCAGACTGCACACACAGCCGGAGCACGCCACCACAACGCACCGCTGCGAAATGGCAACCGCAACACACCTACCCAACTACGCCGAACAGCTCAAGCTGTACAAAACCAACCTGTTTCATACATTGGGATGCGATCTCCTGTCCCTGCTGAACGTAAGTTACCGACTGACTTACCGCATCACATTGTTCAGCTGCGTCATGCCCGTCTTCTACTGTCGGAGGTGTCCCTACCAGCATCCCGTGGAGATATGCCTCTCCAACCCGGCATGTCTGAAGGCGGACCTGCTACCACTACTCCTCCCTCTGGACGCACACGACAGGGCCTGCTCTGCCTATGGGGGCATGGCGTATGTGGCCAACATCGCACCCGCACTGAAATGGGACCACTGTGCCTCCACACGACGGATCATCGAGAACAGCTACATCGAATGTCACCCAGCATGCCCCATCATGGTCCTCCAAGGGACAACTTACGAACAACACCTTGACAGCCACCATCCGCTACATTGGCTGGCAAACATGTACACCACCAATGACATGGAAGCCCTGCTGGACGGCATCGCATACCTGACAACCTGTAAATACGTCGGACCACAACGCAGGTTCCCCGAGTGACCTATGATGTCCAACCCCGCACCCATGCTTAGCTTCCGCACGGACTGGCCAGTCACCACCACAACAGCCATACCAAACGACCGGCAACTGTAACCACACCATCAACGACATCGCCATGACATCGGATATGACCGGGACATGCACACTGTTCCCCATCACATCCAGGAACACCGCATGCATCGTGGGAGGCAGTGGCATGGGCTCTGTGTATCGCACCCACATGGACGGAACTGCACGAACAACCAGGACACGACATGGATCCAGCGCACATGGACACACACACCGCTCAGTGGACATGAATAGGTCGCCTGGAGTCTGTGGGTGCTGCACCCCTCCCACCCCCGCCCCGGGAATCCCATACCAGGACCTTTGCATGGACGACAAGTGCATACAACAACAACACGACCCCAGTGACTGTGACATGTCCAGTAACCACCACATTGCAACAACAAGTGGCACGCCGCTGCATGCACGCAAGCACATGCCCTGATGTCATCTCACATGCACGCGTGCATGAGGAACAACCGCAGCAAACCTGTCACATGGAACTGAGATGGACTGTGCCCATGATGCCAAGCGGTCTGGTAGGCTACATGTATACCGTCTGTGTCAAAGTCCGCAGCTCCGCAGCTATACGTAAATGTACATTAGCACAGCCTTGGCCAAGCAGATGTCACTCTGAAGCCCACATCCCACATGCAACAGCCAATCACATGTAACCCCACACCCTATCCCATTTGCAATCATGCTCAGTATATCCTCAACATGTATTCCGCTGCCAGTAGTGTCCACTATACTGCATCACAGAGGACAGAAGACTCAATATAATGTTTGAAACCAAAACTGTCTCCGCTGACTCATTTCACAAGTACGAATGAGAGAGGATGAGAGTATGTGAAGTACACGGCAGTCGTGACATGACCATGTAGTCCACTGGTATTGGATGTCAACGCAAATGAGTAGCACAACTGTGGAAGACACACATGTGTCGTGTGAAGTCGTATGGACGCAGTGCTTAGGTGGGTGGGTGTGACGGGTAGATGCGCACATGCCAAGTTGGAGCACGCCGTGTCGGGAGGGGTCATGAACAGTACACCACCGCTTCCCTGGGCATTGTGAGAGGACACCTGTCGGGGGGAGTGAACACGTGTGTGCACAGCAGCCGGGCACACGTACAAAGCGGTACCAGGCGCACCTCAGCCCACCCTCTGTGGACAAGCTGGATCCTGTTGTGCGCCCGCCATGCCCCTTGACAAGGCACACACAGCCCCAGTCGACCAGGTGTAACCCCAACATAGTCAATCCGCACAGGCGATACAGGGCACGGGATGGCAGTGGAGCATGGTGTGTGAGAGGTCTCCTCGCGCTCCTCCTGGTCATATCACGCAGGCAATAGAACCTCAACGTCTAGCATGGCACAAGTCAAATGGAAGTGTAGGGGACGCACCACAGCACGAGCAGCACTGACGTCACGGGAGGTGGCTCGCACCATCCCATCCATTGCCCATCATACCAACCACGCCACATGCCATTGCGACTAAGTGCAAGCGCGTGCGCCACCACCCCCGAGCCCTCCCCAGAGAGGCCAAAGAGTGAATGTGTGGGCCATCAGCCACAGACGGACGCGGCATGGCCGCAAGGGCAGCCACAGCCACTGGGTGTCGCAGGTGGCGGATCCGGAAGGCGAAGACTGTGATGCATAGTCCATGCAGGCCGGGTCTCCATTTGGGGCACCACGCAGGTGGACGGCGTCCCGCCACACATCATACCCTGAGACAGCCCACTCGTGCAACTGGACCCACACATACACTCCTTGCCCTCTCTGGTGCGAGCTTGGGGCTGCCTGTGCAAGCGCTAGCCTCGCAGGTGAGCATGCATATTGGGGGAGCGAGGGGAGGACATGAGGGCTGGGGCGAAGATGACTGTATCACTGTCAGTTAGTACAAGGGATGACCCAGATGTGGAAAGGAAGAGACGTGTCCCGTGTGTACTGCAACTAGTCGCCAATCCAACTACCCCCCATGTCCGGAATGTAAGCCCGCACCTAGGCCCGCCCATCCGCCACATCGAACATACCACCAGCACGACAACCTTCCCATTCGAAACACTGACTGGGGGTGGCGACCAGTGAACAATCATGTGTAGCCTACCCACGCGTACATGTGGGCCCTCCATGATCCATGTCACCTGCGGCAAAGTCATGACATGCGCAATGAGGGAAGTGAGGAGAGCTGTCCGCCCCACGCACAGAAGGTGCATCAGCTCCACAGACCCAGCAGCGAGTCCAGCAGGGGTCACATGTGCAGGGGCAGCTGTGCCTGGTGTGAAGGCACATGCATATAGACAGCACATCGACCAATGTGTAGTCTGCCCACATCCACAGTCCATCATCATGCGGACATAGGAATTGAACACAGGGCAACACATCTTAGTTGGTGCACCCACCGTGACCAACAATGCGCAATCATCGACGTACCCGCCCTGTGCATGGCCCCCCACCCAACGGAGGCACATCCAGTGCCACCATCCCACACACACAAGCCTTCCACGGAACATGCTGTGTCCAATGGTCAGTACAGAGTCAGCGCCCATCTGGTGGATCCTGAACAGGAGACACATGCACACACATGCCAGCTCCCACTATGTACGTCTGCCACCTGGCACGTGCAATGTAACCTCTCACCTGTGACGTGTGACTGCAAGCACACAGCCGTCTTGGCATGGGGCTGTCAATGTGGACACCTGTCAATGTTTCGGGAGGTGTGATCCGTACAGTGCTGTACATAGGGTGCAGTGCTGACACCTACTACTGTCTCATATCCCCTCGTGCCACAGGTCCCACTTGTTTTGGCCGCTCAGCCTGTGCCCACATCGTCGTCGTCGTGTGCCATACTCATCCAGCCTCGGAAGCAGTTCCATGCTCAGCAGACACTCATGTTGCCGTGGCGTTGCCGCTTGACGAATATGCAGTCAGTCCCCATCAGCACGCCCCGCAAGTCATTGGGGCCTAGATCCCCATGTGCATGCACATGGCAGTGGTATGTCTCACTAGCCATTGCCATTGTTGGGAGACCTGTGTAAGTGTATTGTGGCCGTGCCGTCCCAGCTTTACAGCTGGGCTGTGGCTCATGTGCTTGCTCAGTCATGTCAGTGATGTGTATGCGAAATTGCTATGTGTTGTGTTGCTTTGACATGTGTCCTCTGCCATTTTCCCTAGGCGGAGACCGAACATTGACCGCCCATACCAATTGCTGGTGGACATGGACGATACAGAGGTTATTAGGAAGTTTCGGCTGGACAGGCCAACCCTGCATCGACTGTGTGCCATGTTAGAACCCCATCTCCGTCCCCGCAGGGTGTATCCGACTGCTATCACCCCCACGGCTAAGGTGATGGCCGCCATGCATTTCTTCGCCACTGGGTCATTCCAGCACACAGTGGGCAGTGGAGGAGGGATGTCCCAGCCCATGTTCAGCAAGGTGCTGAGGGATGTACTGGCAGCCATGATGCTGTACCGAAACAGGTACATCCGCTTCCCCAGGGCTCGTGAATTGGCGGCAGTGAAGGGTGCATTCTATGCCCTTGGCAGAATCCCACACGTCGTTGGAGCCATTGACTGCACACATGTTGGCCTTGTTCCACCACAGGCCACTGAGCACCTGTACCGCAACAGGAAGCACACGCACTCCCTGAATGTGCAAGTGGTGTGCCTTGCGGACATGGTGATCACCCACGTGTGTGCAAAGTTCCCAGGCTCGGCCCATGACGCACACATAATGCGCAACAGCATCTTGCCACGACTGATGGCCAATCTGCAACAGGATCGTGGCTGTATTGTCGGTGAGTATGTGGAGTGGTGTAGCGTGCTGGTTGTGCGATGCTGTCCCCTGTCCAGTTGGAATAGCAACGGTTCTCTGTGTCCCTCACACCCAGGTGACTCTGCGTACCCGAATGGGGCATGGCTGCTCAGTCCATTGAGGAATCCTCGCACCCCAGCAGACGATCGCTACAATGAGGCACATGGGAGGACCAGACGTGTGGTCGAGCGTACCTTTGGCCTCCTCAAGTCCAGGTTCAGGTGCCTGGACCGCACCGGGGTGCACTGGCGTACTCCCCACAGAAGGTGTGCCAGATAGTGGTGGCGTGCTGCATGCTGCACAATCTGGCCATTCGGAAGCAGATCCCCCTCATTGTGGATGACGGAGATCAACCAGGGCCCCAGCCCGCAGACCAGGACAGCTCGAGTGAGGAGGACAGCGGAGAGGAGGAAGCTGGGAATGTGCGGCAGCAGCTCATCGCCCGCTACTTCACTTGACGGTGAGTGTCCATGTACGACGGCTGATGTGGCTGTATCTGTGCAGGTGTGTGTGTGCTGTGTCAGGGTGGCCGTTTGTTCACTGCGTGCTGTGTGTCAACGCTCCATGGCCAGGGTAGTATGCCACTGTTGGTGGCTGTGGCATTGTGCCCTATTGCTCTGTGCGATGTGTGTACATTGCTTGTAGTTGTTGACATGTACTGTGTGATGGGTGTGTGACACACTCATTGAATGTGCTCCTGTTCTGTCTCCCACCCCTAGGTCCCTACAGGCCCTCCGGATTCCATTGCCATGCCACGCATCAGGTGCCTTTCCGCCCAAGGTGGCCGTTGTATTCCGTACAAATAAAACACAGGGCACAAACAGCAGTTTGTGTAAGAGGTGCATTTATTTCAAACTGTGACATGTGATTGTGTGTAAGGTGATGACAAAAGTGGTGCGTGCAGTGACAATGAGCTGTCGGTCATGGCTGCGTGATGCTCAGGGTGTACCCACTGGTTCTATGTCCATAGTCCAACACACACATGCCATCCAGATGGCTGTGTGGAGTGGGATCGTAGTCCAAGTCAATGCAGTGGGTGATCAAGGAAGGCTGGCTGGCTGCCTCACTTGCGTTTGGAGCGTGCGAAGTCCTCCCGGGAGATCGGTTTCCACTTCGGACGGCCCCTTCCACGTTTGCGAGGGGGGTGCCTGCTTGCGACATGCTGGTGGTTGAGGTGTGCTCACTGGCTGTGGACGCAGGGGAACTGGACACTGCTGCTCGACCCTGCGCCCCGGCAGGTGGTGGCGGAGGGGAGCTGCTGTCCCTGGCTGTGTCCTCACCGCCACCACCAGCTGGCCCATGAGGTCCACGAGTTGACCTATACGGGCGTCCATGGACCTCAGCACCCCCAGCACCTCCCGCGTGTCTGAAGCAGACCTGACCCATTGTTCTTGGGCCTCTTCATAGGCCCCAAGGACTCTGGCCATTTGAGGCAGGGCATGGCTCCCAGGGGAGACTTGCGTTTCCCTGACCCTGCTCCTCCTACCAGTTCTGCTGCCACCGGCCTGCCCACTAGCCACATTGCTCACCACGGTCCTCGCTGTGGCACCCAGGGTGGATCCAGTCGGCCGGGCCACCACCTGCGCTGGGGCTGGTGCCAGCGAAGACGTGGTGGTGGTGGCGGCGGTGGTGGTCGGTGCGGCGATGGTGGCGGTTGCGGCAGTGGTAGTGGCCGCAATGACCGTGGGTGTGGCCGCAATGACCGTGGGTGTGGCCGCAACGACAGTGGCAGCAGGGGGCTGGGAATGTTCAGCAGCCCTGGATGATGGGTTGGTGGGTAGGAGGGGTCCTGGGGAGCGGCTGGGCCCTGCCACACCAGATGGGCCTGCTTGGTGGTCCGTGTCCGAAGAGGAGGTGAGATCCTCCACATCCGTGTGTCCTCGTTGGGGGCTTGTGGGCTGGCTGTGCTGGCTGCTGTCTCCATCCCCAGCATCCGGCAGTTCGTCACCTGTGGAGAGAATGAGATTTGTTATTGTGTTGCACCTGGCGAAGTATGTATTTGTCGTCTGACATTGACAGTTCGTGCAATCTCGTACATGGGTTTCCCGGAGGCGTGTGTGTGGCTGTAGCATTTGTAGTTGTGTGTGCTTGGCAATGGGACTGTGTGCTGTGCACATGTGGCATGGGACGGATTGGCCATGCCGATGGGTGTGTTGCTGTGCCCCTACTTATTGTGACTCTGGTGTATGCGGGCTCCTGGCCCATCCTGGGTCTGGTTTGTACTTTGCTTTTGGTGTTCAGATGGGACGCTTAGGAACGCATATGGCAACATGGGGGCCATGCCCCAGATTCGCATTTGGGTGGGAATATGCTTTTGGGGTTCAAATGGAACGCTTAGGAACGCATATGGCAACATGGGGGCCATGCCCCAGATTCGCATTTGGGAGGGAATATGCTTTTGGGGTTCAAATGGAACGCTTAGGAACGCATATGGCAACATGGGGGCCATGCCCCAGATTCGCATTTGGGAGGGAATATGCTTTTGGGGTACATGCTGTGAGCCATGGGTGCCGAACGTGACATGTGTTGTGGCAGCATGACAGTGCATGGTTTGAGGTGTGTGCATGCTTGACATGGCCTGCATATTTGCTGTCTGTTGTGATTACTGGACATGGCATTGGACGCATCGTTATGAGTGAGTGATGGTTGTGTGTGAAAGCCAACGTATTGCAGTTGTCCCATCTCCTTGGTGTGCGTGCTGCCCTGTGCCATGTGCATCACTGCAGTGCTCGTGGGGGGGTGTGGCCCATGTTGTGTGTTGTTGCTCACAGTGTGTCGTGCGCTTCATTGACTTCTGGCACATGGTTGGTCATGGGCATGTTTCTTAGCGTGACTGCTGTATGTGTGGCAGCTGTGCGGATGACATGCCTTTCATGAGACTGGGGCTGACGGATGGGATGGATGGTATGTTGTATGTGCATGGTGTGTCTGTGTGTTTGATGGGTTCAGTGGTGTTCGTGTGCATTTCTGTTGTTCCGCTCTGTTGCGTCTAGTGTTGTTTGTCTTACATAGGCGTAGTTGTGGGGTGTGTGGTTGACAGGCAGTAGGGGCTACATGGACAGGACTTCAATGGTGTTTCGGTTGTGTGTGATGAGTTGCACAGTGGCTGCCGTGTGGTACTATATTCAGTGTGGCTTGTGTATGCAGACGTGGCTCCTTGGGTGTTGCTATGTCTGTGATGGGTCATGTGGGGTGTGAGTCTGTTGTTCATGTCCGTGTGCACATTGTTCACTTGTTCGTGACGGTGGGCGGTGCTGCGTGTTCGTCTGCTACGTGACATGTCCCATGTGTTGGTCGTGTACCGGTCCTCATGCCTCCAGTAATCCAGCCCTGTCCAGTTTCCCACCTGCAGGTTGTTCGTGCGTGCACTGTACTGGATGCCACATGGCTCTAAGCGGGGGTGCTCCATGTTGCAGGTCTGTGGGGGTGGGGGGTGTTGTGGGTCGTGGGGGTGGCTGGACACCCACTGACACCGATTGCTGTGGACCGTGATGTCTGCCTTTCGGCTGTCGTTGTGCACTGCGGTGGCTGACACGTGGCTGTGGGGTGTGGGGGATGCTCCTCCTTGCTGTGCTGTGGGACTAGGGGCCTGGTGTGTGTTGTACTTGGGCTGTCCACCGTCCCACCCACTGCACTTTGTGTTCCTGCCACTTACCTGTTACTTGTCGGTTTGTGCAGCTGTGGCGGACACATGGGTGTGGTGGGTGCTCGTTGTGGCGCTTCTGGCATATTTGGGGACCTGTTGGTGGTTACGTGGCTGGCTGAATGTACACATGTCCCCACGCATCTTACAGTTGTTCTGTTTGGGCTGTGTGTGGTGGTGTCTGTTGCATGTGTGTGTCGTGTATTGTGTGCTGGACATGGGGGTGTTTGTCCCTGGGAGCTGTGGCATGGTGGTAGTGCATGTGAGTACATAGCGGTGTGCTGGTATACATTAGTTTGTACTTACCAGCCTCCACTCCCCCTGCTAATCCGGCGAGGATCTCGGGATGTATGATGACTCGCACCTTCTCCTCCCACGCTTTGAAGGTCTTGAAGAGCGCGGGATTCCCTCCGCCAGTGACGGCAGCCAGCTCTCTGTTTTTGCCCTCCTTCTTCTTGACCAGGCTCTTGACGTCATTCCACCGTTTGTTAATTTCGACTCTGTTCCTGGGCAGGGTCCCGACTGCATTGACCTGGTCTACGATCCGGTTCCACATTCTGTTTCTGGTGGCTAGTGGTGTGTGTTGGACCATGTTCCCATAGATTTGTGGGTGCACCTTGATGATCTCGTCGACCATGACCGTCAGCTCAATGGGCGTGAACTTGGGCATTCTTTGTGGTGCCATGGTGTTTGTGGTGCTGGTGCGGTGTGTGTTGTGTAATGTGCAGGGGGTTTGTGGTGCCGGTGTTTGGTGGTGGTGGTGGTGGTGGTTGTGATGTGTGCGTTTCTGTGGTGTGCTGTTGTCCTTGCTGTGTCACTGTGTCCTCTCCTCTCCTCTCTGGTTTGCAATGTTGCAAGGGGTTGTGGTCTGTGGGAGTGCTGCTTTTGTACTTACCTATGTGGGTGTGTCCTCATGGTCTGTTGTTTTCAGGTGTGTTGTGTCTGGGGTTCTGGCCTTTGTAGTTTTTGTTTGTCCGGGGGGTGTTTTCGGGATGTGTACTGTGCTTGTGTATTTGTGCGTGCCTTGCTGTGTGGACTTGTTGGCCATGTTGTGTGCTATTGGTTTTGTGAGCGGATGGTTTCTGTGCAGGGACGTGGGCGCCATGGCTTCTGCCGTGTCGATTCTCATCGGCGTTGTTTGCGCTGGCGGGCGGTATATTTGTAGTTTTCCCGCGCTCATGGCGGTGCGATCGTAATTTCACGTGCGGTGTGTCGGCCGTGAGGGCGGGCGGTTTTGTGTTGTCGTGCGTGTTTCCGTCCGTGGCGGGCGGTTTGACTCCGACTCGGACGATGGCGGGCGGTATTTTGTGTGGATTTTTCCGCCGATGGCGGTTTTCGGTTTGTGTAATCGTAATGGCGTGGTCGGTGTTCAGACGGTGTGTGCGGGCGGATTTTTGCCGCTTCCATGCCTGGCGGATTTATTTACGCCGGGTATCGTAATGGGCCCCTATATTTTTGCAAACAATATTTTACACTTCGATATTTTTAACATCGATATTACTTACCTAAATTCGATATTTTTGACCACGAGAATTTGTCTGTCGATATTTCTGACCCATGATATTTTTAACTCGATATTTGTGTAAATCGATATTTTTGATTCGATATTCTGTCTCTGCACCGGTGCGGATCACCGAAAACCACTGTCTCAAATTGAGCACTGCCTAAACCAAGGCCATCACCTTAGTTTGTGACAAGTTCTGACATATGCAATGCATGTGGGAGGAGGATGAGCTGTCACTGTCAAATGTGTATGTAAGAGTGGAGACGGTTGGTTAACCAGTGTGGGGGTGCCTAATGCTGTAGCTCTTGCACTGTAAAGACTGTACCCAGATACTGCTGCTTCTCTTTATTAATCGAGCCTGCTTGACCAACATCCTGTCAGGACTAGCATGATGCCAGAAATAAGCACCATTGCTCCATTGCACCATGGGTGCCCACAATATGCCACGAATCACACCCATTAGGCTGCGACAGAAGATCCTCCCGAAGGGGCAGTCTGATCGGAGGATCGATGGCCATGTTCAAGAGCTCGGGATACCAGACTCTTCGTGCACAGTCCGGAGCCACAAGAATGACTTGGGCCCGGTCACGCTTGATCTTCTTCAGCACTCTGGGCAGAAGTGGTATAGGCGGAAAGGCGTATAGTAGACCGCAGCTCCACTAGCGATGAAAAACGTTGCCTAGCGAGTGCCGCCTTGGAAATTCCAACGCGCAGAATTGCTGACATTGTGCGTTTTCTTAGGTGGCGAATAGATCTAACCAAGGCTCTCCCCACTGCTGAAAGAGACCTTGCACCACCTCTGAGTGAAGACGCCATTCGTGATCCATCATGCACCGACGGCTGAGTTCGTCCGCCCTGGCGTTCAGAGAACCTGCCAGGTGTTGAACCACCAGGGACATGCCCTAACGTTCCAGCCACATTCAAAGGCGAAGAGCCTCTTGACATAGGGTCCACGACCCCACCCCGCCCTGTTTGTTGCAGTACCACATGGCGGTGGTGTTGTCCATGAACACCTGCACTACTCTTCCTTTGACAGAAGGAAGGAATGCCTTCAGTGCAAGACGAATCACCCGGAGCTCCAGAAGGTTGATGTGGAGCCCGGACTCTGCCGGAGACCAGATGCTTCTGATCTCCGCCTCACCCAGGTGGCCGCCCCACCCCAGAAGTGATGCATTCGTTACCACTGTGAACTCTGGTTGGGGAAAGGAGAGGGATCTGCCGCTGACCCAATCCTGGTTCGTTAGCCACCACTGCAATTGGTGTGCAGTGCCCTCCGAGATCTGGACGCAATCGGAAAGATTCCCCTGATGTTGTGCCCACTGGAACTTCAGGTCCCGCTGCAGAGCCCGCATATGCCACCTGGCATAGTCCACCAGCAAGATGCAGGAGGCCATGAGGCCCAGCAGCCTCAGGGTCAATCTGATCGAAACCCGGGATAGAGGCTGAAAGATCGGAATCATAGCTCGAATATCCCGGACTCGCTGCTCGGGAGGATAGGCCCGAAACTGCGCTGTGTCCAGAACCGCTCCAATGAAAAGGAGCTTCTGAGAGGGAATCAGGTGTGACTTCGGCACGTTGATAGTGAACCCCAGTGAATGCAGGAAGTCCGCCGTAGTCTGGAGGTGGGAGACGACAGCCTGGAGCGAACTCGCCTTCAACAGCCAGTCGTCGAGATACGGGAAGACTGGAAGACTGGAACCCCAGATCTGCGGAGATGAGCTGCGACCACCGCAATCACTTTCATGAACACCCGAGGGGCGCTGGTAAGGCCAAAGGGGAGCACGGTGAACTGAAAATGCTCATGGCCTACCGTGAAGCGTAGGCAACGCCGGTGGGCAGGCAGGACGGGGATGTGAAAATAGGCATCCTGCAAGTCCAACGCTACCATCCAGTCTCCAGGGTCGAGGGCAGACAGGACCTGAGCCAGTGTCAACATTTTGAACTTCTCCTTTCAGAGGAAGCGGTTGATGTCCCTGAGGTCCAAGATGGGACGCAGGCCTTTGCCCTTCTTGGGTACCAGGAAGTAGTGGAAATAACAATCACAACCTACTTCTGGCACAGGGACTCGCTCGATGGCTCCCTTGGCCAAGGTAGCCATAACTTCCTGACGGAGAAGGGCCAAGTGATCCTCCGACACGCGATGGAATTGCGATGGCATGGATGGAGGGGTAGTCCCTTCGGACTATCTGCAAAAACCACCTGTCTAACGTGATGGTTTGCCAGTGGGGAAAGTGATGGTGGATCCTGCCGCCCACTGGCAACTGGTGGCCCTGAAAAGTCGGACTAGGAGGGCTTGGAGGCTGCTGCAGAGTGGGAGCTGGTGGACTGGCCCTCCCGCTGGTCCCCAGACCCACGACGCTGCGTCCCACGTCCCCGGCCGCGCAGAGGCTGGATAGCTTGCCAGGCCTGTGGCTCTGGGCGGAACGTAATGGGGCACCCCTTCCGTAGCCACGAAAGGGTCGAAAAGCAGACTGCGCGGGCGAGAGGTGGTAGCGAGGTCCAAGGATCTGGCCGTAGCCCTGGAATCCTTAAAGCGCTTGAGCGCTTTGTCGCCAAACAAGTGACGGCCATCAAAGGGCTTGTCCAAAAGAGTTGATTGGACATCACCCAAAAAGCCAGTGGACCTCAGCCAGGCGTAGCGTCTCAGGGCTACCGACGTTGAAATCGTCCTGCCTAGCGAGTCGGCGGTGTCCAGTCCACATCGTATGGCGAACTTCACTGCGTCTCTACCCTCAGCAACTGCACGGGAGAGCACGGCCCGGGCCTCCTCCAGGCACTGTGGCAGCACCTGCGAGACCGTGTCCCACACAGAATGGGAGTAACGGCCCAAGAGACATGTGGTGTTCACCGATCGCAGTCCTAAGCTGGCGGAAGAAAACATCTTCTTCCCAAAATGGTCCAGCTTCTTGGATTCCCTATCAGGTGGAGCAGTAGGGAATGCGCCCTTGGAAGTTGAGGCTTGGACCACCAAGCTCTCTGGGGTAGGGTGTTGGGATAGGAAAATGGGGTCGCCAGGGGCCGGGCAGTGGCGTCGGGCAATCATCCTATCCACAGGAGCTCCTGTGCTGGGCTTGGACCAAGTGCCCAGAAGGATGTCCGTGAGGGCTTAATTGAACGGCAGCAGGGGCTCCGAAGAGCCCACTGCCGGTTGAAGCACCTCGGTCAGGAGGTTAGTCCTGACCGCCACCGTGGGAAGCTCAAGGTTCAAGGCCTCAGCCGCCCTACGCAGCACCACAGCGTAAGAGGCACCCTCCTCCGTAGCCACGGTAGGGGGAGAAAGCATGCCAAGGTCTGGAAAAGTGTCCAGACCACTGGCCTCACCCAACTCCTCTCTCCAGTCCGGTTCTTCCAACTGGTTTGCCAGAGGGTCCACAGACCCCTCCCACGCCTCCTCACCCTCCTCTGGTTGCCACTAAGGGCGATAGGGAACACCAGGGGAGAACAGAGGTAAAAAAGTACTGGTCGACGCCAGTCCGGCTCCGTGTCCATGTCGAGGGGGAGGCTGGGGTCGAAGCCTGTTGGGGACACAACTAGCGTCGGAGGGGGCAGGGGTGTCGCCAAAGGATTCGGTGCAGGAGGAGGCGTCGTAATGTCCACCGGCGCCGATCCGGATCCAGGCCTGGATCCCTGGGGGCCCTGTGGCACCGGGGCCGAAGCCGCCGGCATCGAAGACCTAGAACCCCCAGCCGAGTCCGGAGGGCCCGAAGGCGCGCCGACAGAGTTGGGCTGCCCATAGATAGAGTGGAGCGCTTCGTAAAAACTACGAAGTTGGGCAGGTGTCGCTCCGGCTCCCGGGAAGTGGGGAAGGCTCGGAGTCGACCCAACAGGCTCCACGGTTGGAGCCGGGCGACTATCTCCTGCTCCCGCGTCGCGTCGGCCGACGGACGGGGAGAACGCGAAGAGCGACGGTGCTTTTTCACCTTCTTTTTGTACTTCGACTTACCCGAACACGAAGACTTTGACGAGGAGTGGTGGTGATGGCTCCGCGACTGGTCCCGCGACCTCCCTCTCAACCCGGCGTGGAGCCGACTGCCGGGCCTCCAGAAGCTTTCAGGACCGCTCCCGCAAAGACTTCGGGGCCATGGCCCGACAGTCGGAGCACGACTTTGGGTCGTGGTCGCGCTCCAGACACCAGAGGCACACTAGATGTGGGTCCGTCACCGACATCAGCTTGTGGCAGGAGCCACAAGGCTTGAAGCCGGTTCGCCGATGTGACATCCCTGTGCACCAGGAGTCGAACGACTCGAAAAAGATGTCGACAAAAGTCAAAAAAAGACAGTCAAAAAGTGACTAGAGGTACCGCTCTCTCCGGATCTGCACTGGCTGGCGTGGAAAAAGAAAGAACTGACGTTAGCGTGCAGGGGCGGCGTCTAAGTAGATACTGCGACGTCATTCCGGCGATCACGACGCCAACGACGAACGCGGAGTCGACCGACGCCGACTACCGACACGTAGGGGTACTGCTGAAGAAAAATTCTCCAGATCCAGACTGACGCCTGGGGGTAATTCTAAGGTAAGGAATCCATAACTAATAGTCTCTTTCAGATCACCATCATTATGTGTGGATTACCAGAGGTTTACAATGGGCATCATCCTCTAGATGCTCACAAAATGTGAAGACCTGCCACCATCCCAGCCCTATCATCATCCACCTGAGAAATTCCTTCAGTACCCTAGCTTACACTGAGGGGTCGATTCCGATCTCGGCCGGTAGGGCACCGAATTGGATTCGGCTGAACCGGATCCGATTCGGAGCCCTCTTTTCCGACCGAGTCGTACGTGCGTCCAGGCGAGCGAGTACGATGTGAGCGCACGCGAAGTCGCCGACTGACTCGTACGCCCGTCCCAACCGCACCGACCGACTCGCACGGACATGACTCGCACCGCGCGATGGAGACGATCCCCGGCCGGGCAAGTACGATGCGCGCCGCGAGCAGTCCGACCGACTCGCGCCGTCCGGCTCCAAGAAGCAGTCGGAGCCGTACTTCGGGAGTCCGTGTCGGACCCCCCTGTACGCGTAGCTGCGCGAGTCGCACACAGGGGGGACCCATGGGTCCCCCCTACCGGTGCGTGTACGGCCCGAGTCGCTTTGCCGCGTACACGCTGTAGGGGGCACCCTTGTTCGCCTCGCACCCATTGAGTCAATGGGAGCCCGCGTACGCGTTGTACGACCGGCTCCCATTGACTTCAATGGGAGTCCGACCGAATCGAGTCCGATAGCATGCGTACGCATCGTACTCGTTCGGTCGGGCTGCTAGGGTCCGATTCAGTCGGAAATCTCTCCGGGTCCGGCTCGGTCGGAGAGATTTCCGGCCCGAATCGGAATTGGCCCCTGAGT
This sequence comes from Calotriton arnoldi, assembly GCA_963921515.1. Taxonomy (NCBI): domain Eukaryota; kingdom Metazoa; phylum Chordata; class Amphibia; order Caudata; family Salamandridae; genus Calotriton; species Calotriton arnoldi. Next base: position 272,365 of record CAWUFW010011320.1, read on the forward strand.
GTGTGCACACTCCTGCTTCCCCCATGCATTTCTTCTTGCCTTCTTTCATGCCTCTACCCTAGACAATCCTGTTTTCCCCCACCACAGGCTGTCCAAAGCACTCCTGTCTGCCACCTTCCTCCTCACTGGAGTGCTTACAATGTCTCGATGGATCATTTCACCCCTCCCCTTTCACCTAGGAACTTAGGGGCTCATTACGATGGTGGAACGATCGCCACCGCCGGGCCGGCGGTGGCGATCGTTCCGCCATCAAATTGAGAATTACCCACCGCCATGTTAGGATGGCGGTGGGTATCGCGGCGGACGCAAAGTCCGTCCGCCGCTTTTCTGCCTGTGGCAATCGCTCCGATTGCCTGGTGGGCAGAGCAGGGCCATTAATATGGTGGCGGTGCCTAGCAGGCACCGTCCGCCATATTAAGATGTGGGTTTTAGGAGGCCTTTCCATGGCGGCGATGCCGCCATGGAAAGGCTGGCAGGGATTGGGTTTGGAGGCCCGTTGCGGGCCCCCCATGTGGGGTGGGGTGTCGCTGCACTGGGGGGTACCCATGGTACCCCCCTGCATTTCCATGCACCAAGTGGCAGGCACCGCGTGGTGCCTGCCACGTGGTGCAGGGAAATGTGGTGCAAGCACCTTTCACATTGCGGACAGTGCTGCAGCCAGCAGCACCGCACGCAATGTTAAAGGCCCAGGATGCGCCCGCCAGTATGGCGGTCGCATCCTAATTGCAGTGGTGGGACCGCCGCATGTCTGGCGGGCGGTCCCAATCACCGCTACGGTGGCGGGCGGATCGTAATCAGCCCCTTACTTCTGTCCCCTATTACCTGCACTAAAACTTGCTCCTCCCTAGGTTGTCCTAGGTGCTCCCATCCTTTGTTTCTACCTCCCAAGAGCCCCAAACGAGTAACAGCAACTCAGAATCAGCACAGAGAGACAGAGAGTAAGTGAGAGTGAGAATGAGAGTGAGAGAGAGAGAGAGAGAGCGAGAGAGTTAGCGAGAGAGTGAGCGAGAGAGTGTGTGTGTTTGCATGTGTGAGTGTGTGTGTGTGTGTTCATACAAAAAGTCATACGTTCCATCTGGGTGCTTAAACGTCCACAGGTCCTGATTTTATGAACACCACCATTTATGCCCATAGGATGAGCTCGGGCATGCAAAGTACACTACTAAATTTAACAAGAACATCAATTCATATTTTCATATAGTGCCTGCAAGCATGACATATTTAGTACCCCACATAACAAGTGTTAATTAAAAAGTTATTCGAAAAGCCATTTAGGAATTTATGTCTACAATGCCTTCTATTATCTGAGAACCAATATTTTGTTTAAATGTGTGAGGAGATCAGAGATGGTATAATAAGTTTCTGATTTTTACTGAAACATATTTTCATGTTTTTGTTAGTGTTTCACTCCTTAAGCCAATGGGGCCAGGCCGTTCTTAGGGCTCTAGAGACCATACATTCATTGGCACCAAAATATAAGCGTAGGGCAGGCCATCCAAGATAAAGGGGTCGATTCCGATGTCGGCCGGAAGCCCACCTAACAGTATTCGTCCGGAAAATATACCAGCCGAACGCGTGTTTTCCGACCGACTCGAACACTCTACCGAACGAACAAGTACGATGCGCATAACAGCCCAGATTCCGAGCCAGCCATACTTACCCATTCCAGCTCCTGTTCCCCGCCCGAGCCGGATCCGTAAACGCCGAATCGTGTCGCACGGAACCAAATACACAGCACCTTCCGGCCGGACTAGTACGATGCGTCTTCCGTACGCGCCGAACTCGTCGCTACGTCCGGCACGTTTGAGCATCCGGGAGAGCTGCACATAAGCTCCGATTCGCGCCACAAGACGATCCACGGCGACGAGACGAACAAGCCAGCGACGAGTACGAGTCGAAGCCACGAGAAACCCGAACGAGACAACCCAACCATGAATCCCATCGCGCAGGTCCTACCAATACTCTACATCTATTACCGGGACCGGTACGGATGCGTACGGCGCAGACGGTAAGTCAAACACCCACAACACAAACAAACGACATGTACCCGAAACATGTCACACACACACAGGGATGCACAAATGACGTACACTAGCAACAGCAGAACCATAGGGGCGGGATGGCCATCACCAATGCCATACACACCCATAGGGGGATGGATGCCTGCCACTACTACCATCCCCACCCATAGGGGGATGGATGCCTACCACTAACACCACCCCCACTCAGGGTGGGCTGGATGCCTACCACTACTACCATCCCCACTCAGGGTGGGCTGGATGCCTGTCACTACTACCATCCCCACTCATGGGGGTCTGGATGCCTACCCCTACTACCATCCCCACTCATGGGGGGCTGGATGGCTGTCACTACTACCATCCCCACTCATGGGGGTCTGGATGCCTACCACTACTACCATCCCCACTCATGGGGGGCTGGATGGCTGTCACTACTACCATCCCCACTCATGGGGGGCTGGATGCCTACCACTACTACCATCCCCACTCAGGGTGGGCTGGATGCCTACCACTACTACCATCCCCACTCATGGGGGGCTGGATGCCTACCACTACTACCATCCCCACTCATGGGGGGCTGGATGCCTACCACTACTACCATCCCCACTCATGGGGGGCTGGATGCCTGTCACTACTGCCATCCCCACCCATAGGGGGCTGGATGGCTGTCACTACTACCATCCCCACTCATGGGGGTCTGGATGCCTACCACTACTACCATCCCCACTCATGGGGGTCTGGATGCCTGTCACTACTACCATCCCCACTCATGGGGGTCTGGATGCCTACCACTACTACCATCCCCACTCATGGGGGTCTGGATGCCTACCACTACTACCATCCCCACTCATGGGGGGCTGGATGCCTGCCACTACTACCATCCCCACCCATAGGGGGATGGATGCCTACCACTACTACCATCCCCACCCATAGGGGGCTGGATGGCTGTCACTACTACCATCCCCACTCATGGGGGTCTGGATGCCTGCCACTACTGCCATCCCCACCCATAGGGGGATGGATGCCTACCACTAACACCACCCCTACTCAGGGTGGGCTGGATGCCTGTCACTACTGCCATCCCCACCCATAGGGGGCTGGATGGCTGTCACTACTGCCATCCCCACTCATGGGGGGCTGGATGCCTGCCACTACTACCATCCCCACTCAGGTGGGCTGGATGCCTACCACTACTACCATCCCCACTCATGGGGGCTGGATGCCTACCACTACTACCATCCCCACTCATGGGGAGCTGGATGCCTACCACTACTACCATCCCGACTCATGGGGGCTGGATGCCTGTCACTACTGCCATCCCCACCCATAGGGGGCTGGATGGCTGTCACTACTACCATCCCCACTCATGGGGGTCTGGATGCCTATCACTACTACCATCCCCACTCATGGGGGTCTGGATGCCTGTCACTACTACCATCCCCACTCATGGGGGTCTGGATGCCTACCACTACTACCATCCCCACTCATGGGGGTCTGGATGCCTACCACTACTACCATCCCCACTCATGGGGGCTGGATGCCTGCCACTACTACCATCCCCACTCAGGGTGGGCTGGATGCCTACCACTACTACCATCCCCACTCATGGGGGTCTGGATGCCTACCACTACTACCATCCCCACTCATGGGGGCTGGATGCCTACCACTACTACCATCCCCACTCATGGGGGCTGGATGCCTGTCACTACTGCCATCCCCACCCATAGGGGGCTGGATGGCTGTCACTACTGCCATCCCCACTCATGGGGGTCTGGATGCCTACCACTACTACCATCCCCACTCATGGGGGTCTGGATGCCTGTCACTACTACCATCCCCACTCATGGGGGTCTGGTTGCCTACCACTACTACCATCCCCACTCATGGGGGGCTGGATGCCTGCCACTACTACCATCCCCACTCAGGGTGGGCTGGATGCCTGTCACTACTGCCATCCCCACCCATAGGGGGCTGGATGGCTGTCACTACTACCATCCCCACTCATGGGGGTCTGGATGCCTACCACTACTACCATCCCCACTCATGGGGGTCTGGATGCCTGTCACTACTACCATCCACACTCATGGGGGTCTGGATGCCTACCACTACTACCATCCCCACTCATGGGGGTCTGGATGCCTGTCACTACTACCATCCCCACTCATGGGGGTCTGGATGCCTACCACTACTACCATCCCCACTCATGGGGGTCTGGATGCCTACCACTACTACCATCCCCACTCATGGGGGTCTGGATGCCTACCACTACTACCATCCCCACTCATGGGGGGCTGGATGCCTGCCACTACTACCATCCCCACTCAGGGTGGGCTGGATGCCTACCACTACTACCATCCCCACTCATGGGGGTCTGGATGCCTACCACTACTACCATCCCCACTCATGGGGGCTGGATGCCTACCACTACTACCATCCCCACTCATGGGGGCTGGATGCCTGTCACTACTGCCATCTCCACCCATAGGGGGCTGGATGGCTGTCACTACTGCCATCCCCACTCATGGGGGTCTGGATGCCTACCACTACTACCATCCCCACTCATGGGGGTCTGGATGGCTGTCACTACTACCATCCCCACTCATGGGGGTCTGGATGCCTACCACTACTACCATCCCCACTCATGGGGGGCTGGATGCCTACCACTACTACCATCCCCACTCATGGGGGGCTGGATGCCTGTCACTACTGCCATCCCCACCCATAGGGGGCTGGATGGCTGTCACTACTGCCATCCCCACTCATGGGGGTCTGGATGCCTGTCACTACTACCATCCCCACTCATGGGGGTCTGGATGCCTACCACTACTACCATCCCCACTCATGGGGAGCTGGATGCCTGCCACTACTACCATCCCCACTCAGGGTGGGCTGGATGCCTGTCACTACTGCCATCCCCACCCATAGGGGGCTGGATGGCTGTCACTACTACCATCCCCACTCATGGGGGTCTGGATGCCTACCACCACTACCATCCCCACTCATGGGGGTCTGGATGCCTGTCACTACTACCATCCCCACTCATGGGGGTCTGGATGCCTACCACTACTACCATCCCCACTCATGGGGGTCTGGATGCCTGCCACTACTACCATCCCCACTCAGGGTGGGCTGGATGCTTGTCACTACTGCCATCCCCACCCATAGGGGGCTGGATGCCTGTCACTACAACCACCCCTACTCATAGGACGGGTAATACATGACACAACTAGCATACTCCCACATAAGGACTGTCTGTAAATTACATCCCACCCTCAACACCATGACAAGCGTGTGTGGTCTGTGTCAAATGCATACAACACTGAACATGACATTGAACATACAATGTGACCCCCTAACACATGTGTCACACATAATTGTGTGTGTGGCCTACACAATGCAAGCAGACTATGACCACTGTGGCAATGTGGCCCAAAGCCCCATCACCACAGTGCCCAAAGGTAAGTGTGTGCTCCATAGTTGAAGCACATTTTGAACAGTGTGGCAATGGGGCCCAAAGCCCCATCACCACAGTGCCCAAAAGGTAAGTGTGTGCTCCATAGCTGAAGCACATTTTGAACAGTGTGGCAATGGGGCCCAAAGCCCCATCACCACAGTGCCCAAAGGTAAGTGTGTGCTCCATAGCTGAAGCACTTTTTGAACAGTGTGGCAATGGGGCCCAAAGCCCCATCACCACAGTGCCCAAAGGTAAGTGTGTGCTCCATAGCTGAAGCACATTTCGAACAGTGTGGCAATGGGGCCCAAAGCCCCATCACCACAGTGCCCAAAAGGTAAGTGTGTGCTCCATAGCTGAAGCACTTTTCGAACAGTGTGGCAATGGGGCCCAAAGCCCCATCACCACAGTGCCCAAAGGTAAGTGTGTGCTCCATAGCTGAAGCACATTTTGAACAGTGTGGCAATGGGGCCCAAAGCCCCATCACCACAGTGCCCAAAAGGTAAGTGTGTGCTCCATAGCTGAAGCACTTTTTGAACAGTGTGGCAATGGGGCCCAAAGCCCCATCACCACAGTGCCCAAAGGTAAGTGTGTGCTCCATAGCTGAAGCACATTTTGAACAGTGTGGCAATGGGGCCCAAAGCCCCATCACCACAGTGCCCAAAAGGTAAGTGTAGTCCTGGTAAAAGCTGCAAAAACAAAACTGCAGGGATTATTCCTGGCCACACAACACCAAACACTACAGTGGCATTGTAGTGCTTGTGTCCCATAGCAACATAGATTGTGTGAGGCAAGCAGTGCAGTGCCAATGACACATCGTTCTGGCCATGTGCACACAAACATCAGCCATGGGGGCCCACATTGTCTACATTCACAAATAACACAATGACAGAAGTGAGCATCATAATGCAGACCCACATATCTGCACCAATGGACACACAAATGTAGATATCCTGTGGAGACTGTAGATGTCAGGTGAACAAATACCATATTATGGCAGCAATGGGACATACTAACCATGATCAATGTGCTGACTGATCACCTAGCAGTCTTAGGGCCAGCAGGGGAAAGCCAACAAACAACATATAGCCAATGGCAAACTAAAGATATGCCAATGCAGTGGTGCAAATGCACAAACACAAACAGGCAGACTCACACTGCATATCATACACAACAGGTGAGGGGGGTTGTGTGCCAGTGTCCCCAGGCAAACACACAACACATGAGGATGCCAGATTCACTAATACACAGATGTCAACACAGTCACATACAAAAGTAACTCATGGATTGGATTCCCCTATGTGGGCAAACAGGCATTGTGAGATGAGAGGGAGCCCAAATTACACATGTCACACAAGCTTGTAGGAACAGCAACAAACACAGCAAGAGACAGAACCACCACAGCACTCCCCCAGGGACCCCACATTGTGGTGACACTAGCCTGCATGACAATCACACTGTGATGACAAAGGTAGATGTCATCCACACTGTGAACCACAGCCATGTGTCCTGAGCAACAAACTACCATCACACCTATACAAGCACAAAGCACTCAGCATGGCCTGCCAGCCAAGGAAAATATGGAGGTAGTGCCCCAGCCGTGCAACAACTCACATTTGCACACACTCAACGCCACACACCTTGAACTCCACCAATGTGCAGCAGTGAAGCTCACATGGACTGCTGACATTGCACATGCACTCATGACAATCCCAGGGGTGGTGGGGGGAAATAAGGTGCAGAAACACATCACACATGGCCAGTCAACAATACTTGTGAATGTCTGACACACTGCATAGTATGCCGTACATGGGCATGTCGTGAAATCCACCCCAGACAATGGGATCCTGGCCATAGTCACACACCAATGAAGAAGCCAAGCTGACCCACAAAGGACACACATAGACAACTTCCAACATTGCAGCTCTGACCCTGAGGAGTGGCAGCAGTCACACACACAACGTGTCACAATCACTGAAAGCATACACAAACAGAAAATCACATTACTTGTGTAACCAACAAGTGCCAAGAGGAATCCTGACTGTGTCCCATCTGCGTTTGCCCACATCCCCAGCCCTGACAACAAAGACAACTAGGGATGACAACCTCATGAACATTAGTTTGCCATGCACCCACATCCCGGAGAAACCAGGTCCAAGATGCTGGATGAACACAGAACAACTCAGCAAGCATCACAAACAGGAACATCCGTAGGGACACAGCCTGTGTAGGAAAAGGAGAAGGGAACACGCACAGACATGCCTACACAACACACAACACGGGCACAGCCTATATCACGGAATCACGCACTGCCATGAGGGCACTCCACTCCTGTGGAAGGTCAGCTGTGCCAAACCTTGTCTGTGCACGACTCAAACATGTCAGCAGAACACTCGGTCAGTGAGTCAACAACTACAACACACTGAAGGCTCTGCTCATATCAGCCTGGGCACGGGAGTGTCATGTCAGTCATCTGCATACACCCAAGACACGTGTCAAGCAACTTGCACTGTGTACACAGATGAGTCCTCCAAATTTGATGTGCTAAACTGCATGTCCATTGGAGACGGGCACACAGTCAGGGTACTAGGAACACAAGGCACTCCACAAGACTGGCCCAGCCTACCTCAACAGACGACTCTTCTTCTACGTCCCCAACCGCCAGCTCCGCTCCGCCGACCTCTCCCTCGCCACCGTCCCTCGCATTCGAAGAACAACCACCGGCGGCAGATCCTTCTCCCACCTCGCCGCCAAGACCTGGAACACCCTTCCACTAAGCCTACGACAGACCCAAGACCTGCTGACCTTCAGGAGGCTACTCAAGACCTGGTTGTTCGACCAGTAGCAGCACCCCCCTTTTTTTTCTCCCCAGCGCCTTGAGACCCTCGCGGGTAAGTAGTGCGCTCTACAAATTCTGTGATTGATTGATTGATTGGACAGTGGTAAGCCCACCAGATGTGCATCAGTGTAGGACAAAGATGGTAATCTACAAATGCTAAACGTACATCCCTGTGTCAAATGCTGAACATTACACCCTCAGACTGCAGCAAAGGATGCTATAGATCCAGACTAGATTAGGACACATATCCCATGGACCACATGGAGCCCATCACAGCAAAACTTCATTTACCTGATCTGAACACTATTACAACAGCAAATGCATGATTCTACACATCTACATCATGTACCTCCAAAGATTAACCACAAGTAAACAAAAAGAGGCTTTATTCAACAAGTGTGCAACTCAAATCAAAAGTCCAAAATAAACTAAGGCCAATGGCCAGTCCAAATATACAGTCCCAACAGGGTGATGTGTGACAACTTGTCAACAATTGCTTGCCTGCACAGGTACGGACAGGGGACATCCCCCTTGGAGGGGCATACGAGGGGCAGGCCAGGCACCGCAGGGATAGGATCAGGGGATGCCAGAAGGAGGCAGTGAAGGGGAGGTGGGTGCAGGAGTGTCACCGGCAACTGCAGTGGAGGTGTCTGACTCAGGGGGGGCTGGCACCACCACAGGGCTCAAGTCAGATGGTGTTGGTGCTGCAACCACTGCAGTGGGCTGGTCAGATGGAGTGGACTGGGTCCCCAATGCAGTGCCTGAGTCAGACGGGGTGGTTGTGGACTCCACCGCAGTGCATGACTCCAAGGTAGTGGAAGGGGGGGCAGAAGAGCTGGGCAGGACCGAGGGGGGGGGCACGGTCTCCACACCAGTGGCACAAACAGGCAGAGCGTCTGGTTTTGGGGTGGAAGAGCAAGTGGCAGGGGGGAGGGCCTAAGCAGTTTGGGGATGCGGTATCGGTGTGTGGGGAACCTGGGGCAGGGTGTGGCGGTGGAACCTGTGGAGTGGTGGCCTGGGGGATGGAGGTGAGAGACTGGGTGGTTGACTTGCAGGGCGGTGACGGGGTCTTGCTCTTCCGGGACCGGGGGGACTTGCGGGTGGGGGGCTCACTCTGCCTGCGCCTGGGGGAGGGTGTCCGGGGGCAAGGGACACTCCCCTCTGTGTGGGTGGACTTCCTCTTCCCCCGGTATGCTGGATCAGCGGTATTGGAGGGGAAGAGGCCGAGGTCACAGAGGAAGAGCTGCTTATCAGGTGGGGTTGCAGGTGAGGCAAGGGAAGGGGTCTTGGAGGGAGAGGATCTTGAGGATTGCGGAGTGACTGTGGTTGCCTGTGTGTGTGTGTGTTCCCCATCCCCTGTGTCTGTGGTATCAGTCCCCTGAGGATGCTTGTGTGCACGTCTTGCATTTCTCTTGGGTGTGTCTGTGCTGCTCGTGTCTGTGTGTTTGGGTGACTGTGCAGGTGTGCATGTGCTTTGGACAGGTAGGGGGCAGGAAGTGTGGATGGGGCAGAGGTGGGAGGGGTGAGGGACTGTTGGAAGAGGGACACTGCTGCCGTCAGGGAGGAGCCCATGGACTTATTGCTCCTCTGTAGGGTAGACATACCCGTCGAAATACCCTCCATGAACGACACCAGCTGTGTCAACAGAGTGGTGTGTGCATGGAGGACACTCAGCATTGCTGTCTGCCCTACATGGAGCTGCCGAAGGAGGTACACAGACTCCTCACTTAGGGCAGCAGGGGACACAGGGGCAGGGGGTGCGGTGCCTGGCACGAAGGAGACAGTCTCCCGAGTACGGGAGCCTCCACGGACCTTAGGAATGGGAGCCAATGGGAGGGCGGTGGTGGTGGTGGTGGCAGGGCCAGACAGACTAGCTGGCCTTTGGTGGCTGCTGAGACCCGCCTCCACAAGGGAGTCATCTTCCGAGCTGCTGTGGTCCTCAGCTGAGGTGGATGGTGCTGAGGACTCCTCGGTGTGGCTCCCTCGCCCTCCGTGCCACTGGGTCCCTCTGACCACTCGTCCGATGCTGACCCAGTCTGGCTCCGCTGCTCCTCCTGGTCCGTGGAGCTGTCCCCTCCTGTGGCCGTGGATGTATCTGCAAACAATTAGGGAAACAGACAAACATCAGTCACCTGCACTGACCGCACACACCACAGTAAGTACAGCACATTACAGAGCAAGCCCTGGCATCCTTAGTTGAACATTGCCTAAAGTCCTCACACAGATTCGGGGAAGCCAATTGTCAGTCTGATGGTCAACCATGGACTCACACCCCTCCTGCCCTTGCACCCATCTGTCTGGTGCCTGTCTGATGGTAAGACCCCAGTGTGGACACATGCACCACCTACACAGTTGTTGGACATTGCAGGGAACACGGTGAAGTATGTGAACATGCACACATCACATCTCTTGCCACTGAGTCAGTGCAGGTGTCCGGATAAAGGGATGGCCAGAGTCTAAATAGAAATGCATGTGATGCATACCAGCACCAGACACCATGATGCACCCATGTCCGGATAGTCAATGCCACAATGGGGTGCATGTTGCACATGTCACTCCCCTGCAGGATCAGTCTCAGGAAGTTTAATGCCATGACACAGGAATGCGTGCAAAGTCATACATTACTGTCTCAAGTCACATGGCCATGGCTGCCAGCCAACAACAGTCTGCACTGTGTCACAATCCGAGGGCATGGGGAATGCAAGTTATGTGACTGACAAGTGCACATGTCCATCCCCCAAATACCACATCATCTGTACTACTATTTGTCCACTTCATACCAACTGGACATATGGGGGACATGAAACACAACTCTCTGAACATGAGCACCTCACAGTGTGCTGTGAATGACAATACAGCTGCCTGAAAGTCACAGTCGCAAACACCTGTGTGCACAGTCAAGTGATCAGACACCTATAAGTCACAGAAGTATCGTCTATCATGGTCACATCTCAGATGGCATGCTGAGCCCTAACCGATAAACATACCAGTAGTCCTGACAACGAAGACACAGCACAATGAGACAGAGGCAGACACCTGAGGGTACATTTCACTGATCACAACATGCCAGAGGATACACGGGAGTGGGAGTACAGAGTGTATTGCATGCCCTGGAGTAGGCATGACTGTCCAGCTCCACCTGTAAGAGGGATGAGTCCTGGACAGTAGGCAGGTGGCTAAGCATGTGTGACACACTGGATACACATACTCCTGAGGCCCAAACATTGTTCCCACCAGCAGCATGGGTGTGTGCCAAATTCCCCAGGGACATGTGGTGAGTCAGAGCAGCAAGCGGACCACATATCAAAGTTACACCCAGATTACATGTCAGAACTTAGGCATTGTGTAAGCAATTGACCCACCCATGAATCGCACAACATAGTCACGGGAACAAATGCTGTCCCCGACCTTGAGCAAAGCAAAATGCAATGACACAGTCCCCAAATGACACAATTTCCTGACTATAAGGGCCACACATATGCGTATCAGAGGAGAAGTGGGCATGTCACAAATGAGGGACATGGGTCCTGGACCACATGACTGATGTACTGTGGAAGTTTAACCAGGCCAGAGGAGGGCACATAGCATGTCAGACAAAGTGCACAGTGCAGTCATGGACTCACCCCCTCCTTGCTGCTGTCTGTCCTTCAGCTGCCCATCCAGGTCAGGGAAGACCACCGCCAGGATCCGGAGCATGTGGGGGGTCAGGGTCCGGTGACCGCCCCTCCTGTGAGGAGGCGACAGCTTCAGCTGGACCCTTGCGATCCTCCGGGTCCAGCCACGAAGGTCCTGCCACCTCTTCTGGCAGTTGCGGATCCTGCGCCTGTAGACCCCCACGGATCTTACTTTCCGGGCGATGGTCAGCCAGATTTCCTGCTTCTGGTGGGCATCAACCTGTGAGGATGACAAAGTGAAAAGGCCATTACTACACATGCAACATATACGTGCATCACACAGTTGGATATACATGTCTCAATCACAGGGGCATATGATGTACACAGGCAGTGCAACTATGGCTATGAACAGTTTGCCAGCAGTCACTACATGGTATCATTGCATGGGAAGTAAACCTAGTTGGAATGCACTGTCACTGCACTGTACCAGTTCAGTGCATGTAACTACACACTTTGGGGTGTGACAACTACTCAGTGGGCATGCTAGCCAGTGGTGTGCACACTGAAAGTCCTGCTAGTCAGACAACATGCACAATTAATGAGGCAGTGGACAGCACACTCACCTGCTCCCCTAGTTTCCCATACAGCTTGCTGTACTGTGGAAGGAGGCTGTCCAGCAGGGCCTGGTTCTCCTCAAGGCTGAAGGCTGGGGCTCTCTCCACAGTACGTCCCATTGCAGGAGCCAGAGGATGCATAAACAGCAGCAGTGTTGGTGGCAGATGTCGTCCTGGAGCATGTAGTGCAGGCAAGTGAGCTCTCAGGGGAACAGCCAGCATTATATGTGTGCTGCAGAGGCAGATACTGTCCCATGTGTCCAAAGTGATAGGTCCAAGTCGTTTGCATCTTCTGAATCTGACCAATCCATGGAATAGCAGCACTAATACACGCCCACAGCATCCTTCAAATCTTCAACTTCATGACACCCATGATTTTGCAACATTGTTGTGGCTGGCCAACTGAATTCACTGCATCAGACTCGTTGGAGCTTCGAAAACAACCGTTGCCATGCCAGGCCCCAGCCAATGTGTGCGCACCGTTCGGTCCACTGCTGTACAACGCATATTTCGGGATACAACGCGTGCACCGCGCACATCATATGCAATGGGCCGGCCGGGCACACCGATCGGTCCATTGCTCTACAACGCGTACCCGCTCACATCCAATGCAATGGGCCGTGCGGGCACACCGATCGGTCCATTGCTCTACAACGCGTACTCGGGATACAACGCTGTACCCGCTCACATCATATGCAATGGGCCGGCCGGGCACACCGATCGGTCCATTGCTGTTCAACGCGTGCACCGCACACATCATATGCAATGGGCCGGCCGGGCACACCGATCGGTCCATTGCTGTTCAATGCTTACCCGCACACATCATATGCAATGGGCCGGCCGGGCACACCGATCGGTCCAGTGCTCTACAATGCGTACCCGGGATACAACGCGTACCCGCTCACATCATATGCAATGGGCCGGCCGGGCACACTGATCGGTCTATTGCTCTACAACGCGTACCCGCTCACATCCAATGCAATGGGCCGTGCGGGCACACCGATCGGTCCATTGCTGTACAACGCGTACCCGGGATACAACGCGTACCCACACACATCATATGCAATGGGCCGGCCGGGCACACCGATCGGTCCATTGCTGTTCAACGCGTACCCGCTCACATCCAATGCAATGGGCCATGCGGGCACACCGATCGGTCCATTGCTGTTCAACGCGTACCCGCACACATCATATGCAATGGGCCGGCCGGGCACACCGATCGGTCCATTGCTCTACAACGCGTACTCGGGATACAACGCGTACACTGCTCACATCATATGCAATGGGCCGGCCGGGCACACCGATCGGTCCATTGCTGTTCAACGCGTACCCGCACACATCATATGCAATGGGCCGACCGGGCACACCGATCGGTCCATTGCTGTTCAACGCGTACCCACACACATCATATGCAATGGGCCGGCTGGGAACACCGATCGGTCCATTGCTCTACAACGCGTACCCAGGATACAACACGTACCCGCTCACATCATATGCAATGGGCCGGCCGGGCACATTGCTCTACAACTCGTACCCGGGATACAACGCGTACCCGCTCACATCATATGCAATGGGCTGGCCGGGCACACCGATCGGTCCATTGCTCTACAACGCATCCCTGGACAGATCACACGCATATGTCACCATGCTGGTCACTGGTGAACCTATGCCAGCCACATATACTTTCCAGGGACTCAGGGGCACACCTACAACACCACACCCAGTCCACACTGTATCTAAGGCATGTGTGGCAGCATAACCTTATCTGTGTATGTGGGTGAACATGTGGTTTTTGGGGTGGCACTTGGGGGCAGACACACCCAGGCTGTGCACGTGTTCATGGGGACAGGGTCCTTTGTGTGTTGTGCACCTGACCACTGTGGTGTGCAACTTTTCATTTTGGAGCATGTGTCATGGTCACATTTCCAGGTTGTGTATGTGTATGACATGTCACATACCCCCAGGCTCACATGTGGGAAGGCATGTACGTCACAGGGTGGCCCATTGCCACAATAGTGATGTCCCTCCGCAGTCTGTGTGCATGTTGTGTTTCACATGTCTCTGACTCCATGTGCACAATGGGAGACAGTCTCCACATCCACGTGGTTTGTGCATGAACTTTGATGGTGTGTGTGTGTGTGTCACAGACGTCCATGTCTGTCCTGCAGAGGCTACAGGGGCCACTACCTGTGGGTGTCATGTTTATTTTTCTGACGTGTACATGATACGCCATGTCATGCCAGTGTCCATGTGGCAAGACAGGGTCCCTGGGAATCTACCTGTCAATGAGCTGTGATGCCTGTGGAGCATCTGTCCAGACATGTCACTGTGGTATGTGTGTGGAACGTGAGAGCAGTAAATGGGTACTGTGACACAGCCTAATGGTTTCCCATAGCACACCCTGGAACCTGTTGTCAACACTTGTTGAACAGAGATGTTAGATGATGTCCATGTAGGTGCCATATATGTCCAAACAGAACGACACACACATCAAGAACTTGTGTTTGTTAATGATGTATCATGTGAAATTGAGTATGGTGAACGGCACATAGGTGGGGTGACTGACAATCTTGCTTTCTTCACCTATGCACTGCAGGGCTCCTGCTGTCCATCGACCATTCCCAGACCTGGCAACGATGGTGGAACGTGACAGCATCCGATGGTACCGCTTCACCAGGCAGCTGATTGAGGATTTGGCAGTGCGGTTGGACCCACATTTGCAGCCTGGCCGTCCGTATCCTACAGCGCTGACCCCCAAGGTGAAGGTGATGGCAGCCCTACACTTCTTTGCCACCGGTACCTTTCAACACACTGTGGCGACTGCCGGTGGGATGTCACAGACTATGTTCAGCCGTGTGCTACGCGATGTTTTGGGGGCAATGTTGAGATACCTGAACCAGTATATCTATTTCCCAACACGTCAACGACTCACTGACGTCAAGAGTGACTTCTATGCCCTGGGGAGGATGCCACATGTAATTGGCTCCATTGATGGGACACATGTGGCTTTGATGCCACCACAGGCACATGAGCAGGCATACCGGAACCGTAAACATTACCATTCGATCAATGCTCTGGTGGTATGTCTTGCAGATATGACCATCACACATGTGTGTGCCCGTTTCCCCGGTTCGGCACACGATGCCTACTTGATGAGGAGTAGTCGCATCCCGAGGATGATGTCACAGATGCCAAACCAGCGTGCCTGGCTTGTTGGTGTGTACTGACTTTGTACCATTGTGTGTGTTCTGCTATGTTGTTTTCCGCACACATTTTCAAATCGGCTAATGTGCAATTGTCTGTCTGTAGGTGACTCGGGATACCCCAACATGCCGTGGTTGCTGACACCCCTCAGGAACCCTGTGACACCAGCCCAGATGCGCTACAATGAGGCACATGGTCGGACGAGGAGGGTTATTGAGCGGACCTTTGGTCTCCTGAAGAGCCGCTTCTGCTGCCTGGACAAGTCAGGAGGGGCCCTCCCATATGCCCCAGCAAAGGTGTGCAAGATTGTCATCGTCTGCTGCATGATACACAACCTGGCAGTCCGGAAGGAGTTGCCTCTCATCCTGGATGACGATGACCAACGTCCGCCACCTGTGGAAGATCCTGGCCTGGGTCACGATGCCAGTGAAGATGATGATGATGATGATGGTGATGTCCGCACACAGCTCATCACCAACTTCTTCAGCTGAATGTGAGTCTCCAGAGGGTTGTAATGTCAATGATTTGAGTTTGCATGATATGTGTGTGTGGTGCTCTGGTGCTGTTTGAGTGTGGCCATGTGCTACTTGACTGGATGAGTGCAGCGATGTATCCTTGCAGGTGGTCTGTACTGCCCAACAGTGTTGACATGCTACCTTGGTTTTGTGTAGTTATCTCGTGACATGTATTAGACATGAGTATTGCCGTTCTGTGCTGTTCTTCAGTGGTTTTGACTGTGTGTCATGTCTGTCCTTCACAGGGTGCTGCCGGAGTTGTTTGATCAACTTGGATCCCACGAATCCATGATTCAACTTCCAAGGTGGAACCAGTCGTTTCCCTACAGGTGATGTGCCACACACCCCTGGACTTTCTATCTTCTGCACTTTTTGACTTTGTGGCCACAGCCAGGTTGGATTAGCTAGCATTTGTAGTGGAAACAACATGTTGCAAATGTGTACCTGTGCTTCACTTTGGGATGTGCGTTGTCTGTAGTCACACATCTGACTGACATTTGCTTACTGCACCTGTAGTCTAGTTGACACAGACTGTGAATAGGTGGCGTGTCTGTGCATTCCACTGTATTTAGTTGCAACATCAGTATAGGTGATGAGTCTGATGGCCCTGGTGTGTATGTGTTGTGTGGCCCTAGTCGTGTGTCTCCCTCATATGTGTCACGTCGCCATGACTGACATGACGGTGTTGGACTTGCTGTAGCAGTTAGCATGCACAGTGTCATTTTTCTGATCACCATCTCCATGACAGAGAGCACGTTGGAATCACAACAGAGGCAGATATGGTGTATTTGTGAGTTTATTTACATACAGGTGTGAGGATGGTGCACAGGATGGTGGGTGCTGTACATAGAAATTGGAATCCAAAGTTCCCATGTGATTCGGAAGTCTTGGTAGCTGAAATGTCCAGAGTAAAGTCCACAGTCATCTGATAAATTTGGCCAACTATAGGTCCCCATGTCATGTGGGAGAGTTGGGTTGGCTTCGACAGGGCGTGCAGTTTGCACACAGAGGAAAAGTTCCAGAACAGGTGTTGGCTTCCTGGGGGATGTAGATGGCCATCGGCCTCTCAGTTTGGCCTCCTCGGACGGCCCCTCTTCTTGGGGGGGACCCTCAGGTGCAGGCTGCGGCGGTGCAGGGGACTCTCTGCCAGAGTCCTCCTCCCTCCCTGTGGCATTTGCAGTTGTTTCAGCAGCAGATGTTGTGGGCACACAGGGAGGTGAGGCCATGTTGGTGCTGATCTGGCGGAGGCATGTCAGTATGTCCCTATGCACCGCTGTCAGTTGTTCCAATGTGTCCCACTTGGACTCCATGCCAGACATGTGTGTCTCGACATGTGAGATGTGTGTCTCGACACGGGACATGTGGGAGTCCAAGCGGGCATGATGGGCAGCCTGCTGGTGTTGTATGTCCTTGAGGATCCCCACTACCTGGCTGACCTCTCCGGTGCTAGTCTGGTACGCATCCGCGATGCGTGCCAGTTGTGGGTCATCATGCAGTCCAGACCCCTCTGCAAAGAGCGACCTATGTCTACCACCCCTCCCACCACCCCTGGCGACACGTGCAGGACCTGCGGTGGCACGCACAGGTGACCGTGGGCCCACTTGGGTGTTGTTCCTGGGCTCGTTGTCACCAGCTCCAGTTTGGGTCTGGGTCCCTGCGCTGTTGTCATCTGTGTTCCTTGGTCTGTCCGTGTTGGCAGGGGTGGCCTGTGTGTTGGCAGTTGTTAGAGGGGTGGGTGCAGGGGGTGCAGATGTTGGCCCTGCTGGTGCTGCATGATGACTCACACCGGAGGGTCCAGCTGGTTCTTCGCCATCCGAGGAGTGCAGAGGCTGATCCACACCAGTGAGCTCAGTGTTCACCGGAGCCTGGGACAGGGACTCCTCCTCGTCTGCTGCTGTGTCCCCATCATCACCTGTTTTGGGGAGAGACACAGATTGTATGTTATGTTTCTACTGGCATCAATTGTTCAAACACCTGACAGTTGTGACTGTACCTCTGGATGTGGGCCTGGACATTGCATTCTCCTAAATTGTGACAGTCAGAGAGTGATATTGGATTTAGCACATTGTCCTGCCAACCTGTGGCATGTCAATGTGAATGTTGAGGTGTGTGCATGACCAGCATTGGTGGTATTTGCTTGCCATCCGGGCCTCCTTCTCCCCCAGCCCAGTTATCCCACCATGAAGCGTGCTTCCATTGCAGGGAGTGCAAGTTGTCTTTCAGGATGTCAGTCAGTGGTGTCCTGCTGTTGGTTGTTGCACAGTTCCCAGCAGGGCCTTGTGCTCCCCCAGCAGTACCCAGTGTCAGCCATCTTGTGAGTCCTTTTCCACTCCCTGTGATGTGAGCATGGTTCAGGGTGGTGTTGATGGGCCAATTGTGAGGCTGACCAATATCTGTGACTACCACTCCCATCATGCTATTGCCTCCACCCCCTTCCCAGCATGCCCATCCTTCCTTCCTTTTGACTCTGCTTCCCTGTGGGGTGGGGTGCCTGTGCTGACAGGATGGCTGGGAGTGTTGTCCTGGCAGTTGTTTGGCTTTAAGTCCCAAGAGTGTCCCTGTGCTTCACACAGCATAACCCAGGGTGGTGGTTCTTTGTGGGATCTTCAGTTAGGATGTGAGGCATTGCATTCTCCCAGGTGGGTTATGTGGAGTTAGTGTTGAGGGTGTGTGTGAGGGGAGGTGCTTGTAACTATGGTCAGTGCTGTGAGTCCTCCTTCCCACCCAGCCAGATATCCCACCATGGAACGTGCTTCCATTGCAGGGAGTGCAAGTTGTCTTTCAGGATGTCAGTCAGTGGTGTCCTGCTGTTGGTTGTTGCACAGTTCCCAGCAGGGCCTTGTGCTCCCCCCAGCAGTACCCAGTGTCAGCCATCTTGTGAGTCCTTTTCCACTCCCTGTGATGTGAGCATGGTTCAGGGTGGTGTTGATGGGCCAATTGTGAGGCTGACCAATATCTGTGCCTACAACTCCCATCATGCTATTGCCTACACCCCCCTTCCCAGCATGCCCATACTTCCTTCCTTTTGAGTGGACTTCACTGTGTGTGAGTGTGACAGCAATGGCAAGATGGCTGACAGTGTGGTCCTGTTGTTTGTTGGTGCCCAGTTCCCATCAGGGCCTTGTGCTCCCCCCAGCAGTACCCAGTGTCAGCCATCTTGTCAATTGTTTTCCACTCCCTGTGATGTGAGCATGGTTCAGAGTGGTGTTGATGGGCCAATTGTGAGGCTGACCAATATCTGTGCCTACAACTCCCATCATGCTATTGCCTATACCCCCCTTCCCAGCATGCCCATACTTCCTTCCTTTTGAGTGGACTTCACTGTGTGTGAGTGTGACAGCAATGGCAAGATGGCTGACAGTGTGGTCCTGTTGTTTGTTGGTGCCCAGTTCCCATCAGGGCCTTGTGCTCCCCACAGCAGTACCCAGTGTCAGCCATCTTGTCAGTTGTTTTCCACTCCCTGTGATGTGAGCATGGTTCAGAGTGGTGTTGATGGGCCAATTGTGAGGCTGACCAATATCTGTGCCTACAACTCCCATCATGCTATTGCCTCCACCCCCTTCCCAGCATGCCCATACTTCCTTCCTTTTGAGTGGACTTCACTGTGTGTGAGTGTGACAGCAATGGCAAGATGGCTGACAGTGTGGTCCTGTTGTTTGTTGGTGCCCAGTTCCCATCAGGGCCTTGTGCTCCCCACAGCAGTACCCAGTGTCAGCCATCTTGTCAGTTGTTTTCCACTCCCTGTGATGTGAGCATGGTTCAGAGTGGTGTTGATGGGCCAATTGTGAGGCTGACCAATATCTGTGCCTACAACTCCCATCATGCTATTGCCTCCACCCCCTTCCCAGCATGCCCATACTTCCTTCCTTTTGAGTGGACTTCACTGTGTGAGTGTGACAGCAATGGCAAGATGGCTGACAGTGTGGTCCTGTTGTTTGTTGGTGCCCAGTTCCCATCAGGGCCTTGTGCTCCCCACAGCAGTACCCAGTGTCAGCCATCTTGTCAGTTGTTTTCCACTCCCTGTGATGTGAGCATGGTTCAGAGTGCTGTTGATGGGCCAATTGTGGGTGTGACCAATATCTGTGACTACCACTCCCATCATGCTATTGGCTACACTGACTTCACCAGCATACACAGAATTCCTTCCTTTCAGTGAGCTTCCCTGTGAGGTGGTGTTCTAGTGGTGGGTAAATATCTGGGAGTGTTTGTGGTTCTATTTGTGCCACTGCCTTGCTGTATTTGTTGTTAGGTTTGTACATGTCATGACACAGTTACATATCACTATGAGATGGCAGGTATTGTGTTTGTCTGACTAGCATTCACATCTTGGGATGAATATCTTTTGGTTGCTGTGTATTTGCTAAGGGTGCATGGTTTGCCTATCCCCTTGACTGTGATGCGTGTGTGTTGTCACACCATATTGTGTATATTAGTTGGGTACTCACCAGGCTCTGGGATGTCTGTTAGTCCGTATACGCTCACTGGTGGTAGGATGGCCCGCACCTTCTCCTCCCAGGGCCTGAGGTATACTGGTTTTGCAGGAGGGCCTCTGCCGGTGTGCTGGCTGAGGAGGTAGTCCTTTTTGAGTAGGTCCCGGACCCTCCTGGGCACATCATACCACCTGTTCTGGATGTCTTCCTTTGTGCGCAAACATGGTGATTGTGCGTTCACCCTGTCGACAATCCTTGCCCACATCTTGGTTTTCTGCGACATGGGGGTCTGTTGTACCAATGTACCAAACAACTGTGGCTCTACCCTGAGGATCTCATCTACCATGACTTCCAATTCACTGTCTAGGAACTTATGATTCTTCTTTGGGGGCATGGTGATGGGTGGTGGTGGTGATTGATGTGTGTGTGCAAGTGGGGGTGTGAGTGTAGGTTTAGCTGGGTGTGTGTGAGGGTGCTATTTGTAGGTGTGGTAATGGTGTGTGGCTTGTGTGATGTATGAGCTGTGAGTGTGTCTGTGGTTGCTGTGTGATGGTGTTCTGTGCTGGCAGGTCAGTGGAATTTGCAAAGGATCATGGTAGGGATTTGTGGCCTTTATGTAGGTGGAGTTGGAGGTGTGTCCTTGTTCCATGTTTTTTCCCCCCCTGTATTTATTGGCTTTGTGGTTGCTTGTTTGGCCCTTTTTTTTCCTTTTTTCCCTTGGTGTTTTTGGTGCATGTAGGAGTCGTTCTTGTGTCCGAGTAGGACGCTGCAGTTGTCTGGTGCGATCTTGTCCGACTCGTTCCCGCTGTGTGTCAGCTAGGTTTCATATGCGGCGTACGAGTCGGTCGTGGGGTATTGGGTTGCTTCGGCTGGGTTTTGTATACGTGTCGGTCGTACGGCTTGTGCTCCGGGCGATTCGGTCGTGTTTTGCACGCACAGCATCGTACTACGCGGGTCGGAGTTCGCGGGTATGTTTCGTTCGGGTTCAATCCGGGTGCGTGTCGGTCGGTTCGTTTCGCGTGATTTCCTGGCCGGATGGCTTGTTTACGTCCGGCTCGGTTGGTCGTTTTGTATTCCGTCCGAGTCGGTCGGATTTCACATGCATTTCATCGTACTACCCGGGTCGTACGGCGCCAGCCCGAGTCGGTCGGACTAAATTCCCGTACCGAGTCGGTCAGTATTTTTTCCGGCCCGAATCGGAATCGGCCCCAAAGTGTCTAGTGTCTCTTAAGGCTCCCTGCTGCAGAAAGGGCATGTCCATGACACAGAACATACTGACAGGTCACACAGACAGTTAATCTTGGAGAGCATGCTGTTCATTCATAAAGCTGTGCAGACACAAGTGTGGACTAATGAGCCTTGGGAAGTCCTCTGCGCCATGTCTTAAGGGATGAAACGTGTTGGCTTCACTGTTTGGCTTTGCATTTAATCCCAGTAACTCTACTGTAACAAGAAACAACCATTGGATTCTCAATAACCTGTAGTACTGAAGCTACCAAAAGTATGATAAGATGTTTCTATCATTGAAATGCAACTACAATGAAGAATGTTTGATCCTGGAAAAATCAGTGACATATTATGTCACCTGCATTCTCCTCAAAAGAGGTGCGATTATTGCATTAAAGATCCGCTGTGCGTGCACAGGGGAATAGAATGGGGTTAAAAAGCGAAAAAGTTAAATTAAGCTGTTTGTGATGAGAGGGCTTCAGTGATGGAGCTAATGGTAATAGAATGGGGAGCGCACCTAAACCAAGTGGTTAGATGCATTTTACTGTTCCTGCAGCATGCAAATTCAGTGGTGACGTTGAGCCTCTGCTCCAGCTACAAACCAGATTGCAAGTTGCCATTGGTGGTTGCCATGAAGCCGTTGTTCTTTGTGGAATGCCTGATGTGCGGTTATTCTTAACTCCAATCTGATCTGTGCAGGGAGGCACCAGGACACTGCCCATATTGAAACCTTGCACCCTACATTATACCAGTGCTGCATGGGTTTCTACCCTGGATTTCTTTTTAGTGTGGCAACCGAAGGCCCTTGGATTTGGTGCTCGGCAGTTGTGGGGACTGGGCTGATGGGCCCACATCCATCCTGCATTACTGCAGCTATGTTCTGAGGGATTCTTTGTTGGAGCGCCACCTGAGATTTGCCTGTGACCGCCATCTTTTTTTATATTCTATGTGATTTCTAAGCAGCCTCATCATGCACCCAGGTCTCTGAAGCAGAGGGATACTAAAGAAAAGAGAGACTTCTCATTGTCGCATCCTGCAGAAGGCATTCGCACTCGAGAGGATCTTGAGGTAGTCAGTCACCCACGCTTGGCCACTCTAACCCAGGGTGGACCAGTACTTTATGAACAGCTGTAGGATTACTTACCAAGGGAGAGGATGCTAAGACCTTAGTGCTACGATTCATGAAGGAAGATGTCCTGCGTGATGACGCAGAACATCATTGGGAGGTTCAGAAAACATTTGGGATCTCCTTCACGAAATCATGTGTGATGTAATGATCACTGCAAATCTTGAGGGACCCCAACTACAGATCTTGAGGGACAACTACAATAAGTGGCTGTGACGTGCAGGTGGCAGTAAAAAAAGGATCCACCTCTCTGAGATTGTAGGACCCACATTTATCCGGATTTGAATTGTGCAACACACAATTTAAAAAAAAAAATTTTTTTACCGACCTCGGAGCCCTAGTAACATGGCCGATGCCCGGTGGAGCTGCCAAGTCAGCTATAGAGGAGATTGGCTGTGGAACACCTCCTCTGCCGTCACCTACCCAGCCGGACAGTGGGCATAGTTTCCTCGTCTCTCCGCTGTGTCTCCTTCCTCCCCCACCTTTCCGACAAATTCTCCGATGATCTGCAGATGGCGGAGCAAGATGATGACCCGGGTCCACCATCTTAGCGGCTTCGACCGATTCTCTTGCCACTGGACTGCTCCCTGCGTCGCCTGACTGTCCTTACCTCTAGTCGACCCCCCCCCTTTGTCCCTTCCACCACTCTCATCTTGTACAATCACCGCGACACTGGATGTGGTGATTGCTGGTCCCCAGCTGGTTTGTTTGACTCTCTTTGACTTTTTGGTTCCTCTGAAGTTCTTTCCCCCTTGTCTGTCTGCCTGACCCGATCGGCATTTCAACCCCTTTTTACTTTTCCCCCTCTACCTTCTCTTCCCCATAGGATGTTGTGTCTATTTTATGCTATGCTTTTGAAACTCATGATGTAATCTTTGTAACTCGCTAATCCTCATGTAAAGCGCTCTGATACCTCCGGGTCTAGCCAGCGCTATATAAAACTCTGCAAATAAATAAATAAATAAAAGAAGAGGACGGAAGAGCTTCAGGAGACCGAAAATTGGATGTTTGCGGCAACACTGGTTGCTTCCTTTTGGTTCCCTGTGACAATCGGTGTGGTGTATGAGGGTAAAAAATATATATTTACATGCCCTCAAACAGCACAAGACTTTTTGGAAGGCGGGAGAACTGGACGCGATGACAGTGATTCTGGGGGGCATAATGCTTGAGGATTTGTTTATGATGTTGGCTTGTACTATTTTCACCCACTTGTAGTATGTCTCTGAGGTGCTTCAAATGCTATTTCCTGCTGAGTTCCACTCCTTTTCCTTCCATTGCCTTTTCCTCCGTCTTGGAGTGTGGGATCCCGGGTTATATAATTGAGTGTGTGTGCGATGACGATGGTAAACTTGCATTCTAAAACAGCTCAACTGTGTGATCTGTACACTGACTTTAGCTTTTGACGACTTCTGCAATTGCACGAAAAATAGATTTAAAACATATGGCTGTGAGAACAGTGCATCTGTAGCGCCTCGTGGCTATGTTCAGCTGCGTCATGCCCCACCCTACCCTCCGTTGCCGCTGTTCTTCAGTCCCCCGCTGTCTGACTCACCCGCGAGCAGACCAGCTGACGGGCAAGAGAGGCCACCGCCTGCAGGAAGAGGGCTGTGGGCGACGCAAGTGTTTCAACCCATTCTATGCTTGGAAAATATATGAAACGGGGATAAATGAAAAGACCAGTTTGCTTCGCTTTCAGCGTCGTTATCTTGAGAGTGTCCTCTCAAACATTCTTTACTGTTACCAGAACATGCTTGCTGGAAGGATTAGGGACTGGAAAACTCATGAGGTTTAATTTTAAAAAAAAAACACACAAAAAACACCACTGACCAAAGGTTTTTGCCTAAAGTACTTGCTTTGTAAAGGCAGTGACTGCCCTTGTGGTGTGGCATCACTATGGGTTCACCGAGAGATATAGGTAACAGTGATAAGGTGTAGTAGTCAAAATCTGACTGGCCGGAGGAACCTTATTACATCAAAAGTTTCAGAGTTATTGAAAGGGGGTTCTTACAGCCAGTCATTGAGCTCTTTCTTAAAAAGGGAATAGTCCAGTACAGTCTGAACATCCTATTTAGAAAAATATTTAATTGCTAAAGAGGCCATCTCTTTGGTTGCATTTAAGTGCATGCTTTGCTAGCACAACTGAGTCCCGATGGTACATGGGACACCACAAACGGATAAAATGCAGCATTAACACTAAAATAGAACCAATAGTTTATTTACCTGTTGTCAGGAGGTCCCTAATACATGGCTGAAAGCATGGCTGATTTGGCTGAGGTGAGCCAAGAGTCGGGTGTTAAGCATACATATTGGCGCACTCTTTTTGGGCATATGATTGGTTTCCTCGGGCATGCCTGTTGGGACATGCCTGATAACTGAAAGACATGTGTACCTCTGCATATGCCAAGAGTGCATGCAGTACACGAGCCTGTCCAGTAGAGCAGCCACAGGCACTTCAACCATGTGACCTGAATCACAAAGGTTTTGCTGTGATTTGATCTCGTAAAACTCCCAGCTTACTCCTGAAATTCAGGAGTAAGCCAAGAGTACTCATGGTTTACTCCTAGGAGTCAACTAGGAGTACTACAACAGCAAGTGTCACCTAGTCACAGCAAAATCCACGTAAATCTGGCATGATATGCATGCACATTATCCTAAAGGGCTTACTCAGAAGATTCAAGGGGAGATGAAGACTCAGACCTGGGCCCCCAGGAACAACTGGGCTCTTGCCTGCGGGTAGAGAAGTGATACACTCATGAGGAAGACACCTAGGGGTAGATTTACAAACATTTTTAGCTGGGTTTGCATCACAAAAGTCATGCAAACCAGCACAAAATGTTTTATAGTAATTTGCTTTCCAGTGCAAAACTTGTTGTGCGCGGGAACGTAGTCTGAAAGTAACGAAAAGCAGTGCTAAACGCTGATTTGCATTATCATGGGTCAAGTGGGCATTCCATGGGTGGTATACGGGCATTCCCATGCAACCACCCATGGTTTTTGATGCAAAACCCTATCTACTAACATTGTAATGTAATGTAAAAGAATTTGTAGAGCGTGGACTAATCACCCGTGAGGGTCTCTAGGAGATGAGTAGGTGCGTAAGATCCAGAGCATCAGTTGAAGAGCCAGGTCTTCAGTTTCTTGCGGAATGTTGTAAGCATGGTGGCTGTTCTGATGTCCTTGGGGAGGGCGTTCCAAGTCTTTGTGCTGGATAGGTGAATGAGCGGCTTCCTGCCCTGCTTCTGCTAATGCGTGGAATGTGTGCGAGTGACAGACAGCGAGGCAGATCAGAGGTTGCGGGTTGACTGGTGAAAGTGCAGATGGTTGAGGTAGGCAGGTCTATTCTGATGCAGCGCTTTGTAGGAGAGGGTGAGTATTTTGAAGTGGCAGTGTTTCTGGACGGGGAGCCAGTAGAGTTCCCGGAGGTGAGGTGTGATGTGGGTGCTGCAGGGTATGTTGAGAACTAGTCTTGCAGTGGCATTTTGAATAGTTCGGAGCTTGTGTGTGAGGTGGGCGGGTACTCTATAGTAGAAGGTGTTGCCGTAGTCTAACCTGCTCGTGATCAAAGCCTGGGTGACGATCTTTCTGGTGTCCAGGGGGAGCCATCTGAAGATCAATAGTAGACAGGGTTTTGTGCCAAAAATGAAGGCCACTTGAAAGCAGGAGTTAAAAGGAGAAATGTTGTCATTTCTCCTTTCTTTTCTGAATTGGCATGTGTGCTGCACTGTACAGCACACATACAAAGCAGGAAAAGTTTTAAAACTTGTCTATGCTTAGCATTTTGTACTGGAAGGACATCCTTTGCTAGACTCACCCACACACCCTTTCACTATGGCACTAGGGAGAGGGGAGGAGAGTACCATATCTCTGTAGATATGGCGAACTCCTGCTCTCTCCCTGTCACGTAACACAGCGCTGCATTTTTGGTTTGTAAATCTTTTGTAAACCTGGACCCTGGAGCAATAATGTGTAGTAAGCAATTGGCCGGATTTTAAGCTTTTGAACGACCAGCTGCTGACATAACTTTATGTTTTTGATGACAGCTTGGATGCAAGTAAGGTGTGAAGTCAGAAATGTAGTTTTTTGGGCATGTGAATTACGCAGTTGTTGGCAACGGATTAATGGGTCCTAGTCCTGGGTGGGGACTTCAACATTATGAAGATGGTAGTCACTGGTATTTTTTTATTATTTTTAAATTGATTTTAGGTTGTGGTCATTGATTCAAGCTGTGAATAGCATACATTTTATTTTCTGTCTAATACATGGCGATCTTTTTTTATTTTTTTTATTGCTTTTTATTTGCATTTTCATAACCATGCAACAAAAAAGAAACAAACAGTGCAGTGCCATATTATTCAAAATTACATCTGACATATCCATAAACATACAATTTAGTGCCATACTGTACGAGATTATACCTGACACAACAGTATTCCAAGCGGTCCAGCCTAGTGTACGGGCCTCAGTGTGGGTCCTGTAACATGAAACTACCATTGGAATAAACTTCCATAGTATAACATCTTCACTTACTCCTCCAGGACAAGTCCGTTCTACACTAGCCAGTGGGTACCTCATTCGGGGACATATAACATTATAGCAATACATTAGTCCTCACCCACCCTGGAGTTCAGCCAAGTTACAAACGGTTCCCAGATGTCTTTGGGTCGAGATTTGGTAGGCTGAAGTTCCCAATAATTTGACAACTGTGTCCTACAATACGTAACATTCTTGACCCAATCTTTAATCAACGGGGCTCGGGCTGCACCCCATTGCAACGCTATTTGTCTTTTTGCCATCAATAGGAGCATCTCGGGCAATTTACGCAATTTAGGGGCTACCGTCTCCAGCACCCCGAGCAGGGATGTGAGGGGGGTGCAGGGGAGGTCCAGCCCAGTGATGTGTTGTATGTGTTGGAAAACTTCAAGCCAGAAGTTCGCTATGGGCCTGCAGCTCCAGGCTAGATGCAAGAAAGTTGCATGTGGGGTACCGCATTTCCAGCAACCGTCGTCTTCACGGAGTTCCATTTTATGTAATTGTATGGGGGTCCGGTAGAGGCGATGAAGATACTTAAAATGACTAAGCCGGAGGCGGTAATTTGGCGATAGTCGCTCCAGCTGTTTGCAACTCAACGCCCATTGGTCATCTGTAAGGGGTGCACCTAACTCTTCTCCCCATGCCATGCGCGATGGGGGGACCATTATCGGGAGGTTCTCTGTGTGTGTTTGTACATGCGTGAAATAAGTTTCCGTCCCGACTCCACCGCCAGCAGGTTTTCAAGCGCCGGCAGGGCTGGCAGGGGCGCTGGGAATGTGGAAAATTTGCTCTTACAAGATGCGCGTAGCTGGTAATACAATAGCATATCAAGAGCTGACGGCTCTTCGGGGGAGCACATGTGTTGCAGGGTGAGGAAAGTATCATTGGGATAGAGGTCTCCACCTACTGCTAGATTGCGCACGCTTGCACGCTCCTGAGCCTTTCGCTCCATGAGAGGGGGGTACAGAGGATTGTTGAGAACGGGCATGGATGGTGCGTAGAGTACCTTTTGGTGAGCCCTTTTGCGAAGTCCCTCCCATGCCCATCGCATGACTTGTACAGTGTCTATTTCCCCACGAGGGCGCTTATAGGGATGAAAAAGTGCTGTCGATATTGGTAAGGGGGCCGCACGATCTATTTCTATGGATACATGTGGTTGATAGGGAGTGGGGTGAGCCCAGAAATGTAAGAATTGCACCTGTGCGCTGTATGCATAAAGGATGAGGTCCGGGGCTGCCATTCCCCCTTGTTCCTGCGGTAGTGTCAAAACTTCCCAGGCTATTCTTGGTTGACCCCCCGCCCACACTAGTTCTATCATAAGCGATCTCAACCGTTTAAAAAAATGTATTGGGAGCGGAAGTGGAATGTTTACAAAGAGATAAAGTAATTTCGGCAATATTATCATTTTGGCTATCGCTATGCGGCCCGCCAGGGAGAGAGGAAGAGTCTTCCACCGTCTTATCCTATCTTCAATCCAAGCCACCACCCTCCCATAGTTAGGGGTCCATAGTTCCTGTAGATCGGTGCTGAACCAGACCCCCAGATAGCGAATAGGGACCGAGGCCCATACTAACGGGTAATCAATGGTAAAGGCCTGAGTACCAGGAGTGAGTGGAAGGATAACGGACTTGTTCCAGTTTATGTTTACCCCCGATAATCCCCCGAATCGAACCACCTCCCTTGTCATGGGTGCCAGGTTGTCTTTGGGATGCACCATATAAAGCGTGATGTCGTCCGCGTACATGGACACGGTGAGCGCCCTGGTTGTAAAGCCAATCCCCCTGTTTGCGTGATGTTGGCGCAGTCATGCCGCCAGAGGTTCTGTCGCTATCGCGAACAGTAACGGCGACAGAGGACATCCCTGTCTGGTGCCACGTGTTATAGTCAGTGGCTCAGAGATCAGCCCATTTACTCTAAGGCGCGCCGTGGGCCGCGTGTAAAGAAGCTGGATTTGCTTGATGAAAATCGGGCTTAGACCTATCCTGTTGAGCAAAGGAAAAGGAATCCCCACTCAAGCGAGTCAAATGCCTTCGAGGCATCTAAAAGCACAGCTGCAGCCGGCACATGCGGCGCCATGTAATGTAACAGCCCAAATAGCGTTCTGAGATTGTGCGAGGTTGCTCAGCCCGGTACAAAACCGGATTGGTCCGGGACGACTATCAATGGGAGCAACGGCTGGAGTCTGGTGGCCAAGAGTTTTGCAAAAATCTTTGCGTCCAAGTTAATCAAGGAAAGCGGACGATAGGACTCACACTGCTGGGGGTCCTTGTCTGGCTTCAGAAGGGCAATTATGATTGCCTCTCTCATTGATGCCGGGAGGATTCCCACCTGCAACGCTTCCTGATACACCGCCAGGAGGTGGGGGGCGAGTTCTTCCGAATATTCTTTGTAAAACTGCGCAGTGAGGCCGTCTGCTCCCGGCGCCTTATCTGCCCGCATGCTTCCAATAACCTTACGGACGTCCTCCACCGTAAATGGTACATCTAGATATTTCCTATGTACGTCGTGGAACCATACTAGGGCTATGGAATCAAAGTAGTCCTTCAGGACCAAGTCCGAAGGCGTCACTTGGGATGTGTATAGTTGTGTATAAAAATTACGCATGGTGGCCAAGATATCCGGGGGGGAGTGTACCATGTCATTGTCCGGGGTGTGGAGAGCTGTGATGAAGGTGGCTCCCCTAGGCGGCCTCAGTAGGTTCGCGAGTGTCTTCCCGGGTCGATCACCCTCGCCATATCTCCTTGCAATCGCATATTTATGGAGAAATCTTATCTCCCTATCGGCCTCCTCCTGGTATGCAGTCAATTTGCTATGAATCTGCCCCAATGTCCCCGTCGATGGTATCGCGTAATACTGTTGTTCAAGTGTGTGTATCTCCAAGTCTAGACGGGTGAGACAGCCACGTATGTCTTTGAGTACCCTGTTTTGTCCCCCTATACAATGTCCCCGTATTACCACCTTGAAGGCCTCCCATAAGGTCCCGACCGAATCCACAGACCCTGTGTTCCTGTCAAAGTACTCTATAATGTGCGAGTGTAGCTCCTCT
This sequence comes from Calotriton arnoldi, assembly GCA_963921515.1. Classification (NCBI taxonomy): domain Eukaryota; kingdom Metazoa; phylum Chordata; class Amphibia; order Caudata; family Salamandridae; genus Calotriton; species Calotriton arnoldi. The sequence continues at coordinate 302,979 of CAWUFW010011320.1, forward strand.
CTGAAGGCAGAGTCTAGTAAAGCATTGGGTGGCAGGCGCCAAGTGAAGGGCTGTCTATAAGGCAGGGGTATCTGTAGGATCAAGGTTACTGGAGAGTGGTCCGAAAGCGTGCGAGCGTGGTGGGACGCAGCTAAAACCCATGAGTGCAGATCGGGAGAAGTGAGCCAAAAGTCTAAGCGTGACCATGCATTATGTTGCTGCGTAATACATGTACCCTCCCGGGCGTTGGGGTGGAGGCTCCGCCAGGTGTCTATCAAACCGCCATCTTCCATTATCTGGTGTAGAGTTGCTGCTGCTTGCGGGTGATGTGTGCGCGAGGCTCCCACCCTGTCCATGCTTAATGATAGGACTGTATTGAAATCACCACCCCAAATTAGCAACGCATCGCCCATGGACTGGATGGCATGCCATACTTGTTGGAAAAAAGAGGGATCATCTGTGTTCGGTCCGTAGACATTGGCAATGAGAACTCTACGGTGAAACAACACCCCAAGCGCCAACACATAGCGCCCGTCAGTGTCGCTGAGCACCTTAATGGTTTGCCAGGGGGTCCCCCTCCGAATTAAAGTAGCAACCCCTCGGGAGTAATTAGAATAGCATGAGGTGAACACATCACTCCATCTGTTGGACTTCAGCCTGTCACAGGCCGTGTCCTTGAGATGGGTTTCCTGGAGGAGGCAGATCGCCGCCGAGTATCTGGATAGGTGAGAGTGTATGAGGCGCATTTTTCTGTGGTCATTTAGACCGCGTACATTCCAGGTTAAGCATGTTAAAGTAGACAGGCTGGTGTAAAGTGGTACATGGCTCTAATGACTTCTAGTTCTGCTACAGGACACTTCCCTGGTGGCATGTCGGAGAGTCCACTCCAGTATTTAATAGCAAGCCCAGGAGAGTGTAGGACATGTGCAAATCGCATCTCTTCAGTTGTGAAACATAAGGCACAATGCAATAAACAATACATAGAAAAAAACAACCCCTTCCCACCCCCCACCCACTCCAACCCCCCAATCAGGTCGAGATTCAAACTTAACCACCCTTTAAAAGTCAATAGCCCAATAATTCTTAGAAACAGGGAATCATCCCAGAGGGGGCGTGAGGTTGCTGGCGTACTACCTGTCACTACGTAACAGGGTGGCCGAGCATTATGAACTACCATATACTTGTAATTTCACCCGTGCAGAAACATATTAAAGAAACCGATGAAAGACCCTCTCCTGTGAAGGGACGAAATTGAGAGCGGAGCCACCCGGGACTCAATAGCTGAGTGGTACGCTAGTCATTGTCACTGAGCTGGTTCTGTGAAGAGTTGTCCTTGTCACGTTCTTGGTCTCTTTGCAGCCGTGCTTGATGTTTTGCGAATTTCAGTGCAGTGCTAGCTTCTGTAAAAAAGGAAGGCTTGCCATTTGTATGAACACGGAGTTTGGCCGGGTACAACATGGAATACTTAATTCCAGCTTTCTGGAACAGTTTCTTGGCCGGTAGGAACTCCCTCCTCGCAGCCTGGACCGCCTGTGTGAAGTCGGGGTATAGTGAGATGACGTTGTTCTGATATTGTACAGTCCCTCGTTCTCGGGCCAAGCGGAGAATTGTGTCTCTGTCCCTATAGTTAAGGGCCGGGCCAGTATCGGTCTCGGGGGAGCACCCGGCGGCGGCCGCGGTCCCAGAGTGCGATGGGCCCGTTCCACCAAGAACATTACTGAGAGGTCAGTTCCGAACAGGTCCTGAAAGAGTCCCTCCACGTATTTCTCCATGTTAGTTATGGCTGTGGACTCTGGTACACCCGTGATGCGTACGTTGTTCCTTCGTGAGCGCGCCTCAAGGTCCTCATTACGCGCTTTTATGACCTCCAGTACCTTATCCATACGCAAGAGGCGTTCTTGTGTCTCTGCTTGGAGGTCATCCGTGTCCGAGACTCGTGTTTCCAGCTCCTTGAGCTGCGACTCGTGTTTGTCTACTTTGTGCGATACCTGGTCCATTCGGACTGCAAGGGAGTCAATCTTGGCATCTATTTCCTTAAGGCAGCCTTTCACGTCGCGGAGCAGAGTTTTTATGTCTTCGTCGTGTTCCGGTTCCATTTGTGTTTCCGGTACAGTCGTCTGCGACATGAGCTCTCCATCTGCGTGCCTGGTGCTGCGTTTGTCAAATGTTATTTTCGGCTGTTTGTTGTCAGCCTTCCCCATTGTGCCCTTGCGTTGTGGCAGTACCATCTAGGGTTGGCAGGCTTTCAATATGCGGCGAGGGAGCAAGGGCCCCGGTATACACACCCTGTTGTTCCCAGGGGCAAGTTGTATGTGAGCAGAGGGGCCCGGCACGCACCTCCAGCTATAGCAGCCTCCCCTCCGCCTTGCCAGTACGTTTTTATGTAGGCCCAAAAGCACCACTGGGAGCCACCCCCTGGCCTACCTTCACTCCCAGTTACAGCTTCCACGGCCGCCGCGCCGTCCATTGGGTAGGCTCTTCGCTAGTCGTTGGAGGTTGGGGTATGCAGCCAGGTTCAGGTCAGCGGTCGGTGGCGTGTGCTGTCTAGGCCGGCCCACCGGTCTGTGTCCGTTTTTCCCAGCAGGCCCTTAGGCTATGGCTCCGGGTGCCAAGGGATTCCTGGATCGTGGAGCCGGTCAGGCCAGTGCAGTCTACAATTGTGTCCACAGCAGCGCGCGATGGTCGTGCGCCCATGACGGCGTCAGGGGCTCGAATGGCGGCGCGGTCCCGGTGCGATCCACCACTCACCGGCCCGCCGCAGCAGGCAGTGCAGCCCAACACCTCGGAGCCCAGTCTCTCGCTCCCTGGCAGCTCCGATGGGTCTCCGCTGGGCTCCGGCCGATGTATACGTTCTTTATGGGCCCGCGTAGCACCTGGGGGTTTGCGCTCTGCAATGCGTTGGTCCCGGCGTGCCCAGACCGCAGGCCGGAGGCCGCCGCGTGGGGGGAAGGGGGGGAGCGCCCTGGAGGACCGCAACCCCACAATGTGCACCCCGCCACACCGCGGCCACCGCCCACAGCCGCTCCACCCTCTCCCGGACCGGCTCGCCGCAGCCGATGCCCCGGTTTCGGTACTCACTCCGCCGATGGCGCCACAGGAGCGAAGTCGGGTCCCGGAGTCCACTTCTTCCGGCACCTCAGTAGCCCCTCCAGCACACCCTGATCTGCCCTGGGTGCGCCGTGGGTGCCCGTCTGTAGGCGGGTGAGTGGCTCGATGCGCCAGCAGCCGAGGCGTCCAGGTCCGTTCACCGCTGCGGCCTTTCCCTCAGCGCTTCACCGCCCCTGCCAGGCCGCCAGTCCACCACCGCAAGTGGGCCGCCTCCGCGCCAAGTTTCGGGTCCACGGGCGCCTTATTGTGTGCAGCGCGGCGTATTATACCCACAGCAGGCTTGCTTTTGTCAGGATGGGCAGTTTAAAGCAGGATTCCTGTCGGATTTTGTGCTCGGCCGGCAGAGCCCCTTTACCAAGCGGCCATCTTGCTGCTCGGCTCGGCCACGCCCCCCTACATGGCGATCTTTAACCTTATGCTTACGTGCGTATTTTTTATTAATTTATTGTAAATCATTTTTATTATTAGGATATAAAAAATCACTACGTTGGGAAAAGTTGATGCTTTCTTAATTAAGCTATGTCACAGTAGCCTCTGAAACATAACTTCTTCCGAGAAAAGAAAAATTCTGAGAGCTGCAGAAATTGTGTTATCAAGATGGCCGTGGGATATTTAGTCTTCTACAGGCCACCTGTTACCGAATCGCAAAATGGGTTAGCTATTCGCTATTTGGAAGGGGCGTGTTTAGGGTGTCCCTTCCAAATAGCAAATCGCAGCGGTATTTATGAATGTTTTGTGACCGTGAATGCGGTTGCGAAACATTAGCAATTCACCACCACCTTCAAGTTGGTGGTAACCCATTCGCAATTGGGAAGTGGTCTTCCACTTTGGAAATGCTGGCGAAAACGTTTTTTAAGAGCAGACAGTGGTCTCTTTTAGCAGACAGTGGTCCCATGGACCACTGCCTGCTCTTAAAAAGTGAAAGGAAAACTTTTTTTTTTAACGCAACCCGTTTTCTCGGGTTGCATTTAAAAAAAAAGTATTGCTTTATTTAAAAGCAATCACGGACATGGTGGTCTGTTGACCCCAGCAGGCCACCATCCCCGCGATTTTAGCGATTCCTAGGGGGTCGCATATTGCGACCTACCTCATTAATATTAATGAGGTAGGTCGATTTGCAACCCCCTATGAATCCCTAAATGAAACTCTTGGAGTTTCATACATTTGGAATAGTGCTATCCTAATCGCGATTCGCTGAAAATCGCTATTTGGTAATCGCTATTCCAAATGTTGATACATGTGGTCCTAAGAGAGGATTCACAAAAATCAGGTCTGAGCGAAATACATGCAACAAAGTATTTCCTTTGTTTGCATAGGCCCCCAAAGAAGTCTCGACTCGAGGCATGCCATGCAACTTAGCTTCACAAATGCAAATTCTGTAAAGTTTGACAAGCTGCACTCCTCCGCCAGCTCCTGAGTCTGACTAACGCCATAGCCTAGGGCACCCAGCAATATCCCTGCTGCAATTTAAAAACAAATCTTGTTATGAAGTTTGGTTTACTGCCCTGTTTTCATTTCCCCCTTTCTTATCCCTCAGTCCTAAACTTCTGGCTCTATTTGTTTAATTTATATATATTCACAAAGGCCACATGACCGGAAGTGCTAATAAAAAGTGAATTGAACTGGATGCCACAACTTCCTTGCAGGGACGCAGCTTGCATTGGCGCAGCAGCACCTGGGCCCAGCGGCTTGAGTGTCCCATTGAATCCTGATTATAGTGGTATTTTATAATTCAAACAGCAGCCAAGGGGCAATTTCCTTCCTTGCACTAGTGCTCACGACACACTGGCTAAGCAAATGCTTGGAAGTGCTTTTTTTCCAGAAGAGACAGACTCGCTACTTTCCTTTTGCCCCAACCACTCAGCCACCAATCAATGAATTATCTCTCACATTCTTTCCCCAAAGTGTTACCGGCTCCTTAAAAATTACCTACATCCCCAGTTAGCATTTCAAAGTTTAGTCTTTTGTGATCTGTATAGCTTATTCTCTGTCTTGCAGGCAGGGGCAGCTCTTCCTCAGGAGCAGAGAAGCGTCGCTCCGCCTGCTGCGAGCGCAGCAGGCAAACACACATAAATAAAATGGCATGTTAATGCCATTTTAATTATTTGCCACCACACCGGCTCGCGTTGTGTACAGTGCGAGGGTGGGGGCGTGGTTGAATCCTGCAAATGCAGGATTACAGAACTGGTCTACAGTGCGCATGTTTGACTGGCCGGTCGTCATGTGACTGCCAGCCCGACAAGCGCACTGTAGACCCAGCCATCCAAAGGCTGTGAAACAGCCTGGGGATTGCTGGCACACACCCCCAGCCTCAAGATAACCGCTGAGGGAGCCTGCTCTCACCAATCCTGGAGCTGCTTTCACAGCATGAGAGCAGCTCCAGGATTGGTTGGTGTTGCGTTCCACAAGCAGAAAGGAAGTCTTTACTTTTTCTGCTTGTGGACAGAAAAGAGAAGTGCCGCACCAGTCGTGCTCCTGCTCCCGAATTTATGGAGAGTCATGCGCCTTGCGCCCCACCATATTTTATTTAAGCTAGCCGTCACTGCATGCAGACACATGGCGTGAACACTGAACAGGATCGAGACTAGTCTGACCATGTCCCTACCCACTGGAGGACTGAGACAGTCCTTCCTCTCTGGCCTCATCCTGGCTCTTCCGAAACTCCACCCATACTAAAGAGAGTGGGAGGGAGGGGCACAAGGAAGTTTAAGCAGAGATAAAGCTACGGTCACCCAACTAACTAGTAAAATGAATTAACTTGAAACGATTTGCAATGAGATGTGGACTCTACAGCTCATGCAATATTAAGCCTGGTTACACTGTTAAATAAAATGTAGGTAAATTATGCTGCCACCAGGAGCCAAGCAACTCCCTGCCCAGCCTTCTCACATACCTGCTTTCTCTTCCGCACAGACACAGGATGACATGCCCCGCACTCCAGGCTTAACAGACACAATGTGCAGCTCACATCATCGCTTTAACAGGCTGAGCAGTAGCATATATAACATAGGGAAGATTTTACAAGCCCCCCTTCCTTTATATTAACAACACAGGTGCACTTGCCACACAACTCTCTGTCTCTCGCTGGCGTGCTACTTCTCTCTATCCCTCTCTCCCTGGGGTAAGACCTCAGTGGCACACACAATTAAACACCTGTCTCCTGGCCAGGGGTCTGCTCCTCACAATTTAGACATTGTAACTAGGAACCAGGCAGTGCTTAATTTGAGCTGGTGGTTTCTGATGCTCAGCACTGGCACTTAATCATCAACCCCGCGCATATAGTGCGAACTCGACCCAAAAGTATTGGGGTATTTCTAATGAGCACCAGTTAAGGGCACATACATTTTTTGTAGGCACGGGGAGATTAAGTGATTTGCCCTGAATCACAGGATGATGAGCCAACACCGAGACTCGAACTTGGCTCCCCAGCTCCAAAGTCGGTAGCTATGGCTGTTATGGCACATCCTCTTCCCAATTGTAGGGTTTCATGGATAGTAGTTAGTTCTGTTATAGGCGGTGCTAATAGGAGCAATGGGCTGGTGCAAGCTGCCTCCTGACGAGAGCCCCGGCACTTATTTTTTCACAAATTAACCACTGGAAACAGGTGCTCTGTAGCATTCCAGTATATAGGGTGCTGCATTGAAGTATTATCAGGTGCCACTCCCAGGGTGGTGTACCACCTCACTCGTGTCTGCACCAGCAGGTTATGTAATATCAATCTCCTTTAACCAATATTTTGAATCAGAAAATAAATCTAAAATTGAATCTGAGTAGGTTTAAATATATTTATTTGTACCTCCAAAGAGAACAATTACAAACAGAAGGGTGCCTTAACCAACATGTTTCAGCACTTACCTGCAGTGCTTAGTTTGAGCCGGTTGTTACCAGAGGGGGCCACCGGCACTATATTATTGGGGACCGGCACTATATTTTTCCACCTCAGTCATTTTCTGATAGCAATTTAAGGAAAAACACACAAGGCAGAAACACAGAGGATCAGAGAGATGGAAAAAAGGAAAACTGTCACAAAGGGAGAAAGCTGGAACCTGCAAGAGTGAGCTAAAGGGGTAGGGAGAGTCTAGTGGTGGATAAAAGAGGCCTGAGGTGAATTGTAGACTACACAGCTTTGGTATTGGGCGCTGACATTTAATTACACAGGCTTCAGGCTTCTGAGCTGAGCTTTGGGCACCGGCACTCATTTATTTACAAATTAAGCACTGCTTTAATATCTGTGACAATAAAAGGTCATGCACGTTTATCACAATTGCACACGGTGTTACTGTTAAGTTTTGATGCTGATTTTTGATGGAAAGTTGAAAAGATCAATAGCAAAATGCACATATATAAAATATCTACTGCATAAATGTTTAGAATATTAAGACCTTACTTCATGCTCTAGTCTTTGGTGGCAAAGAATATTATTCTATATATTAATTAATATTATATTTTAAAAAAGCTGTTCTGAAGCCCCATAAGTGGAAGACATTTTAGAATAGGACTACGTGCAAGCTCTGTGGAAACTCAAAATGATGTGCCACTTCAGCAAAATTTGGTAAGGGTACCTAAAAAATAACTTTTGCTGGCTGCTTCACAGGTATACAAAGGCCTAGGGCTGAGTGAGTGTGCTCTAAGATGTGTCCCTCCCCCCCACTGTAGGGGATCTGGGGGGCCTGTTTAGTATTGAAGAAGAAAATGCATGATTCGGACCAGTGGCGTCACTAGGGTTGGTGTCACCCAGTGCGGTAACTCCCGAGTCTGGAGGTGCGGGGGGTGCGGACCGCACCGGGGCGGGTGACACCATCACATGGGGTGAGCCTCTGCTAAAGCAGAGGCTCACGGTGTCACCCCATGTGATGGTGTCACCCGGTGCGGTCCGCACCCCCCGCACCCCCCTAGTGACGCCACTGATTCGGACAGATGTGGAGACAGCCTTTAAAATGTAGGGCCTCATTTACTACAAAATGATGCAGCACGGCGCCGCAAGTCATTTCGCTGCACCGAGCTGCGTCATTTTAAAAGCATAGGGATGCGTTGTATTAACAACAATACGACGCATCTGTGTGCTTTCCCCTGCGCTGGCGCACAATAGGCTGCCATGCGCCAGCGCAGGCACCCATGTGCCATGTTGCAAGGGTGCCTGCGTTGCGGGGATGATTGTTTTTGTGCAGGAAGGGACACTTACTGCACAAAAACAATCCTTGATGGCATTTTCCTCTTTCTATGCATGCTGCAGCATAGAAAGAGGAAAAAATGAGGAGAAATAAATGTATTTCTCCTCGTTGCACCACTCCTACGCTTCTGATGCATTCTCCTACGCTTCTGATGCATACGACACTGATGGAGCAAGGATTCGAGAAAATGAAACTTTCTCGAATGAATCCTCCATTGACTTTCACTAATCATTAAATTAGTAGATGAAATGAAACTAATATACACCAGACACAGATACACGGGGAGAAAAAGCTTACGCATGCTTGAATTAATGAGAAATAAAATGCCACACGATTAAAACCTGCTTTAACTTGCAAAAACGCTTTGCGCATGTGCAAACCCGAATTACCCAGAAATAACGTGACTAACTCGCTTTGAGAGGGAAAAACCTCACGCATGCGCAAGAAAGACCAAAACGAGGTACCGCATGCCTGGCATATGCTTGCTTGATTTAAAAGAAAGTTGCTGTTGTTAACGCTTTTGCCCAAGAGTAATAATAATTACATGGGATAGAGTAGAAGTGGGTGGTGAACAGTGAGAATTACATATTTAAGAAAATAACATCTGTTTATGATTCTTTTATTAATAGTGTGCATTTGGGCCTGTTAATCCATGACTGAAAAAGAAAATGGCGAAAGCTACGCATGCTCAATGAATCCATGAAATGACCCGGTGACCGAGAGAAAGCTGAATGACTGCCGAGATCCAAGGACAGAAGGGATGGGAAAAGAAGAAGATGTATCGCTCCTCTATGAAGCTTGTATTAAATAAATTACTGCATTTGCAACAAAATATGCATGTGAAAACAAAATATATGAATGAGTCGAAGGGGAAGGGTTAGCAAACAATAGGTTTTACTAATAAAAAATGAATACGTCAGCCTGGTGTGATGAAGACTCCCCTAACCCCGTCCAATCATATTCCGCATTTTAGTAAATTTGCAACATTTGAGGGTGGGACATTAAGAAATAAAGACTATAACTAGAGTGACTTGAGTTAAGAAAATTATGTTGTTGATGATTCGATGATTTGATGGAGCTGTGAGACTACTATTGCTGCTGGGAGCTGTGCACGAGAGAGCAGAGAGAGAAGACGAGAGCAGACTCAGAAGATTCAGACTACTGCCTGATTAGATTTGAAGATTGCGGAAGAATATCGAGGAGGGAGAGAGTGTAAGAGAGGGAATCGCCCTGGTGCGTCGGGTTGTAGAGAAGTCTAGTAAGTATCAGACCTGTCCTGATCCTATCCTATAATCTTTGTCTCCTGATCCGAAGTCAGGGGACCCCCACCAGTTCTTTGGCCAGAGGGGTGGTTTTCCAGTCATCTTTATTAGGTAAATGTCATTCTGTCCAAATTTTTCATATTTCTTTGCAAATGTATTATAAATGTGCCTTTTGTCTCTACATCTATCCACTCTTATGCGTTTGATTTTGTTGAATGAGCTTGTGTAATTGAATGTATTGTGCTATATGATTGTTCTCTCTCTCACTTAAAGAAAGATGGAGTTTGCACTGTGTATCTGTAATTGATGAGCGTTCGACTTAATGACTGAAATTTTAGATAAACTTATTATTATTATTATTATTATTCAGAGTCTGTGGTTATTTTATTAAGAATCATTAGTTAAGAAGTTGTTAATATCACCATCAACTAACTCAACTAATGGTCCATCGAACAGAGGTAGAGTGTTGATTCGTGGAGATTAGTTAGACATGATACTGTAATTGATTTGTGGTTACAGAGAAATAACTAATCAGAACTTAAGTGAATTATAAAACTTGACCCCCCAGCGGATTGGCCAGGGAATGCAAATTAACATATTTGGATAAATGTATATGGGCCCATTGAAAAATGCAGTTATGTAAAATATCCAACCCTGGCCTCGTTGCACTGGATCAGTTTTTCTGGTAGCAGAGGATGGTTATTATTTATTAGTTTGGTGATTATTGATTATTGACTATATGTTCTTAACATGAAACGTTAGTGTCCTGTTCTATGTTGTCTGGAAGTACAGGTACAAAGATACCTGGGAATCCCGGGAATGGAATTTTGAAGAGTGTGGTAAGGAAATCACACTGCAGAAGGTTACTCGTCTGTTGTCATAATACCTAAAACCTACGGAGGGCTGTAGGTGTTATATTAGGGACTATATCGTATAAAAGCCGAGAGTGAGTGATAGCGAAGGGTCCACCTGTGAAACTTTGGCCTTACCCGAAGGAGGAGTATCCCTAGAGGAGTAATAGGTCCTCCCCGAGCTTAAGTGAAGGGTAAACAGTGGTTTTTACTCGCAGTGTAAGGAAGTACTTTCTCTTTGAAGCAAGTGAATAAACTATCTTTGAATTAGCAGAGCAGACAGAGTAGCGCCATTTTTACGTTGTTACTAACAGAAAATGTATTAAGAAAGTTTAGAAAATACATTGTCGTATTACCTTGTGAAGGGAGGGTCAGTAGCAGGAGTCATACTGACGTCACAGAGAGCCGCGCTGGTATTGGTTGAGACAGCGGGCGTGTAACAAGTGCCGATCGTAAAGGGAGGGTCAGTAGGAGGAGTAATACTGACGTCATAAAAAGACGCGCTGGCATTGGTCAGACAAGTGGGTGTGTGGAAAGCTCTGATTGGTTTGCAGACAAGATCCGCGCAGGTATTGGTTGTGGAAGAAAATACGTAGTGAGCTCCAATTGGACTGCTGGTGTGAGTCGTGCTGGTATAGGACAAGTGGGGGAAAAGGATACGGAAGGATACGGAAGAGTTTCAAAATTTTGATTACTGAAACAACTAGTTACAGGGATTGGAAGAATGAAGCTGATTAATAAAATCAAAAATTTCTTTAAAAAGGATAAGCGAGTAGTAACCAGAGAAGGGATTCTTATGCCACCTCCCAATACGCCTGCTTCCTTTATGATGTTGGAACGAGGATACCATACTTGTGTTTGGTTGGAAAATTGGGTGGAGTATACGAAAGGCGATGGTGTCTTAGCTTTTCCTGAAAATGGTATGCTTAATGTAAAGATTCTTCAGAATTTGAGAAATCGGAGGAATTCATTAGAACCTAGCCCTAGGTTAACGCAGTATGAAGCTTTGGTGGAATGGGAAGTTGAGGCATTTGAGCGAGAGAAATACAGAGGAGGTAGAAGAATAAATAGAGGATTTTTTCCAAGATATCCGTTTGATACTCGAGGAGATGAGATGAAAAGATGGAGAAGAGCTGTAGTAACGGAAGGGTTGTATCCAGTATTGATGGCTGAGGATCAAGTAGGGAGTAAATGTAAAGAAAAATTGAGACACACAGGTATGGCTGGAACAGAATGTGATGAAACTGATGATGAGTTATTAGAGGACATTTTAGTTAAAAGACCTCCGCCTTATCAAGAAAATGCTGGAGAGGCAACTCCAAGTGCACCAATGATGAGAACTCCCTTAGTTCCACAGTTTTTATATGATCCAACAGTTACCCGAGTGTTACAGGAAAAGGAAAGGGAGGCATTGAATAGAACAAAAGAAGAGATAATTCAGAAAATAAATCAGTTAGGTTTAAATGCTGAAGCCTTGACAGTACCAGTAACGATAGGTCCGGTTATTCCATTATATGGGGATAAACGAGACACCCCGAGATTACAAACAGTGACAGTCCCACAGAATAATGTTAGAAAGGAGGTAGTAATGTCAGAAGATCTAACCAGTGAGAGTGATTCAAATATCTCGTTACTAGATCTCCCTAATATTGAAACAGTGACTGAAACCCCGAAAAGAGGTTCACCAGTGAATAAAAGGAGAAAGGAACTGATTGTCACTCCAGTAGCAGGAAATTCTAAAGGGTTTTCGCCAGAAGACCTAGAGGAGTGGGCGAAAGGATTAGACAAGAAGAAACCCCGAACACCAAGTATAAATGTGGCCAAGTTGAAAGTGGACTTGTAAGAAATGATCATTGGCACAATAAGCCCAGATAGATTAGGTACATACAGAGATGATGAATTGTTGTTTTTGTGTAAAAGTATAACATGGAGAGCAAAGAATCTGCATGAGAAAATAGTAGAAGTTGCTTCAGAATTTGGAAAGGATGTAGAAAAATCGAAAGTATTGCAGAAACCATATAGGGCAGAATTTACTGAAAAGGATTTAGAAAGTTTGAATGCGTCAGGAAGGAGATTACAGATCAAAGAATTAATGAATATTTTGAAGAAATGGGGGATGCAGACAGATGGAGAGGTAGATGGACAAGGAAAAGGGATGAGGCAGCTACAAAGGAAGCCTCCGCATTCCCATTAAGAGAAACAGAACAGGTTGAAAGAGTGTGTCCAAAGAGAGAAGCTCCTGGTGGTGGATATGTTCATGTTCCTTGGTCTAGACAGGATATTTTGTCTTTTACGAATTATTTTCCCAGATTAAGGGAGAAACCAGTTGAATGGTACAAGCAGGTAGAGAGGTTTGTGAAAGTTTCAAAGGTATTATTAAAGGATTTGGATGGTCTATTTGATATAGTGGTACCAACTGATTTGTGGACAGAATGAAAGATTACAGTTGATTGGCCAACTGAAGAGTATCCAAGAGATGCAAAGACAGGTGCACCTTCAGAAGATGTGATGAAAAAGTATCAGCAAGTGATTACTTTCTTGAAAGGGAAAATTCCTCCAAAGGAAACAGATTGGGTTAAAATAGATAGAACAACTCAAGAACCAAAGGAGTCAGTGCATGCGTATTACGAAAGGCTGTTGCAAGTATTTAAACAGTATAGTGGATTTGAAAATATTGGTGATAAGGATATGGGACATTTTGTGTACAGGTTTGTGTATGGATTGAGATCAGAAATTAGTCAGATGATTCAGCAGCATATGCTTTGTTGGCAAAGTAAGCCCATTGATGACATCTTGAAGTATGCGAAGTATTGTAGTGATGATATTGACGCAAAACACAAGAAATTGAAAGAAAAGATGATGTGGGCACAAGTGAAGTTAGCAGAACACCAAGAGGCAAGTACTGGTTCTCAAAATGATAATCAGTCGAATGACCAGGACGGGGGCGTGGCTTGATGCCGATGTAGGGAGAAGCGGACCTCAGAGCTCCTCCGTGGCCTCCCTCCATTGCAACTGATCCTGACAAGCTGTGGGGGCCCCTTGTCGCTCATTCTGTGGCAGAATACCTGGTGCCACTGCGGGAAGTTTGCCGACGAACGAGGTGGCTGCGGCACGGAGTTAAAAGCAATTTCTTGCTCAGCTCGTACTCCGATCGCGGCGACCTAAGATGGCGCCGCGCCCTGACGAGGAGGTCTCTGCGGGCTACGGTGCTGAAAGTGCGGCTGGCTCCCTCTGGGCAGCGGCGAGGAGCTCCGAACCCGCACTCGAGCCGGAAGATCGCGAGGGCACAGGAGTGGGGAGAGCACGCTGGAGTGGCGGAGCATCGGGACCCGGCACTGAGAGGCGACCCCAAAATGGCAGCTCCGGGAACTGGAAGGGAGGCCCGGTGAGCGCGTGAGCAAGTTGGAGAGTGCGGCGCTGCGCTGGGGGCCGTTGCCTCAGGGTGGGCAAAATAACGCTCCCATAGAGCTCCCTGGGACTGGTGTGGCTCCGCGGTCGGCGGGCAGGGGAGACACTGGCGGAGATGAGCCGAGCCAAGACCCTGCTGGGAGCCTAAAGGCCTTGTGAGCGGACGTGCATCTGACGAGGAGGTCTCTGCCGGCTGCGGTGGCGGGGGTGCGGCTGGCCCCATCGAGGCAGCGGAGAGGTGCTCCGGACCCATACTCGAGCCGGAAGAACACAAAGGCACAGGCGTGGGGAAAGTACGCTGGAATGGCAGAGCATCGGGATTCGGCGCTGAGAGGCGATCCTAGGATGGCGGCTCCGGGAGCTAGAAGAGAAACCCGGTGAGCGTGTGTGCAGTCGGGGAGTGCGGCGCTGTGCTGGGGACCACTGCCTCTGGGCGGGCGAACTAATGCTTCCATAGCACTCCCTGGGACTGGAGTGGCTTCCCAGACGGCAGGGCAGGGACGATATAAGCGGAGACGCGCCGGGACCGGACCCTGCTGGGAGCCCAAAGGCCTGTGTGTGGGCCTGCATGCGGGGGCGTGGAGCTTAAATGAGGAGCGAGCAACACCTGGAATCCACCTGGGACATCGGTGAGCCCTCGGGAGTCTTGACGCCCGCCCACCTGGTTACGAGCGGACGAGAGGTACAGGTGCTGGAGGGGACCCCTATGCTGACACAGGAACAGGACGCGGGTGCTGACTGAGAGAGGCCAGGCCTGCGGACTAGATCGCTGCGTTGGTGGCATGTTGCGGAGGACTTGGTGGATTGAAGGGTCTCGATGAGTGCGCGCTGAATTACCTGCAGTGGGGACGGCCACCCTGTTTCCCCACTGAACTGGCGCTCCTGGGCAGTGCTTACACCCCGCTGTGACATCTAAGGAGAACAGATTACTGTGCCGGGGTGCATCCCCTGACGCTCCCGGTGTTCCCTGCCCGCAATGAACTTCCCTGTGCTCTCTACCTAGGGGCCTGGCGCGCCCCAGCGCAATTGATCAGAATGGGCCAAGTGTCTCGCCGGAAGGGCTTTGCGGCCTTACATGTGGAGCCAGCGGAGCCCTTAACTGATGATGAGGAGGAAGAGGTAGACACTCGGAGAAACGAGGCAGCAGAGGGCCCTACACTGGTGGATATAATGCAAGCAATCACCTCCTCGAGGGAAGCCTTGGAGACCAAAATGGACGCCATAGGGGTGGATCTCAACCTGCTGAAGGACGATCACCGCAAGCTCAAGGAGCGGGTGAAAGCCACTGAGTAGACCTTAGAGGATTTACCGGACGCACTATCTACCTTGCAGCGCTCCCTAAAACTGGTGGAGGACAAGGTCAGGATCTTAGAGGTGAGAGCGGAGGACAGTGAAGGGCGCTCTCGCAGGAATAACCTGCGCATAGTGGGGATTCCGGAACGGGAGGAGGGAGAAGACGCCGTTCAGTACATGGAGAACTGGCTCCGGACTGCAGTGGCCCCGGAGGGTCTCTCCCCCTTTCTTCGCCCTCGAGCGCGCACACAGAGTCCCGGCCAGGCCTCCTAAACCGGGTGCATCCCCACGACCGATGGTTGTGCGCTTGCTCCACTACCGCGACAGGGACCACATCTTACAACAAGCGCGGGGGAAGCAGAATCTCCACATTGGGAATACCAGGGTGATGATCTTCCCGGACTTCACCAGGGAAGTGTAGAACCAACGAGCTTCCTTCCTTGCGCTGAAGAGGAAACTCCGGCAGCTGCAGCTACCATACGCCATGTTGTTCCCAGCACGCCTCAGAGTGGTAGACGGACCCACCACACACTTCTTCACCACCCCGCAGGATGCATGGCAGTGGCTAGAGGCGTGCAAACCAAGAACAAGGCATGCTTCTCCGTCGAGCACTGTGGATCGCGGATCACCTGCACGCTTGGGGACACAGAAGCCCATAACGCCGCCGGATCTTCAACATGAGAGGGACAGGGCTGTGCGGGCGGTTGCAGAGATCAGCCGCAGTGGGGCTAGCCCGGTCTCCGCTGCCGCTAGCCCTGGTATGGGCAGCCTCGAGACTTCTTCTGCCAGCAGCACGGCTGGGGACATTGAGACTGAACTTCCCGAGCTTACACCCCAGACGGCGGACCTACTCATGTAAGATGGGAGCAAGAAGTTGGGTGAGGGAGGGCTCAGTTGGGGCCAGGGACTGGCCACTGGTTATGCAATTCTCCGGGAGGGGCAGGATGATGGCACCAGACGTGAACTGAAACTGGGAGCTCTCCTGTTTGGTATGAGCGGGGGATGGCCGGGGGGGCTTTGGGTCCTACTGGGTCGGCGCACGCCTCACCACGTTTAGCGAGCAGTTGATTGTTGCACTAGTTTGGATGGGAGCTAGTTCAAATGTACCTGTCCTGGGGAGTGGGAGTTGGGGAGTTCAAGGGGTTGATGGGGTTCTTAACGGGGTCAGGCATGCCGCTGGGGGGGGTTCAGAATGGGAAGACGCTGAAGAAAGTGCCATGGGATCCACCGTAGGTATTAAATGTATAACCTGGAACGTCAGGGGAATGCATACTATGTCACGTCGCCATAAGATACATGCTTACCTTGTGCGGAGAGGGGTGCAGATTGCACTACTGCAGGAGACGCACCTCACAAAACAAGAGGGGGAGGCTCTACAGCGCAGGTGGCGGGAGCAGGTGTTCTGCACAGCTTATTCGGCCTTTGCCAGGGGCACTTTAATTTGGGTTCGTGCGGGGGTACCATTCCAGAGTGCTAGACAGCTGATTGACCAAGACGGGAGGTATGTGGTGGTTGCGGGGAGCCTTGACGGCAGGGACATTGTGTTGGGCAGCCTATACGCCCCTAACATAGATCAGGCTGCATTTTTTGCGCGTCTATCGGGGCAACTGGCGACCATGCTAACGGGGTCGGTATTACTGGGGGGGGATTTCAATTGCACTGAGGATGTTGACCGGGACCGCTCGCATCCCCCTCTAGCAGATGCCCCAGCGACCAGGCTAGCGGTGGTGAGACGAGCATGGCAGCACCAGTGGGGACTGACGGACACTTGGAGGGCATCACACCCAGGGGATAGGGACTACTCTTATTTCTCTTCTTTGCATGATTTACATGTTCACCTTGATTCCATACTTTGTTTGCCTGATGTCCACGGAGGGATCGCCCACAGTGAATACTTAGCTAGAACAACATCAGACCACAACCCGCTGTTGATATCGCTGAATTGGTTGCGGGGTCGCCCCGCTATTCCAACTTGGCGGCTGCGGTCGGAAACATTGGAGGATCCGGTGTTTCGGAATACAATAGGCGCTGCGATAGAGGACTATTTTGGGGTCAACGCTGGGTCGGCGACGAGCCCACTAACGGAATGGGACGCCTTTAAGGCGGTGATCAGGGGACGCTGCATAAGGGAAGTGGTGGGAGTGCGGAGGGTACTGTTACGGGAGGTCCAAAGTGCAGAGCATAAACTTAGGGATGTTGAGAAAGAGAGACCGGAATGACCTGACAAGCAGGAGGATCTCATTGAAGCTCGCGAGACTCTAGCGGTACACATCGAACGATTGAGATGCTTTAACTACAAGGCTTATACTGCTCGGGCACATGCCGACCGAGACAAGTCTGGAGCACTACTGGCGTGGCTGGCCAACACAGCGAGGAGGGGGACGTCGATAATGGAGTTGAGGGACCCCGATGGTGATACAGTATATACTCAGTGTGCTATTAATGAGCAGTTCCTGCGGTACTACACGGGGCTATACCAGAGTAAACTTGCCCAGGGCTCCCAGGTGACGGGGACTTCCTGACTGATGTGGAACTCCCCAGGATTGAGGAAGAGGAGGCGGAGGAACTAGGCAGGGATATAGAGGTGGGAGAGGTTCGCAGCGCAATCAAGCACATGGCTAGGAACAAGACGCCGGGGACCGATGGGCTTCCCGTGGAATTCTACTCTGCATACATCGATGCACTGGCCCCGCGCTTGGTAGCCCTGTACAATAGAACGAGATAGGAAGGCGTCCTCCCGGCCTCTACGCGAGAGGCGATAATTGTCCCCCTTCTGAAGCCGGGTAAACCGCCCTGGGATCGGACTTCTTACAGGCCACTGGCCATGCTCAACTTGGATTACAAGATACTGAGCCGTGTGTTGGCTAGTAGATTGTTGACCTATATGCCGACCTTAATACACGTAGACCAGGCCGGGTTCATCCTGTCTCGGAACACAGCGATGAATGTTCGGAAACTCCTACGCATCTTAGGGGCCGATACTTATTGCAAGGAAGAGGCCTGTATTTTCACGGTCGACATAGAGAAGGCTTTTGACAGCCTGGAATGGCCGTATCTTTTTAATGTCTTGAGGGCGTTCGGTTTGGGGGACCGATTTGTGGAGTGGACGGCGATATTGTACACTAATTCCACCGCCAGGGACAAGACGGGGGGACTGATCTCTGCTACCTGTTCAGTGGGAAGGGGCACGAGACAGGGGTGCCCGCTGTCCCCCCTGTTATTTGCCTTGGCAATGGAACCCATGGCTGTCCATGCCAGGACGGGTAGACATTATCAGGGGCTGCTAGTAGACGGCCAGGTGCAACATATAGCGCTTTATGCAGATGATCTGCTTCTGTTCCTAGCCAATTCAGGTGAAGCGCTTCGGGGCGCTAAAGATTTGTTAAACACGCTGGGGAGGATTGCGGGGCTCCGGGTCAATTGGACCAAGTCGTGTGTGTTCCCTGCCAGTCCTGGAAGAGCTGAAATGCAGAGTGTGGAAGGAGTTTCATGGGAGTCCAATTGCTTGCCGTACCTGGGAACTCGGATCTACCACGACCCCGTGGATCTCCTGGAGGGTAATATAGGGCGCGCGGTGCGCAGCGTTAAGAGCTGCTTTGAATTCTGGGGGACACTCCCGCTGTCTGTGGCAGGTAGGGTCGCACTTCTGAAGATGGTCACCCTACCCAGGCTTCTTTATCTCTTTGGGACGCTCCCCATCTGGATCCCACGTAAGATCTTTGCGCAACTCACCTCCTTGCTCACGGGGTTTCTATGGGGCAGCGGGAGGCGCAGAGTAGCACTTGTCACTATGCAGCGGCCCAGGGCGGAAGGGGGTTTTGCTCTGCCGGACCTTGAGGCCTACTATCACGCAGCGCAGCTCCAGTGGTTCATGAAATGGGCGGCGCGACGAATCCGGGATATGGAGGATTTGGGTGGGCAGGACCCCAGTCTGGCCCAGCTCTCTCGGGTGCTGCTGATAGAACGATTCCCCCTGACCTTCGAACGGTGAGACAATGTTGGAATCGCATGGCTCGGAGGACTCGGGTACGGATCCCGTACGCACCGGAGATTCCGCTGCGGATATGTGAAACACTACCTCATGGAGGTGACTGGAGCAAACTGCGCCAATGGGAAGATGCAGGGGTCATCACTATAGGAGACTTGTTTGAAGAGGGTAACCTCCTCCCCTTCGATGACCTGTCGGAGCGCCACGAGCTCCCACGAGGGGACTTTCTCTTCCATGCGGCACTGACGGCAGCCATTAGAAAGCACTGGCGAGAGGGGTTGGTGAAACCTAAGACGTTCCTGGCCTGTCAATATGTGGTGATGGCAGCTGGGACTATCAAGGCGGTCACATGTCCCTATAGGCGGATCACACATGACTTGCGGCAGCCATTGGTAGACTTACGCCGTAAATGGGAAGCAGACTTGGGGGAGGCCATTGGGGAGAAGCCATGGGGAGAGATACTAGAACGGGCCTGGAAGGGCACCAGGAACACGCGCTTTCAGTTAATTCACTTCTATGTGCTACACAGGGCCTACCTTACACCCGGGAAGATCAACGAGTACTTTGGGGTATCGTCCACCTGTCCAAGATGTAACCTGGAGGGGGCAGGGTTCTTACATAAGTTTTGGGAGTGCCCGCGCCTGGGAGAATACTGGAGAGGGGTGACGACTGGACTGGCCACAGTGACGGAGAGAGAAGTAGCATTGACGCCTGGTTGTTGCCTGTTGCATTGGTTCCCCCATACTGCTAAGACAAAAGTTACTAGTAAATTTATCGATTTGGGGTTAGTATTGGCTAAGAGGGAGCTTACCACCCATTGGAAGTCAAAGAACACTCCCAACCTTCTGAGATGGAATAGGGAATTAATGAAATGGGCGGAGAGTGAAGGGACTTGAAGGCTGCGGGTGGCTACGCACACGGGGAATGAAAGGTCGATGGAAATGGCGCGTGCCTGGATGGCATTGGTGGACCTAGTGAAGCACCCGCTTGAGGATGCAGACGACGCACTGGGTGACTAGGCCCAGCGATTCCCCGTGTGCTTGGACATAGTATGGGGCCTGGGAGGGTACAACTGCGGGCTCCCTTTCTATCTGTCCATGATATTGACCCCTGAGGTCCGGGAAGTGAGGGACATGGAACATGGTGGATGCACTAGGTGGCCACAAACAGACATATTCTTGAAGGAGCGGCATGCCTGAATGGGGGGGGGCGGTTCCTAGGGAGTTTCGGAAGAGGGGGAGGGGGGGAAGCGGGGCGGTGGGTGGTGTAATAGTGTGTCTTTAGAATTCAATGTCATATGTATTGAATCCTCTTTACAGGTGGCATTCGCACAAGAAATGCCACTGGGATGTTCACTCCGGGAGGCGCCCTGGGACAATCATACGTAACCAGACACGGGGAGGGGAGGCGGCCCAGCGAGCAGACATACCTGTTGTCTAGCCGATGGGAGGTTCGGCGCTGAGAAGGGAAGGGGGATCTTACCAAGTGAATGGGGGGGGGACGCCTGTACTGGACTTTAATTGAATTGCTTGATCATTTGTTGTGCCCTCCGGGCTGTGTCACCTATGATGTCACATTGAAAAATCAATAAAAATCTGTTTACAAAAAAAAAAAAAAATCAGTCGAATGACCCGAATCAGAATAGTCAAGGATCGAATGGAAATAAAGGAAAAGGGCGACTGAGTAGAGAAGAAGCAAAAAAGAAGTATCCTTGTCATGCATGCGGAAAGCATGGACATTGGAAGAATGAGTGTAGAAACGTTCAACAGAATAATGGGGTAAATCAAAATTTAAATCCACAGATGCAGAAGGAGGTGGTTGTGAACCAGCAGCAACAGGTAGTTACTCCACAGTTACAGGTGCCACAAGCCCCTATGCCCAACTGTATGAACGCTCAAGTGCAGAGATACAGTGTGAACACCGGATTTCGTGGAGAGTGTGGTAAGAATACACAAACGGTTCAACAATATTGGATGCAAAGTAATGAGAGTGATTCGGATGTTTCTCAATGACGGTGCCTGAGGGGGAGGAAGAATGCGTGATTGGCGCATCCTTGGCGGTAGATCAGTCAGGTCCAATTGTTGATGGAAAAGTGGAAGGTAATGACATCACCTTCCTAGTGGATACTGGTGCTACCCGTTCTACTGTGAGAGCAGCAGAAATTCCAAACCTACTCCTCTCTGGAGAAACTATCCAAGTTGTAGGAGTCTCAAATAAGCAAATAAAAACCCCGGTTACAAAACCAATAGAAGTGAATATCGGAAATTTCAAAGATATGCATCGGTTTGTGGTGTGTGATTCAAGCCCAGTTAACTTGTTAGGGAGGAATTTGTTGTGTAAAATGAACTGTACCATCTATTGTACACCTGATGGTATTGCTTTTCAAACACCTGATGAAGATATCGCTTTCAAAATGATGCTAGCAAAACAAGGAACATAAGTGGATGAGATGTTTTTGCTTCTGACTGAAAGCAGTCTGCCTGATGAGCTGAGAGACACAGTGAGATGAGATGTGTGGGATTTTTCAGGAAAGGAAATTGGTCTGATGGCAAATGTAGACCCAATTAAAATAATGGTGAAAGAAGGTGCGATTTATCCAAACACACGACAGTACAAAATGAGTCCAGAAGTAAAAGCAGGAGTTGCTCCAGTAATTGATCAAATGATTGAACAAGGTATTTTGAAAGAAATAATGGGCAGTCCTTGTAATTCGCCAATCATGGGGCTTAAAAAGCCTAGTGGCAAATATAGGATAGTGCAAGATTTAAGGAAAATCAATAAGATAGTAGTACCCTGTTGTCCAGTAGTACCAGTTATCCAGCAGTAATTCTTTATCAGATACCTTGGGATGCACATTAGTATACAGTGATTGATTTGTGCCAAGCATTCTTTTCGATTCCTTTGCATATAGATAGCCAATATCTCTTTGCATTTCGGTTCGAGGACCGTGTTTTGGCATGGTGCCGAGTTCCTCAAGGGTACACAGAGAGTCCCTCGATTTTCAATCAAATCTTGAAAAAGTATTTGGAAACATTGGTTATGCAAGGAAATTCAGTTTTGGTTCATTACATTGATGACCTATTGGTGGCATCAAAGACAAGAGAGGCCTGTGTCATAGACACAATTGCTTTACTGAACCATTTGGCAGAAGGTGGACACAAGGTGTCACCAGAAAAATTACAGTTTTGCCAACAAGAAGTCCAATATTTGGGACACAAGATAGAAAAGGGAGTTAGAAAGTGACACCAGAGAGAATAAAAGTGATTCGACAGATGAATCTGCCTAAAACTAAGAAAGAAGTACGAATGTTTTTGGGAGTGATTGGATACTGTCATCAGCGGATCAGTGGATTTTCATTGCTTGCAAAACCACTAATAAAATTGACACGAAAGGATGTGATAGATCCGATTGAATGGGATGATGAAAGCGAGGATGCATTCATAAAACTGAAGGATTATTTATGTCAAGCACCAGCATTAGGAATGCCTGACTATATGAAAGAATTTGCTTTGTTCTGCTGTGAGAGGGAAGGATGTGCGCTTTCAGTGTTAACACAAAGACATGGATTGATGCGATGTCCAGTGGCATATTTTTCTGCCACTCTGGATTCTGTGGCCGCAGCATTGCCTGGCTGCTTAAAAGCAGTAGCTGCTACTTGTGTGAGTCTGGAGCAGAGTGAGTCTATTGTAATGGGACATCCCTTGAAGGTATATGTGCCACATTCTGTCGAGATCCTTTTAACAAGGACTCGAACTCAGCACTTGACCCCTAGTCGGCTGACTAAGTATGAAAGAGTGATCCTAGGTGCTGAAAATGTAAGCGTGATAAGATGCACCACAGTGAATCCTGCAACCTTGTTGCCGGACTCATTCTGTGAAGAAGTAAAAGAAGAAGTTGATCATGATTGTTTGGATCTAACAGAAATGTGTACAAAGCCCAGGCCGGACATCTTTGATGTCCCATTGGGAGAATCAGATTATGTATTATTTGTTGATGGGTCATGCTTGCGAAAACAAGATGGAGAACTGAGTGCTGCCTATGCTGTATGTACTATATCTGCTATTATAGAAGCATCCTGTCTGAAAGGAGTCAAGTCTGCACAAATAGCTGAATTGGTAGCTTTACCAAAAGCCTGCAAAATTGGGAAAAAATTGAGAGTAACCATATTCACGGATAGTCAATATGGTTTTGGGGTTCTCCTATCAGAAACAGTAAAAATGTCAAAGAACTGTTGGAAGCATTACAATTGCCAAAGGACATCGCAGTGGACAAGTGTGCTGCACATAAGTCAGGAAATGATTATGTGACACAAGGCAACAAATATGCTGACCAAGTTGCACAATTTTGTGCTCCAAATACAATGTCTTTGAACAAAGGGTTGGAAAAAGAAACTACCAATTGCCAACTAATGTTTTTCTCTGCTTTTGAAACATGGGATGAAGTTAGACAGTTACAGGATGAGGCAGATGTAAAAGAGAAAGAATTCTGGATCAACACAGGTTGCACAAGAAGAACCGATGATGAAGTATGGATGTGTCCAGATGGAAGACCGATAATGCCAGACAGTTTGTTATCACAAATGGCAAGAGTATATCATGGAGCTACACACATTGGGAAGGATGCCATGATTAGACACTTCAGGCAGACATGGTACAATCCCAAGTTTAGGCTCATTGCAGAGAGTCTCTGCCAGCGCTGTTTGATATGTCAACAGCAGAACCTAGGTAGAAAAACGTTTGTTGTGATAAAGAAGCACACGAGAAAATCGTGCTTAGAACCCAGGTGGAAAGGACCTCATCAAATTATATTGGTCACAACGACAGCAGTGAAATGTGCTGGCTTCCCAAACTGGATCCATGCCAGTCATACCAAAAGAGTCCCAAGTCCACCTGAACGACAAGAGCAACAACTGGTAGAGCAAAGAGAAGAACCAGAAGCTGACAGTTGTGAAGTCGAAGAAATCAGAGAAACAGACTCTGAAGAACGTATTGATGATGAACAACCAAGTACAAGTCAAGTAGGGTGGGCACTAGATATTGGGTCTCAGGAGACTGCTGTAGAGGCCGAGGAAGAGCAAGAGATTGAAAGACCAGAACAAATTGAAACAGAAAATCCAGATCAAGCTCAATCAGAAGAAGAAAATGAGAGACTGACAGGTTCAGAACAAATTCAGTCAACAGAAGAATCCGCCTTGATTATTGCAATGCTCTTTTGCTTTCCGCAAACGAGTCTTCCCTTAATAGACTCCAGGTGGTCCAGAATACTGCGGCCCGGCTCCTCACGAATTCCACTCCGGGAACCCCTTCTTTGCCGTTGCTCCGCAGACTTAATTGGTTACCAGTCCGAAAGCGGATAAAGTTTAAGACTGGCTGCATAGTCTATAGAGCCATTCATAACAAGGGTCCTTCTTACATCTCGGGCAAACTGAAGGCCTACTCTCCGCACAGGACACTGAGATCCAGCTGTAAACTTCTTTTACAGGTTCCAAGGGTTAGGAAAGCTAGACTCGGTGGGAAATCTTTTTCCCTCCTCGCCCCACTATACTGGAATGAGCTCCCCTACAGCTCAGATAATGCCCGGATTATCTACATTTCAGGAAACTGCTTAAAGCCTCCCTATTTTAATCTGTTTTTACCCGCCCGCAGGTTCGCTTAGCGCAGAGATACCCCTTCGGGAGTGATTCAGGCGCTTTATAAAACTCTTAAATAAATAAATAAATCTGCTACAGGAAACTCAGATCAAGCTCAATTAGAAATAGAGAAAGAAGGATTAAAAGATCAAGAAGAAATTCAATCGACAGAAAGACAAAAATTAGAAAGCCCAGAAGAAGCTCAGCTAAAAAGAAAAGGAAAATAAAAGAACACTAGAAATAGGTGAAGAAGGTGAAAATGCCATACAAACAAAGAGGGTCAGAACAAGTGATCACAGGTCAAGTGGAGTGAAAGGACTAAAATATATTCTAAAAAGAAGAACAGAGAAAGAACAAGTAAATGAAGTATCGAGTCAAACTGAGCAAGAACAACTAAGAAAAAGACCTTTACGAAGATCAAAAAGACTGAGAGTTCAGAGCAGACAATATAAAGCTCCTGAATGGACATACATCATCCTTGAGGACTTTGAGAATCTTGATCTAAACGAAGAACAAGAAAATGTCACTAATGAAAGAAGTGACGAAACCAAATTGAGACCACCTTAAGAGAAAAGACTGACTCAAAGAGTGGAAATTGACAAATAAATAAAGAAAAGAATCAAAGAAACCAAAGAAGAGAAAGAAAATAAAAGACAAAGGGGAACAAAGACAGAAAGCTCTTGAAGTGTGGGATCACACAAAGAATTTATATTTATATTTATAATTAAATTTTTTAGAAAATTTTAGAATTTAGAGAAAAATAATTTAGAGATAGGTCAATTTAAAACACTAAAAATGGCAGAAACGAAAGTGACTGAACATCCTAAATCTAGTTTAAAACGAAGATGTGTTAAATGTTGTTTGTGCAGTATTTTAATACTAATGTTAATGTGGTTGTTACTAACTGTTGTGATACCTATTTTAATGGTAAATAATAGCAGAAATAACACTAATACAAGTGATCGAGTGAATGCAGGTACTAAAAGGAGAACTACCACTAATTTAGAGCAAATAGATGAGACCATGTATCAACATGGCAGATTAAATAGTGATTCGTCATTAAATGTGTTTACTAAACTTCTATATGAATACGTAGATACAATGGATGCGAGCGATTGTTATGTTTGCATGAAATTACCTTCGTCTGTCTCGGAGGGAGTGACCTATCACTATCTTCCCTTAACATATGGTGTGTCATGTAGTGTTGTGTCCAGTCTGTTCTATAAAACAGGCAAATTGCAGTATTATTATTCTAACATGGATTTAGTATTCCCAGAGAATCCTATTATGAGAAACCTAAACCCAGTACTTAGTGCTAAAGAGGCAGAATTCATGGGTGAGTTCTTCTTAACAACAAACCCAATAGATATAACATATGCACATAAGAACAATCTAACATGTATTTTACGTGATGAAGAAAAAGATTTTCTAAATTTAGTAGAGGAAAGAAGGCAGGATTTCCAAAAGAAGGCTGTTGAACAGAAGTCAAATGTACCGCCATGGGCTAATAAGGATGGGGACTATAAGAAAGGCGAGACTCATGCTGCAATGTCCTTAGATTTGTCGAAAATGGGGAAATTCTGTCTACATAGACTAAAAACTGACTATAACAACGTTTTCATTGGTTCTAGTGAATGTGAACACACCTTCCTAATCATGGGGGATGGGGACTAAAAGGGGAACTGATCCCTTCTTTCCGGGAATATATTACGTGTGTGGTAAGAATGCCTATTATAGGTTGCCAACACAATGGTATGGTAGTTGTTATCTTGGGATAGTATTTCCAAAAGTGTACCACATTACTAAGAACAATGAAATGAATGTAATAAGTCAAGGACTAAAACGGAGAAAAAGAACAAGTTTTTCAGAAATAATAGGTGATATATTTGGTGCACTGATACCGTAAGTTGGAGTCATACTGAATTCACATAAGGTACGCAAATTGTCAACAGTAGTTGATTGTCTATCGACAGATACTGCTGGGGGATTCTTAATGATTAATACCGAAATGGTTGCAATTAGATCTATGGTTTTGCAAAATCGACTTGCACTTGATATATTATTGGCAAAAGAGGGTGGAGTCTGTGGCATGTTGAAAGTCCAACATTGCTGTACATATATCCCAGACAAAAGTAAAAGTACTGAGGGATATATTACGAATATTACAAAGATTCATGACGATTTGACCCAACTGGAGGTTGACGGTGTTTGGGAAAGACTTAGTAAAAGTATTTCCACTATAGGTAGTTGGTTTTCCACTTTAGGGAGTAGTCTATTAGGAAAAATCCTAATACCAGTAATTTCCATAACAATAGTAGCTCTGATAATGATAATGACGTATAGATGTTGCAAGAATAAAACAAAAGCAAGAATGGTAACCGAAATAAAGAATAAAAGAATGGGAAGAAAAAGAAACAGAGAAGAAATCGAATTAGAGGAGATGAAAGGAAGTTTATATGATAAAATGAAAGGAGTAGGCATGAAAAGGAAAATTGAAGAGTTAGAAGAAAGAAAGGAAGATACTAAAAATTAAATGAATAAAGTAGGCACTTGGTAATGATGGGTATTTTTATGATGGCTCAAAAATGCCATCAGAGGGGGGATTGATGGGGCAAGGATTTGAGAAAATGAAACTTGCTCGAATGAATCCTCCATTAACTTTCACTAATCATTAAATTAGTAGATGAAATGAAACTTATGTACACCAGACACAGATACACGGGGAGAAAAAGCTTACGAATGCTTGAATTAATGAGAAATAAAGTGCCACACGATTAAAACCCGCTTTAACTTGCAAAAACGCTTTGCGCATGTGCAAACCCGAATTACGCAGAAATAACGTGACTAACTCGCTTTGAGAGGGAAAAACCTCACGCATGCGCAAGAAAGACCAAAACGCGGTCTTGAGGTATCGCATGCCCGGCATATGCTTGCTTGATTTAAAAGAAAGTTGCTGTTGTTAACGCTTTCGCCCAAGAGTAATAATAATTACATGGGATAGAGTAGAAGTGGGTGGTGAACAGTGAGAATGACATATTTAAGAAAATAACATCTGTTTATGATTCTTTTATTAATAGTGTGCATTTGGGCCTGTTAATCCATGACTGAAAAAGAAAATGGCGAAAGCTACGCATGCTCAATGAATCCATGAAATGACCCGGTGACCGAGAGAAAGCTGAATGACTGCCAAGATCCAAGGACAGAAGGGATGGGAAAAGAAGAAGATGTATCGCTCATCTATGAAGCTTGTATTAAATAAATTACTGCATTTGCAACAAAATATGCATGTGAAAACAAAATATATGAATGAGTCGAAGGGGAAGGGTTAGCAAACAATAGGTTTTACTAATAAAAAATGAATACGTCAGCCTGGTGTGATGAAGACTCCCCTAACCCCGTCCAATCATATTCCGCATTTTAGTAAATTTGCAACACTTGAGGGTGGGACATGAAGAAATAAAGACTATAACTAGAGTGACTTGAGTTAAGAAAATTATGTTGTTGATGATTCGATGATTTGATGGAGCTGTGAGAGAACTATTGCTGCTGGGAGCTGTGCACGAGAGAGCAGAGAGAGAAGAGGAGAGCAGACTCAGAAGATTCAGACTACTGCCTGATTAGATTTGAAGATTGCGGAAGAATATCGAGGAGGGAGAGAGTGTAAGAGAGGGAATTGCCCTGGTGTGTCGGGTTGTAGAGAAGTCTAGTAAGTATCAGACCTGTCCTGATCCTATCCTATAATCTTTGTCTCCTGATCCTAAGTCAGGGGAACCCCACCAGTCCTTTGGCCAGAGGGGTGGTTTTCCAGTCATCTTTATTAGGTAAATGTCATTCTGTCCAAATTTTGCATATTTCTTTGCAAATGTATTATAAATGTGCCTTTTGTCTCTACATCTATCCACTCTTATGCGTTTGATTTTGTTGAATGAGCTTGTGTAATTGAATGTATTGTGCTATATGATTGTTCTCTCTCTCTCACTTAAAGAAAGATGGAGTTTGCACTGTGTATCTGTAATTGATGAGCATTCGACTTAATGACTGAAATTTTAGATAAACTTATTATTATTATTATTATTCAGAGTCTGTGGTTATTTTATTAAGAATCATTAGTTAAGAAGTTGTTAATATCACCATCAACTAACTCAACTAATGGTCCATCGACCAGAGGAAGAGTGTTGATTCGTGAAGATTAGTTAGACATGATACTGTAATTGATTTGTGGTTACAGGGAAATAACTAATCAGAACTTAAGTGAATTATAAAACTTGACCCCCCAGCGGATTGGCCAGGGAATGCAAATGAACATATCTGGATAAATGTATATGGGCCCATTGAAAAATTCAGTTATGTAAAATATCCAACTCTGGCCTCGTCGTGCTGGATCAACACTTTGTAAATCTGGGAATGTGTCAGGTTCCATGGATGTTGCCTGGGAACACCCACAGCAACACTCATGGAACGCCCCTTTCACGCAGAGTAATGCGTGAAAGGAGCCCATATTTAAAAGGCCATGAAAAGTCACGTAGGGTGACGTAACGTGGCCTTGTTTTTAGATTTAATCTTTAAAAATTCATATCTCGAGTCCTACTAATTGGATTTAAAAAAAAAATCTTTTTATTGATGACAATATAACCATAGTACAAATCTGCACACATTTCTTTGAGCTAAGCATACATTGATTAATACGTATATCACACCTCACTCCCAATTCTATCTAACCCGTTTCTAACATATGGTTTGGAGATGATCTACTCAGTCCGTAGCAGTGGGCGAATGGCGGGTCGCTTGCGGTGGTTCACAAATGTTTCCCCTGTATTCGTTCCATTTACCCCATATTTGTGTCCACTTCCTTAGACAGCCCCTTGATTCATATACTGTTTTCTCGGTAAACATACACCAGTCTAGGTCTTTTTTCCATGCTGTGAGCGTTGGCGCCTCTTTTGTGACCCATAGCCTGGCTACGTTACATTTCGCTACTGTCAATCCCAGTGTCACCCAGATCTGTTCCTTACTGCTAAGGTCGGTGGGTTCCCAAATATTCAGAAGGCACAGCCCTGTCTTATGCTCAATCCGGGTTCCTAGAACCTCTGCCATACATTGAGTCACCGCCGACCAGTAGCATTGGATGTATACGCATTCCCAAATGATGTGAATACATGTACCCTCCCGTCCGCACTCACTCACACAGCCAGGATCCTTTCTATATCCCATTTTTACAAGCGCTGGACCTGATAAGTACACTCTGTGCAGAACCTTGAGCTGCACGAGTCTAAATCTAGATGAAATCGCCACCTCCCGGGGTGATGCCAGGGCCGCCTGCAAGTCCTCGTCCTCCATGCCCTCTACATCCGCGTTACAGTGTTCCCGCAATCGCAAGAGGGGATCAGGCATGTTGTTAATTAGCTTTTGGTAAATCAGTGAAATGGCTTTCCGGGGCATTTTCCCATCAAGGATTCTATCTTCTAATGGGGTGGACTCTACAAGAGATTCTCCCCTTGGGATAACTGCCAGTAATGCATGGCGTATTTACAAGTACCTAAAGTGTTCTGTGTGTGCAAGTTCGAACTCTTTCTGCTATTGCGCAAAGGGGACCACTTCCCCTCTTTTCCACAGGTCTCCCACCCTCAAGATTCCTATCATGTCCCATTTATCGAAACCGTTGGTGGTGCTCAGGTTGCCAAATCTATCTGAGTCCCATAACGGGGTCATCTGTGTAGCCGTCCCTGCCCCTCCCAAGCTCTTGTTTGCGGTATGCCATATACGGACAGCATGATCGGTGGGGCCTGTCAATTGCAGCTTTGTCAAATTGGTGTATAACACTTACACATAACTGCAGTCGGGGAGAAGCCATCGGTCCATGTTATAACCCGGGTCATCGCGGGGAATGTATATACCTTGATTTATCGCCACCAGATGTGCTGCCCAATAATATCTACGCACGTCTGGCAGTCCAATACCACCGTCATACCATCCCTTTATTAGCTTAGGTGTCGCTATACGGGGCGGCTTCCCCTCCCACAGGAGCTCTCTCTATTCCCTCTCAATGGCTTTAAAATAGTCTGAGTGAATCGGGTTCGGCGAATTTTGCAATATATACAGGAATCGCAGCAGGGACATCATTTTAAATAATGCAGCTCAGCCCAGTAGAGACAGAGGGTACTAATTGGATTTTTGTCGTTTTGGTCTTGTTTTACTCAGATAAAGATTTTCTATTTTTCTAAACTGATGTGGAGTCTTTTTGTGGTGTTTTTACGGTGTTACTGTAATTTAAGTGTTGCACAAATACTTTTCACATTGCCTCTTAAGTGAAGACTGACGGCTCTGTGCGAAGCTACCAGAGGGTGAGCACAGGTTAATTTAGGTTGTGTATCTGACTCACACTGACTAGGATTGTGGACCCTACTTGGACAGGGTGCACACGTCTGCCAACTAGAGACCCAATTTCTAACATTGGTGATCAGCAGTGGGATAGAACGTGTGTTTGTGGAGTACCTTACAGTAATCGGGTTTACACTACTGCCCACATCTAGATCAATTCAAATCAATTGTCTCTGATCCCCATTGGCATTTCTTTTCCTACTCTCTTCAAATAGCATTTTTAAGTTTTTCAATTCTCCCTGATTGGCATTTTTACTTTTTACTCTAAATCATTTCTCTGATCGGAGGTTCTACATCCGCACCAGCAAGAATGGAATTTGAGCTGGCCAGACTTGAGGGTTACACTGTGCCACAGCTCAGGTACTTCTGCAAGGATTGTGGGCTTCCTGTAAAGAGTACCACCAGGAAGGTGGAACTGCAAAAGGGACCAAGAGCCTGGTCAGAAGTCCATGCTGGAAATAAGATCCAAGGGGAGGGTGAGGCTGAGTAAGAGCTGGACGAGGAGGATGATTTAGACCAGAATCTAAGAGGAGGCCTTGGGCTGCTGTCTGTGGAGGAGGAGGGCAAATTACTTCCAGGAATGGGGGGTTTCATCCAGGGCAAGGAGCAGTGTGTCATCCAAAGGCCTGTCCCCAGAGGAGCTGGAGGACAGGAGGAAGGAGGGAAAGTTTGAATTGGAGTTGGCTAAGCTCAAATTGGAGAAGGTCTTACAGGAGAAAAGGCTAGCCTTGGAGATGGAGGAGAGCTAAAAGGATTGGCTATAGAGGAGAAAAAGATGATCTTGGCTCAGAAATTGAGCCTGAGAAATCTGGACATCAATGCCAGGCAGATGGAGTCCAGCCTTGATAGTGGCAGCATTTTGTTCATGCCCTCTGATAGGATGTTCCATATACCCAAGGGTCTGGTGTCTGATTTTGTGGTGGGAGATGACATAGACAGATGGTTTGAGTCATATAAAGTTGCACTCCAAATGCACAAAGTCCATGAAGCAGATTGGGGGGCTAGTCTTTGGAGACATATCCCTAGTGAGGGGTGGGACTCTCTACTTGCCCTAGAAGGGAGTGGCATGGTTGGGTGAAGGGCAGTGAGGTAAAAAATCATCAGGGGCCGTATAATTTGTTCGCACAAAGCATATGCTCAGTCTTTGCTTTCCAGATCTGCACCAACACCTAGTTGATAGTAAACTAACTGACCCCAGAGAGCTTGCTAACTAGGCTGACCGCTGGGTCAGCACCAGGGTCCACAGGAAGGTATCTGGGGGTATCACCACAAGGGTAGCCAGGGTCCTCACCTGAAGAAGGACGGGGGGACAAAAAGAGCATGAGTTCAAAAAAGAGCCCCAAACTAGTTCTGTAAACTAGTTCAATAAAAAGAAGAAATGGTTCCCTGAGAATAAGCCTGCAGGGAAGGCTCGTGTGAAGTGCTGTGAGTGCCACAGGAAGGGCACTACAAAGGGGATGCCATGCATCCCAAGTGAAAGACACACAATTGATGGACGGAATGCTGAACAAATCAAAACATTCACGCCAGTCAAAAGATCTGGGTTAAATCCATCATTCTTTTGCTCACCATGCCACCCCAGTTTAGACATGGCCATATGCAAATCAGTCTTGACCCTGTGCCTCATGGGAACAGTCCAGCCCGAACTGTCAAGCCAGGTCCTCCTTGGACCAGAAACAAGCATCCTAGGACCGGTTTCGGGGTTTCACCCCTCATCAGCCAGGATAGTTTGAATCCAGAGGCACAGTGAGCCCGGACCCACGTCTGGGCATACCAGGCGCACTTAGGGCGAGAAAGCAAAAGACACATAATTGATGGACGGAATGCAGAACAAATCAAAACATTCACCCCCAGTCAAAAGATCTGGGTTAAATCCATCATTCTTTTGCTCACCATGTCACCCCAGTTTAGACCTGGCCATATACAAATCAGTCTTGACCCTGTGCCTCATGGGAACAGTCCAGCCCGAACTGTCAAGCCAGGTCCTCCCTGGACCGGAAACAAGCATCCTAGGACCGGTTACGGGGTTTCACCCCTCATCAGCCAGGATAGTTTGAATCCAGAGGCACAGTGAGCCCGGGACCCACGTCTGGGCATACCTGGCGCACTTAGGGCGAGAAAGCAAAAGACACATAATTGATGGACGGAATGCAGAACAAATCAAAACATTCACCCCCAGTTAAAAGATCTGGGTTAAATCCATCATTCTTTTGCTCACCATGCCACCCCAGTTTAGACCTGGCCATATGCAAATCAGTCTTGACCCTGTGCCTCATGGGAACAGTCCAGCCCGAACTGCCAAGCCAGGTTCTCTCTGGACCGGAAACAAGCATCCTAGGACCGGTTTCGGGGTTTCACCCCTCATCAGCCAGGATAGCTTGAATCCAGTTGCACAGTGAGCCCGGAACCTACGTCTGGGCATACCTGGCACACTTAGGGCGAGAAAGCAAAAGACAAACAATTGATGGACGGAATGCAGAACAAATCAAAACATTCACCCCCAGTCAAAAGATCTGGGTTAAATCCATCATTCTTTTGCTCACCATGCCACCCCAGTTTAGACCTGGCCATATGCAAATCAGTCTTGACCCTGTGCCTCATGGGAACAGTCCAGCCCGAACTGCCTAGCCAGGTCCTCCCTGGACCAGAAACAAGCATACTAGGACCGGTTTCGGGGTTTCACCCCTCATCAGCCAGGATAGCTTGAATCCAGTGGCACAGTGAGCCCGGGACCCATGTCTGGGCATACCCGGCGCACTTAGGGCGAGAAAGCAAAAGACACATAATTGATGGACGGAATGCAGAACAAATCAAAACATTCACCCCCAGTTAAAAGATCTGGGTTAAATCCATCATTCTTTTGCTCACCATGCCACCCCACTTTAGACCTGGCCATATGCTAATCAGTCTTGACCCTGTGCCTCATGGGAACAGTCCAGCCCGAACTGCAAAGCCAGGTCCTCTCTGGACCGTAAACAAGCATCCTAGGACCGGTTTCGGGGTTTCACCGCTCATCAGCCAGGATAGCTTGAATCCAGTGGCACAGTGAGCCCGGAACCTACGTCTGGGCATACCTGGCACACTTAGGGCGAGAAAGCAAAAGACACACAATTGATGGACGGAATGCAGAACAAATCAAAACATTCACCCCCAGTCAAAAGATCTGGGTTAAATCCATCATTCTTTTGCTCACCATGTCACCCCAGTTTAGACCTGGCCATATGCAAATCAGTCTTGACCCTGTGCATCATGGGAACAGTCCAGCCCGAACTGCCAAGCCAGGTCCTCCCTGGACCGGAAACAAGCATCCTCAATTCTAGCTGATAACTCAGTGCAACCCAAAGGATTCTGAGACGGTCAGCACAGATACGAGATAATGATGCTTAAACGTCCATTAGTTGGTGTTCCTCTGAATAAGAACATCGTCTTATTGCTAGTACTTCATATTTCTTGTATGTGGCACGCCATTTCATCGTCCTGCCGCCATCGGATCCCAGCAGGCAGCACAATCATGGACATTTGTGAAGGGCTCTTCCTATGATCTCAGCAGTGCATGCTATTTAAAGCTGGGCATTGGATGTGTGTGAGGTATGAATGTGGGAGCTTTGTATGATAGGTTGTGATGTGAGGTAGACCAGAGTATGGGGTCAAATGTAGTTTCGTTTTAGTTTTGTATAATGTAGGAATTTTTTTAATGTAGTACTATATATAAACTGACATGTACACATGATTACAAAAGAAATGTATTTATATTACTCTAAAAAAATGACAATAAAAATGAATATCTAAATAAATGTGAAATTATTGCATCTGTTAATATTCTTAGCAAAGGGCAGCCATTGGAGCAAATCATAGCCTATGTTAAATTTGAATAGGTCAGGTGGGAGTCCCTCTTAGCTTATTCTGTTGTTTTTCCCCTTCTCTCAGACCTTTAATTATTTTCAGGGGGTACCTTTCGTTTTTGAGCCGGGCTCATGATGTGCCACTTGCAGGGCATTTGAGGCAAGACAAGACCTTTGACAGGCTTGTCACCCACTTTTATTGGCCTCAAATGAGGTAGGCCTCAGATGAGTTCTGCCAGACGTGTGGCAAGTCAGGGTGAGTGGTGCAAGGCCCCCCTGCAACCTTTCCATGTTGTTAGCACCCCTTTTGAGCAGGTTGACATGGACATTGTGGGGCCTCTGGAACACAAGACAGCCATGGGCAACAGATGTGTTCTGGTCTTGGTGGACCATGCCACCCAGTACTCGGAGGCTATCCCTCTGAGGACAGTGACTGCGCCCTTTGTGGCCAGGGCACTGATGGTGATTTTCACCTGCTCGGGTTTCCCCAAAGTGGTATCTGACCGGGGTACCAACTTCATGTCCAATTACATTATAGCCATGTGGAAGGAGTGTAATGTGACCTATAAGTTCACCACTCCTTACCACCCCCAAACCAATGGGTTAGTTGAAAGGTTCAACCGTACCCTCAAAGGCATGATTATGGGTCTACCTGAAACCATGAGGCATCAGTGGGACGTCTTCCTGCCATGCCTCTTGTTCGCCTATGGGGAGGTGCCACAGAAGGAGGTTGGCTTCAGCCCTTTTGAATTTCTGTATGGACACCCTGTGAGAGGACCTTTCAGTTTGGCTAAGGAAGGCTGGGAGCAAGCTCCCAAGAAGTCACCTCAGGGTGTAGTTATCTACATGCTGGCGTTCCGCAACCAGACAGCCCGCTTCCGGAAGCTCGCACAAGAGAACCTGGAAGCTAGCCAGGAGGACATGAAATGATGGTACGACCAGAAAACCACTCTTGTTGAGTTTCAGCCTGGTCAAAAAGTGTGGGTAATGGAGTCAGTAGAGCCCCGGGCCCTGCAAGACCGTTGGTCTGGTCCTTATGAGGTGAAGGAGTGCAAGAGTGATGTCACCTACTTGGTGGACCTCAAGACTCCTAGTAACCCTTTCAGGGTCCTGCATGGGAAACGCCTCAAACCCACTTTGAGAGGTCTGAGATTACCATGCTCCTGGTTACTGATGATGGGGTTGAAGAGGAGAGTGAACCTCTCCCCGATCTCCTGTCTTCCAAGGACCAGGATGGGTCAGTGGAGGGTGTCAGCCTCTACCCTACACTGACCCTAGATCAGAGGTCTTCAAACTTTTTTGCTCCGAGCCCCCCTAAGCAAAATGTTCTAATGTCTAGCCCCCCCCTCCAAAACTTTATGGCAGGGATTGGTTGAGCGGGAGGGAAAGGGCTGAGCGCACGGGGCATGGCTGATGAGATCGTTTCAGGAGTACTTTTTCTATAGCTCATAAACCATACTAAATATGAGACTTGTAAAACAGCAAATGGACCAAACAAAAACAGTTATTGACCCAAAAATGCTGCTCCCTATAATTGCGGTGTTGTGAGCCCCTCGCACTCCAATGCAACTACACTTGCTGCACTAATGATAACTTCAGTCCTGAGTAGCAGGCTATCTCCTCTGCCTCTTATACCCCTTTGCCACCATGCTGCATCATCACTCTAATCTTGAAACAGGCCCTTTCAGAAAAAAAGAGCTCCCACATGTTGTCTTCCTTTATATGCAATGGTGCCCGTGGTCCTAATGTTAGAAAGGAAAAAAAGCGGACGGATACGTTAATTTCTTTTCAGGCGCAAGTAGATTAAGGGATTTGCCAAGAATCACAGGATACTTGAGCCTCCCGCCAAGACTCGAACCTGGTTCCCCAGCTTCAAGGTCAATCAATCAATCAATCAATCAATCACAGAATTTGTAGAGCGCACTACTTACCCGCGAGGGTCTCAAGGCGCTGGGGAGAGGGAAGGGGGGGGTGCTGCTACTGGTCGAACAGCCAGGTCTTGAGTAGCCTCCTGAAGGTCAGCAGGTCTTGGGTCTGTCGTAGGCTTAGTGGAAGGGTGTTCCAGGTCTTGGCGGCGAGGTGTGAGAAGGATCTGCCGCCGGTGGTTGTTCTTCGAATGCGAGGGACGGTGGCCAGGGAGAGGTCGGCGGAGCGGAGCTGGCGGTTGGGGACGTAGAAGAAGAGTCGTCTGTTGAGGTAGGCTGGCCAGTTTTGTGGAGTGCCTTGTGTGCGTGGATGAGGAGTTTGAAGGTGATCCTCCTGTCGACGGGGAGCCAGTGCAGGTTCCTCAGGTGGGGGGTGATGTGGCTGTGGCGTGGTACTATGGCTGTTACACTACATCCTCTTACCAGCCATTAATCGACTGAGTCACTTAAAGCCAGGGCACTGGAATTATGAGTTTCTGAGGCAGCAATGTTTTCCGCATTGTTATGGATTTACCACATTGGTACATAATCCATCATCTGCTGCATAATCAGCAGATTTTAACAAAAAATTTTGATTCTAGTTCAAACGGATCCAAAGTTACTTAAAACATGGCTGGCGACATGTGTTTCGGAGCAGTAGAAGGCCATTCATAAAGGTTGATTGGTCATCTTGCAATTGCTTATTGATATATTTGGGTGTTAAACTGGTACTAATGAGGTATAATGTTTCACCTGGCAGTGTTACCATGACTAAAAATGACAAACAAATAAAGTAAAGCTAACCACTAAATGTGCCAGATTACGCTGCATAACTTACCCTTTCTTCTTGCATAATTTAATCAACCCTGTTGCATAATTTGGCCCTCTCTTGCCACATAATTCCAGTGGCCCTACTTAATGCTTCACAGTGACAAAGATTTTTTTTTAGGTCATGTAGGGGTGTTATCTGCTGATCTCTGGAATAGTGGAGATAATTATAAAAATGCTTGCATTAGGTACAGTCTGATTACTTATTACTTAAAGCTATATTTTGTAGGAATGTGTTTTATTTCAATCACTGCATCATTTTGCAGCAGCCTATGTTAGACTGTGTGTAATGCAAAGTTAAAATAATAACTTACATATTCACAGTGCTTTCTGTCACAGGCTGGGCCTTCGCAGCACTATCAGTACAAAGGTAACTATTCCCCAATGTGTCAAATAAGGTTCAATTAAGTGCTCAGGTTTCAGACTCACAGACATCTGCAGTGATGGCATGTGCCAACTGAAGTTTCATGATATAAAAGAGAACATTTACCAAGGATAAGTTTAACTTGATTTTATTTTTCAATTTGTTTGCTCATCATTTTATTTGCAGTTAGCTGACAGCGAAAACACAAAATACTCAGACGATTTAGTTATTTTCTTTTTAGCCAACTTCTTGACTCTGTGACCTCCCTTCAGAATCACTGTTCCCAATCTTTCTAATCTACATTTCAAGGGCGGCGTGTAAATGAAGACGGCCTGGAAATGCAGCAAATGAATAAGGCTGCAGTTCCAGGCCATCTTCATTTACATGTAATTGCAGAGGCATTCGCGCCCCCCTTGGAAACCATCCACGGACCCCCAGGGGGGCGCGCCCCACAGTTTGAAGACCTCTGCCCTAGATCAACAAAGAGACTGCCGTGAGTTACTACGGCAGTTTACCTCTTTGTTCTCCCTTACCCCAGGACTCACTGCATGGTGTACCCATGATATTGATACTGGGGACAGCACACCTGTAAAGAACAAAGTGTACAGGTTGTCTGATAAGGTGAGGACTAGCATCAAGGAGGAGGTCTCCAAGATATTGGCATTCAGGGTTATTGAGCCCTCAAACAGCCCATAGTCCAGCCCATTGGTGTTGCTTCCCAAGGCTGCCCCTCCAGGTGTCACACCTGAACTTAGGTTCTGCGTGGACTACCATGGACTCAATGCAGTCACCCGGACTGACGCACAGCCCATCCCAAGTGCTGATGAGCCCATTGATCTGCTTGGAGCTGGCAAGTTCCTGAGCACGTTTGACCTTACGTCTCGGTACTGTCAGATTGCCTTGAGCGAGGGGGCTAAGAGAGGTCAGCGTTCCCAACACCAGAAGGGTACTTAAAGTTTCGGGTCATGCCTTTTGGGTTGAAGAACGCCCCTGCCACCTTCTAGAGGCTGGTCAATCAGGTCCTGGCTGGGTCGGAGAACTTCAGTGCTGCCTACCTAGATGACATTGCGGTCTTGAGCTCTAGTTGGGAGGACCACTTGAACCACCTCCAAGAAGTGCTTGCTTCAGGCTGTGCAGAGCACAGGCCTGAATATCAAGGCAAGTAAGTGTCAGATAGGGCAGGGATCTGCGGTCTACTTGGGGCACCAAGTAATGGGCGGCAAGGTGCAGCCCTTGCAGCCCAAAACTGACACTATTCTGGCTTGGGAACCCCCCAAGACCCAGACAGAAGGGGGAGCCTTTTTAGGCCTCACTGGATATTACAGGAGATTCATCAAGAAATATGGCACCATTGTGGCCCCCTTGACAGAGCTGACATCAAAGAAGCAGCCACGTCAAGTGATCTGGACAGAGGCGCACCAGAAATCTTTTTTCTTGCCCTGAAGAAAGCCATGTGCACGGCACCCATGCTCAAGCCCCCGATTTCTCCCAAGAGTTTGTTGTGCAGACGGAAGCCACGGAGCATGGCATAGGAGCCATGTGTTCCAGCCCCACTCACCTGAATATCAGGTACTGTAGGAACGAAGAATGTCACTTCCCCCTCCCAATGCCTTGACCCTCTGTGCCCCACGTAAAAAGGCACGAGCGGACAACGCACCGGGGAAAGGTAGGAAGATCGGAATACAAGGGCAGGAGCGGGCAACCACTGAAATGCTCTCCACTGAACTTCTCAAGGACACCAGGCAAACCCCAAAGGCTTCTCTATTAGAAAAGAAAAGAACAGTTAAATAAGTACCCAAAGAACAGAATGGGTTAACAGAGAATCAAAACACCACACAACAAGAAAGAGTAGAAAACTACCACTGGCTCACCCACTCTCTTTTCTATCCTGGACTCCACATAATCCATTGGGTATGTTCACCAATAATATGTCCAGAGAGGAAGAATACCCAGTCCGTCTTCAGGGAAAACAAACACTCCATAGAAGGCCAAGGGGGTTACTGGAAATGCGGGAAAAAGCAGTGATGCAAAAAACCCGCAACCGAAATCAGGAATGTTCCAAAGGTTAATCTTGAAGAAATAATAAGGGAAAAGCTACCAGTGCACTGGGACAAAACGAAAAACAAAAGGACAGCAAGGATATCGGGCTATTCAAAAACCCGGTAATGTGCTGCAAGGACCGGATCCAATATAGGAGAAAAGGACGTCTTTAAGCCAGCAAGAACAACGGCAATCCGTAAAGCCGGTAAGATGATCCAGTTCAAATTAATCCAGAAAAGGGCAAGCACCATAACAGCTAGGCATCAGCGGAACGCCGACGGCCAGAATCCTTCCGGGGCAGGAACCGGATGTGAACCCAAGCACAGAGGAGCAGGGAGGCGGCTCTGAAATACTCCTTGTCGCCACCCATAGGACCTACTGCGGCTGCGCCACAAAAGAGAAGAGAAGGCGTGGCGCGCGAGAAAGGAGACAGAAGGAAACACCCAAGAAGGAGGAGCGACAGAGAAAAAGGCGGCACGCACACTCCCCGTAACTCAAGGAGAAGGCACAAGACAAGGCAAAGAGGTATGAAAAGAAATCAGAACGTAACACCATGCTCTCACAGATAAATGAGAAGTGTCTGGATCAGACTGTAGCCTTCATCAGTAGGAGGCTGCTTTCCAGGGAACAGAAGTGGAGTGCAATTGAAAGGGAAGCCTTTGAAGTGGTCTGGATGCTGAAGAAGCTAAGGCCATACCTGTTTGACACTCACTTTTGGGTTCAGACAGACCACAGGCCCCTCAGATGGTTAATGCAGATGAGGGGGGAGAATCCTAAACTGTTGAGGTGGTCCATCTCACTACAGGGAATGTACTTTACAGTGGAACACCATCCTGGCACAGACCACACCAATGCTGATGGTATCTCCATGTTCTTCCGCCTTAGTGAAGAGAACTCCCAATGGGGTTGGGTAGCTA
Organism: Calotriton arnoldi; assembly: GCA_963921515.1. Taxonomy (NCBI): domain Eukaryota; kingdom Metazoa; phylum Chordata; class Amphibia; order Caudata; family Salamandridae; genus Calotriton; species Calotriton arnoldi. Next base: position 343,941 of record CAWUFW010011320.1, read on the forward strand.
TCCCCACCTTCAGGTTGGGGAGGGGGCACTTTTTAGACCTGCTGGCATCCTTTGCTTGGTTTCCTCAGACTTTTTGCCTTCTGACCTCCTGTTTTGTTGACTTCATTTTTGCTGGCTTTATGATTCGGGGCACTTTACCACTGCTAACCAGTGCTAAAGTGCATATGATCTGTACTCTAAACATGGTAACATTGGCTTATCCACAATTGGCATATTTAATCTACTTATAAGTCCCTAGTAATGTGCACTATATGTGCCCAGGGCCTGTAAATTAAATGCTACTAGTGGGCCTGCAGCACAGATTGTGCCACCCACCTAAGTAGTCCTTCAAACATGGCTCAGGCCTGCCACTTTAGAGCCTGTGTGTGCAGTTGTAAACTGCAATTTCTACCTGGCACGTTAGCCCACTTGCCAGGCCCAAACCTTCCATTTTATTTCATATAAGTCACCCCTAAGATAGGCCCTAGGCAGCCCTATGGGCAGGATGCAGTGTATTTAAAACTTAGGACATGTACTTTTGAGTTTTACATGTCCTAGTTGTGAAAAACTGCTACATTGGTTTTTCACTACTGCAAGGCCTATCTCTCCCATAGGTTAACATTTAGGTTGCCTTAAAACATCTTTTAAGTGTAAGTTCCAATTGGGAAAAGATAGAGATCTGGAGTTTGATGTCTCTGGACGCACAATTTAAAATCACAACTTATGGTGAAGATTTTAAATTATAAGTCTGAAAATGCCACTTTTAGAAAGTTGCCATTTTCTTACTTTAACTATTCTGTGCCTTTGCCTGTCTCTGAATACACGTCTGGGTTGGATGACAGCTTTGCTTTGTGAAAAGAGCTGCATACCCCCCTGTAGTGCGTCTGGAGCCAGGGCAGGAAAGGCAGGGACCTTGGAATCTTTAAAGGCCTCTTTGAAGTCCCCCCACGTCAAAGGCACATTTGGGTATAAGTACTGGACCCCTGACACCACCAAGTCAGAACTTTGCTGGAATCAACGACATTCTGCCTGGAAGAACTGCTGCTTAGGAGGGACTGCTACTTTGCTGCCTGCATTGCTGTGTTGGCATGCTGCCTGCTGCTTCTTGCCTGGGAGTGAGAAGGACTGGACCTGTTCTCTACATCCTTTAACCCAACTTTCTCCAAGGGCTTGTTGGCTTGCCTCCTGTTCTCTGAAGTCTCAGGGTCACAAAGACTTCTTGCAACTCTGTTGGTGCTGCTGGACTCTGCCATCTGTGAGTCCTACCCTTGCCTGAGGTACCCCCTCCAGTCCTGGGACTCAGATTTGGGTTCTGCAGCGGTTTCTGCAAAAATTGATGCATCGTCAACACTGCGCCGATCGGAACTGACGCTGGGCCCTCCGATGCAGTGCCAATCAGAGTACATCCCTGCACAGCTCGATGACGACGCATCAACTTGCCTGGGAGGTTCTACGAAGTCGCAACAATGATCCAAAGATGCTGCTGCGAGGCTTGACTTCGACTCATCGACCCAACTGCGTGAATCGGAACTGATGCATTGGGTCTCCGACGTCGACACTTCCTCCATACAAAGGTACTTTTTCAGCGGGCCCTGCGTGGGTCCTGTAGCTGGCCTGCCCCCCATCACGGTCAGCCTGGAACTTTGGATTTACCCCAGTCTACCGCGACCTCAAGTAACCTTTTAGTGCTATTGACTTCTAAGCACTGTTTTGGGATTTAATCTTTGAAAATTCATATCTCGAGTTCTACTAATTGTATGTTTGTTGTTTTAGTCTTGTTTTGCTCAGATAAAGATTCTCTTTTTTTCTAAACTGATGTGGAGTCTTTTTGTGGTGTTTTCACTGTGTTACTGTAATTTAAGAGTTGCACAAATACTTTACACGTTGCCTCTTAAGTTAAGCCTGACTGCTCTGTGCCAAGTTGCCAGAGGGTGAGCACAGGTTAATTTAAGTTGTGTATCTGACTTACCCTAACTAGGATTGTGGTCCCTACTTGGACAGGGTGTAAACCTCTGCTAACTAGAGACCAAATTTCGAACACCACCCACTGCACCCAGGCACATCTGCTCCTGGACAGGTGGGAAAATTAGGTAGTCAAGAGGTGTACACACCTAGAAAGCTAGCCACGCCCCTAGGGTGGGCTATCTGGTTTATCCAGCCAAGGAAGGTTTCTGCCATTTTTAAAAGTGAGGGAATAGAGGGTTCTGGGTAGAAAAGGTGACACACATTCCGGATGTGGTCACCTTAGGGCAGATTAGCGACTGTGACTAGTAGCCTATTGGCTACTTGCACCTACACCTCTAAGATCCCTAAATCTAGGATTTAAGGGGCACCCCTGGCACCAGAACCTCAGATCTGATTCGACTTGCAACGAAGGACTAAGAAGAGACCAGAGTCTGCGACTTCAGGACCTGCACAAAGCAAAGGCACGATACTCTGCACCTGTGCACCTTGCAACTGCACGACTGCGACTGATCCAGAACCAGAGACCGGTTCCCCAAGCACGAGGAACTTCTCGGAGAGCCAAAGGCAACTCCAGAACTCCCTTGGACTACAGACACTAGTCCTCTGCAGCCTGCAGGCACCGAACGCTCCCTGAAACAAAGAATCCCTGGCCATCAGGCCAGCCGAGTAATCGCCAAAAAGTAAATGGTCTAGTGCATTGTGGGAAACATAGTCCTGACCTCCAGCAAGTTTCAGGTGGCTACCACTTTCCCCCGGACTCCAGGAAGTTGAAGTAACTTCAAACTGAACTTGCCGCTGCCAAGGCTTGTTGGTGGCCAATCCGGCTACCACTACCTTTGTTCGACGCTGCACCTCGAGGGAACTCTGCAGCATCTTCAACTCATCACCTCAGTGGCTCCCTTGTCGAGTTTTTGCATCCGTTTCCTCACCAGCACCGTCTAAGCAGTAAAACCATCTCCCACACGGATCCCGCTTCAGCACCAGGGGCAGACAGCACCACTCTGCACCCGGGCCCAACAAACCAGGTAAAATTCAAGTGACTGGTGTGGCCTGGTCCTGGAACCCACATCACCTTGATGTGCCGACAGGAGTGGAAGTTTAAGGAATGACTCCTTCTCCAGCTCTATCTAATTCCTTTTCCAGAACTTTCTTTTCTTCATTTGCAGTCGGTCGTAGGTGTATTTTCCAGAAACTGCAGATTCAGTCCTGTGGGTGCCACATTACCTGCTAAACAAGCTGATGCCATTTGTGTTGAGTAAATTACTTGTGACGTGCAAGGCCGAACCTTTTCTGATATTCCCAACATCCAGTGCAGGCACCCTTGTCTAAATGCCCCTACCTAAAACCTTTCTCCAAACTCCTCATCTGGTGTCTTTTATCAGGTGTCTCCTGGGCAAGTACGATTTTTCACGGATATTTTTTGACCCATTTAAAGGCAGCAGACGGCTTTGTGTTAAGAGTAAAATGGAAAAAATAAACATTGTATGCGAATATTTCCTTGTGTCAAATATGATTACCATCAGAGTACAACAGCATCTTTCAGTACACTTGTGTTTTCAGAGTGAGAAGAAGAGAAGCCTGCTTAAAAGTTATTAAGGAAGCCTGAAACATTGCTAACTCTAGCAATCATGGGTACAGTACCTGCAGTGTATTGCATTTGTATTTATTTATGTGTTTTATAAAGGTCTACACTAAAAACGTGGCTGTTCCCCTGATGATCTACTAATCCCCTCGCACATCACCGCCTCTCCGCAGCGCTGGGAAGCCCTTGGGCAGCTATGCGCTTTATAAATCCATAAAACAACAAACAACAAACAAACAAACAACACCTTACCCCCCAGTGGATTCCACTGGACTCGACCTGCAAGTGACCGATTTTTTCTAGTTCTTTTCCCCATTGACCGCAACGTTAAAGTTTGCTGTTGTGAATTGCACTGATTTATTTTTCCTTCAAAAATCCATAACTCCAGTTATACTCATTCGATTGTGTTCATTTTGGTGTCTGCATTTATCTAAAAATCTGCTTTATTTTTATAAATTGGTGTCAGATTTCTTTTCAGTCGTGTCAATTATTTATCGTCCATGTTGATACTCTGAAATGCTTATCACATGTTTCTCTAGTAAAGCCTGACTGCTCTGTGCCACTCTACCAGGACTGAGCTAAGGATTTATTAGTGTGAATCCAGAGGAATAATTTTGGGGTATTGTGAGAGTATTACATAGTGAAAAAACACAAAAGGAATACTCTACCTATTCAATTTAAAACATGCTATACGTCCTAATTTATTAAGTAGACCACTCTGGCTAGACCACCCATTCAAATATTCACATCAATCCAGATATTTTAAACATTACTAGATTTATTATTTTTTTTGTTTTTTAATTTCGATTCAGTACAAATATATTGATGTATTTATAAAAATTCTCATGACAAATAAACAATAAGAACATCAGATCCCATTACGACCTTCCACTCACAACAGTCAAACAAATTCAAACTCATACATCCTCACGTTTGACTTTTGTATCTCTAAATTAAATGAATCTTTGTACTGATACACACAGTGAGGGGGCTTGGTACACATTAAGCTTTTGTATTATAAATGCGATGTATGTATTGGTGTTTTGCGTGAGGATGTATGAGTTTGAATTTGTTTGACTGTTGTGAGTGGAAGGTCGTAATGGGATCTGATGTTCTTATTGTTTATTTGTCATGAGAATTTCTATAAATACATCAATATATTTGTACTGAATCGAAATTAAAAAACAAAAAAATAATAAATCTAGTAATGTTTAAAATATCTGGATTGATGTGAATATTTGAATGGGTGGTCTAGCCAGAGTGGTCTACTTAATAAATTAGGATGTATAGCATGTTTTAAATTGAATAGGTAGAGTATTCCTTTTGTGTTTTTTGTCTGTAATTTCCCCCTGCATCTCTACATACATCCAAATCCAGGGGTCCCCTTATTGATAGTGGTTATTACATAGTGAAGCCTAACCAGCCTCACTGCATAATACTCCACTTTCCTACACATGTTATACAATATTGTTTTGCATCTGTTAAGTACCATGTTTCCTTTCATTCCCTGTACTGTCATTCTGGACCATAAGATAAATTGTAGACCCGCAACCCTTATCAATTCAGTATGTATTGTAAATCAAAATTCACTTATCACGAGGCATTTCCATATGGAGTGAAAAAAATGTTGCTGGTTCCAATCTGCATTTAAGACATGTCGGGCCTGTCACCAGGACAATACAGTGCAATGGAGTTCTATTATAGTAGGATCTATACAGGATCTTAGGGCCATATATACTACTATTTCATCAAACGCAAAGCAGCAAGGGAACTTGCTGTGCTGCGTTGCATGAAAGGGAGAGAGCAGAAATGCTCCAGATTTACAAAGATATTGAGCATATCTGCTATCTCCTTGCGCTGACGCACTGTGTGCTGCCTAGCACCAACACAGGCATTCTTGTGCCATGGTACAAGGGGGCCCGTGTTATCAGCAGAATTGTTTTCGTGCAGGAAGGGACGCCTTTCCCCACAAAAACAATCCAAAGAGACATATACATATTGCGATGTGTGCTGTAGAATTCAGCACACATGGGAAGAGAAAGTCACGAGGAGAAATAAAAATATTTCTCCTCTTCACGCCTCTATCAAGTAGGCACACCATTTTGGTGCAATCCTAGATTGACAAGTGTTTGTTAATCTGGTGTTTGCATCAAAATGCATGAGTGGATGCATGGGAACGCCCTTGCTCCACACATGTAACGCCTATACGACACAAAGTGATGCAAGGGTTAGAATCTATACGCAATAAAATGAATAAAGGCTAGGATAAGCACTGGTTCTACATTTGTCCCATATTATGTTGACACTTAGGAATGCATCTATAACCAGGTGGCTGTATGTCATGATATCAGCTCATGCAAGAGGTTGTGAGTAAGAAGGGACAGCAAGATTGTATGATCTTCTACAACTACAATTGCTAATAGCAAGTTCAACAGAAGTAACTCTACGAACGGATATCATTGTTTATAGAAAAAATGCATTGTCAGTGGGGTGAGCAGAGTAAGGACTTTGGGGTATTGATGTGGCTGCTACATAATTCCTGTGCCCATGTCTGTGCCCATACCACTCCTTCTGCTTAATAGCCTGCCCGACTAAGCTTAAATGGTTTCATACATGTCTGAAAATATGGACATGTTCCCAAGTGCCACCATAAGATATGAAAGTGCAGGACACAATATTTCTTCATCAAATAAATTATTTTTTGCCACAGTAAAAAGAATCGATGGAGTAATGCACATTTCAACCATAATTACTCCTGCAGATTGTCCACATAGAGACATAGGATTTTTAATGGAATCTATGACTTTAGTAGATAGTGATGCAAAAAGTGAGAAATCTAGTCAATTGTAGGAGAAAACCCAGTTTGACTTTTAAGTATAAGTGAGTGAGTCTGCTCTTAGATTATATGTTGTGAAATGAAATAAAGATAGTTGAAAAAGACCTACCTTTTATTTGTGCCCATGTCATGCAAGACTGTGCTCTTTCCTGAAAATAAGGAAAAAATGACGATTATCGTTGACAATACACTTGGTTTTTCACTTTAACTGTGTAACACCACGTCTAGCATTACTCTGCAAGAAGTTAATGATAGACGAGAAGCGAGAGTTGAACTATGACAGCTCTCAGGTTTGAAGGAAGAGGACAGACGGCCTCCCAAAACACTGCCCGGTTTGTGCCAAAAGAAGCTCACACTGAAAATAAAATGGAGTATCCATGTTGGGAGTTAAACACCAGTCACTGAACTTCCCGGGGGCCTGAGATAGTGATGGAGAGCATATCTCAAACATGGTCTCTGGGAGAATCTTACCTACGTCATCCAGATACACACAGACAGTTACTCCATTGACATAAGATGGCAGAGATCGGGCCATCACCCATTGGGTGTAGAGAAGTGGCGGCTTGCCGAGGGAGTGCCGTGGGGCGGCGGGGCGGGGAGGGGCAGGGTGGGGGCTAGTGAACTCGGACTTACGACGGACAGAACTCCCTCTGAGTTCTGTCCGTCGTATGTCCGAGTCCACTACCCCCCCCACCCTGCCCCTCCCCCACCCCGCCGCCACGCGGCACTCCCTCGGCGAGCCGGCACTGGTGTAGAGTTTCCAATATTAAGCCCAATGGGGCGATATTTTTGCAAACGATACTTAGGACACAATATTATTGTCAGAAAATATCTAGTCCATGATATTCTGATATCAGATGCAAAGCACTCTGGTAGCAGTGGTGACATCATCGCACATCCAGAGCAACCAATGTGGGGTGAAGTAACAGAAACCAATGTATTAGGAAAGGACAAATCCATGGTGCTCACATGGCACCCTGCATACACCCTGCTACCAATAGAGTGTAAGCTGATCACAAACCAAAAGGCTCACAGTGCAAGAACAACAAAATATACATGACACCAAAGCACACGTAACATGTAGTCCATGTGGTTACATGAGGAGTCGTTACAAAATAGTTCATCAACTACAGTAGTTTATTTATGAGTTGTCCCAAATATCTACACAGATCTTGACTGTGAATTTGTACACAACAAATGGCATATCTTCACAGCACCACACCTCACTGAAAGAAATGCAGATTCTGTACATTCCACTTCCTCATCGTCTCTCCGGCCCCTGAGTTAGTAGACATGCATTGCACCGAAGACTGAGCTCACCAAATGAAGATGTAAAACTGTAAAATTAGGAGCACAAGGCCTTTGGGGCATAAACATGGCTTTATGTCAATGGCTCAGGAATGCAAGTTCTGCTCTCTGTTTCTGCATATTTAGAACTTACTTCAGACCCTTTTAAGGAGGAGGCTGGATTTGAGCACTTCTTTGTGTACTGGGACCCCACAGTTGATCCTTTAAAGAAACCAATTACATCTACCTCTGCTATTCAAGAGTGCAGATGTCAGTGGTGCAGTAGGTGCATTGGCAATGGGCTGTGGCAAAGTCAGGGGCCCATTGCATCCCATTTAGGATTACCTTTTACCACTCAACAAGGAAAAAAGGGGGGTTATATTCGTTACTTTGAATTTGGGATCATAGCATCCTCTCTAAGTCACTGCTGGTGTTACAGATGAGCAGTATAAAATAAACGTATATACAATGTTGCTGTGTTAGCCACGTACATAACTTTAGAATTTACACTCCTGGAATGGTCTCTGTATGTCTGGAAAATGATGACTATATAGAGATTTTCCAGATCAGTGCTAGTCTGGTGCCTCTAAGTATTGGCAAAGCCAATAGGCCTGTTGTTGGCTGGCAACCCTTTACCTTTGCCAATCCTTATTTTGTTTTATCGTGTTTTGTTCAAAACATAATTGTTGGGGAAGCTGCAGGGCCCTAGTCAATCAACAGAGGGTAAAAGCAAAAATATTCTTGGTCTCTAAAGACGCAGATTGCCATGGTAGACTCCAGTGCTAAAGGGAACTACTTTGTGTGTGGATGTGCCTGTTAAAAGGGAGAATGCGTCATCCACAGTGAAGTGCTGAAGTGATCCATTGCCCTGTGCTGTATGCTCTAGTGGGAGAAGAAACAAGCATTTGCAATGCAATAGGTCTCCATTTACGAAACTCTCGTAAATGTGAAACGTTTTGCGTTGCTAATGCTTGTTTGTAAAAGCACCCATGCAGCGCTTTCACTTTAATGTCGGGCGCGCCCCTTTACTTAGACGAGCCGTGTCTAAAGAAAGGGTCGCAGCCGCCATTAAAGTGAAAGCGCGGTATGGGGCGCTTTTATAAAAGAAAGCATTTGTTTGACAACTTGACAAGCAGATGCTTTTTTTTGTAAAAGCACCCCATGCAAGCGGTTTCACTTTAATCGCAGACGTGCCCCTTTCTTTAGATGCGGCTCGTCTTAAGAAAGGGGCGCGGTCTCCATTAACATGAAAGCACGGAAAGGCAGTTTAAAAAAAAAGTTAGGAAATAGTAAAAAAAAAACATGCGGCCGCGTTCGGCGCTGCAAATAAACCAAAGGCACGGCCACCAACTGTATGAGCGTGGCGTGCCGTGCTATGAAGAAAAAAAAATCCAACGATGGGGGAGAGCGTGTCCTGCTTGCAACAGCAGGCAGGAGAAAAACATTTAAGCAAATAGTGCTCGGAGGCTGTAATTAAAGCCTACCGAGTAACAACACATGTAACAGGGGGTGTCCTCATGGGAGGTTACAAAATGAGACAAGGCGGTGCTAAGGAGGGACTACTAAGCCCATTGACCAATGAAAAGCCACAGTTTCCAAAGGACAATGACACAAGCCAATGAAAAATAAGGGCGGAGAGTGGACGGAGCTTCAAGTCCATACCTGAATACAGCATGCCTTGCCCTAATAAATGAATGACACACTCAGTGGTGGCTAGCAGAGGTAACGCCGTGGGGCGGTGAGGCGGGGGCGGGGCTGGGTGGGGGGGTAGTGGAGTCCGACATACGACGGCAGGTATTTATTTATTTATTTACGTTCACATTTGCTGTCGTATGTCGAACTCCACTACCCCCACCCAGCCCCACCCCCGCCCCGCCTCACCGACCCACGGCGTAACCTCTGCGAGCCGCCACTGGACACACTAGCAGGCGAATGGAGGAAGAGGAATGACTGAAAGCCCCTGAAGTATATTATACATGTAATTCAAGGAAAATCAAAATATTTTTTGCTAATGCCAGACCGAAAAAGGATGAAAAATACAAACCTTGTTCCACTGGCTTGTGATTCTCAGGATGATGCAATACTCTTTTCCTCTTCTCAAGGGAGCGTTGTAAAATTCCCCATAATACTGTCTGTCTCCAAGCGAGAACTCCAGGTGATCCACAAAGTCTTTGGACAGGATCTCTGCTGTCACGTATCCCTCTGTGCTGGTGACGTTGCTGAAGAATCCCGCCCTCGCATGGGTATCACATTTAAATGTGTGCTGGGAGCCAAAGGGGACCACCAGGATTTGGTAGGAGCTGGAGAGAGAAATAAGATGGATGCCCACCAGGATTAAACTCTACTTAGATGCATGTACCTTTCCTGATATTGTCTTGGCATCACAGAAGGCCTTTGAAGAACATTGAAGGAAGAGGGTCTGGGCCAGGGTTTTATTTCAGTGGTTATGGAAAAGCCATTGTTTTCAAGACAGAATGCGAGATCCGGGGGAAGGGGAGAACCCACCGGTAAAACTACATCTATCATTGAGTTAGTAGGGTAAAAGAAATGTCTACAGTGGATTCTTCTCTTGAGCCCAGAAATCAGAGGACTTTGCCTTACCATTCAATGAGAAATCAGGCCCTCTGCATCCTTTGTGTTTGCCTTGATTAGATTTCACTCCCGAAGCCATTAAACAGGAATCAACCCATTAGTGCTTGTCAGTTTATGGGGGTAAAATAAGGCAAATCGTTATAAACTAATGCATATGTTGTGGTACCAGCAAACAACTACAGATGAGGCAACAGTAGATGAGCCAGAATGGCGCTGGTGATTAGAATGAGGGGATGCTCTTAAGGGTTGATTCACAAACCTGTGACAAAACACACTCGAATATTGGCATCCATATGAATATATATACCCAAGCATGGCATTTGTTAGGGTTTTAGCTTCACATGCACCTGTTCCCATGGTGTAATGGATGTGCAAATATGTATATCATTTGCATACACTGCTGACATACACCTGTTTCCTAAACCTATATGGGCACACTGTTGGCATTACATACACTGTACATAATGGTAGAAATATCGGGTCCGATTCTCAAAGATTGGTGTATGAGTAAGTGTGGCTTAGTCTTGTAGTACCCCTGGCTCACTCAAGAATTTCAGGAGTAAGTCAGGAGTACTCCAGACTTAGTTCTGATTTTCAGGAGTACACTGGAGAAAGACACTGCATATTCTTTGCAAACAGAGCCTTTGTGTTATTCTGCATTCCTTTATAGACTGCTCTTTTTCCTGCACTATAAATATTCCCCTGCACACTTCTTCCCTTCCTGCACAATTGCAGGGTCCATTGAAGTAAACTTTACAGTTAAATGTGGTACATGCATTAAAAATGTTTGTGAATATCTACACAACCATAACTGTGTGGGGTTTCACCTCTTTTGCACTGCCCTTTCCACAGCATTCCACTGACACACCCCTTGGTGTGTCCTTTTGACATTTCTATGTGCAGACAAAAATTAACAATGTGCATATGGCTTGTGCATAATGGTATGGCACCAGAATACAATCGACAGAATATCGCCTGACACAAATATCGTGCCTTAAATATTATTTACAAAAGTACCGTCCCATGGGAGGCATGTTTTCCAGCATTGCTTTAGTGCATGGTGAAGTGCAAATGGCTCTCTAAGTAACTGCTGGAAACTTCATTGGGATAGGCCAGAGGATGAAGTTGCTATTCCCTATAATGAAGCACATTGAACCAGTGTGCACATGAAGCATGCCTGCTGCCATTGGCTGCCTTCTCCTACAAGAATAACACTCACCAACTTACAGCACACAGCAGCATTACAAAACAGCTTTTGGGTGCAAGAAGGGAACACGTGTGGTGTTGCTAGGCAAACTGAGTGACACTCCCGACTGTTGATGAAATCATCTATGTTGATTGTGTAGTGCTTTATGAAACCCTTAGGTTGCCTCAAGCCGCTGGACTGGACATATTGAGAAGAGTGATGAGAACAGTGGAATGGAGGGAACAAGATATAAAAAATGAGGGAGGAGCCTTGTAGATGAATTGGTCTTCTCCAAAATGCTAGTCTCTCACTGTACAAAGCAATAGTGCTTTGTCGGTGAAAAGGCCTTTATACATTTGACTTGCAACTAGGCAAGGACTGAGCAGGAGAGGCAGGATTGGGAGGAAGGAGCAGCAGGAATGAACAAGAGAAAGAAGGAACTAGCAGTCAGAGAGGACAACATGGACATCATTTAGGGGTCGCCAGGGGTCGCTGCTGCGACCCCTGGCATGCCTCTTTGACCCCTGGCACTGCCTTTGCGACCCCTAGCGTCAGAATGTGGCAAAACCAGTGCAAGAAACACAAGCAGCTCGTCCTTATGGACGTCGGTATGAGCTTCACTCTACTTTTTTTTTGTCCATTTTTTTTATTATACTAACAGTGAATAATATTACACTATTCACTATTATGTTAATAAAAAATGGAGTACAAATAGCTGGAATATGACTTTAGGCCTCACAATCAGTTTCCTCCACCAGGAAGAGCAACACTTAATAGTTTTGGTGTCAATCTATATAAGTGGCAATTTTGTGTAAATGTGATGAGTGACCTCAGTGGACTAAAACATGTTGCAAATCAAAGGTTGATATTCTAGTACTGCAAACGTAGCCTTTAAACCTTTTCTGGTTAATAAAATGATTACCATTGTCTTATGAAATAGTAACACCCATTAGGCTCAGCAATAGAAGCCTACAATCTTGTCACAGGAAATTCACACAACTCTCGTGTATGTATACATCTATTAGAGAAGGCAAAGTTGTGCTGGTATTGTGGGCTTATACTACAGAACATGCGTGCTCTAGGTCAGCACACAAGGCTGTATATATTCATTTTAAAACTGAACCTGGCACATGAATCTTGCTTCTGGTCTTGTGATGGTTGTTCCTTGACATTTGAGGTTGTGCCTTGTGATTTGAGGCTGTGCCAAAGTATGTATGTGGTGTTTTATACTGCTCACCTAGGCAAAAGATAATGAAGCTCTGTACATCATCAAAGCATTTGAAGCTTATTCTGAGACTATAACGTTGGTGCCTGGTCTTCGGCATTCGAGGATGTTACTAGGCTTGTGCTGGTTGTACTTCTACAAATGCAAAAAAGAACAATTGATGGATGGAATGCTGACCAATGTCAAACATTCACCCCCAGTACAGAGATCTGGGCCTAAATCCATGTTTTTTTGCTCCCCATGCCACTTCAGTTCAGACCCAGCCATATGCAAATCAGTCTTGACCCTGCTCCTCATGGGAACAGTCCAGCCCGAACTGCCAGACCAGGTCCTCCCTGGACTGGAAACAAGCATCCTGGGACCGGTTTTGGGGTATCACCTCTCATCAGCCAGGCTAGCTTGACTCCAGTGGCATGGAAGCACGAGACCCACGTCTGGGCATTCCTGTCCCATTCAGGATGACAAATGCAAAAAGAACAATTGATGGACGGAATGCTGACTAATCAAATCAAATCAAATCATGGGACATTTGTAAAGCGCACATATCACCCGAAGGTCTCATGGCGCTTACAGGCATCTCCAACTAAAACAGCTGATAGAGGAAAAACAGGGTGGTCAGTTTTCAAAAGACCATGTTTTTAGTTCCCTACGAAAACGGTGGTGATCAGCCATAGTGCGGAGGTATAGTGGCAATTTATTCCAGAGAGTGGGGGCTAAGAATGAAAAAGATCTTACTCCATTACGAGTTGTACGAATTCTGATGGAGGCAAGGAGATGCTGGTTGCTGGATCTGAGGGGCCGGCTTGGTTGATGCCAGTTCAACTTCTTTTTCCAGTAGCAAGGGCCACTGCCATACATGTTTTTGTGTGCCAAGCAGAGAATCTTAAAACGCGTTCTCTTTCTCACAGGCAACCAGTGAAGCCGTCTCAGGTTTGGGGCCGAGGGAGAACCTGACGGAAGATTTAAGACCAACCTTGCTGCAGTGTTTTGCAAAACCTGCAACCTAGATAAAAGATCCTCATTTATAGCCCACAGTAGGGCATTTCCATAGTCCATGCGATTGATAATCAATCCCTGGACCAATGGTTTCCTTGCTTCCATGGGGATCCATTTAAACACTTTACGCAGATTGCGCATGGTACCGGAACAGGACCCGATTATGTGGTTCACCTGGTTTTTCATCGATAAGTTATTATCGATTTGGACCCCTAGATTTCGAACCGATTGTTTGGGTATTGGACTAGGACCCAGAGTTACCGGCCACCAGTCATTAGTCCAATGTTTTTGTGCGTTCCCGAAGAATACTATCTCAGTTTTATCACTGTTTAGCTGTAGATGGTTTTCGTTCATCCACCTGTTAACATGGATCATACAGTCCCTGAAGCGGGCCTTGGTGTCTATGGGGTTCTGACCAAGGGTGACTAGAATTTGAGTGTCATCAGCATATGACATTACGTCAAAGCCGTACAATCTAATCACCCTGGCCAGTGGTGTTACGTAAAGATTGAAAAGTGTTGGGCTCAAGATAGAGCCCTGTGGTACTCCCATCGTGACTGGCCTACTACAGGAACTGATGTCGCCAACTTGGACAGTGGTAACTCGATCTATCAGATAGCTCTTAAACCATCCCAAGGCCTTCCCTCTGACACCAATCTCCCCTAGCCGTTCTATTAGAATACTGTGGGAGATGGTGTCGAAAGCTGCCGACAGGTCTAGTAGAATGAGAATAGAGGATTGTCCTCTGTCCAATGATAGTCTGATGTTGTCCACTACCTCTACCAGCGCAGTCTCAGTGCTATGGGCGGCCCTGAAACCAGACTGTGAGGGGTCCAATAGATGGTTACTCTCAAGATGGTGAACAAGTTGTCTGTTGACCATGGATTCGAGTACTTTCCCAAAGTATGGGAGCAGTGAGATCGGACGGTAGTTGACCAAGAGATTAGGGTCTGCAGTAGGTTTCTTCAGGATGGGTCTAACTCTAGCGGTTTTCCATATTTTGGGAACTGTTTCTTGGACTAATGAATAGTTGAGTAAGTCGGTGACGCTTTCAAGGAGAATGGGGGCTATCGTTAATAAGAAACGTGGTGGGACAGGGTCAGCTGGCGAGCCAGATTTTATTTTTAACATGGCATCTGTCACTTCAGTGGATTCAAATTGGGAGAATTCGTCCAGGACGGGGGACTGACATGTTTGTAAGACTGGGTTAGTTTCCAAATTTTTAATTGGAGCTTCTTGAGGTGGGAAGGAGTTGTGTATTACATTAATTTTATCATCGAAGAACTTGGAGAGGGAATCAATCCAATCCTGCGAAGGAGTGACTCCTGTCTTTAGTTGGGGGGACGTAAACTCCTTTAGGACCTTGTAGAGCTCCTTATTAGAGTTCGCCGCTTTTTCGATGCGATTTAGCGAAAACAGTTTCTTTGCCTGTCTGATGCTCTCCATGTAATTACGATGAATATGTTTATACTTTCTGTGATCCGTAGGATCTTTACTTCTTCTCCACTTACGTTCAATCACTCTACAGGAATGTTTTATTATTTTTAGTTGCTCCGTGAACCAAGGAGCAGATCTAGATTTGATTTTCACCTTAGTAAACGGGGCGATCTTGTCTAAGGTGCGAGTGATTTCATCTTCGAAGGTAGTTGCCATCCTGTCGACATTTTTGGCCTGGTCTTTTGAGAGTGGCCTGAAAAAAGCTGAAAAAGAGCAGTCCGCGACCTTTCCCCAGGACCTGCGCCAAATTTGTTCATTTTTATGCTCTATCTTTTCTAAAAAAGCTGGGATCGAAATTTTTTAAAGATGGTGGTCTGACCACAGTAGTGGGAGGGATGGTTCGACTGTGACACCCAGGGAATTGGTGAATAATAGATCAAGGGTATGTCCAGCAGTGTGAGTTGGGCCTGTCACCATTTGAACTAACCCCAGAGAATCCATTTCAGTGGTAAGCTGGTTGGTGTCTGAGTCAGTCAAGATTTCAGCATGGTAATTAAAATCCCCTACTAAAAGGAATTGGTCAGTAGCAAGTACATGTGGGGCTATCTGTTCACACAGCATGTGTGTGAAATCTTTCTTTGGGCCAGGGGGTCTATATACAAGAGCTCCTCTCCATGGGCCTTGAGATGTACCATCGATTCTAAAGATGCATAATTCAATCTGTTTGGTACTTATTGAGTCCAAAGAAGTAATTTTTATGCCTGGACCAGTGGCAATAAGTAGGCCCCCTCCTCTCTTTCCCTTTCTATCAACTCTAATTATCTCGTATTTTGGTGGAAAGCAATTGCAACGTCTGGAGAGGCATATTCATGTAGCCAGGATTCGGTTATGATGCAGATATCAGGAGATTCTGCATCCAAAAGGTCCCATATTTCAACTATATGTTTTGGTATAGAGCGGGCATTCAGGTATATTCCTTTTAAAGTCTTTGAAGATTTTGTATTATGGATATTATGCAAGACTTGTGAAGTGGTAGGGGACACATGTGTGGAAGAACTTGCATTTGACTGCCGGCAAATATAGTCAATATCTCCTGGGATTACTGGTTGCTCCAAGTGATCATGGTTAAGGTTACTTAACTCACGACTGGAATATTGTTTTATATTCATTTCCTTTATTTTCCTTTATTTTGCACACTCACCCATAAAGCAGATATAACCCTGGGGAAAGGCGGGAGGAACATACGGTCCTGTCGACTGGCGCAAACTGGCGCGGACGGCGCGCCTTCGGCACGCCGCCGGCGCGCCGCTGCGCGCGTCGCGCTAAGACTCGCCTTAAATAGCCCAGAGCGAGTGAGCAGCTAAAGCGCTGACCCTATTTCCGGTCGGGAAAGAGGAATGCCTACTTCCGTCCCTCCGCACAATCGGCAGACGCCGTGGCGGACCGGGGACTGAGGCAGTAGTCAAGTATGTAAAACAAAAGATGTTACGGCGCAGTTTAAAAAACAAAGTCACACACAGTGAAAGACAAAACAGAAGTGGTTTAAAACACAGTAGCCCTACGGCTGTGATATGCTGCGAGATGCCCGCTGCGCGCGTCGTGCTAAGACTCGCCTTAAATAGCCCAGAGCGAGTGAGCAGCTAAAGCGCTGACCCTATTTCCGGTCGGGATAGAGGAATGCCTACTTCCGTCCCTCCGCACAATCGGCAGACGCCGTGGCGGACCAGGGACTGAGGCAGTAGTCAAGTATGTAAAACAAAAGATGTTACGGCGCAGTTTAAAAAACAAAGTCACACACAGTGAAAGACAAAACAGAAGTGGTTTAAAACACAGTAGCCCTACGGCTGTGATATGCTGCGAAATGCCACTAATGTCAAACATTCACCCCAGTACAGAGATCTGGGCCTAAATCCATGTTTTTTTGCACACCATGCCATTCTAGTTCAGACCCAGGCATATGCAAATTTGTCTTGACCCTGCTCCCCATAGGTTGTACTTCTACAGTCAAGACTATAAGGGGGGCATTAAAGCTATAATTAAGCTTTTTAGGTTGCACTTTGAGCACAGGATGATTGTATGATGTCTGTCTCCTGGATATAATGGCTGCAATGTTGGTGTATAATGGCAGGGCACTTCCTCATATGGATGGCAACTAAAGCAGAAGTTGATCTGCTACAGCAAATTATTGTTATTTTTTTTATTTAGCATTACTGTAGCTTCAGTGAGTGCACTTCTTGTAATGCTATGAGTGAAGGTCACGTTGCACCACTTCCTGTGAAGTCATGTGTAAAAAGGTCATGTGACAATACTTCTTCTGATGTCATCAGATTGTCTATGGAAATGTGATGTCATTTATGTATCCCTGGCATTTTGGTGAACCGACGTTCATTGTTCACATAGTACCCTCTGGGACTAGGATTCTGCTCACCCCCTCCACACTGCAAATACGAGGCAAATTAGGCAAGAAAGAAAGCAGTGGGAAGAGGGAACAAGAAAGGGAGATGTGCAAAAGCAGGCAATTCAAATATGGAGTAAAAATAGTTACAGAGGTCTGGGGACATGGGTTTAAGCAAATCTAGATGCAGACATAAAAATACAGGAACGCGAATGGTAAAGATGGCTTGTAGAGTTTCTCTGCAGGGACTTAATGGAGGCTACACAATATTGTACAACCCATGTAAAAAACCAAGCCTTTGATACTATAAGGAGTAAGGTAAACCAGAGAAATATTGACAGCGGGATAATTTTTTAAGATAAACCTGTTAACTGCAAAACTGATGCATAGTATAACGTATGTAAGAAGTGAGCGGGGAGAAACAGATAGGGAGAGTGGTAGACAACTTAACATGTGGGGGAAATAATAAAGAAGCAGTATATGAGATAGAACAACTAGTGAATGAAGTGTAGAGTACACCCATTCTGGTGTAGGTATACACCTACCATTAGAGTTGATTTGCTTGTTTTTTGTAATTCTCAGACATGTCAATCATATGCCTCTAAGCCCTAACCCTATGATGGTGGATTGATAGAAGAACTGACATTCCGCAGGGGCAGTCTTACAGTAAATGTATAATACGTATATTCTTTTTTTATTCATTGCATGGAATTCATTTTTATATTTCAATAAACTTCGTTTCCAGTACCCTCCTTTAAAAATATGTTTTTGGAGCCCCTTCCCACACGTTCTGCATCACTTAGGTCTTATTGAATTAGGCCTATATGTAAAAATGCAATGCACATAAGAAAATACACTAGCAGTGTTTCCAAATACCCAGTAGGAATCAAAGGGTTTTTGACACTTCAGTAATTCTAGTCCCCGTGCATTCTGCGGGGAACAACCACTCATCCGGTACCCTACCCGCATTTACAACTGTGGTAAATCAGTCCCTTCTAGTAAGTCCAACTGGACCCATGTAAATTCATCAATTTTGAGTCTGCAAATAGTATCTGTCATTCGTGGCACTGATGCATACATAAATCGTCTCCACAGACCTCATAAGAAGAGGATCAAAGTTGGCCAAGAATGCACGTGTGGCAATTGAACCTCCCTCAATATGTCACCCACCTGATAGGACCATTTCTTTCTTCTGCCCTCAGCAGGCTGAGTTTCGGTGCCAGACCTTGCGCTTCTATGAATTTCAATTCCGGAAGTGGAGGATCTAGAACAGCAAATTCAAAAAAGAACATGGGTAACTAGAGGAAACCAGTAGGGCAAAATCAAGGTGAGACACAGGTGGCAGAAAAGTGTGTTTCGAAAGTTCACACCACAATTATGAAGTGTCAAAAGAATTACTGTATTAACTAGAGTTGAACAATGGCTCCTGATGGAAAACCAACATTTGAGCCTGCAGCAGTAAATATAACAACCAGAGATTTACAAATATCAGGCATGGTTCCACAGAGGTGAACAAAACCCCTTGTGAACTTTATACAAGGACATGTTTGCCAGTCTGTATATGTTTCACACAGTGACCTCAATAACAATTTCTGCTGTGGTGATGTTGCTCTGGTGACAAATTGCTTTCTCCCCTTATGTACCTGTTGAGGAACTCATCAGTCACAGACTCTATCTACTCTCACAGGCTCTAAGGGGCTGAATCCTTTTGCTCTTCCAACCCCTGACAGCCTGGGACAGTCCACTGAGGCATCCTGTGGTGTTAGTGTGCAGATCCTGTGGCTTCCTGGGACACTAAAGAGGAATCATGGTCAGAGATAGGAATTAGGTGAATTGCAAGGCCACAGTGAAGAGTAACAATCGTCATATAAGGTGGCATACGTGTAAACATTTAGGCTTTCCATATAAGTTGACCAGTGTTCTCACCAGTATAATCAGACTCTCCTGGATCGCAATTTATCCGGTCCAATAAATAACTCCCAATTATGAGTTTGTCCCTGATAAT
The DNA here is from genome assembly GCA_963921515.1 of Calotriton arnoldi. Taxonomy (NCBI): domain Eukaryota; kingdom Metazoa; phylum Chordata; class Amphibia; order Caudata; family Salamandridae; genus Calotriton; species Calotriton arnoldi. Next base: position 363,426 of record CAWUFW010011320.1, read on the forward strand.
GGGGGGCTAACATGCAGATTTTGGTACTTGAAGCACCAAAATCCGCATGTCCCGATACTTATCTGCCATTTTCCCCCAATAACTTTCAAAGTGTTTGACCAGTGAACATTTATTTGTGGCAAAATATGGGAGTGAGGTGTTAGCTGCCAAACTCCTAATTGAGATATTTGTGGTAATAAGAGTTCTATGTCAGGGCCGGGGGCAAGAATTATGCTGCACTTTCTTCATTTTATTTTTTACAGCAGCCATCTTAAACAACAACAAAGACTTCATTTCCCATGAGCCTTTGGGAAAGGGAACAAGTTTATTTCCAACCAATCAGTTACATGAATCCTTTCACATTCCTCTGTCGACTCTCTTCTTTCTCCCTCTTTCTTCGCTGCTCCAGCAGCCATCAGATAATAGTTTGGCCCTGGTCCTCTTCTTTTAATGCTACACTGCATTCTTTAACTGTATTCTTGACATTTTATCCTTGTAGCTGCCGCGGGAACGCTCTGATGCTCATTTGCGGCCGCTTCTATCCTCCATTATTTGCCTCAAGCGGTCTTCGGCCGCTAGAGGGAGCACATCTCATATGCAACGCGTCGTCTGACGCGATCGCTTTTCCCTGTCTCTGGTGGCCAGAGCGCAGTTTGGGACTTCCCCTTAGCTCGCCCGTGTGAGTCCAGCCGTGGAGAGCGAATTGTGCATGCCCCGACCCACCTGGAGTCTGAACTCCCACACGGGGTCTGTATTTCGTGCCATCCAGCAACAGTGCACACTTCAAATGGTCGGGACACCAACCCAGGCGGCAATCGTTAGCCCTACTAAAATAAAGGGTGTATTGGTAAATTAAAGAATTCATAGCTATCAGGCTATATTTTGACATCCCCTGGGTATCCCCAGTCAGTATTGCCCTCTGTAGAGATGCAGGAGTCAGTAGACTCATATGTTGAAGACATGTCAGTCTCTTTTTTTCCAATCACAAACGAGTTCTGTGAGGCTAAGGATGCTTCCATCCACAGGGTGGTCTTGGACGCTGTGGCGCCCTTGGAGCAGAAACTCCTCCAAATGGCTGAAAGATACTTTGAACACCTCACACCAAGGGAAGACATGTCAGGTCCTTTGGCCCCCATACCTTCAGGGCAGCCCGACGCGAGACACCCTGAGAACCCACACAAATGCCTGCACGGCCTGGGGGTTGACTTGGATGCCTTTGCTAGGCTTAAGAAGGCTTTCATGACCCAAGCTACACCACTGCCCTCCCTTTTGCCCCTAAACCCGGGGCATTGCTGGAGCTAGGTACACAGGAGCCGACCAGCACCCCCATGACACAGTGGATTCCCCCATGGGATCCGATGTGGAGATGGAGCATGACAGGCCATGGTGCTCGTCTGCGCCACCCCCCACGGTGGTCGTCCCTAGCAATGAGGATGTCTGTGACAAGGACCCCAATATGCTGGACCCTGAGGAGCTAATGCATCCTCCGACTGGACTCCAACAGGGAAAGTGGCCACATACATGGTGGGTCTTGTCACAGAGATATGCAATCGCCTTAGGGCGGAGTGCCCTCGTCTGTCACTGGACAGCAAGGTGGCTTTGACGCCTGAAATAGACCGTAGGATGGCTACGTTTCTAGCAAACACATCAGGGACCCAAAGAAGGGAATCGATTGCTCATGGCGGTCGTGTCAGGACAAACTCCTTGATGTGACAAAGGTCCTGGACATGGCTGAGGATGCCAAGGCCTTGGGCACTCTCATTCCTTCTGATGTACTATTAGGCTGGACCCAATGAACCATCATCTTTCTAGGCAAAGCCAACTGCGCCATCTCTACCAAGATGCGCAGATCCCTTCTGATTAAGATTGACCCGAAGTTAGGGGATCTGGCGACCTCTGAGGCGGGCCAGATCACTCAAGGTGGGCTCTTCTGGGAGCCTTTCTTAAAGGAGCTCGGCAAGTTCGTCTCCACCTTCAACTTTCTAGATAAGACCCAGTCCTCAATTAAAAGTTTCGTTACCCCCGCCCTCAGTTCCAAGCCTCCACCAGAGGTCAAGTCTCCAAGTGGGGCCAATGGCAAGACTCTTCCCGGTTCGGAGGTTTCTACCCCACCAGCGGCTACACTTGCAACAGAGGCTCCAGAGGAGGTGGCAGCTCCGCTAACGCCCATGGTTTTCTCACAAATGGCTGGGGTGCCGGTTAGCACATTTCATGCACAATTGGAAAGGTTTAACTTCAGACTCTTGGGTCTTGCAAACCATTCAGAGTTTCCACATAGAGTTCTTCAGATCCCCGGCTCAACCCTTCCCTCCACAACCCCTATTCTTCTCAGAGGAAGACGCCTCCCATATCCAATTGGAGGTCCAAGAACTCCTCTCCAAAGGAGCTATCATTCCTACCACAGTCCATCCCTCAGGATTCCTCAGCAATTTATTCCTGGTGGAAAAACAGGATGGAGGCCAGCGCCCAGTGATAAACATCCGGGAATTCAACGAGTGGCCAGCCTTTTGCCACTTCAAGATGGAGGGGATTCATTTTGCGCAGGACTTCCTGAGACCCAACGACTGGTTGGTGTGTCTGGATCTCAAGTATGCTTACCGCACAATCCTGATATACCCGCCGCATCTTCGGTTACTCCAATTCCAATGGCGACTTCAAACTTACGAATTCACAACCCTCCCATTCGGCCTATCCTCCTCTCCTTAGTGCTTCACCAAGGTTCTCAAACCGGTGGTGGAGCATCTACAGGCCAGTGGGATACGCATGACCGTGTATCTGAACGACACTCTCTTCATAGATCAGTGTCCGCAGACATTGAGGTCCCACCTGCGGAGAACCGTCACTCTCCTTCAGTCTCTGGGGTTCATCATCAATGGGAAAATATCAATCCTGTCCCCACCGAGACTCTCACATTCCTGGGCATTGTGGTAAATTCAGTTGAGACGACCTTGAGCCTGCACACAAGGAAAATTTCCAAAATACGACACGAGATCCGCAGAACCCTCTCCAAATCTTCCACATCTCACAGGCAAATCGAGAGGATAGTGTGCCTCCCTTTCACATTTACACAGGCCATATTTTCTGGGCCTCTACACTATCGAGCCCTCCAAAGACTGAAAGAACTTCAGATGTGTCTCACACACATTGAAGCCTGAAATGGGTGTGCAAGTTTTGGCTCCCAACTGGATCTAGTGATGGAGTCCGATGCCAGTGGCACAGGCTGGGAAGCACGTTGTGGGGATTTCACCACAGGAGGCAGATGGTCTGTCACAGAGTAGTCCTTATACATCAATTGCCTCTAGCTGATGGCTGGCTCTTTCGCAGTGAGATGCTGGACCAAGGACAAAGCACAGTGCTGTGTCCTTTTAAAGATAGACAACGTGGCAACTGTCTGCTACATTAATCATTTGGGCGGCACCAAATCCAGAGCTCTCTCGGATTTGGACCAGAGCTTGTGGGAACATTGCCTCAACAGCCACATCTCAGTGGTGGCGGAACACCTTCCAGGTACAGCCAACCAGGTTGGGGATTGGCAGTAATGTTATCTGAGAAAAGCAAGTCTTTGGTAGTTACATTTGCCATTGTTTCAGGCACTTTCGGACCGTTGAGGCCCGTTCACTGTGGACCTCTTTGAGTCCCGGCTGGATCACCAGCTTCCCCGGTACTTCAGCAGGAGACCGGATCCCAATGCAGTGGCAACTCATGCCTTCCTGCAAGATTAGGATAGTGGAGTGGGGCTATGCTTTCCCTTCCTTCGCAATGATAATGCAGCTCGCAGTTCAATCTTGCAGACAGCAGTCGGACCTAGTGGTGGTGAACCCAATCTGGAGGTCTTAAGTGTCGCTCCCAGTTTTGATGGAATTTTTTTGGGATTCTCTAATCCTTCTACCCCCACCCCCCACTTCCAGATCTCTTCAGGGATCCCTCTGGGAACTCTCACCAACTAGATCTGGAAGGAACCCTTCAGCTCTTGGAGTGGAAGATTACAGGACTCAATGGCACGTCCTGGGTCTTTCACGAATCACTATGGATCTCCTCTAAAGCCTGGGCAGACAGCACAATCAAGCGATGCTGGTTGTCCTGGACTCGATGGCTGGGTTGGAGAAGCTTGGATTCCTTGGGGACAGATGCTGTCCATATCTTACATTTTGCGGCCTCTCTGGCTTCGAAACGCCTGGCCTACAGATCGGTCAATACTTTTCGCTCTGTGATATTATTTGGGACACACCCATATTGGTAGTCAGCCGGTAGGGGAGCATCCTCTGATTAGGGAATTACTCAGCGGCATTCAGCTGTCCCTTCCCCCGGAACAAAGATATTCCGTTCTCTGGGACAATAACAAGGTATTGAACCTTTTTATATCCTGGCCTAGTAATCGATATCTCTCCAGGGAGGAGCTGTCGGTAAAGCTATCTACCTTGCTGTGTCTGGTATCTTGCAGTAGGGTCTCTGATGTCAAGGCCCCAGACATCACGGGGAGAAGGTTTACCCCAGACAGAGTCACTTTTCAAATGTCTAGACGTACTAAGTGTAACTCACGGATAATTTCATACGCTGCCTTTGCAGATTCTCCCAAATTATGTGTAGTTCGCGCATTAAGGCAGATGAGGCCATGACAGAAGAGATTCGTTTTCTTGTGAACGACAGTTACTCATCGGCATCAGAAAACCATATAAGGCTATCTCTTTCCCTACAATTGCAAGAAGGGTACGATGGGTCATACAAGAAGCTGGCATTGACACCAAGGGCCTGATTTAGATCTTGGCAGACGGGTTGCTCCATCACAACAATGATGGATATCCCGTCCGCTGCAATATAAATCCCATCGGATATAATGGAATTTATATTTTGGCGGACGGGATATAAGTCACCGTTGCGACAGAGTAACCCGTCTGCTAAGATCTAAATCAGGCCCCACTTTATTTTGGAGCACATTCCACCAGAGGAGCTATGGCTTCTAAGGCTTTCACCCTTGGGGCATGCCTGGAGGACATTCTTAATGCCACAGACTGGTCCTCAAACTTGGCTTTTAAAAGGTTCTGTTTCAAACCAGGCCCTGCAATTGAAGCCCTGGTGGTTGACGAGCTTTAAACTAACATAATCCTCGGCTCCGGTCCTGACATAGAATGAAAAATTTCCTAGCTATGGTAATGGAAAGTTTAAATTCTATTGGCGAGGCGAGGAATAGCCCTCTCAATACTCACTTACTATTTTGCCCCCCATCCCCAGCAAGAGGCAGGACCTTGGTTTGTTCCATGTAGGTATTTATATATCCTTTTCCCCAGTAATGTTTGGATATGTTATGCATATGATTACACTTTTAATTTTGTTGTGCCTAATCTCATGTACTCTGCTTCTCTACTGGTTATTTGATTTTTTTTTGTTTCACCAACTGTTCCCGATGATAATGCTTTACTTATTAACTTGTAGGAACGAAGTCTTCCAAACAGGATTAAACTAATCCAATTCAGGCTTTGATTGCAGGAAGAAACAGGGAGAAAGAGAGTCGACAGGGGAATATAAAGGGGACTTGTGTAGCTGATTGGTTGGAAATGAACTTCTTCCCATTCCAAATAGTTCATGGGAAATTAAGCCTTTGTTGTTGTTTACGATGGCTGCTGTGAAAAATAAAGTGAAGAAAGTACAGCATAATCCTCGCCTCTGTGTCCTTAATAGAATTGAAACTTTCCGTTACGATAGCTAGGACGTTTTTCATTACTGCACATATCCTAGTTAACCGGGCCTATCACAGTGAGGGTCATAAAATCCAAACAGCCAACCAGCAATATAGCAATTTTTAAATTAAAAATTGGTAGTCTTTCCTGTGCAGTGTGCCCATATTACATGGGTAACATGAAGGCATGCAGGCCACATCACCCTAGCTTAACCTTATTTAAACCTGCACATGTGATCAGTTGCAGTTTAATTATTTTACACTTTATTTGCACATTATTTCACACTTAATATGGACCACAAGCCCGACTCATAATAAGACAAATTATTTTATACTAAGTTTATTGAAATGTGAAATCCTTAACCCACATGATCAGAGGCCAGCATATTAGTAGGACGGATCATTTTTGCTATTTAGGTATCCGGATAGACGCAAAATTAAAATAAGACACGTTAATTAGGGCTCAGATGCAATCTTTTAACAGAGTGACACATGGCATTAACGATTTTGCAAGAAGGCTGGGACATCCACATATCAAATCTATATTGGCTCTAAATAGAGCCCAGTTCCTTCCCATAGTTTCCTTTGGAACGGAGATCCGGGGCTATAAGCCTTGCCACCTTGTGCAGGTGGCAGAGAACAATTTTCTCAAGAGGTTACAGACGTTACTGCAGTCGGTACCCGCAGAAGTCAGCCATGAAGAACTGGGTGTGGGCTTTTTTTCAAATTTTATTCAAATCCGCCCTGTTCTGTTATGGTTGTCTTTTTGGTTAAAAAAAGATCTGGCATTTAATAGAACTAGAAAGACTGTTTGGGGTTGGAACACAGCCATTTAATTCCATGGATTCAGTATGTCAAAGATATTTTAAGGGTTCTAGGCAGGCCAGAGCTGTTCTCTTGCCCGGAGACAATTCTGAAATCTGATGTGAGCTGGGTTAAAGAGACATTTCAGCAGTATCAGCTTGAAAGAAGGATATCAAGGTCCCAGTCTAAGACAGCCTGTCGGCATTATGCTACAGTCAAACTTTCAAGAGAGTGTGAATGGTATCTTACACTTGATATGCCGGTTTTCCAGAGGCGCCTTTTATTCTATTTTCACCTAAATATGTTTCCCCAGCGGCTAGTCGGATGGCACAGAGGCTCAGAACCTGTTACTTGTATTTGTGATAATGTTTCTGCAATTGACACTTTACATATCATTTTTATTTGCCCCATTTTTAAAAATCTCCGCTCTAAATATATCCGTCCTTTATTACAACCACTGGGTTTCACACAAGCAAGGCCGGTCCTACTGTATCTACAATTTTTAGAGAGTCACACAGTTTGTTTTTATACCTCATGGTTTTTAGCGGGAGTCTTCCACTCCTCCCGTTGATTGGAATACATTTGATTTGTGTTGATTTTAATGACTATTTATTGTATGTGCTTTCATGATTTATTATGAGGAATCGAATAAAGTGATTTGAACTGAACTGACCCGAACTAAGTTTATTCTAAAGCATATCCCAAAAGTGCACTATATAAAAAATAAGTTCTTTATAACTTTTCCATTCCACTGCATGAAAACAAGGATTTGGTAGTCTTGAAAAGGCATTTGCATCTATTCTGTTTGCTGGAAATTTCTCCCAGAGCCCAGGCCTTCGTTATATTTTGAGGGATATTTGTCAACGTGGTGAAGGGAGAGGAAGGACTCTTTTGTGGGTTCTAGGCCAAATGTATTGCTTCATTAGATAAGAGAACCCTGCAGCACTAAGCACTCATCCAACACCACAGGAAGCAAGCCAAGCGAAACCCAACACCACAGGAAGCAAGCCTTGTAAAAACCAACACCACAGGAAGCAAGCCTTGTAAATAAACACTAGATCCTTCTCCATCACGGCTGCAGCTTCTGGGTATCATTAGATTTCAGCGCCCTGTTCATCTGCCATTTGTGTGTGAAAGGGTTCAGAACAATATTTACTGATTTTCTTCAATGTGTGTCATAGCTAAGCAACAGTTATCTCATTCCAAGTATGGTAAAGTTTGCATGATTCCCACCGGCAATTGAACAAAAAAAAGGGCACAGTAAAGAGAACATGTCACATACATCAAACATGTAATATACATCAAACATGGCTAATGCGTTTTAGGTCGAGTCTAGCGCAGCGCGCACGTGCTGCTCTATGGGAGGCTTCTTGTGAGCACTCCAAAACTTCCCGTGTGGGTCTAGCAACTCCCACACATTTGATTGGCCTTTGCGTGTGGCTTTCAATAATGAAAGCACGCAAATGGACAAAGGCGGGCGCATGTCCCACCTCTTTGTTTACTGGTCACTCCCACAACGTTTTGCTTGCGGGAGCGAGCAGCGGCGCGCAGGGTGCTATCTGCATTCCTTGCAGTGCGCGCGCGCACCACTAGCAGTGCGCCAGATGCATTCCTGTGCCCGCCCCCACTCCTGTTGAGCTGCTTGTTTTATTAACTTGCCTCCCAACGCGACTTAAGATACTTAACATACCGCGCTCCTTCATGTGAGACTGCACTGAGAGCGTAGGAAGCATTGTGTACTAAGCATACGGAGTACCTTCCTGATTTCAAAGGCTGTTGTTCTGTGAGCGTACGGTGGATACTTGCCAGGGCACACGGGCATTGTGAGATGAGTTGGGAGGGGGCGGCGTTTATGTATCCCTCTTCTTTCACGTAGACCTCGTTATTTTGTTATCGTGCTCACTTTTCCTCGTACCAATGACCTTGTGCCTTGTTATATATTGTTTCGTGGCCTGCAAAGGCATTCCATTGGCTCATCATTCATATTTATTTTTAAAGCTGTCATTTTATTGAAAAAGAACACTAATCTATCCTCACAGTATCTTCCTCATTCTAAATTCACTCGCCGTGAGATGTAATTAAAGCTCCTTTCGATTCATGAATTAGAGGCGTTTCATTCCCCCTCTTTTTCGGCAACAAGTCTACAGTACAAAAATAATTTAAAATGGAAAGAGAATATTTACTTTATATGGAGCACTCAACCTAATACATCCACCGAAAGTAGCAAAGTACCCTCCTGTTCCATTTCTCATTTGAAGTGTCAGATTTCCCAAAGAGGGAAAAAGACGGCAGCCTCCTTTTACACTGCGAGAACTTAGATGAAAAAAATAAAATGGATGATTTCTGTATTGTGGCTCATCCAATGTTCAAAAAATGTCAGGTGGAACTTAACCTAAAAAGCGCCGATTTTTTTTTTTGCCTGGTTTTGGAAATGCTATTTTATCCTTTTGAGAAACATGTATGTTGTCAATGGGTAAGGAATGAACTTCTTTTTGGTGTGACATGTATGGTGTTTGTGCTATTCATGTCAAACGTATTCTATACGTTCTTTAGGTTCTTTGGACGATCATCCTTCAGATGTTAGCTTCTTTTGCTGTGGAGCCTTCATCCATTTATTGGCAGTATTCTCAAACTCCTCTTGTGTTCAGTGACTGGAGTATTTCATGATCACAGTTTTGTCTGTTGGCTGTTTGGGTGCATTCTTTTGCATGCATAGCATGTAGGCATAGCCAATAGCTCTCGCCTTTGGGACTTAATAAGTGTTTAGCCATGCAACGGTTGATGTTGTTGCACCAAGGATATTGTGCTGCATAACTAAATACTTATAAGGTCCCAAAAGCAAGACCTATTGGCTATGCCAATGCTTGTTACAGTGGCGGCTGCAACTGAACGGGGGTGGTAGGCGAGACGGGGTGGCGGGCTGGGGAAAGGAATAAAAAAACAAAAAAAATCACTTGCCTTAGTACGGTCGCCGCGATGCTGCCTCCCCTCGTCTCTTCAGATTCCCAGAAGGGAAGCAGGAAGCACACAGGCTTCCCCTAAGCCAATCATGACGCTGCTGTCACCATGACAGCAGCGTTGTGATTGGTCTGAGCGCCGTGGTTCGGCACTCAGACGGGGGTTATGAGCCTGTGCATGTTCCCCACCCAGGCTGTGCATTACAGCCCAGTGGAGAACATGCGAAGTGCGCATGACTGTTTTGGCCGGCCCAAGACAGCCGGCCAAACCGTCATACACGCTTAAGAAAGTGCTCACCACTCCTCCCCCTGCTCTTCACAGCCCAGCCACGCCCCGAGAACTGAGCAAGTATGGAAAAATAAAATGATAATAACAATGTGTTAATATCATTTTATTTTTCCTTTTTTAACTGCTCAGAGGGCAGTGGGGTGAAGCTCCTACTCCTTAGCGGAGGAGCTGCCACTGGCTTTTTATGTGTCTGCCAAGTTGCTCCCTATTGCACTTGTCACGAAGATAAGCTACACAGAAACATCCACAGAGTACAGTCGACAGAACTCCACACACGCCTTGAACATGGCATAGATATGCCACATAGTCTAATATTACGTTGCACCCAAAATCACTTGTCACATGCAGTACACACAAACATTCAACACAGTGCAACAGAGCGAGTTCCTCGCATGCATCCCACACATTACAGATAAGCCATATAGTAGGCTATCAAGGTCCTACCAACGCATTTCCACTAAGATATGAAACACATAAACATCCACCAGAACACAATAGACAGAAGTACTCAAATACAGCTGTCAAAGCACAGATGGCTAAAATGGTGCTGCATGCATCACTTTCAATGAATGTGATCATCAAGTTACACACATCATTTAATCACACCAAACACAGCAACGATATGCCTTATTTGTAGCTTCCAACTCATTCCCAACAGCTTTGGGACCCAGGTGTCCCAAGGCATCATGTTAATCCTTTGGATTACCTTCTCTGGGGTGTACAAGCACCTACAACAAAAAGAGAATATAGTGGAGTAACTTGTAGGTACTGTTTATACGTATGCACTGTGGTGTGTGTGTTCGTGACAGGACCCATCTACCCCGCCATGCAAGGATTCTCATAACCAGCAGTGCAACAGGCCAGAGACTAGGGGCCAGATGTACGACCATTCCGTTTTCCCTAAAGGAAAAAAGGAAGCATTTTAAAGAAAAAAATGAAAAGTTTTCTTTTCATCTTTTAAGGGAAGGCAGTGCTCCGTGGGACCACTGCCTGCTCTTAAAAAATATTTCCACATACATTCACAAAGGGGAAGGGGTCCCCGCGGGGACATATTCCGGTTTGCAACTGGCTTATCACCTTCTTGAAGTAGGTGGTAAACTGCGATTGTTTTGTGACCGCATTTGCGGTCGCAAAACAATAGTACATCCCCCTGCGACTCGATATTAGTAAGGGATGCCCGTGGCACGCTCCTTCCTAACAGCGACTCCCAAACACTATTTTGTGAGTCGGTAATAGGTTACCAACTCACCAAAATAGGACTTGTACATACTGCAACCCTTTTTAGCGGTCGCAAATGGCCCAATTTTCCATTTGCAAACGCTAAAAACGGTCGTACATCCATCCCTAAATCCCTGGGGGTTTTTGAAGCCCCATGGAGGGGAAGATGGGGGCTATCACTTGCTCTGAGATGGTATTACTTCAACACTTAGGTTTTTTTCTTCCCATTGTATTACTTATAAAGATTTACTTCTCCAAAATATATTCAAGATATAAAAAACATCGAAACATCAATGCAAAATCCTATCAAGAATTGGGAAAGACCTAGTATTAAAGGATTCGGAAAAAGAAAATCAGTGAAAAGAAGAGGGGAAAAAGGACTCGAGTATTTTCCCCATAATAAAAACAGAAAACATAGAAGAAGAGAAAAATGCAAAAAATAAAAGGAGGCGGGGCAACCGGGTGAATTAAAAAAGGGGGAGTAAACCAAAAAAGAGGTTGTGGCGTTTCTGCCAAAAAAGAAAATATAGATGGAAGTGGAAAAAAAAATCCAAATGTTGGGATCCCTCAGGGGCACAATTAGAGCATGAATCATGATAGAATTTTAAATTATGATATCAAATGATCTCAATTGTCAACATTGTTGGTGGCATGGGACAAAATGGGATATCATAACTTACAGCACCATTCGTTTTATGGCATTGTGATTAAATACGCAGTGGGCACTGGAAGCAGGTATGGTTGGCATATCCCTCCATGTCAGGAACACACCATGGCCCAGATTATCACAACATTCATACAAAGCAGCACAGCTACTCGGTGTGAGAAGGAGAGAGCAGGAGCCCCCCATGTCTACAAAGATATGGCACTACCCTTCTCTCTCCCTAGCACTGATGCACAATTAGACTGCTGAGCACCACTCACACCTTTGCGCAATAGTACCAAGGTGTCTGCATGAGTCTAGCACAGATTTTGTACTGGAAGGGTGGCCTTCCAGTCAATACACTGTGCTTTGACTAACTTTAAAACTTTTCCTACTTTGTAAGTACAGGGGCGGCTCCTCCACGTGGGCGGAGGAGCGTCGCCCCACTGCTTTCTCGCAGTGCGAGAAGCAGAAACATAAAATGGTATTATGAATGCCATTTTATGTTTCTGCTTCTCGCACTGCGAGAAAGCAGAGGCAGAGTTTGGTTTGGATGGTCCTGCTCCAGGCAGGGGAGGAGTGGCTACGCACTGTTGTGGGTGCTGACTGTTTGGTCGGCCCCAGGGCCGCCCAAACCAGTCATAGGCACTCTGCATTTTCTCTATGTAGGCTGCATGCCTGTGGGGTCGGCGTCCTAGCCAATCACACCGCTGCCATTGAAGCGTTGTGATTGGCTTAGGGGAGGGAGGCTGCCTGCTTCCTGTGTGGAGAGGAGAGAGGAGACGCGACGCGGGACCGGAGGCGAAGGTAAGTTTAATTTTGTTTAAAAATTAAATTAACCCCCCCCCTCTCCCCGCGCGACCACCCCCCCCGCGACTGTGTAAGTTTGCTGTACAGTGCAGAACACATGCAAATTGGGAGAAATTAGGAGTAATGAAACCATTTTTCCTTTTTAAAGCCTGCTTTCAAGTGGCGTTTTTTTCTGGTGCAAAACCATGTCTACTATTGTTAGTAAATAGGGTTGTGTGTCAAAAACCATGGGTGGTTACATGGGAACGCCCATATACCAGGCATGGAATGCCCCCCTGAAGTAGAGTAACGCAAAGCAGAGCATTGCACTGCTTTGCATTACTTTCAGGCAACTTTCCAATGCAAAATTTAAAATTTAAATTTAAAAAAAAAACATTTTGTACAGATTTCTATCACTTTAGTGACGCTAACAGAGCGCAAAATGTTTGTTAATCTGGGCCCATGTATCCAGGGACATATTTGCTAACATTGCGTGCAACTCAGGGCAGCAAGAGAAGATGCTGCACTGCGTTGCCTGAAAGGGGAGAGCAGAACTGTGCAACATATACAAAGATATGGCGCAGTTCGTTCTCTCTCCTAGTGCTTGCTCACCTGTGGCTGCCTGGCACCAATGCAGGCACACTTGCGCTATGACACAAAAGTGCTTGCGTTATGCAGAATGCAGCTCACATACAAAGAGGAAGTAACAAGGAGAAATAAAGATATTTCTCCTCCTTACGGCAGCCTCTGGTTAGCGCATTATTTTGGGGCCAAACCCATGTTTACTGACTTTAGTAAATACAGGTTTTTGTCAAAGTACACGGGTGGATGCATGAGAACTCCCATGCTCCACCCATGTAATACCTCTCCGATGCAAGGTAATGTGCACTTTGCGTGGCTTTGTAAATTCCAAAACAGATTTTGCATTGGCTGCATCAAAAAAGTGACGCAAACCCAACGCAAAATCGTATCTGGTCCCCAGTTTTTTTATTTCCTTTTACAGATTAGTGCGTCTTGTGGCTCATAGCCTTGTTTGTTTCAACTGTGCTAGACCACCCTACTAGAAATGATTTCTGAAAGGAGAGTTCAAAATGTGAAGTATTGTGCTTTGCAATAGAGCGGTAGGCCTCCCCTAGTACACAGTACCTCTCCACTATTTATTATGTGACATTTGCAGAATTATATGAATGTGACCTGTTCAAAAAGGAATTCATCAGTGTAATGAGCCATTAAAGGGGCATTCTTATGTTTGAACATCCTACACTCCAGAAAACAAGCATTGTCAAAGCCAATCAGTCTGGAATTGGTTACTGCCCTTTTGGCTTTGTCAATTTTTTTTTATTTGTATTGTTTTTGGAAAACTTCGTTGTTGAGGAAGCTGCCAGACCCTGTCAATCTGGAAAAAATGGCTGAAGTCAAAAATATGTTTTGGTCCCAAAAAGCGCGCTTTGCCACAGTAGTTCCTGGCACTGAAGGAAACTACTTGTGCATGGATATGCTCCTTGCAAAATGGGAGAATGGCTTCACTCACAGTGACATTAGCCAGTGACTGAAGTGGGCTGAACCGTTGCACTTGGCTGTAAGATGTATTGGGCTACGAAATATGTGAATGATAAAATAACAGACCAATGGATGAAGAGGGATGGCAGAAAGCCACTACAAATAGGCATATTATTCATATAATTTTTTTTTACAATTGAATGGCCTTGACTAACACCAGATGGAACAAGCATTGAAAATGCAATAGGTCTCGCCTTTGATTAAGTTAAAGCCATTTGCTTTGCTAATGATATTGTATAGCAAAGCAAATGGCTTTAACTTAATAAAAGGCGAGACCTATGTGGCAGGATAGTCAGGGAGAGACAGAAGAGAAGGACCCACAATTTCAGAGAACAGAGTAAAGATCCACCAGGTGACTGCATTTTGAGTTGAATTAATCATTATTAGATTAAGGAAGTGAACTTTTTACTAGGTACTTACTAATTTAAACACTAAAAGGGTATATGTAGCAGCGGGACAAGCCACTGGTTGTCAAATTGGAATGTGGCCTTGTTGGTGCTGGAGGTGCACGTTCTAGAAGGATGAAGGGCACACAGAATGTGAAGAGTGCCGTCATTCGTGAACCAGGATTATTGATAGGGAGAGAGGATCGTAACTTACCCCGAATTCTCTCGTGCAGTGGGCACTTGGATGGAAAGTGCTTTGGTAAAAAATGTCAGCAAGGAGGGATGTCCTAAAAACAAAAGAAGACCCGATAGTGACTAACACTGAAAGTCGATGCTAGCATAACTCCATGTATATTGGAGCCACATAAAGACACCCACCTGTTAGGAAATGACCAAGCACTATTTAAATTGATGCTTATGTTCGGGTCGCGCTGGGCCAAACAATTTCACAAAAGTTCCCTCATTCATGTGGGAGTACTTCAAATCCGGAGTTCGATTCCTCTACAGGAAAACAACATAAAAAGCATGGATTCTAAATCTCTGTAGTCGAAAGAGAATTGCGGGAACACGCGTGGAACATGCTGACTATGTTGAGTGATTGTATGCATAGGCTTAGTTTAAGACAATATCCGTATGCAATGAGGAGAGATTCACGATTGTTTCGGGGGGTGGTCTGAGCCTATACAAGTGTATGCCAAAAAAGAAAGATGTTTTATAAGAGGGGATTGTTTTTAAAACGGCGATTAGAGGGATAAAATGGTATTGCCAAGAAATGTAGTAGTCTACGCCCTAGGTGCGCGTGTGACACAATGTCATCTATTCTAGTGCACCCAAACATGCTCACATAATCAAAGTGCTTTATATGTGTAGACAGCTGGCCGGGCGAACGCATAGACCGAGAGAGGCCTGTCCGAATAAGTAAATTAGCCGGAGTGCCCAGGATAACTACGGGGATAAACTACAATTTTAAGAAGCGCACGGTGGCGGGCCAGGTCAAAGACTTACCAGGTGTTGTGTCCGCAAGATCGTCAATAGATCGACTGCATGAGGTCCAGACGGTGACCCAGCGTGGTGGTGGACGGCACACACTGATCAGACATTTATAGAAGCTGTACTTTGTATACGCGCGTAAACAGCTCGCGGTCACGTGATAGAGACTGAAATGAGACCGGGAGCCAAACAATGACGCCATATTGAAATTGTGAAATGTTACGTCATTTTATTTTATGAAATAACATGTATGCACGTAATAAGGACTCCAAGTTAAATGGACGCGGGGAACAGAGAGAGAGAGAAAGCGAGAGGACAGAGAAAGAGAGCGAGAGAGAGAGAGAGCCTGGGAGTGCTGCGTGCGTGCGCGCGCAGTCTGCTCTTTTTGGAAGCACTGCACTCGTGCTTGTGGCGCGCCCCTGCTCGCTCCCGCAAGCTGGATGCCGCCACAAGCACGAGTATGTGCTTCCAAAAAGAGCAGAGCGACGGCTAAAGGTCCTCCTATGCAGCGCATGCGCGCTGCGTAGGCGAGACCTAAAAAGGACAGAACATTGCCTTGGATAAACCTCTGTGTCAGTCCACATCAAATCTTTGCCTATCCTGCCAGCCAGGCGCATTGCAAGACGTGCAGAGAATGGAACTGCAACTGCAAAATAAGACCGTTTTTGTGTACAACCGACACTGAGTAGCTGCCAGGCCCAAACATGATGTGCTGCGTCAGTCCAGGTCTTTTTCTTTGAATTCTGGAACTTGTAGTCCTCGTATATAATGGAATATACAAGTCTAAAAGTCCCAGAATTCAAAGAAAAAGCCTGGACTGGAGCAGCACATCATGCATGGACCTGGGAAACTTGACATGGCTGACACTGTAATGGGTCTGCACCCATGGAAACCACAGTCAACCAGAGGTAGCACCAGTGCTTTAAATGGGCCGGTACTCACCGGTACTGAGTACCGGCACTTTTTATTTTTAACCTCCTGAGTACCGGCACTTTTTCATTGCCACGGAGCGTACCGGTACTCATGACTGGTAGGCTCAGTGGTACTTATGCTGCTGAGGATGAGGCTGTCTGAACGCCACTCTCAGCCAAAGCGCCACCGGAGCCCTGTGCCGAGCCGCTGCTGAATCATTCAGCAGCGGCTCATTACATTTTGTTAGTGTGGCAGGGGAGCAAGCTCGGTATCACGCTGTGAGTGACAGGGTCCGATCAGACCCTGCACTGTAAATCACAGGTGTGAAATTGCGCAGGCACTGAAAGTCCAGACAACTGGCTGAGAGTCTGCAAGAAGAAAGCCGTGGGAGGTAGGAATTGCAAACAACGTCTTTAATTCTGTTGTGAGCCTTTTGTGCCAGTGAATGTCTGCTTTTGTGTGTGAGTGCGGGAGCGACAGAGAGAGCATCGGGACAGTATGTAAAAGTATTTTAAAGAAAATGTGAGGAATGTTGTGTGTGCATGTCTGCTTGTTCTTGTGCATGTGTGTGAGCGCGTGCTCATGGGCAAGAGAATGTATGAATGCTGTACCTAATAAAACAAATAAGAACTGAAGCAGCAAATATAAAAAAGAAGCAGAAACTAAAACATTACACATTTTTGGCCTTCATTTAATTTTTTGTGAGGAGTTAACCACTTTATGTTCATACATTTATCATGTGTTTTGGTGTGTGCTGAAACTGCTGTAACTAACATGTCCCTTTAAATGCAATGGGCAGCTTACACAGTTGAAAGGGGCAGAGTAGGAGACAGGTTATTACTTGTCTACATATGCCATGCTCACATGTGCAGAGGTAATTTGCACATGCAGGCAATTTGAGACTATTGATAAGTGTAATTCAAGGGCAAAATGATTACTTGATAGATGGCAGTAGTGTCTTTATATAATCATGCCCCGCCCTCAGCTCCGCCCCTTGCCCCACCCCCTAGCTCAATTTGAGGAGTACCTGCACTTATTTTTTCCCATTTAAAGCACTGGGTAGCACACACTGCATTGGTTTAATGCAGACAGAGGAAGTGCTGAGGTCCCCCTCTCCCAGAGCTCACATCTACACTCCCACCCACCCCACACACAAAGGTCCTGTGCAACATGAGCGCCACTAGAGTGCAGTAACCATGTAATAGATGCATAGATGTGGGTCCCATATACACCCACTCATACCTCATCCACACTCTTCAACATCCTGTAATTGGACAGAAATACTTAAAGCAGAGTGCGCTGATATGCTGAGATTATGAAGGTTGATTTATTAAAAAAGACATAAATAAACTACAAATAAGAAATTATAATTTTGTATTGCTGCATCATGGTGTGCCACAAAGGCTCCACGTTTGTGACCTAGCTTTACAAATTACTTTGTGTGAACTGATGAGCTAAATGTGCGTATTTTTCAAACTGAAAGTCTGATTCGAAGTGGGACGGTATTGACAATCCTCAGATGGTGTGGAGAACATAGTCAAATATCTCAAATGAGATCATTTCCATTTTAGCATTTATTTCCTCAAGAAATGATGCCCTGTCCTTGTGTAAACCCCAGGACTTTCAGTCTCAATTTCAGGCATTTTTTTATGAACTATTTGTGTCTCAGGAACTCTTTCACTTACACATAGATTTACGGTTTATGGAAACCTTCATGTCCCTGGCTTCTTTGAAGTGGATTGTTCGAGAGATGAGCGGGGTGCTGCTTGGAGGGGTGGAGGGGGGGCAGCAGTGTGTCTGCTGACGCAAGTCCAGGCTGCCCCCAGCTGTCTTTAACCGCTCTCACGAACCCCAACACTCACTGACACTGTCTGACACAGTGGCACTAAGTGGCCACGCAGAAAGAATGCAAAAAGCACTTTGTAAATGGTCAGGCGACAAACTGCAGCCCGTCAGAATTTGGGCATTTGTGGGAAGAAATCAAATTACGCCCAGAATAGAACGGCGGCTGGCGTGTGACATTCTTCAGCGGCAGCTTTAAGGGAAATCTCTATCGGCAGCGAAGAGGCCTGCTCGTCACTGTCACCAGGGGGCGATGTGAGCTGATAACACAAACTGCTGGCAGCCTCAAAGGCTTGCATTGTACAGATACTATGGTGAATATTATCCACCCTGCTGGTTGGTAAATGCAATGCCTGTTGTCTGAGCTATTAATACCTGGCCTGCTGCGGGACAGCGTAGAGTTCACTGGGGACTAAACGCAAAAGTAAACTCTGTCCCAGCCCTGCCGCCCTGTCTCTCTGAGAGATGGTGTGAGATTGCCAGGAATGTGGCATATGACTGCGAGCTGCCAGGCGGATGTGAGTGCTTGCCCGGGCACCGCCCGTTGCTCGGAAGACACCGAGCAGCATGTGTCACAGATAGCTGAGGAATGCCATCGGATTAAACGCGAGGGGAAATGGCGGGGGCTAATGAAGAGAAAGGGGCATTGGTTGCATACCAAAGATGGTTCCGCAGTGCATTATTTTACACCATCGTCATTCCTTTTTCGTTTACCTCAATGCAACAAATGTTACATTGAACAGCGCCAGATCCTTGGCGACTGGCACATTAAGCAGGACTCTCAGAATTGTTCAGCACCAGTGCTTGTTTCAATAGCAGCGCAAACCCCCCCCCCCAACCCCGGCCCCAGTCAGATGGCTCACTGAGTGCCATCTTGTTAGCAGCACCGTGGGGTATTTGAGCAGTGTCAAATAAAACTAGCAGTGCTCTGGAATAATTTAGCACTGCACAGATAAAAATGCATTGGAAATAGCCTCACATAGGCAAGATGGCGGACACGTCTGTGTCCGAGTGAGACAGGCTATGAGTGCTCTCCACTACTAGCCTCCCTACTATCCTAGCAGTTATCGGAGCTACTGAATGTGAAGCCGTCTAATGCACCTGGGAATGCTACTAACATTGATACATTTGTATCAACAAGATCGCCGGCGCGTTTTGGAGTTTGTCGCTTACTGCGGTGTTCGGAGGAGCGGAGCGGCGGCTGGCGTCCGGCTTTCAGAGGAAAGAGTTGCGGCTGTTCTCGGGCGGATTCAGGACTTACAGGAAGATCCGGGCTGGATCAGGATCAGGATGGGTCCCAAGAGTGCCAGCAGCGGCGTGAAGGGTGCAAAGACCCGGGCAGCAGCAGCGGCTGCCACAGTGTTAGCCCCTGTCCAAGACGGAGACTTTTTTGCGGAAAGTGCTGCTATAGCAGACATCGATGCTCTCAGAATCCCGGGTGTTGTGACGGAGAATCCGATTTTCTCCTCTGAGGTTATTGAGACCGAAGGCTTGGCTGGGGCTAAGGTAAAGATTCCTGCGATATTCAAAAAAAAAACGCCAGGCAAAGGTAAGACCCCGTTGTTGAGAAAACAAGAAGTACAACTGCTACCCTACAACCCGATACATTGTCTGATAAAGTTAGTGTTATTGACGAATCTTTAATGAATACTTCTGCTAAAGAACAGTTAATGAGGCAAGACGTGGGAGAAAATGAGGTCTGTAATCTGAATGTGGTTGACCCGTTACAGATGGCTCCCTCTCCTCCGCAGATATCAAGTGGCTTAATCGACTCTCAGAGTGTCTTACCTTCAACTCTGTTTAACAATAACATGAATCAAGATGAAATTCATCTGGAGTCTGTGTTTAGTAGTGGAATACCTTGCAGAGACGTGATAATGGAGGCGGACTCCGGGGACTCTGGCGGAAAGTTCTTTTCTATGTCTGATGCATCTAATAACTCGGAGATTGAGAGTATTGAAGGCGACTGGGCCGATGACAGAAGCTTGGCTAGTTCCGCCCCGCCGGATGAAGAGGAAAATACTTTGTTGACTTCTGGGGTTGGAAATACTGTCCGAAAGGGAAAAGATACAGAGACTTTATCTAATTCATTGACTAGAGGTGGACAAGGCAACAATGGGTCCCCTACGCTGAATCATATCTCTTTATTACATTTAGGGGAGGCGACTGTTAGTAGGGGGTGCTCTGCTGAAGTACAAGGAGGATCTATTAGCCCCGGTGAATCATTAGAGAATGGGGTCACATTATCCACCATCTATCAAGCAATAATGTCACACCGTGAGGAGACAAAAGCAGAAGGCCTGCGGATGCAGGGTGCAGTCCGTAAGCTTCAGAACACGGTTCGTCGTGTTGTGAAGACCTGTACGGAGATGTCGGCTAGGATTGGGGAAGCGGAGGGCAGGATCTCCCTAATTGAGGATGATATTGTGCAGCAGAAAAAAGATGTATCCTCCCTAC
Organism: Calotriton arnoldi; assembly: GCA_963921515.1. Classification (NCBI taxonomy): domain Eukaryota; kingdom Metazoa; phylum Chordata; class Amphibia; order Caudata; family Salamandridae; genus Calotriton; species Calotriton arnoldi. The sequence continues at coordinate 383,926 of CAWUFW010011320.1, forward strand.
ATTCTATTCGGGACGATATAAACTGGAAGTTAACTGACTTGGAAAATAGATCAAGAAGGAACAATCTGCGAATTTTAGGTGTTCCAGAAGGGACGGAAGGAAAAGACATTCGTCAATTTGTAATTGACATGTTTTCTGAAGCCTTTCCTGAACTGCGTCAATGGAAGTGGGAACTTGAGTTGCAGCGTGTCCATAGATTTCCTTTTCATGTGCGGGGTGGTACCAGAGGGGTTGAGAGTAAACCTAGAGCCATATTGATCTGCCTAAATAATTTTTTGCTTCGAGAGTCTTTGTATGACTTAGCTAGGCCAGACCGTAAGAGAAGAGGGAAGGGGTGTGAATTTTTTGTACGCCCTGATTTTTGCCAAGCTACAGTCCAGCAGCGTTGGCTTTTGCGTCAACTGATTCCACTGTTCCTAGCAAAAGGAGTACAGTCCTATTTACTAAATCCCTCAAGGCTTAAAATTATCTATAAGGATAAAACGCTTTTTTTAACTCCGAGATTGCCGCAAAGGATTTTTTGGGCACAATTTAGGGGGTAGGCTCTAATACAGATAATGGAGGCAATTCCAGATTGTCCACTTTTTCTTATTTGTTTCTGTCACTTGCTGAGGGGTGTGGGGGGTTAGTGGAGGGCACCTAATCCTTTCTCTCCATCGCTATAGGGACTATTCAGTCCCTTCGCCTCATTTGGGTGGGTGTACGGGTGGGTTGGGTGGGTGTACGGGTGGGTTGGGTGGGCTTTCAGGGTGACAAGCCCATTAAGGGTGGTTGGGGTGGTGGGGCAAGGAATAGCATAGATTGGTTTTTTTTCTTTTATTTGAGTCGCAGCAAGGTCTGGGCGAATAAAGGCACCATAAATATAGTATCTGTATTAATATTATTAGGAAGTTTGGCAGGAAGAGAATGGCAAAGTGAATTAGTTAAGTTAACTTCTCTGTTTGAAGATGGGTAAATTTTCTATCTGTACGTGGAATATTTGTGGCCTGAATAATAAGAAAAAAGGGGGATAATGGCCCAGATTCTCAAATCAATGAGGGTGGATTTACTTTGTGTACAGGAGACTCACATCACATGGAATAATAGAAGGTGGTTAAAGGATTTGGGTATGGATCTTGTGGGCTGTACACGTCAAGGGTCAACAACGAGAGGGGTGGCAATTTTGAAGAGATTCGGATGGGGGATGTGTAAGCGTGTCAAAGAAGATCTTCTCGGTAGATGGGTGATCAGTGAGTTACTATTAGAGGGTCTTTCTATGACCATTTGTTCAATTTACGGCTCGAATTTAGATGACCCGGAAATGTTGAATGAGCTCAGTATTGAGTTAGCTGATTGGCCATCTTCTGTGATCCTATGTGGGGATTTCAATCTCCATTTACCAGGGAATGTTGACATATTAAGTAAATATCTTTATGACGGGAAGAAAAATAAAGTCTTTCAAGCTACCAGGGGCCTTGTCAAAGAATTTGGGCTGGTAGACATGTGGTGGCTAAAAGGAAAGGGAGCCCCAGGGTATACCTTTTATTCAGTACCCCATCATAAGCATGTGCGGTTAGACTACTTTTTTGTAACTGCAGAGCTTGCCAGTAAGGCCAGGATTGACATTCAACCTAAAATAATTTCAGATCATAATCCTATCTGTTTAGAAATAGAAATCTGCTATCGATCTTCTATAAGGCCCTGGACTTTTGAACGGAAACTACTGGTTGACCCTGCTTATTGTGAACAAATGAGTAAATGGATAGCTGAATTTTTAAAAATAATCGTGGGTCAGCCTCTGTTCACATGGTGTGGGATGCTTTTAAATCTGGTGTTCGGGGTGAGACTTTAAGTTACTCTGTTAATAAACAACGTAAATTGCGGGCAGAATTTTTGGATGAAATGAACAAATTACGGTTGTTAGAAAATGATTTTATGGTGGCCATTAGTAATGGTCAGGACTCTGAGCAGATCTCAAATAATCTGGCTATTCAAAAAATGAGGCTATATCAGAATTTTTCCACAAAGTTGGCAGCGCAAATTGCAGTTTACACTTCTGAGATATACGAGGTGGGTGAAAATTCTGGACGTATACTGGCCAAAAGATTATATCAAAAAGAGGTTGCTAAACGGATTAAAAACATCTTGGACGAGCAAGGGGTAATAAGGGATAAACCAGCCGAAGTGTTAGAGGTATTTAGCAAATTTTATCGTCAGCTGTATACGGATGAAGATACTCTCGGAGTTGAGGATAAAGTAGAGGAGTTTTGTGGAGATATTGAAATCTCTAAGCTGACACATGAGCAAATGGAAGACTTAGATCTTGATATTACCTGGGGGAAGTTGAGGTAGCAATTACTTCTTTGGCAACTGGTAAGGCGGGGGGGCCGGATGGTATACCTCTTGAGTTTTACAGAACTTTTTGGCACGTGTTGAAAGATGAGATTTTGTCGATTTTCTTGTCTGCACAACAGGGGACTGCGCCATTATCCTGGCGGAAATCTATCATTACGTTTTTTAAAAAAAAAGACAAACTTGCCTTACTGCCGGCATCTTACAGACCTATTTCGCTAATTAATTCTGATAGTAAAGTATATGCCAAAATATTAGCAGCACGTTTATCTTGTGTCATCACTAAGTTGGTCTCACGATTTCAACATGGATTTATTCCGGGGCGTGACACGGCAGACCATGTTCGGCGTCTCATTTCATTCGTGGATTGGGCACTAGCAACCAAATCTACAATGGGGTTAACCCTGTTGGATGCCGAGAAGGCATTCAACAGGGTTTCCTGGCCTTATATGTGGGAGGTCTTGAGGTTGAAGGGCTTTGGTCCGGTGATTCGGCAGGCATTGAAATCATTATATTTTCTTCCAGCCGCCTCTATTCGAATAGCTGGCCAAGAATCAGGCTTGTTTTTAATTAGCCGTGGCACACGGCAAGGATGCCCGTGTTCACCTTTATTATTTGCTTTATATATTGATTTCTTTTTGATAAAGCTAAATCAGGCTATTGATATTAAACCGATCCAATTACGGCATATCGATTATAGAGCTTTGGCATATGCCGATGATATTGTTGTTGCTACTAGAGACATTGTCACTGCAATACCGGTAATTGAGGGATTGGCATCTAAGTTTGGGTCCTTTTCGGGGTACAAACTAAATACCTCTAAAACTCAGATTTTATTTATTGGTGAGGAACCTCCTGATAACATAACAACTGTCTCTGAAGTTACGTATTTAGGGATTAAAATCTCCTTACCAATCAGTAAGATTCCAGAACTAAATATGGATCCTGAGCTTATTAAAGTAAGTTCTATGCTGGAGAGGATGGATCATTTACATTTATCTCTTTATGGAAGAGTTAATGTTTTAAAAATGCTAGTTTTGCTGAAGTTTCTTTATATGTTTAGAACAATCCCACTCGAATTTCCGGTCTCGTGTTTTAAGAGATTAGAGAGGATCAGCTCTAGATTTTTGTGGGGTTATCGGCGCCAGAGAAGGGCTTATAAAAAGATGGTATTGCCAAAGAACCGTGGAGGTTGGGGCATGCCTTATTTTATGTTTTATTATTGGGCAGCGGCCCTCCAATTTATTAGTCCTCTGGTAGTGGGGGATCGGGTCAAGCTTTTGCCATGTCATAGTCCTTCTATCTATGAGTTTGGATTGGGTGAAGAGGCTAATGGAAGCTTGGTTAAAATACTAGAACCTAGCTACTTTAAGAAAACAAAATTTAAAATTCTTAAAGCAGCATATTGTGTTTGGAGATCAGTTAAACGACATCTAGGGGTCTTGAATCTAAATGCATATACCCCATTATCAACTATTGGGGTACTCCCATTGATTTTTCGTGATCATACGGTAAATAGTTGGCGCTTAAAAGGAATTCAGTGTATAGGGGATTTGTATGAGGATGGACAGTTGATATCATTTGCTGAGCTACAAATAAAATATGATCTCCCTAAACATGATTTTTTTAAATACCTTCAAATTCGGAGTTATCTGAATTCGCTTGGCCCGGATGCGGAATATCAATTTAGAAAAGTCCCTCTTATTGAAAGGATGTGTAAAATAACGGCAATTGGTGAATTTTATTCTCAATTGATCAATGTACTTTCAGATGATGTAGAGATTTGTCAAAATAAGTGGGAAATTAAGTTAGGTCACGGGGGAATTGATGTTATCAAATCCTTAAGTTTTGCGAATCAAGTTTTGATGTCTGGAAGGATGCGTACTCAGCATTATATGGTTGTTAATGATCTGTATTATACTCCAAAGAAGATTTCTAAATGGGGGACATCTGCTGGTTCCAAATGTAACAGATGTGGTTTATATGCAGCCGACGTAGTTCATATGTTTTTTGCCTGTCCTAAATTAGCTGAATTATTCCTGTCTATTGAACGATTTTTAGGAGTAATAATGGGGATACCAGTGTCTATTACTGGGGAACTGGTTTTGATTGGTTTTTACTCAGATGCTTCCGTCATCACAAGATCTAAAGCAATGGTTTCTTTTCTGTTTATTTGCATGGCAGTTCTCCGTGCTTGTATTGCACAGGATTGGATAAATCCTGACCCTCCATCCTTTCTGAGTTGGCGGGCAAGACTGCTTGCAATGTACAATTTGGAATCAGCTATATATAAGACTAAAGGGAGAAGGAAGAGTGTAATGGGAGCTAAGATCTGGGCCCCCGTTACTGATTGGATCTAATGCCGAATAATGGATAACCATTTTCTATTGTCAGATTTTCTTTATTTCAGTATGCTTATATTTTTTTTATATATGTTCTGTCTGTACCTGTTGCCGTGTTTGTAATATTTTGACTGAAAGACCTGATTTGTGAAATATGATCACTATATTCCTTGCATAAAAGGGGAAAAAATCAATAAAGAATAAGAAAAAAAAAAAAAAAAAGGAAATAGCCTCACATATGATGGCAGCTTTTTGGCATATAATATCGTTGTTATTTTTTGGCACTTAAATGTCATCAGTTTTGTTGGTATTATTTTTGTCTGCCACAGGAATGTAGATGGGCTATTATCTGGCGTAGGAAGTGATGGCAATTATTTGTACTGGCACATTATTTACAATTAATGATAATTATCCTGAAATGGAACTAGCAATGAGAATTTTGTCTGGTGATGGATATTGTATGAGATGGTGGATCACCTATCCAGTGTGCAGTCCCATTTGTGCCAGTGTACAAGTTACAGCCCTATGGTGGCTCTCCTTCATTCTGGCCTCCAGGTCACCAGTCATATCCTTGGTTCCATTTCGTCACTTTAGACTCCATCCTATGAACTGTGGAATACCTAATGGATCCACTTTCTTGCTAATATTTAAACTATTTTCTCGTTATGAACCTAGATTAGTCTGTAAAATGTTTAAATCACATCAGTGATAACCAAATGGATTCCAAGCTCGCCCCTCTTCTGAGACTTCCAAAGAAATTACTCAAAATGTCTGTTGAAAGTTGCAAACTGGATGAACACCTCAAAATAAACCGTTCAGAGTAAGAAATTCGAAAATGTATTCATGCTGAGTGAATCTTGGACCAGAAACTTATGACTTATCTCCTATCCAAGCTTGTTACAGCTGCTAGTACATTTTACTTATGACATGCCCGGTGACAGCATCAGTGAAAAAGGGTTTCTTACAGCAGAGGTTTTTGAAGTTGATCCACCCACTTATGTTATTCCCTTATATGGGCAAAGCAGCTATCACGTGGGTCGTATAACATCGGGACACCCCATATACCTAAGCTATGAGTTTGCCCGAGAAGATCTGAGCACATCAGATTTGCACTGAGAATGCTAAGTTAAGCACTTCAAGACTTGTCATGGGGAGGCGTGAGCAATATAAACCCCAGTACAATGCAATACCATACCAGTTGTCTATGGCTCACCAGTACGGCTATGGTAGGAATTCGCTATTTTTTTTAAATCACAATCTTTCAGCCTCTTAAGGTAACTTCAGTCTGCCCCATCCTTTCAAGTGGTGGGTCCTAAATCAAGGGCAGAAGACCAAGAGACTGCACACCTTTGTTTCATGCATGAAAACTCTGGGGCGAGTTTGTAGCTGCATTTATGAACAATCAGTGACCATCCACAAAAGACTGAGAGCCATACAAGATTGAAAGTGATTCCCTTCAACTAATGATAACTTATTTTTGTGTTGTGTAGTCATTCATAGAAAGCCATCACAACGATACAGTACCTATGACAATAGTTGCACTACAGAAGACTTGATTACCATCACAATTCGCATACACTGAGGTGGGATCAAAAAAGGCAGAGACAAGAATTGAGTGGCCATTTGCCTTAGACAAGAATTTCTCCATGTCAGACTTACCATCCCCCCCATTAATGGGGTAGACGTCTTCATTTTGCCCCACGGTTAATGACTGTTTCACGTTAATTCTGATTAAAAAATGCCTCAAACGAATTTCTCAGTGTATTATGAGTGGAAGGCTACAAAATCAATGTGAAGCTCCCTCCTCTTATCCCTGAAGGAAGTTCTGAAATGAAGGCACGGACCCCCTCTTTTTCAAAGACCCGGTGAGGAGTCAGTTACATTTTTTTTAGCAAAAAGATAAGTAGGCCAGGTCTTATTTGACATAAAAAATTTGCAGTTGTCCAAAACCAAGTAAATGGCATGATAGGAGTGGATTTGCTTGTGGTTATGTCCAAAAGACGATTCAACTCCTGGAGGTACTTCTTACCTGGCAGCGCATTTGTGACAGGGGTGGCTAAGTGGTCAGCGGAATTTATTTTGCGGGGGGCATAATTTTAACGTTTTCCATCCTCCGACCCTTTTTGACAATGCCAAAGGGCAGGGCATAGTCATTAAAGGGCAAGTGAAAAATTCTGAGGGGGGGGGCAAGCGTCCCCCCCTTGTAGACGCCCATGTGTGTAGCCAGGTGAGCTCCACTGCATGCAACTTCTATTTTTAATATTACCAATTTCATCTCTGCTGGGAGACTGCTTCATGAAATACGCTGCAAAGCAGTTGGGCATTTTTTCATTTCTTTATTTACTGAATTTCTATATGGGAGCACTCCAGACAGGTGTTGACGCACACTTTCACAATGGACTTGGAAAAAATTGAGCGAAATTCTCACAACACTGTCAGCACCCTCCATCCTGGGAAGGGCGGGGTTACCGTTTGACTTCACCTACTTTGGCTGGTCAGCGGTTACGTGTTTACATTACAGTTATTATGATACATCTTGGTATTTTTTTTAAATTTTTGATTACTATTCTGGAATAATAATAAAGCAATAGCTGCTGCTATGTAACCCCAACATAGTGTGATGTCTTTTTTATGAGTGATAGTGAAGTATCCAATAACAATTTAACGGGAGCGGAAAGGGGGAGGGAGGCTGTTGCGTGAAGGCACCCCCCATCACAATGTGGACGGGTATGGGGGGAACACTTCTTCTAGCTCATCCTTGCTTCATCCATTCCAACATGGTAGGAGAGAAAAGAAGATTTTTCATTGTTGAGGAAATTTTGGAATTATCTCAACATCACTGTGAACAGGAATAAAGACTCGATTAATTCCTGAAAATGACAGCCATGATATTTATTTCACTGGTGCAATTCTTTTACAGGCTATATTGTTTCTGTTTCCTTCATAGTTTTCATGCCTCCGACTCATTTTTGGATTTCTAAATCTCCTTTCCAGAAAGTTATATTTCTTAACGACTTCTCTGTGGCAATATTTACCTTTGCAGCCTTTTAAAGAAACAGTTTACTTTCCGATAGTGTCCCGGATGTGGCAGTTATTCACTATCTTGAGCGCTGATGCAATTCACAGTTCCATTTGCGCATGTAAATGCGATTAACGCGAGCAAATGGCTGCATTTACATGTGCATGATGTTCACAAAAGCATATCTTGCACCTGCAAATCCTTTTCCTCACAAATACACATTACCTCAAGATTATGGTATATTGTATTAAGAGTAAATGCCAAACAAGGGGTTTCCAAGTTGGAGATTTACTCCAGTTGTGAGGCAAAGAAGTCTTGGGTCCTAATGTAGTCAAGGAAATGTTACAAGGGGGTTCTCAAGAGGGAAAACTATTTCCCTCATAGAGAAAAAAAGCACACAAAAAATGATGAAGCCAGTGCCAGTTTACACCATGTAAAACAGAACTGGCAATACACAGGCCTTGACTGTACCCCAGGATTTAGGAGCTCTTGGGTTATTGTAGGGTGAAGTTTTTGCCAACTTTACTTTGCACTCTGGGCAGTAATGCAGTAGATCTTTGTATGCGCACCATTAAACCTGACCGGGAAACAAAAAATGCAAAAATCACACACTTAGGGCCTGATTATCCGTTTAGGCGTAATTTAACACACCTGATGAATATCGATACCACGGGGTTTGTTATTTATTGGGTGCGATAACACCTTTACGAGTTTGTGGGGAATAGCATGTGGATTTTGGTGTTTAACGCACCAAAATCCGCCTGGTACTGTAAATACCGTATGATTTTCCTTCGTTACATTTTGGCAGGTTTGACCTGTCAAAATTTAACGACAGTTGAGGATAATATTAGGATGCGTTAAATACAGCCAAACTCATAATTCTGACCTGTGCGTAAACAGGAGTTTACACACAGGTCAGAATTAACCAACCCACTTGTAATCAAGCCCATAGTTGACTATGCGAGTAAGAATAGAGGGGGACCCGTTCCTCTCCATTGGGCTGCAAGAAGAGGTTTCCTCCGCCTCCAAATAATATTGTTAGAAAAAATTTATTGAAATGGCGCAAATTATGACACAATTTTCCAAATTAATTGGCTAAACACTTTAAGGGCTGTATCATGTTAGTGCGTACAGCATTAAAAGCAACTCCAGTTCTGAAATATATTTACAGTTGGTGTTTGAGCGATTACGTCTTGTTGAATGCAGTAAATGTATTGCTGAGTTCGATTCCTTGGTACCCAAGGACATTTACTGATATGAATGTTCTTTCTTGACTTGCATGGAGGCATTTCACCATCAATTCTGATAAAGCATTCTGAGATTATCGGCACCACTGTCTGAGCCTTGAGCATAAAGATTAGTATAAGGCGCCTGCTGCCTGATCCTGTGCTCAATATGTTTTTATGAAGTCATATTGCTGTATGAGCCTGCAAGATGTGACTAGTTCTGTTGTCTATGGCCTGTGATCAGCAAATTTTTTTTTGCTTACACATCCCCTTTCATGTACAGTGTTGGTCCAAAAACATAAATTAGAATTTACTCTGAAGGGGCTGTATGGAAAAACGAATAATTGAAAAAAGATGATAAAATATTTTTTAAAATGATAGGCCTTGTGATCTTGCAGAACAAGATTTTCTTACATGGCTGTAATGTATATAGCTCTGTAGCTAACTTTTAGAGAGCAATATTTGAAAAGCTCACAGCTTGACACTATTTTCTCGAAGATTTTTCTTAGAAAGGCGAATCCCACCATCCCCTGAGAAGGTCTGCCTGTCATACCACAAATATATTGTAATATTTCATCAGTGCCCCTTCTGCCTTTGGGGTATTACCCAAATTACCCAATTAATGTGACAACATACTGTAAAATGCTGCAAAAATTGTGTGTGTGTGTGAATATATATCATACATATCACTGAAAAAACCAAAGGTTACAGGGACATTACAGTTAGGAAAGAGAATTAAAAAAACCTTCGAAATTCACTGAAAAACACCAAAGGTTACAGGGACTTTATAGTTAGGTTCAGATTTTACTCATACAAGACCATAGAAATACAGCAGTTATAGTTACCTGAGCCAACTATAACTTACGCCCTCACAATGCACTGCTTATGACCTCACATATTACATTACTCATGACATGGTCAGTGACATCACTCATGACATCTCAAATGACATCACTGATTATATCACTGATGACATCATCCACAGAACCACTCAGACACCCACCCACACCCCATAAAACCTCTCATACACCCACTCCCACTGCTGCACAACCCCTTACATACCCATTCACAGACCCATACCAATACTCACACAACCAATCACTCATCCATAGAGCCACTCACACATCCACCCACTCATACAGCCACTCATACACCTATTAACTCACTCTTACAGCCACTCATGCACACCCTCACTCAACAATACAGGCACTCATACATTTCTAAGTGAATTTCTAAGGTTTTTTTAATTCTATTTCCTAACTATAACATCTCTGTAAAACTTCGTTTTTAAGCGAATTTCTAACGTTTTTTAAATTCCATTTCCTAACTATAATGTCCATGTAGCCTTTGGTTTTTTAAGTGAATTTCTAATTTTTTTAAATTTTATTTCCTAACTGTAACCTGTAACCTTTTAGAGTGAGTGTGTGACTGAGTGCATGAGTGTCTCAGTGTGTGTGTGAGTGAGTGCATGAGTGTCTCAATGTGTGTGAGTGGGTGTTTGAATGTCTGAGTGGACCTAGGAGTGGCTGCATAAGTGTCTCAGTGGATGTGTGAGTGGGTGTATGAGTGGGTCTGTGAATGGGTGCGTGAGTGTCTGAGTGGGTGCATGAGTGTCCAAGTCAGTGTCTGAGTGGGTCTGTGAGTGGGTGTGAGAGTGTCTAAGTGGGTTTGCAAGTGTCTCCATGTATGTGTGAGTAAGTCTGTGAGTGAGTGCATGAGTGTCTAAATGGGTCTGTGATTGGGTGCATGAGTGTCTCACTGGGTGTGTTACTGGGTGCATGAGTCTCTGAGTAGGTCTGTGAGTGGGTGTGTGAGTGTCTGAATGGGTCTGTGAGTGGGTGTGAGTGTCTGAGTGGGTATGCGAGTGCCTCCATGAGTGTGTCAGTCAGTCTGTGAGTGACTGCATGAGTCTCTGAGTGGGTCTGTGAGTGGGTGTGTGAGTCTCTGAGTGGGTCTGTAAGTCAGGTGTGAGTCTCTGAGGAAATCTGAGAGTTAGTGAGAGAGAGTATGAGTGATTCTGTAACTGGGTGCATTGGTGTCTGACTGGTTCTGTGAGTGGGCGTGAGTGTGTGTGTGAGTTGTTCTGTGAATAGGTGCATGAGTGCCTGAGTGGGTTCTGCTTGTTCGCTGCTCATTTTTTGCCTTTTTTTCTCCTCCCTTCTCACCTTCATTTTGCCTCTATCTGCTGGTTGCTGACATTTATTTTGCCTCTTTTTGCTTGTTTCTGATTGTTAGCTTGCCTCTTTCAGCTCATTGCTGACCTTTATTTTGTCTCTTTCTCCTCGTTTCAGACCTCTATTTTGCCTCTTTCTGCTTGTTTATGACCTCTATTTTGCCTCATTCTGCTAGTTTCTGATCTCTGTTTTGCTTTTTTCTACTTGTTGCTGGCCTTTATTTTGCCTCTTTCTGCTCATTGCTGACCACTATTTTGACTCTTTCTGCTCTTTTCTGACCTCTATTTTACCTCTTTCTGCTCATTTCTGATCTCTATTTTGTCTCTTTCTGCTCATTGCTGGCCTTTATTTTGCCTCTTTCTGCTCGCTTCTGATCTCTATGTTGCCTCTTTCTGCTCAATGCCGGCCTTTGCTTTGCCTCTTTCTGCTTGTTTCTGATCTCTATTTTGCCTCTTTTTGCTCGTTGACGACCTTTAAATTGTCTCTTTCTGGTAATTTCTGATCTCTATTTTGCCTCTCTCTGTTCGTAGCTGGCCTTTATTTTGCCCCTTTCTGGTCATTTCTGATCTCTATTTTGCCTCTCTCTGTTCGTAGTTGGCCTTTATTTTGCCCCTTTCTGCTCAGGTCTGACCATTATTTTGCCTCTTTCCGCTTGTTGCTGATCTCTATTTTGCCTCTTTCTGCTCGTTCCTGACCTTTATTTTCCCTCTTTCTGCTCATTGCTAGCCTCTAGTTTGCCTTTTTCTTCTCGTTGCTGACCTTTATTCTGCCTCTTGCTGCTAGTTTCTGACCTTTATTTTGCCTCTTTCTGCTCGTTGCTGTCGTTAGCGGCGGTCCCCGGGGATTTCATAAGCCCTATAAGGGAAGGCTGTGCTCCCACTCCTATTTTTGCAGTATGCCCCCGGGACCTGGCCCACCCGGAGGCTATAAATAACAAGCATTGGCATAGCCAATAGGTCTTGCCTTTGGGACCTTATAAGTGTTTAGCCATGCAACAGTTGATGTTGTTGCACCAAGGATATTGTGCTGCATAACTAAATACTTATAATGTCCCAAAAGCGAGACCTATTGGCTATGCCAATGCTTTTTTTTTATCCCACTTAATGCCCCGAGTCTCTGCTTTACTTTCACTGCTGCCAGAGTCTGAAAGACTGCGGCGCTGTGTCACAGTGCTATAGGACAGACACTTGCTCCCGCCGTTTTCATGAGGGTGAAACATGTTCACACATTTATGTCTGATATTCGACCCGTTGTACTTTTTGCGGGAAGGTATGTGTGTCCCCGCAAGTGCCTCCTTTTCACAGATGTACCGCCGCTGCTGGAGGTTTGTATTCTGATGTAGCACCAGAGGCTTGTTATAGCGCCTCCTGCGGCAGTGCGACTTTCTCACACTAGCTATGAAAGGGTCATTAAGGCGTTCACATTTCATGCTCTTACACTCCTTGGCCGCTCTGCAAGGACTTCCCAGAGGGACGGTGACATACATCTCAATACTAATTACAATTTTACAGGAAAGTGAATGAAGTAGGTACACGGACGTCAAATAATTAACAGCTGCAGGGGACGTCAAATAATTAACAGCCGCAGGGGTAAAGAAACTACAGCTTTTACAGGGGGAGAGTCTGTAAGTGAGTGAGCGAAGAGAGAAGATACTGATGTGGATGGTAGTGAAGGCAATTGACATGCAGAAGTAGACTGCGAAGAGACCGTAATGAAAAGGAAGCGTGACAGATCTCAAGATGGCAGGATCACAAATGAAGAGACAGGGAGAAGAGAAATGGTGCGTGAGACCAAGGCGGGGAGAGTGATTGCAGAGTCAGTGATATGAAGAGGGCGAGCAGGATAGAGGGAAACTCGAAGGGATCCCCACCGCTTGCACACATCAGACTAAGAGCCTGTTTAGATGATGTCTCTTCTACTTTAATAATGAGGCATATGAACACTGCTGTGATGCATCAGAAGTCTCCCCAGCAGAACTCCCATTTAGTTTGTGAGATAGCTTTAGCCCCTCTAAGGGGCCGATTCCAAGGTGCGATTGCGGGAGGGGCTGAATTTATGGGTGAAAAATGGAGTGCGGTACACCAGTGAGCTTGTATTTATTCGGCAATGGAAGTGTGCATGGTGAAGGGCGACTGGCAGTGATTTTGGAGGTGTGTTCTAGAAATTTTAAAAAGCGGCGCAGTGATCTTTTTTATTGATGAAAAGTGCAGTGGATGTCACGGCGAGTGTGTGGTAGTGATCTCGGGAGTGACTGTGCGTCTTGAGAGATGTGTGGCAGGACAGTCACAAGCACTGCAACACCTTCGGGTTGAGTCAGCACAGGAAGAGAGGAAAAGTGGGACAGAGGAGGCGAGGGGAGGAAGCCAGGGGAGGGTGGAGGCGAAGTAGGTGTTAAAGAAGGGAGGAGAGCTGGGATGACGGCGAACCTAGCCCTGCAGCTGCGTCTGGTTACATGCTGGCACTAGGAAGATCCTGCTCTCACAGCCTGGGGAGCGAGCCCCCTCACCCTCGCAGAGCACTCAATAGTGTCCAGGAATTGGCTGCGCCGAACATGCAGCGAGAGGCCGACTTGCGCATTTTATCCAGCTTGCCATAACGTCAGATTGTAAAACGCATTCTTTCGGATGATCTCGAATTTCTTGAAAGGCAGGCTTATTTCTTATTTTCTCTTTGTGACAAAACGCACCTCTAATGCAGTCTGAAAGCTGCACGGCCTACATGCAAATTCCGTGTTTCGCACGCACCTCTAATGCAGTCTGAAAGCTGCACGGCCTACATGCAAATTACGTGTTTCGCAGAGTTCCCCCGCCTCTGGTGGCGTGCTCTGCTTTATAACATTAAAACGGTGGGAGAGGGATGCACAGTGCCTGCCTGTGCAGTGCAGTGCGCGCTGCAAAGACGCTAGAAGAAAAGACAAGCAGCAGCTGTTTGAAGCACTCGTGCTTGTGCTGGCCTCCGCCTTGCGGGAGCAAGCAGCGGCGGCGCGAGAGCCATATGTTTTCAATTCGTACGCGCACCGCTGCTCGCTCCTGCAAGGTGGATGCCAGCACAAGCACGAGTGTGCAAAGGAGCAGACCGATTTCTAAAGGTCATCTCCTAGAGCAGCGCATGCGCACTGCCTAGGCGAGACCTAAAAACAAGCGTGGGAGACCGTGCTTGTGTTTTTTTCATTATGCCTCGGATTTGCCACCCTTTTGCACATTCGCGACAAAAATTTAAAATGTTTTGTTGTGGGACTTGGCATAAGCTGAGTCCCAAGATGGCTGCCAACACTTCCTGGCTGAAGTGTTGGCAGGCAATCATATTTCACCAAGTGGACAGTCAGATCCTCGGAGGATCTGCATGCCTATATAATGAAATTTGGATTGTGGTTAATATCTCTAAAACTACTGAAGGGATTTACACCAAATGAGAAAATGGCACTTCTCTGGACCAATATATACCTTTCTGCCAAATTCGGTGCAATTCCATTCAGCATTTCGAGCTGTACCTGTGTCTAAAGTCCCTATGGGAAATTGCATGGGGAAAACGTGTTTTGGAATGTCCCCTTTTTCTTGGCCCACGCTTGACGGATCACCCCAAAACTTTCAAGACAGCAGCTGAAGTGAGCATCATAGTAGTTTTTAAAATTTCGCGAGGATTTGTCAAACGGCGCCAAAGTTATTGGCATAACAAAAACACTTTTCCCATGGAAACTAGCTCCTAACTATAACTACCGCCAGTAGGTAATACATACATATATATATTATAACATAGTGTGGTCACCACTAGGTAGTTATAGATAGGTCTGCTTGGGACGTTTTTTGGTTTGCTAATAACTTTTGCCCCGTTTAGCGAATCTTCACAAAACATTCCCAAAAATAAAGGCCATCCACTTCAGCTCCTTCCTGGTAAGTTTCGGGGTGATTAGTCGAGAGGCAACCGAGAAAAAAGGGGTGTCCCAAAACATAAAATCTCCATGCATTTTCCATAGACTTCTTTATGACAGGTTATAGCAAAAACTGCTGAATGGAATAACACCAAATTCTGCAAGAACCTAGATCTTGGTCAGTAGATTGTGCTTTTTGTGATTTGTTGTAAATCCGTTTAGTAGTTTTTGAGATATTAAGGTTCAAAAATAATTTTTATATTTTGGCAGTTGGGCTCGCGAGTGTGATTGGTAGAGAGGCCCATTTTTCCTTTTAGCCTTCAAACTCTTGTGGGAGTGAGAGGCTCTTGTGAGTCTTGAGAGGGCTCTGATTGGTTGGCTGGGGAAATTTCAGAAATGAAATCGCCACTGTAGCATCTTCCCCAGCCTGGATACCCGCTAATAACTACGCCACACACGGAGCTTAGTATAACATGTCTTTATTCATCTGCGTGTAACCGCGAACCCAACATTCTAAACCTTTATTCACTTTACTACAATATAACACTTACGTCACAGTTCTACGGAGTCCAGCAGATGCCAAAAGAGTTCTGTCATTGCTAACTCACACAACACTATATCTCCCCCTCTGGTAAATAGAAAATGACAATTCTTTACAATTAATACTTCTTCGATGAGTCTTTGTGGCGCTCTGATCACACGTCCTGACCATGTCTTCGGAAACTGGGGACAGGCAGTCGAAGTGTCCATGATCTGTGTTGGTGATGTAGGAACAACAGCAGTCAGGGGGTCTTTAATTGTCCTTTCAGACCCAGTTTCTATATTGACATCAGTGCCTGATGAGCGAGGAATCTCACGTAATGGGCTTCCCAGGACATTGGATAGTCACCATGGCTCCTTTGCTGGTCACAACATAAAATGTCTCAGCATCGAAGGGAGCATCGAATTTTCATCTTCTAGACTGACAAACAAGCACTCGCTCTCCTCCAGTAAAAGTAATATCTTTTGCATGTCTGATGCTTGTCTGCAAAGGCCTTCATTTTCCTTTTACGATCCAAGTGGGATATATTCACAATGAAGGGACGGAGCGCGGCGTTAGCCTTCTTGGGTTAACCCAGCGCTCCGCCACTTCAAAAACGCATGGCTGCACTGTATTTACAAGAATATGGTGCAGCCCTGCATTTCACCCTGCGCTGGTGCTAATTGCAGCTGCCTAGAGCCAACGCAGGCACTCTTGCACCATTGTGTAAGGGTGCCTGCATTGTAAGGAAAGATTTTTTATGTGCAGGAAAGTGTCCCTTCCTGCACATAAACAATCACCAATGGCGTTTTGTAACTTCTAAGTGTGCTGCAAAATGTAGCACACATAGAAGTTGCAATGCACAATTTAAAAAAAAGATTGTTTATGTGCGGCAAGGGACACCTTCCTGCACATAAGCAATCAATGGCGTTTTGCTGTTTCTATGTGTGCAGCACACATAGAAACAGCAAAAACAAGGAGAAATAAAGCATTTCTCCTTATTTTGTCAGGGTAAGACCAGGTTTTTTTTGGCACAAGTAAGGGTGGCCCCATATTTGTGCCACCCTTGTATATATGGGGCAGCATCAAAACCAATGGGTGTTGGGGTGGAACACCTGGCGCAACAGCCATTGCCCTCCACTTTCACGCTAAGTATGGCGTGAAAGGGTACCTTATTTACAAGGCATCGTTAAGCTACGTTAAGTGGCTTAATGCTGCCGTGTAAATAAGGCGAAGCACGTATCGCCACCACAACATCACTAAAAGTGTCATTCTGGTGGCGATAGGGACTTGTAAATATGGCCCCAAGTCTCTTATACAGGTTTTTTTCTGAGTACTTCATCTTCTGTTGGTCCACTGAGTAACTTGGTTGTCATGGCTCCCCAGAACATCAAGGTTGCTTTTACCTGTGGTTGAGTGAGGGGTTGAACGGTAAGCTCGAAGAGTAGAATTCAAGACAGTTTTAAGGTTGAGCTTTTCCAATACAGCACGCTGAGAGGCTTTCTTGAGAGTACTCAAAATGTTCAACAAGGCCATTGGTCTGTGGCCATAGAGGTGTGCTCTTCTGATGCTTCACATTAAGATAACTGAGAAAGTCTCTGAATTCTCAACTGTTAAAAGGTGTGGCGTTGTCAAATTTTAAGATCGCAGGAACACCCCATGTCGCAAAGATGCCGTCTAATCTCTCGATGATTCTTTCTTGAGTGATGGATGAGAGATCTTCTATAAATGGAAAATGGGAGTGTTCATCAACAATCAACATCAGGTGAAGTACAATGTTAAGAGGACTGAAGAAGTCAACGGCAATTCTTTTCCATACAGGCTTTGGCAACTCTGACATGTTTAAGGTGTGTTGAGTGGTTTTCGATGAAAGGCAGTTGCATAGATGACAAGCCTTCAATTCTCTTTCAACTCTTTCATCGAGATGAGGGAACCAGACTCGGTTTCGGAGAGATTCTATGGTGGCAACAATTCCCCGATGTCCTTCATGGGCCACTTCAATTATCTGTTGTTGCAGGCTCTACGGAATAACAATTCTCGCACCTCTCAGAATAACGCCTTCTTGAATAACGGACATTTTCAAACTTCTGGTATTCATTGTCAATGGTAAGAGGTTGAGTGTGCTAGTTCCAAGACTGATGTATAATAATGTCTTTTAGTTTTGACATGTCACTATCTTGACTCGTGGCAGCGACAATTTGTTCTAACAAAATGGCAGCTGGCGTGCTTGCTTTCACAATGAAATTTATGTAGGCTTCAGCCGTCTTGGAAGGGGTACCATGGAACTGTGTAGAGGCACTCTTGAGAAGTAGTCAGCAGGGTTTTGGTGTTTCTCTGCACGGTGCACAACTGTGTAGTTGTATTCTTGTAATTGTAGACCCCAACGTTCAATGCGAGGTGGCATCTTGGCCTTTGGATTGCCAGAGATGGTCAACAATGCTTGATGATTATTTTCAAGCATGAAAGGCTTTCCATATAAGAATACGTGGAAATGTTCACAAGCTCAGACCACTGCTAAACTTTCTTTCTCAGGTTGCGAATTAGCACATTTAGTTTGGGACAAATTTCTGCCTGCATATGCCACAATATGTCTTTGAGCATTTGGATGTCCACTGTGCTGTGCAAGGATTGCGCCTAACCCGACCGGGCTATTGTCAACAACAACATCTATATGAAGTTTTAGATCAAAGTATACCATTTCAATAGCATTCTCAAAAGCTTGTTTGATTCTCTTGAAACTTTCCTCACATTCATGTGACCAATGAAATTAAACATTCTTTTTTGTCAAGTCTCTCAATGGAGCACTTACATGTATCTAGAACAGTTGCTGGCCATGCCAAGGAATGAACGTAACATGGAAACATCTTGTGAGGGATTGGCAGTTGACAACACTTGCACTTTAGCTGGATTTGGAGTCATATCTCATCAGAAAAGATATGGCCAAATAATTTTAGCTTTGTTTTATTGAACTCACATTTATCAGCATTCAATCAAACCTGCATCTGCCAGTAAACAACACACCTGTGTGAGAGCTTTATCGGGCTCCTTCTGTGTAGCTCTGAAAACCAATATGTGATCACTATAATTAAACGCTTTCATGTCAGGCTGTATGAAACTTCCAATGACATCTTGAGAAAGCGCTGAAGCAGATAACACACCGAAACATCGTTTTTTGTATAGGAAAAGACCTATATGTGTAGAAAAGGTTGTGATGTACCTGCAGCATTACTCGAGTTCCAACTGATGAAAGCCTTTATTCAAATCAAGGCGAGAGAAGACTTTCGCACCATTCAATTGTGTTATCATGTCGGCGATGTGCAGGCCTGGATGTCATTCACGTTCAATTGCCTTGTTCGCTTGACGCATATAAACACAGATGCGTACAGCTCCTTCACTGTCCTTTTTGGGCTCCACCACCATGGGAGAAACCCATGGCGTTTGCTCTATGGAACGTTCAATGATATCATATTTGAACAATGATTCAAGTTCTTTTCCAACAGCTTTGTGTAAAAGAAATGCAGTTAGTCTGTGTCTTTGAGTAATAGGACGGACGTCCTCATTAATGTGTAATTGTACTTTCATAGTCATAAATGTTCCTAACCCATGAAACAATTAAGGGAACTGACTTACTATTTCGTGATGAGCATTCATGTTATAGTTCACTGATATCAGTATCATATCAGCAGCTGTGCTGAAACTTAGTAAACAGGCACTTGACGCTGTACCTTGAAGTACATGAATGGGTGCTTGTACTTTAGTTTTCTTGTTTTTCATTGTTGCTTCAAATGAATCTTGACTTTTTAATGGCGTTGATGCAGCCATTGTATACACTTTAGTTTTCGATGGCGTAAGTTGTGGCAATGGAGATAGTTCATTGTATTTCTACTCGGGCATTATGTTTATCAACGTACCACTGTCGATAACAACAGGTATTGAGAAACCGTTTACTTTTAGGGTAATCTTCGGACAATTGTTGAATGACTTTGCTGCTTTTTCATGTCGACTTTTCTTTGACTTGCATTTTTCTTCACAAACGGCCAGTCCAATATGCGCACATTTTTCTGAGGTAAACATTGACATTGCACAAGCATCATCTTTACTTTCACTTGATGTTGATATTGAAGAACTTTTTGACAATGATTTAGATGACAATTGACTTCGTTTGGTGTCTATTTGCCTCAACTGAAGTGGTCACTTGAACTTGTGGCCGTGCGTTGAATGTCGCTTCTGAAGCGTTCTGGCGGCCATTTTGTCTTTGCGCTGTGACGCACTTACTTTTTCCTTTGCTTTGCAAGCCGTTAAAAAATGGTTCTCCTTCCCACAGCCTTTGCAAACCTGTCCAAGGGCGGGAAATTTATGTTTATGAAACGAAAATCCACACCTGAAGCACAACTTCTTTTTCTGTGGAAACATCACTCTATGTCCCTCTGCCTTATGCTTTGGCTTACTTTTCATATTCATGACTGACTCACTCTGGGCACCTCCGGCCTCCATCTCAGCAGCTTGTCCATTGGCATGGTTTTCAGCTCTGGCAGCCATGAGAACTTGCTCCAGACTAAGAGTTTCCCTCAGCATTTGTCATCTGAATGCATCTGACGGGCCCCCGTCAATAACTCTGAGATGTATAAGCTTCCTCATCATTAAATTAATTGAACTTACAGTCTTTGTTGAGAGTATCCAGTCTCTCAACAAATTCGTCGATGGTTTCACCAACTTTCTGTAATTCTTGACTGAAAATGTATCTTTCGTAATCTACATTCGGTATTGGATTGAACTTGAGATTCAAAGCTTCTTTGATCTGACGGTATGAAATTTCTTTAACTCGCAGCATTTTCTTCTTTTGCACCTTCACCAGCTAGATTCTTAAGGTATTTGATGATCTTCTTGTTATCTGTTTTTTCTAGCACATCAATGAAATCATCAAATGTCTCTCTCCAAACAGTCCATCTGTTGCCAATATTCAGCGTTTTGGCAGCATCAAATGGTGGTGGAGGTTACAGGAAGATGGCGGCAGTATAACCATTGGTGGAACTTACTGTTATTGTAAGTAGTGTTATTTCCGACGCTACTTGGTGATCTTGTTTCTGCAAACCATCTCTGAGGCCTTGCGATGTGCTGGCCTCTAGTTCATATTTAATAATTACAGGAAACATGGCCTCTTTCTTGGTCTCCATTAGGAAAACAACCTTTCACTATTCCGATCGCCGCTCTCGGAACACTGGAACTCTGGAGTTGTTCTGAGCCCCATTTGGCAGCTGTGGTGGTGTGCCGCTTCGTGTATGGATGACTCGATAAACACAACCCCGGGCACTTCTTCTGGGGCCACTTCATCCAACGCTGTGGTATGATGACTCTTGTTACTCAGTACTGGTAAGCAAATGATCGCTTTTTGTATCCGAATTGCTTTGCCTTTAGGCATCTCTTTGTACTCTCTGACACCTGGTTGACCTCTGCCTTGCAGCGCTTCTAATCGCAGCGTTATCTTGCAATTTACTGTCATTATTTGCTGTCCTTTCAACACTTGGGGGCATATTTACAAGCCCCTATCGCCACCACAACGTCACTTTCAGTGACATTCTGATGGCGATAGGGGCCTTGCCTTATTTATAAGGCAGCGTTAAGCCTCTTAACGTGGCTTAGCGCTGCCTCCCCCTTAAGGGGAGGGTAATGGGTGTTGCAGTGGGCGTTCCACCGCAACACCCATTGATTTTGATGCTGCCCTATATTTACAGGGGCAGCGTAAATTGGAGGCAGCACCAAAATGAAGACCAGGGAAAACCTGGTCTTAAACAGGCGAAATGAGGAGAAATGCTTTATTTCTCCTCGTTTTTGCGGTTTCCATGTGTGCTGCCTTGTGCAGCACACATAGGAACAGCAAATTGCCTAAGATTGTTTATGTACAGGAAGCTCCCCCTAACTGCACATAAACAATCATTTAAAAAAAAAATGTTGTGTTGCAACTTCTATGTGTGATTCATTAAGCAGCACACATAGAAGTTACAAAACGGCATTTGAAGATTGTTTATGTGCAGGAAGGGGGACCTTCCTGCACATAAACAATCTTTCCCTCAACACAGGCACCCTTGAACTATGGTGCAAGGGTGCCTGCGTTGGCGCTAGGCAGCTGAACTCAGCGCCAACGCACGGGGAAAGGCAGGGCTGCATCATATTCTATTAAATATGGTGCAGCCCTGCGTTTCTAAAGTGACGAAGCATGTCGTTAGCCTTCTTTGCTGAACGGCACACTTCGTCACTTTATTGTAATTATGCCCCCCGGATGTATCCTCCTTTACCGTTATCACTCAGTATGATGAATAGCTTTAGGTTGCGTAATAGTGCTGTCACTCTCTTTATGGACTTACCAGCAGGTTCTTGGCCAATTAAATGTAGATTTCACAGTGAAGCTTTCGTTATCTTCAAAAGCTTCACACTGGCTGCGCTTTGACTCCACATACGTCAAGCGCCGATTCGGCACTTCGACTGAGGCACACGTGGCACGCACAAGCAGTTTGCTGGACCATGGCAAACTCTCTGGGAGAGCACTGTCAATCTTCGGGTTACTTATCCCCTATCTCATTGCCAGTTTTAGCGTCCTCCCTAGCCTAGGTACTTGCTAATTTCTACGCCACACACAGAGCTTAGTATAACACATCTTTATTCATCAGTGTGTAACCACGAACCCAACATTTTAAACCTGCATTCACTTCACTATGCTCTAACTCTTATGTCACATCTATGGAGTCCATCCAGCAGGAGCCAAAAGGATTTCGTCATTGCTAACTTACACAACACTACAGCTGCCATTACTGTTTACTGTGAAAAATTGGAGGTGTTGTGGAAATTAGGGGAGAGGATGTAGCCTTGCGACTAGAGCGGTCAAACTCAAAGCTGGGGAACCGGGTTCGAGTCTCAACAGCCTGTGATTCTGGGCAAATCACTTAATGGCAGATTTACAAGCCCCTTGCGACACTTTTGCGCCGCCGTTGCGTCACTTTTGTGACGCAGCGGCGTCGTAAAAAATGCGCCCAATTTACAACGTGACGCATCTAGGGAGATGCGTCACGTTGTAAAGCCCTGCGTCACATTATACCTGCGTCATGTATAATGTATGCAGGGTGGGCGTTCCCACGCAGGAAAGCCTCGTAAAAGTGACGCAGTGAAATTGACAAGATTTCACTGCGTCACTTCTAGGACGCCACTGCGTCAAAACCTTACGCCTGCTTCAAGCAGGCGTAAGGAGTGACGCAGTGTAGTGGGAATAGGCCTCAAAATGCATTGCTGGAGTTGCATCGTACTTGCGACACGACTCCAGCAATGCGTGACTTTTGCACCAACAGATGCGTCAGAATTTCACGCATCTCTACAGATGCGTCACTTTCTTGTAAATCTGCCCCGTAATCTCCCCGTGCCTAACAAAAATTAATGTGTCCATCTGTAACAAAACTGGTGCTCATGTAAAGCGCTCTGATACCTGATATCCTCGGGTCTAGTTCGCGCTATATAAAACTCTAAAAAAAAAAAAAAAGTAAAAAAACGATATACGTGGGCAGCAGATATATGCTACTATACACAGTTATTAGGCTGTGGAGAAGTGTCACTGAGATCCCAGTGTCTCCTTACACCCTACTGTGTACTGTTGGTATAATGTGAAATGTTATAATTTGGGAGACCACTTCCTCCCCACACCCTACTAATGGGCACCATAGGGCATAAGTACTGTAATAAAGGAAAGTGTTATGTTTAGAATCTTGCAAGACTCTCGCGGGATTGTAAAAAAAAGTAGTGATTGAACTTTTTTGGATAATAAAAAATGGACTAAAAGTAAATAAATGAGTATCAATGTGTGCTATGTACTTATGTTCATCTCATGCAGATAAAACATGTGTTTTTTTTTCATAAATGCAAGTGATTTATTTTTCCCCACAATTATATAATGGATTGCATTTCAATAAACTAAACACACTTTTACTATTCTGGTGTATATAAATTATACATACTACATCAGGATATATTCCATGAACATGCAAAGTCCATTATAAAAAGTACGATCTCGAGAGAGGCTCGTGAGAGCAAACCAGGAGACACTGCCCCCTCGGACTGCATAGGAGGGATTGCCTCACTGGCTATCACGAGAGCTTTGAAGAAGGGAAAAAGGGGAAACATAGTACAAACAACATAGATCATGAAACTATAGGATAGATCTGAAAAGAACTGTTTTTGTTAACAGTTTTCAACAGCTCTAAAAAAAGTTTGTGTTTTCAAACATTTTAAATATTTATTGTGTATTTAAAATCCTTTTTAAAAGGGTACAACTAAAACATACAACGTGAAGTATTAAACAAACACCAACAGCATCGCCTTAAAACCATAAAGGAGAAAAACTTACAAAGAACTGTTAAAAAAAGAAAACTACTCCCTAGGGGAAAACTTGTGCTCTTGGGCAGACCTACTTGTTTCCAATGAAAAAATGATCTGCTTACACAAGCAGCAATACAGCGCTTTGTTATAAAAAGCAGGGTTATTGTGCACTTAGAAAGTGCGCAGGCACAGTATCTCCTAGAGCAAATTATGTTGAAGCTCCAGTAGAGTTGTCTAGCTCTGCAGCACGAGCCAATTCTGCCCGTGCAAGCCTTTGCAGATGTATAGACCTCAGGTATCTCCACAATCCTGTGGTACTCATGCTATATTGTTTTTTTCTGTTCCCCCGGCTGAACACTGCCGCAAAGCTTACAGGTAATGTACATTGCAGAAACTGTCTTGGCACCTGGCCTCATTTCAAAGAATTGTCAGACCAAGGATTCCTTGGGTGGCTGACATGGTTGAGGTAGTACAGAAGCCCCTGGCTGTTCATCTGAATCTGATGAAGATATATTTCTGCTGAAAGGGAAACAGGATAGGAGAGCACGCCAAATATGTCTACTCTCACCAAAGTGCAATAGTGAAATAAAGAAAAAAGGATAGAATCTTCTGCTTCTAAATAAAGACATTCGTATGAACCAATCAGAATCCTTCCTTAGGGTGTTCCCCTCTCCCGGACCTCTTGCGAAACTCCTGCAAGTGTCTCGCAAGATCGTAAAAATATTATTGCTTTATATATTTCATGGAACAATTCATAATCAATTTTTCCAAGCTAATCGGCATATCTAATGTCTTAATTAGTTCGGAATTACAAGAAAACACTGTTATTAACCTAGTTTCAAATGCACGAACTCACGGGTAGATTGTGAAAGCCGACCAGTAAGCACAGCCCACTCGGAGTCCACGTAGGGTGTGTTTGACTCCTGCAAGCTTCTTGCGAGATCGTAAAAATATTATTGCTTTATATATTAAACAGAAAAAATCATGATACATTTTACTAACCAAGCAACATCTCAATTCTGTTACTTTGTTCACAATTACAGCAAAACACTGTTCTTGACTTAATCCCAAATGTACAATCTCGCAAAAGGGTAACTAGAGTCGGCCAGGAAGTACATCCCCCTCGGAGTCCACGCAGGGCATTGTGTGTTTGACTCCTGCGAGCGTCTCGCAAGAGTCACCTCCTTTTTTAAAAATAAACAATAAATGAATACCACAACACTTTAATGACTCTCATTACAGATTAACATTGAATAATAACTGAACACATGAAAAAGAACTCTAAAGAGTAGATCAAAACAAAACATAGAACTCTACTCACGTGCGTCTCTCGAGAATAATCACACACTTAGAAAATAGATTTATATAATTAGTTAGTACTATACAATAATCAAAAACTCTGATTATTCTCTTTCTGAATTATAGTTACAAATGTAATGTAAACACACATACAAAGGATATGAAAAGTATGCTATTACAATATTAATGTACTTGCTGAGAAAATGTCTCAATATGAGAGTCAGAAGAACTGAGGAGATAGGCAATCTCAACACAAATATTGGGCCATTACTATGTTTTATATTCATATATCATTTTTATAAACATTTTGCAAAGTGCGCATCCTTTCCTGTTAAGTTACAATACGAAAGTAATTCCTTTTCAGAATAATGTCCGCACACGGGATATATTATTCAGTTACTCTTCCATACATACAGTTAAATAAACAAAAATTACTTTAAAAAAAAAAAACAACTAAAAAAAACAAAGGTCAAAGTAACATTATAGTTAGCTGAATTTCTCAGTGACAACATTAACATTTTGAACTAAAAAAAACACAGAAATTCAGAAATTATAAATTAGCAGTGCTAACTATAACTTGCGACCCCGCCATGCACCGCTTAAGACCTCACATATGACATCACTCATGACATTCTATGACATCATTTATGACATCACTGATGACATCTCAAATGACATCACTGATGACATCATCCAAACTTCGTTTTCCCACAGTTTGCTCTATAAATTACGATGGCTTTAGAGGCCTGACAATAACTACAAAATAGCTCAGGAGAATATCAGCCATTACTACTGCTACCACAGATACAACTCAATTAGGTGTTAAAAACAAGCATTATATGCAACACTAAGCCTAATGCATACACTTTACACTTATCATAGATCACATTGAGAATCGGCCACAGATATATATGGGAAACTCTCATTCACTACAGGTTCCAATGTCTATACAATTATACTGAATGCCAGTTCAAAAAAATAGCCTACTACATGCAGCTTTAATCTATATTATACCTGTGACACTCACTGAACCTATATTAAGACCAAACGTTTATATCAGCAGAAAAGTGGGTACTGTAAAAAGTGTTAACTCTATGTAGAGAATTCATTCTATTTGCGCACTGTTTGCAAACACTGAATTTCTCATGATAAATACACCACAGAGTTTAAAAAAATCTACTGAGAACAATGTATAATCTATGCAACAGTTGTCAAAAAAGCCACTATTTGCTCAAAAATACCATAACCTGAAGGTGCTAAAGAACATAGTACCTGTACCCTTCATACTGTGGTGAAATCTTTACAGCTAATTCATCTTTTCTACCAAAGCTAGGACACGTACATATCTTAGTACCACACTTGTGCGCAGTCTCCTCGTTTTTTTTTTTTGTGGAGTTTTATATATCGCAAACCAGACCCGAAGGTATCAGAGCGCTTTACATGAACACCAGTTACGTTACAGACGGACGCATTCATTTTTGTTAGGCACAGAGAGATTAAGTGATTTGCCCAGAATCACAGAATGTTGAGCGTCCCTGCCGAGACTCAAACCCCGTTCCCCAGCTCCAAGGTCGACCACCCTAGCTGTTAGGCCACATTCTTATAAATTATCAAGCGAAAGATTCTGCTACGTAGAATCTCTCTGCTGTTGGAAACTTTTTCTGCACAACCAAAAAGTTTTGTTGAGCATATTGAATACAAGTCAACTGCCAGTTGCACACAGTTACTCATAGAATGTAAACATCTATAATATCAGCAATACTGTACACAGCTATAGTGCATTAGGAGCACATGTGTTTGGTAAACACCTACATCCATTAGCTAGACCCAAGCTGTTCAAAATTAGGTAGAAAAGGAGAATGGTAGCTACCCACCACTATGTAAACTGTAAAATAAACGTGCACACTCATTGGATGATGTCATCAGTGAGGGCATCAATGCAGTCATTTGAGATGTCATCAGTGACATCATAAGTGATGTCATAGAACATGTCATGAGTGATGTCATGTGAGGTCATAAGCAGTGCATGGCGGGGGCACAAGTTTTAGGTAGTGCTGCTAACTGTTGTCACTGAGAAATTCAGCTAACTATAACGTTAGTTTAACCTTTAGTTATATATATATATATATATATATATATATATATATATATCATCTCAATCATTCATGAAATCTTGTTCAGTATAGTTCAGTTGGAATCATAAATAAACAATTCCAAGGCTTTTGCTCTATACCCTTCTCTATTGGTCTTTCCTAGCCACAATTTGCTGTGCACTAACATAGGTACAGTAATCACAACATCTCGCTCATTCATGAAACATGTTATAAAATTGCAGTTGCCAGCCTATCATCCATAGCAGGTAGCAACACACACAGAGAACAGGTCACAACCCCTCTCTAGAGCCGACCTTGTCTTCATGTTTGAGGTGCTATGACATAGCTCCTTCCCATGATATGCAAAGAGAAGCCACTCATAATCCAGTAAAAATAGATCACACTCATCATATAAAGGTGGCTTCTCACACAGTGGCAGCACGTGCATTGGCCGCATGGCTTTGAAGTTTCGTGTTGCCTCAAAACTTCCACACAGGAAATGCTATGCCCTCAACAGGAGCCACATATTGTGTTTATTTTCAAACATGGCCAGTGGCCTGTGCTGGTTTGTTCTTGAGGCACATCAAGAAGGTGCATAAATGACTGACTTGATACTCATTTTGATGTCACTAAAGGCATCACCTCTCACAAATGCACTAAAATACTCAGGCACCAGCAGGATAGCAGCAGCAGAACACTTTCCTACCTAGCTGACTATGGGCACTTAGTGGAACCCTTTCAGTTCTGGGCTAATGAACAATCAACATGAAAGACGGCTGGATCCAGTAAGCAGATGCTAAATGCATGGTGTGCTGTTGATGTAAGATTTGTTCTATGCGCAATCTTTCATTCACACCTAAGGTAGTCTCCTTCATTTTCATAGGTTGGAACCAGGAGTGCAATGTACCACCGGGATACCCTTTAGAGTGGAACTACTCCTGTTGGTGTTTCCCACCTGGGATCCTTATTTGGATGTCTTTTTGTAACATTTCTGCAAGAGCTGTGGGTGCTGTATAAAGTGTTTGCCTTTGCAGTTCAGTAGTTAATGGTTGTGCATTCTGCTGTATGACTGTTTTTTCATCTTTAAGGGTGGTTCTGTATTACCATAACTCCATTCTGCTTTTTGTATGCTTTAGTTTGAATAACTAATCAGAATTAAGCAGTGCTGAACTTGGTATTGATGGCTTTACTATATATGTTTTTCACAATAAGCAGTGCTTAATTTGTGCATGTGGTTGCAGGTGGTGGCTACTTGCACTACATTTTTGGGAACCCAGGCTTATTTTTCATCATCAGACTTTGATCCAGAGCATAAGAGAGAAAGGAAGAGAAGGGAGAAAAAAAGGCTGATGAGAGAGATAGGAAATTAGGGACAAAGGTAGACAGCAACACAGTACTGGAAAAAGTTGAGAGTTATGAAGGTGGATTAGAAGCAATGTCTCACAATCTCCATGCCAATTCTACTGACCTTTCAGAAGCAAGTGACCTTTCAGGGTATGTCATTTTTGTTCTAGAAGCTATTCTAAATCTGGCGAGTCCATTTGGAAGGATATTTAGAAAACAACGTGTCATAGAGCTTAGTCATATCTGTCAAAAAATCATCCACAAAGATGCCACTATTTGGGTCAGTGGCACTGTTTGGATCCATACCATAAGGAAGTAAAGTGTCCAAAACTTCTGCTCCAGAAAAATTCAGTACCAGCAACTCAAACAGGAGTGCACCCAAACAGAGCACTGATGTCCATCTGCTTTTATGCAAATGCATTTTTTTAAAAAGGATGCAATTAGCTCAGACTATCTTTGAGTAAGTGTGTGATCTGCAGGCTGCACAGCTTGGAGACAGTCAGCACTGACTGCATCCCTGTTAATGAGATGGGCTGTCTGCAGCTCATGTATGTATATGGTATTTCTATAAAGCGAAACTAGCCGAAAGGCAGTGGAGCGCTGTACAGGGTCAAAGACAATCATGAAGTCAATGAGTACTAGGGGGAGTAAGCAGGGATGTGGATGGTTAATGCATCGTTAAGTAGTTCCTTTAAAGAGGTACATCTTCAATTCTCTCCTAAATTGGAGCAGCATTGGGGCAGTCCTGATGGATGTGGGATGTTGTTCCAGATCTCGGCTGCATAGCTGGAAAAGGCATGTTTTCTTATTTTTTCTTTTTTATTCTTGCTAGTCTGCAGTTTGATGGTGCACTGGCTTCGAGTGTGCTGCGCACCACAAGAAATTCTAAGCTTGTCTGCAAGATAATCATTGATGCTGGTCGTAATGGCTTTGAAAATGATGCAACTGGTTTTGAAGGTGGTGTGGGCTGGCAAGCAGAGCCAATGGCGGTCCATCAGGATGTGATCATATTTCTTCAGGACCTAGATGAGACGTGTGTTGTGGTATGAAGGCTGCACCAGTGGAGTCTGGGAGGTGATGGAGTAAGGCATTACCCCCATCCAGATGCAGGAATAGGAGGGATTGAGCAGTAGTTCTGACTTCGCTTTCTGGAAGAAGTAGTTTGACTTTCGTTAGAAGAGAGAACTGGTACCAGTCGTTTTTGTTTTTATTGATAATGTGTTCCTTGAGGGTGAGGTTGGCGTCCAGTGACTTGGAATTCCCTGCAGGTTGAGTTTCACAACTGTCAAGGTTCTTGTCATTGAGCTGCGTTTGTACTGTATCCTATTTGTTGCTCTTGGCAAATAAGTTCTGTCTCCGTTGGGTTGAGCTTTAGGTAGCTTCAGCTCCTGCACTGTCAGAGAAATTCCGAGTTGAATGTATTCACTTTAAAAAGTGCAATTGCTTAAAACCCCAAGCACAGCTGTGTACTCCATGAGCGCACCGCTTAATGAGAAGGCCCCAGATAAATTTCCTGTGTTCTCACATGTTGCCCATATCACTTTAATATATGAAAATGGCGCGATCTGGGTATTCGTTTTTTAGGTCGAGTCTGGGCAGCGCATGCGCTGCTCTGCGAGGCATGATGTATTGAGGTATGGCATAGAAGCTCTGCCCATTTCCCTCCCATCTTTTCAATTGGCTCCTGTTACTGTCCTTTCGAAATCGTTGCTTTTCATTCGTCAATAGGCTTAGTAGTCCCTCCTTGGTACCGCCTTGTCTGCATTTGTAACCTCCCATATCGACTGGACTTTTTACTTGTGTTGTCACACGGTCTGCTTTATCTAGCCGGTGAGCACTATTTTCTTTAATTATCTTTCCTATTCCACCCACGATGTCGCAGCACACCGCCACTTTCTATATTGTTATTAGTGATGTATTTTTAATTTCCATTGCGGTCCGCTTTAACTATAGCGGCTGCGCTTATTTAATTATTTCATTTACAGCGCGGGCCGCTTTCACTTTAGCGGCTGCGCTTATTTATTTATTTCATTTACAGCGCAACCGCTTTCACTTTAGCGGCCCTGCTACAAAAGCGTTATTTCTTTATTTATTTTGACACTTTGTGTAAAAGCGCCCCATACGTGCTTTCAATTTAATGTTGGCCTCGCCCCTTTCTTTAGACGCTGCTCACTGTAACCTGAATACGGCGGCTAGCGTCTAAAGAAAGGGGCGCGGCCACCATTAAAGTTGTCTCGCATTTGCGAGAGTTTGAGCTATTAGCATTAGAAATTACAATGCCTTTTATATATGTGTTGCTTCGAAAAACACATAAATAAAAGGCAATATACATTTTTTTTTTGCAGATTTATATAACGCGAACTCGACCCGAAGGTATTGGAGCACTTTACATGAGCACCAGTTACGTTACACAAGGACACATTCATTAGGCGAGGCATGCAGTAGTAGAGTATGGGGAGACAAGCTGCCCTCACTCTCCGCCCATATTTTTCATTGGCTTCTGTCTTTGTCCTTCGTAAATTCTGTCTTCTGATTGATTATGAGGCTTGTTAGTCCCGCCTTATTATGGCCATGTCGTCATTTGTACCCTCCCATGGCTATTGGCCCCTTTACTTCGAGTGTTACACTGTACGGTACGTGTTATTTAGAGTACTATCTTTCCCCCTCCCCCGCCCGCACTCCAGTTGTCCTTGCCTTCTCGTCCCCCTCCCGCCCGCACTCCCGTTACCGTGCCCTCTTCCCCCTCCCCGCACTCCCATAGTCCGTGCCTTCTCGCACCCCCCGCCCCCTCCCCTGCCCGCACTCCCGCTGTCCGTGCCTTCTTGCCCTCCTGCCCCCCACCCGCACTCCCGTTTGCAATGCAATAGGTCTCGCGTAAATGCGAATCCTATTGCATTTCAAATGCTTGTTTTATGGACTGTTGACCTTTTGCAATTAGAGGCCCGGGAAGATAAAACGATTTCTGTAGCGTAAACCGATTTTTTCTTATCAAGTGCCAACAAACAAGGTGCGCAGTTTCGAAAGCCAACAACCCAGCTGCATTCTGGAAGTTGTAGTCGTTTTTCTATTATGAATCACAGAACGAGGAAAATGAATCTGGGGTGGTGAGCTGTGTACACACTATACGGAAAAAGACTGCATCTAAGGAGCCCACTTTTTGCGAGACCACAAATCAAATGCACAGGGCGCTCAAGTTGTTCTGTGTGTGTGTGAGATGTTCCCCATGACAGGTCATTCATTGCTTTTACACTTCAGTTCTTGTGGGCGTGGATCCATGATGAGAAAAAGTCACTCACAAGGCCTTCAGTGCGGGGCGACCTGATATTAAAGAGGCGAGGCTCACTGGCCATCTCGGACCTGACAATGGAGCAATATGAGATCACCAGTTATAATTCATTTGCGGAGGATCACACAATGTATTTACGTGTGGATGGCTGGAGGAGAACCTTGGTCACCTAGTTACATATGAACTAATCACACCACCAGATCATATTTGCCATGTCTGTCCAGAGAGCATAATTATGTTCACAAACTACTTAATTCCACTAGGTCCCATATTTTGGAGAGTAAACTCGCGTCACAGCGCCGTTCAGTCCTGCCTGGCACTCTGGATATGGATTCACTGGTACTCTGGGTAAAGACGACCACCCTCCCTATGCAGTATCTTAGTAGGAAATTGCTGAGAACGAAGAATGGTTGCGGTGTGAAAACTGCACTCCTTTTTTTGTTTTATATAGCACGAACTCAACCCGAAAGCATCGGAGCGCTTTACACGATGAGCACCAGTTAAGTTACACAAGGGAACATTCATTTTTGGTAGGCACAGGGAGATTACGTGATTTGCCCAGAATCCCAGAATGTTGAGCCGATGGCGAGTATTTTACTGGTCAGTCCCTTCTGTTTTTTATTTATCAAACCACACACATCGAAACACAGGCTGGAGCCCATTATTATAATGTTTCAACAACATTGCTGCATGATGTGATATTATCAGTTCAAAATTCTTCTCCGTTCTTCTTGTCACGTTTGATTTGATACTAAGGTTTCTACAGTGCGAATACTGGGGCACTGGCCTGTTTGGTTGCACCGTGCCTGCCTCATCAGCAGTAGCATGTTAGGCTGAGTTGTGGCTCAGAGCAACCCGGCTTGGTGTGGCCTGTTAAGATTCGGTGGTACGTGCAACGCCTGCACGTTTCTGTGACGTTGTGTACTGTGAAGCGCTTTTTGCTCCCACAAGGTCACCTCAAACGACTGGGAGAAGTGGAGGAAAGATAAGAAAATGGAAACCAGGATGGTTGGAACTAAATATTGTGATCTCATGGTTAGGAATTGTAGGGCTAATGTGATGATGTCACATAATTCTGCACTCTTTCATTTTATAACACAATCTCACTCTTACTAGCAGTTAAGTAAGTAAGTAAGTGAGGGTTTTATATAGCGCTCGATTGCCGAGGTGTCTTGGCGCTGGAGAAACATAGAAGAACGAGTAAGTCCATAGGTACAGGCTCCACTACTAGACCGGAAAAAGCCAAGTTTTTAAAAGGCCACGGAATTTGGAACGCGTAGGTTGAGATCTAATATCCAACGGCAACCTGTTCCAAAGTTTAGGGGCCAAGTTTGAGATGCATCTGCCACCCCATCTGGCTTTTCTCCATTTCGGAATTTTAACCAAGGACTGATTAGCAGACCTTAATGAGCGCCCTGGACAATACCATTGGAAAAACTTGCGGTACGCCAGAGGGCCACCACCATACACTAGACAGTTAAGACCACATAGACAAATTTATGTATGTAGTGTGTGTAGTAAATTTCTTATTTGCACACAACAAATGCACGTACCTTTGCTTTGTGTCTCGGAAGTAGCAAGAAATTGGGCATTGTATGCAAGAGCTTCTGTTGGAACCTTTTTGGGGTTCCAACGCAAGACCAGAATCAAACTTCAGGTTGCAACCCTTGGGCACCACTTTGAACCAGCCCAGAGAAAGAGCGGTACAGCCGGGGAACACAACCCGCAAGTCAACAACAGCCAAA
The DNA here is from genome assembly GCA_963921515.1 of Calotriton arnoldi. NCBI lineage: Eukaryota > Metazoa > Chordata > Amphibia > Caudata > Salamandridae > Calotriton > Calotriton arnoldi. Next base: position 417,531 of record CAWUFW010011320.1, read on the forward strand.
GCTTTTGCTTCTCATTATGAAGCTGTCAATGGTGACTCCGCGTACAGCTGAACCGAACAAGCTAATTAGCAAAGCTAGCTCTGCCTCATTTTGAAAATACAGTTTTGTGTTGTCAGCATTGGTGGTGAATCAAAGGAGGCCATTCGTCGCTTGGAGGCACACGTTGAAAGGCGGAGTTGGCAGAGATCTGCTTTGAGGTACTCAACATGTAATAGAGAAGTGAAAGTTGTGGGTGGTCTTAGCTTCAACCTCTAGATTTAGTGCATCAATATCAAACATAACTGCTCTAAAATGGCAACTTCCTTACAATCCGCCATTCGAGTAGGGCATGGACATTTAAGTCAACAATGGACATGACATAGTTTTTAGATGAAGTTTTGTATTGTACCATTTTCCTACTCTGCTCGTCACACTAAGGGATGCTGCCATGTTGTCTGCCCGCTGGTCCTCTACCAAGGGCAAGGACTTCTAGTGTAAGATCAAGGACATTGGGGTTGAGTGAGAGGATGTGGTGCTGCAGCAAGCAGGGCAATGGGTAACCTAATGGTCTTTACCACCTGCCCTCAATATTTGTATCTAGGTATCAGTGGTCATAATAAAGGTACAGTTCTCAGTCCTCCCCATCTACAGCATCGCTTGAGGGGACACACAATCTGCAGATGTAAATTCATGACAGGGTCCAGGGGCATTTACTGGCTTCATACATGAGGTGATTTAAAACATTTTGTAAGTATGTACAGTTGAAGTTATGCTAGTTATTGTTTGAAACTGGGAAATGTAAAGGGAATCTTTACTAGCCACTTGAACAGATTTTCAAGATTACAGGTAAATGTTGATTAGAAGAACATAGAGGGTTTAGAGCGCACCTGCTACTTGAAATTGGTTGGCTTTCGTGTCATATTCATTCGCCTGCTTCTTATTCGTGTCCCAGCTTGTCAGTCTTGTGTTTATCTCGCCTATGGAACATTGCCTCTTCACCATCACTTTTGATTGACTTGCTTCTGTGCCTCCAGTGCATTCTTTTCAAGCACTACTTTTTTCTTTTTGTTTTTTTTCCCAGCTGCCTCCATCATGTACTTCTCTTCTCCCGCACTCAGTGTTGCTCTCTTGTCTGTGTGCTTCTCCCCACCCTCTCCATGCCGTGCTTGCACTCGTGTACGCCCCCCATTGCTGTTTGACCCATGTGTATCTCCCTGTCCACTCCATGTTGCTTTCCTGCCAATTGCTTCTCCTCCCTCCCTCTGCCCTCCATGTTGCTTTCCCCACCCCATCCTCCTCTCTCACCCGTTGCTTCTCGTCCTCACCCGTAGTCCCCCATTGCCTGCTCGTCCGTGTGCTTATCCCCTACCCACTCCACATTGCTCTCTCGCCAGTTTGTTTACCTCCCCACCACACGTGCACTCTGTGTTGCTTCTGTCCCCCTGCAGTGCCATGTTTTGCTTTGGCACCGTGTTTCTCCCTCCCTCCCCCATGTTTCTTCCATACACCCACATTTTAAAAACATTTTTTAATTTTTTTTCTTTTTTGTTACTGATCCAACTTGGATCAGTAACTAAACTGAAAAAAGCACCCACATATTTTTAGGTCGAGCCTTGGCAGCGCATGCACTGCTCTCAGAGGCATGCTGTATTCGAGTATGAACTTGAAGCTCCACCCACTCTCCGCCCATACTTTTCATTGGCTTGTGTCATTGTCCTTTGTAAATGCTGGCTTCTGATTCGTTGATAGGCTTGTTAATCCCTCCTTAGTACTGCCGTGTCTTCATTTGTAGCCTCCCATGAGGACTAGCCCTTTTACTTCTGTTGTTACACGGTATGTCTTATTTAATCTATAAGCATGATTTTCTTTAATGAGTTTCTCCTACTGCAGGCACGAAATGCTTTCCTGCAACGTTCAGCGCGCCATGCGTGCTTTCACTTTCCAAGTAGCCCGGGACAATGGCGGACGCTTCTTTGAAGTGAAATAGGTCTCCCATTTACAAGAGTTTGAGCTATTGGCATTGTAAATGACAATGCCTTTTATTTATGCATTAGTTATCAAAACAGATAAATAAAAGGCATTGTCATTTACAATGCCAATAGCTTAAACTCTTGCAAATGCTTGCTTTAAGTAGGGAGATTAAGTGATTTGCCCAGAATCACAGGATGTGGAGTCGACCCGGAGACTCGAACCTTGGTTTCCCAGCTCCAAAGTCGGCGGCAGTCTAGCCGTGAGACCACATCCTCTCCCCTATCGTTTACAATGCCAATTGCTAAAAATCTCGTAATTGCGGGAACTATTGCATTGAAAATGCTTGTTTTAACTGCAGAAAAATATTTTTCAGTGCATTTCCTTGGGAAACGTCTGCTTGCATCTCATGTATACTTGTTCGCCTTCAGGGGACGGATTGTCAGGCATGCAAAGGCAACGCAGCTTAACTGGATGCCTTTCATACTCACCTCGTGTTTCAACAAGAGATCTAGCAACTATTTTTTTGTTTGTTAAATCAGTCAACTCGATAGGCATGTATTGTCTCTTTCAAAGATTCTACTTAATCCGTATCGTCTTTGTTACTTTATGATAAGATTTCAAGTTTGCTTACGCAAAAGTAACAGTAATTAATTAACAAGAGGGTTGACAAATGCTTTCTCTTCCGTTACCAGCTTCACGCTCTTTGTGAGCGAACAGCGCCATCTAGTGAAAGCAAAAGCTTGGTCTTCTTGTTAACTATATTATGTAAAATATTTTTAGTGCTTCACCAAGGGGAGAGAGGTATAGAATTCTGCTAAGCGGCTTTAATGGCTATGGAAAGCACTAGACACAGTTCAAAGAGAGGCCAGTGTCTGCACCAAACAGTCTCGCAAGTGAACGTCACAAACAGGGGCATTCTTGTGGCTAGAAATAGGCTTGGCTCCAGCGATAGGTGTTATTAAGACACCCATCAGTTGCTGGGGCACCCACTTGACCTACCAGCTCCCAGTAGCAACTGGGTAACTTGGTTTTAGGATATTTCAAACACTTCTTAGAATCAGAGCAACCAATCTCAGCCAATAGAGTCCCTCCTAAAGTGTAATTGTCTTTATATAGCGCTTACCACCCCTTAACTAGGTGTTGAAACGCTTTTCAGCGAGTAGCATGCTACTCAGGAACCCAAGGTGGATAATTGGTGGATTAGTATGAGGAAATATAAGTTGTTAATTGTAGCGGTGGGCATGTGAGTCTGTTAGTTGGATTGAATAGGATAGAGGAGGGAAGAGAGAGTACAGTGGACAATGTTCAGTGAACAGGAAACACCAATGTCAGACCTGGCATCCTTGGCGTGATTTCCATGGACGTCAATTCACCAAAATGCCAGGGGTAGCGGAAGTGACATCCCACACCCTTTGACCCCGCCCCCGGTGATGTCGCAGGAAATGACATCACAAGACCTTTGACCTGGTGACATCGCAGGAACTGTCACTGCACGGCCTTTTGCATGGTACATTACACAAAGGGCCCGATACCGATCTCGCTCGGATGGGCACCGAATGGGATCCGTAGCGAGCGAGTCCGATTCGTAGCCCCAGTTTCCGGATGACTCGTACCGCTGTACGAGCGAGCAAGTACGATGCGAGGATAGCCTCGCGCTCCGACCGACTCGTACCCGTCAGCGACGCCGTCCGGACGACTCCGACTTCATCGACGCGTAACGTGCAATGGGTCCGATTTCCGAGCGACCAAGTACGATGCGAGCGTCGAGCAGCCAAATCGAGTCGGAGCCTCCGACTCGAAAAAGCTCCGGGAAGCGGACTTTGGGGGTCCGTAGTGGACCCCCCTATACCCGCAGCCCTACGACTCGATCACTGGGGGGGTCCCAAGGGTCCCCCCATACATGCCTGCACGGTGCGGGCGGGACCGATGCGTCCCCGCGACCGATGCGTCCCCGCGACAGGGGGCACCCTTGTCCGAGACGTGCGTTTTGGTCTATTGGAGCCCATGTACGCAACGTACACCAGGCTCCCATTGACTTCAATGATGCTCCGAGCGACCCGAGTCCGTCAGCGCTGCAGCGCATCGTACTCTGTCACTCGGAGCCCAGGAGCCCGAGTCGCACGAAAAGCTCTACGGGCGCCAGTCGGCCGTAGGGCTTTCCCAGCGAGATCGGAATCGGGCCCAAAGTGATGCATCTGACCTTGGGTTAGTTACATCAGACAGAAAGGTTGGAAAATCTTTAGCTGCAAATGAAATACTCTATAAACAAACATAGTTTATTCAAATCCCATTGAAAATGCTACTACATACATTGTCTGTGTCAGATATTATCTTTAGATACAGAATTGAGATAATCCAGCATTGGTTTAGGGCATATTAAATAGCGGACAACATTGGAAAATATGCTGGTGAAGTTGAAATCAGCCAATATCAATATCGAATAATTTATATAATGGGAAGGTTGATGGGCCAGGAAAACTTAGCACAAGACCACTTTGCCATCTCTGTTAGAAATTAAGAGTACCATGAAATTAAAACTCAGTCTTAGAATGTGGATCACAGTGCTATTTAATGCAGACCAAGTTCTCCAGGCAACCTTCCTTTCCATGATTTGGTATATAGACTTTCTCAGCTAAGGAGCCTATGCACCTTCCCAGGTTTACTATAATTAATTAAAAAAGTGCAAATCGCCAGTAGAATTTTTGTGTTGATCGATAGTATGCTTGTCACCCTCAGCATGCTCGGTGTGTTAGTGAAAGGTGGCAAGAAGTTACCTATGTGGGGAAAGATAATGGCTGCCATGCTGATGCTGAAAGACTGATGAGAAGAGTACTTTGATGGCTGGAAATCAAGAGGCTGGCCTACTTGACTATTATTCTGATGCTTTTGCTTTGCATCCTTGAAAAGAAAAGGGCGCTGACTGGGCAGTAAACAGTTGCCTGACTATCATGATATAAAGAATCCAACACTTCGCAAATCCTCAGATGAAAGACTATCTGCTGCCATGAATTGCTGTGGTTTGCATGATGGTTGTGCATCTTGCTATAAAGAGACTGACGCAAGGGTTGATGCTCGTCTAGTTTGAAATCGAGAAGGTGGCTGAAAGGGCAGCAGACACGGTTTACAGATCTCCGAATAGGATACTAGTGGCTACAAAGAATAGATGCTGGGCTGATGCTTGGCAATCTCGATGAGAAAAAAAAGTCTGTGGACAGCAAGATCTGCTTGGCTATCAGGAAATCAAGGAGACTAACAGAGCTTTGCATTACTGTTTTCATAGCCCTAGCTGATGCGCTGAAGCTGCATATCCATTGTGACAGGAAGAAACTATCTAGACAGCAATTTGGTGCTTTGCCGATAGGGCTTGGCAGCTTGGTAGATGCTGTCTTCATGAACCTGCATAGGGTACTGGCTTATGCGATCACTGGCAGATGTCTTTGGGGAAAACACAACTATTAGAACTAACAAGGTGCCTACATTTATATACGTAATCAGGAATGGATAAGATAGCTTGGGGGACTAATGTATTCAAAGCGGAGATCAGAGACATATAAGGGGAAAGTCGTAGATGTGAATACTGGAGGCTCCACTTACACTTTCATTCTTCTGAGCTCAATACGATGAGTAAGATTCAAATGAAAAATTATAAAAAACATTTGTTATCAATGTGAGAGACCAGAATAAAGGTAGACTTCATTATACAACTGTATTAATTAATACTATTTATTGGTATACAGCACGTTATATCAGAGAACAGAATCCATATAAAAGCACATGAACTAGTGCCTCGGCCCAGAGAAGATCATGATATTTCTATGGGATTTCATATAACCAAGTTATGTCTACTGTTGGGCACATTATTCTAGCCCCACTGGAGTGGGAAAATGCTAAGAAACATCGATCTTAGAAAAAGGGTAACAGGGGGCATATATGAGAACATTTAAGAATGCCACCAACCTCCAAGCTTCAGTGGAGTACAGACTCAGATTGCTCAGTTAGTGGCACTCCACTTGCACCCTTAGGTTGCCAGTCAGCACCCAGGCATGTATCTTTCACCCTCCTGGACTAGTCTAAGAGCTGAGCTTACAGAGCCCAACGCTGCATGAGTTGGCCAGTTCATTTCTAGAAGAGCCTGAAAACCAGTTGTGTGGTGCATGCTGGTTGCTGACCTGGTTTTGTTGCTGCTTCCAGCACGCAAGTAGTAGCTGGCTTAAAACCGTACCTTTCTAAACGGCACAGGTGGGAATTTAGTACATCTGATGCAAAGCACCACCTCTCCATGACCACTCCTCTGTAACATGCTCATCCTAGCAGGTGATCTCAATATCTTAGTACCGATACTGACTTGTTTCAGGCGGTCTGCTCCCATTCATACATGTATACACCTCAGTGCATACTGGGACCTGTAGTCCTGAAAGAGTTAAATTCATCTAATTGAACCATCACACCTGATCCTATATTGTGTAAATGCAAAATCTAGCACTATTGAACTTGTGTCCTCATGAGGTTCAGGAATAAACCTGCTGGCAGCGGGGGAGAAGTGTAGTAGTGGCCTGGGCTGACTATGGGGAGGAGGTAGCACCCACATGTAGGTATTCTACAGCACAGGATTTATGTTTGTGGGTATTTTTGGTTTGGTGTTTCTGTAGCACAACCTTAGCTGGCTGGCTAGCATAGAAGCACTATACACAACAAAAAGAATGGTAAAATGTAAGGCAAGGCATTGATTCCAAGGCCTGGAGGACCTACAATGTGCCGGTGCTTTATTAACATATAAAAAATACCTACATAATGCATAATACAAAAAATGGTGAGAACGAAAATCAGTTGACTGACATGATGGAGCATGTTTGTTGGACTAGCTATTTGTCCTCAGTCTCTTCTGCACCTTTTTGTAAAGGACAATGTAAAGTATGCTCACCGTTGTTTTTACGCAGCTCTGTGGGGCACAGGGGAAATCTATCCCAATGTATCACACCATAATTGTACCCCTAAAGTCTCACTGTATCACTGGCTGCAATAAAGAACAACCCCAAGCATAATTGTTTCTAGTTATTTCAATCCATTAATAAGGAACACCACAGACATGTCTCTCACTGTATTACAGCATGGAAACAAGAACACCCCTGGCATTTCAATGAAATAAACAGCATCCCCAGGCATGCCTATCACGCTGCATCACTGCAAGAAAAGAAGACCATCCCCAGGCATGCCTGTCACGCTGCATCACTGCAAGAAAAGAAGACCATCCCCAGGCATGCCTGTCACGCTGCATCACTGCAAGAAAAGAAGACCATCCCCAGGCATGTCTGTCACTGCATCACTGCGAGAAAAGAAGACCATCCCCAGGCATGTCTGTCACTGCATCACTGCGAGAAAAGAAGACCATCCCCAGGCATGCCTGTCACGCTGCATCACTGCAAGAAAAGAAGACCATCCCCAGGCATGCCTGTCACGCTGCATCACTGCAAGAAAAGAAGACCATCCCCAGGCATGCCTGTCACGCTGCATCACTGCAAGAAAAGAAGACCATCCCCAGGCATGCCTGTCACGCTGCATCACTGCAAGAAAAGAAGACCATCCCCAGGCATGTCTGTCACTGCATCACTGCGAGAAAGAAGACCATCCCCAGGCATGTCTGTCACTGCATCACTGCGAGAAAAGAAGACCATCCCCAGGCATGCCTGTCACGCTGCATCACTGCAAGAAAAGAAGACCATCCCCAGGCATGCCTGTCACGCTGCATCACTGCAAGAAAAGAAGACCATCCCCAGGCATGCCTGTCACGCTGCATCACTGCGAGAAAAGAAGACCATCCCCAGGCATGCCTGTCACGCTGCATCACTGCAAGAAAAGAAGACCATCCCCAGGCATGCCTGTCACGCTGCATCACTGCAAGAAAAGAAGACCATCCCCAGGCATGTCTGTCACTGCATCACTGCGAGAAAAGAAGACCATCCCCAGGCATGTCTGTCACTGCATCACTGCGAGAAAAGAAGACCATCCCCAGGCATGCCTGTCACGCTGCATCACTGCAAGAAAAGAAGACCATCCCCAGGCATGCCTGTCACGCTGCATCACTGCAAGAAAAGAAGACCATCCCCAGGCATGTCTGTCACTGCATCACTGCAATGAATATGGAGCACCCTGACATATATCTATCATACTGCCTCGCTTATAGCATTCTACGAGTTTGTTGAAAGCATGTGCTTGCCTCTCCTGATTCCGAATGGTTGATCAAGGTCTTAGAGTGAAGGCTTCACCTCCACATTTTCATGGTGTAAAATCTTATCTAAATGGTGCACCTTGTTGCCTTGCTTCTGAACTCAAGACAAACAAATGCGGTCCCCTCCCCAGACAGTGGAAGTGTATTGCTTGCATGGCGATGGTTGAGGGTGGAAGTTGGAAAGTGTGGACAGGGTTCACCTTTTGAAATTCAATGAGGGCCTTGTTAAGAAGGGGATGCTGATTACTTGTTTTTCATGCGCACTGCAGGTTGATAGATGAAGAGTATGAGAGGGAAAGGGAAGACTGCGGTTTCTATTGTTCATGTGAGGAAGCTTCTAGTCAGGGCCTTTCCTTTTGTGTGTCTGATTATTGCTACAGGAAGGCCGAATCACAGACAGATGCAAGATCTCACACTTCATTGAGCCTATGTTGTGGGTGCTTCAGACTGAAGAGAACCCCAGTGCTATCTGCCCCGTGAAGCGTTACTTTATGCAATTTCACTAAAACAGACACTGTTATCCTTAATCCAACCCTGATCACCAGAAGGAAATGGGAACAGCATTTCAAGCACAAACATTGCTTTGCCTTTTCCGTCCATCTGATTTATGAAAAAATGAAACCAAATTTATTTTAAATCTATTTACCCACAGGTGATGGTGGTGTTCTCACAGCTTATAATGATCCTGCAATACATGCAAATAATGTTGTTTCTTTCTACAGTTTAGCATGCAATCTCAAGAAGCCTCCACAACATTCCTAAAAACCCTGCATGAAGACTTCAATTGTTGACTCACCTTGCTCTTTCGCATGGCTCTCTCCTTCTTTTCCACCCTCTGCGTGCCGCCTCTCTCCAAGCACAGCATAGTTCATGTCACATGCATGTTTGCCTTTATTCCTATTCTTGTATCTCTCTCTCTCCTTTAAGATTCATACCCCTGCAAACTAACAATACCTAATCTTCAGTAGCTCATCTATTAATACTGTCAGCTAGCACATGGATTCTCATACCCCACCTCTTCCACTAAAGATCACGCCTAACTTCTATTAATTTAATCTACTACATAGAAACTTAAGTAAATGCACAGCGCATTTTTCTTAAGAGTGCAAGACTAATTCCAATAACCTACAATAAGCCAAAACAACCATCCTACTTACTCTGGCAGCGTGCTGCCCGGCAAAAAGTGCATACCTGCCAATCAAAACAAAGATTTCACCGTGTGAGGAGGGAGGAAGGGCCATGGAGGGGCGGGTCCTCGTGCCGAGAAGTACCAAAGAGGCACTTTGGCCCCACCCCAATCTCAAGCTCCTTCCTCCAAAAAAGAAGAAAAAAAGCTTTTTGAGGCTGGTGCCGTTGTCCTGGGGTGTTTTCAAACCCCTTAAGGGGCATTGGCACTTCAAAGCCTCCAAAAACGAGCTGAAAATCCACAGCTTACATTGGTTTTCAGCGCATTTTCCTTGCCACCGTGTGATATCGACTCTTCACCGGGTGACCGTGTGAAGGGGACCAATATCGTGTGTCACACGTTGTCATACGCGTGAGTTGGCAGGTCTAAAAGTGCTACAATACTGCTTTAGGGGGTACTAAGTACTATATTAATGCAATTACAATACAATTCAAAATATAACACATACTAGTAGCATAGCACTCAGCGGTTGGGAAGTCGATTGTAGCCCATACATATTGCATAGTACTGATTGTAATGCTTGACACTCTTGCATAAGGCAAAACTGTGAGTCAAGTCCATCACCCAGTACTGTACCAGTCCAAAGCAACAAACCATCCATGACAATCCAAACAAGCATGGAATAACTGAAGAGATCTGCTGCATGACTTTAATTTAGTCCACCACTGAGGGTCCCAACTAGATACATACTACAACCACCTTTTGACATATCACACTGGCAATCAGACACAGGATGATAGTAACAAAGGCCATCATGGCAGATCTCTGATCCAGGTCTTCTTCCAACCTATGCCTGCTCAGAATGACAAACTTTAAACAAAATATCTCAGAATGGACAACCCAGTGCAGCAACCAGCTAAGTGGACTATGAAAATGAGAAATGCCATAAAGGGACCTGCAGAGATGCTCAAACCTGTCAGCTTACTGAAAGAAATGAACTGAGCATCGGTCTTTCACAATTTCCCATTCATCACACTTTTAAGGGCTTTGTCCCATAACATGGTGGTCCTCATGCACGACATGGAAACACTTCCACACAGGATCAAAACAAAGACAACACCCTTCCAACCGCACACCCTACAAGGTGTAGGCGAGCGTTACGGCCCCTCATATAGGGGTAGTAAGTGCTATGTAGATTTTTCAATACAATAAAATGCGAATAAATGTGAGCGTCCTCCCCATGAGAAAATAGCCTCAGACTATGAGATTGGATTAAAATGCCCATAAAAAATAAGGATGCCGCAGTTGTTTCCAGTGTTATCACGTAAGAAAGGGAAACAGGTTAGTGCCCTTACATTAGCACTTGAGGGATGTGGCACCTATTTGAAGGGCATTTCACTAGGGCATCTCCCAGTGCTAAAGAAGATAGATACTTTCTGGAATTTCTCCCATTACACGATTTCATTATTTGTTTTTACTGGTAATACAGAATAACCTAAAGCGTCACAAATTAGGCAATAGAATGGTATACATAAGCATGATAAAACATTGGAAATGTCACACAAGTTATATCAAAAACTGTCAGCTATGTATTCTGTCATGGTTTTTATTAAAACAAGGCTACCTGACTGCTATTCCAAACAAGCATTTGCACTGCAATCGGTCTCGCCTTTGGGACCTTATATGTATTTAGCTATGCAGCACATTATCCTGGGTGCTGAAACATCTACTGTTCTTTAACATAGAAGGAAAGTAGGAAAGTAAGCACCAAACTGAGTGACACGCCAGGTATGGGAACACATGGAGAGAAATATTGCCTTTCAGCGGGAAATGGTATAGTCCAAAGCTCTGATTTTAATATAAAATCAGGGCCTTCGGTGGTCATATCACTGAAAATACAAGATTTGAAAAAAATATTATTGTCTACGGGTGCTCGTAGAAGACAATTTCTATGGACTGGAATCTAGAGAATGCTAAAGTGATTCTGGTATTTTACTGAACTCTGCTGGTCGTTTTCTATCAAGAAAGTTAAATAGAGGCAGTTGCCAGAAAAATAAAAAAAGAAAGTCCCTCAGCAGAAAGCAATTCCGGTATTCTACTGACCTCTGCTGGTTGTTTTCTATCAAGACAGTTAAATAGAGGCAGGTGAACAGAAAAAAAGTCCCTAAGCGGAAGCAGACAAGTCCTAGGGCTGATCTCCAGAGCCCACAAAGTACATACACATAAGTATATACTAAAGTATATAAGTATATACTAAAGTATATACAAGAGGTCTCGAATGCTCGACCTCAAAATGAATACTTAAGGATGTGAAAGGCAATCCTTTTCCTTTCACATGCACCTTCCCTTATTCACTTTTTGTCAATTCAATAAAACTCGAATTATGGGCTAGGTAAAGTGACCCAAACCCCTTTGCATCTTGACGTGGCTTTCATATTCACTGGAGGTATCACGAATTTGAGATTTCTGTTTCATATTTATTTTTAAATAACATATGTGATGATAGTTGTGTCACAGCAGACAATAGGGTCCATTTGAAACACAGCCTGTTATGGAGCCTCGCACTGCTCCTGTGTGATATAGGAAAGCGTGCTTAATATGACTGCACTGATCCTTAAAATTGGAAGTTCGAAAAATGTAAATGTCTCTTATGCCCTTCTGCAAAAAGAGACATTTTTTTGTCATCCGGGAACTGCGACCATTTTTTGCTTTCTTCATGTATGTATGTGTTACAGAGAATGGAATCTACAATGCAATGCCTGGATGCTTTCTGATCTTGTAAATAATGTACCTGCTGTGTTGACTAATCACGGTCCCAGGCCTTGACCCCGGCCTACCTGCATGTGCATTAGCAGTGTGGCGTGGACCTCTAGGACTGGGTAAAGAGACTCTGCACAGCCACGCTGGGACACACATCACCAACGTGCCGTGCTGGGTGTCCCACTTCGCTAGGAAAAGTGGTGCTACAACTTTGCAAGCCAAGGCAACTGCTACAGCAGGCTTCATGCTCACTGATTTAATGCAGGGCCCCGCCTGAACAAAAGCACATGTGCAGAAGACAAATGGTGCAAATGCACGCCATGATGCTTCCAGCACTTTTCTACAATACAGTGCAAACAGTAAAGCTGGCAACTTACATAAATGCAGCTAACATCAGGGATGGCTGGAATTGTAAGAAAAACTGTCCAAATTTGAAACATCAACAGAATGTATTTTGTTTTTTAATTTAGGGGCTAAATGGCTGAACTGCTGTGTCCAGACAAATGTTTGTGGAAGCCAGGGGTCACAAGCAAAGTGACAGGGGTCGCAACAGGTGACCTAGGGGTCACAGTTGTTACACCCGGTGACCCCCAATTGACGTTCATTGTGGTTTCCCCTGACTTTTTGCCTTCAGACCTCCTGTTTTTGCTGACTTTGGTTTTGCTGACTATAGAACTCTGGGCACTTTACCACTGCTAACTAGTGCTAAAGGGCATGTGCTCTCTGCTTAAAACATAGTAACATTGGTTTATCCACAATTGGCATATTTATTTCACTTATAAGTCCCTAGTAAAAGTACTGTAACCATTTGGTGCCTTCTGTCTGTCTTTGAATACATGTCTGGGGTGGGTGACAGCTGGGCTGTGTGCTTTCCCTCTAGACAGCCACACATAAAGGAAGCTTAGGTGTGACTGATGGGCCATCCTGGGCAGGATAGGAGGGAGGAACTGACACTTATACCTGAATAGGCTGTGTCCTGTCCCCACACAAAGGGCTGCATATCCCCCTGCAGTGAGTCTGGAGTCAGGGCAGGAAGGGCAGGGACTCTGTGCATTTCAAGGGCTTCTCTTTGAAGTCTCCCCCACATCAAAGGCAAAATTGCTGCTGAAGAATTGCCACTTTGCTGGACTGCTGGTCTGAAAGAACTGCTTTCTTTTTCTACTGACCTGCTGCCAGCTGCCCCCCCTTGCCTGGGTGAGAAGGACTGGACCCACATCACTTGAACCCAGAACCAGAGTGACTTCAAGGGCTTGCTGGTTTGCCTCCTGATTGAAGTCTCAGGGACATAAAAGACTTTCAACTCATCTGTTACAGCACCTGGACTCTGCCATCTGTGTATCTTGCCCTGTTAAGTGGCGCCAATCCAGGGGGGGCGTGGTCTGCAGCCCAAGATGGCGGTCGCTTAAGCGACGAGCTCCGGGCCGGGGCACTTAATCCGGGACATTATCCTGTACTCCCTACCTTGCCAGATGATACTTCCAGCGTCGGAGCGCTGGGAAAGCAGGCGGGCTGCCTCGACGCTGCATTCCGGAGCTCTGGGACCCCGGCAGTGAGGACTTTCAGGCGGCGGCGATTTCTGGCCTCCCCAGGGGCCTGCTCCGAGACTGAAGCCTCGGACTGCCCTGATTGCTGGCTGAGCGGTGGGCGCCGGCCCTCGGCCGCGACTGGAACTTTGGCTCCCGGCCCCAGGGCCTGTACGCCCATTTCTCGGGGTCATTGCCACCTGACCCAACTGGAACACAGACTGGTGTGCATTGGGCTGCTGCAACTGCGGGAGGTACTTGGGGCGCACCGGTGAGTGGGTGCTGGGTGGGGCCCCCGCAGCTCCTGGGACTATTTCGCGCCACGCTTCGGTGGCGAGTCCCCGACTGTACCGGCGCTGCCCTGGGTGAGGCCCCCTTGGCTCCAGGGTTTATTTCGCGCCACGCTTCGGTGGCGAATCCCCGGCTGTACCGGCGCTACCCTGCTGGGATGTGAGTCGGTGGGGGGCGCTGGGGACGGAGTGCAGCCTGTGACTTCCTGATCCTTCCCGGACACCGAGGTGAACTCCGTTGGTGAGCGCGGGGCCTGTGCGCAGTGCCCTCCTCCCCTCTGCGGCCCGCGGAGCTGGTGGCCCTTGAGATCCCCGGGCAATATTGTTGACCGGCTGTGCCCACGATACCGGGACGGACTGCGAGTCCCTGCTGCCCCCCCGGCCTGATAGCTGGGGCGGTGCGGCTCCTTGCCATTAGAGGGGCCCCTTCACGCCACATATCGGTGGCGGCTCCTTGGTTGGACCTGGGGGGACCCATGCTGTACCTGGGCTGACACCTGATCGGATCGGAGGTCCGGCTGCGACTGGGAGTCTGCCTTGAAGTGGAGGCTGGGGGAGCGCTGGGCTGAACAGTGGGCTGCTGGGGCATTGTGCCGAGAGGGCCGCATGTGGATCTCCTGACACCCTTCACTCCGGTTACAGTCCAGGGCATAATAGGGGCCCACTGCTACATCCGCTGTCGGCTGCCCTGGCCTGCCTGGGCGCCCCCCCCCCCTCCCTGGGATAATTGAGACTGAGCGGACCGGCACTTCCAGCGTTGCCTTGTGGTCGTACTGCGAATCAGTGGTGGGAGTTGGGTGCCTGGCTGGGCTCCTCTCGGGCTGCCCACCCTGACGCTGCCTGCAGCGGGGCTCTGCCACTTGAACGCGGTGGCTGGGGGCATATAGTCCTGTTGCGCAACGCCGCCGACCATGGGCAAAGGAAAGCCTAGAGCGTCTACGAGGTCGGGAAGAACTGGTTCTCTTTCTCCGCCTTCGGGCCATTCTTCCTCCCGGTCCCATCATGCAGAAGGTCCTGCTGGTACCAAGGCTCCAGTGGATAAACTTGACATGATCTTGCAGGAAATCCGTGATTCTCGCTCTGTGATGGAAGCGCAACTGGGCATGATCTCAGTAGATCTCAATCTGTTGAAGGACGATCATAAGAAGCTCGCTGAGAAAGTTAAAATGGCTGAGCAGAAGGTGGAAAGCATGGTACCTCAAGTGCAAGCCCATGAGGAGCAACTCAATCATATGCGCCACCAGCTCGACTCCCTCCAGGCCCGAGCTGATGACACGGAAGGCCGGGCACGCCGGAATAACCTCCGAATAGTAGGGCTGCCGGAGGGAACGGAGGGATCCACACCCACGGAGTACATAGAGCACTGGCTAAAGACTAGCGTGGCCCCGATCGGATTGTCTGCGCACTTCACGGTTGAGCGGGCACACCGGGTCCCTACACGTCGGCCACCACCAGGTGCCAACCCGCGTCCAATCTTGGCCAGGATTTTGAATTTTCGGGATCGGGATCACCTATTGCAGGCGGCACGGGACCATGGACCGCTGCATATTGACAATGCGAAGATCTCAATATTTCCCGACTACACCCTGGCGGTCCAGCGCAAAAGGTTTTCCTTTATGGAGGTGAAGGCGCGGGCCCGGGCAGCGGGTCTGTCGTTTGCCTTATTGTTCCCAGCAAAATAAAAAATCCTCTATAATCAACGCTCCCTGTTTTTTGACACTCCGGAAAGTGCTTGGGACTGGCTGGACAAGACGTTCCCCGCTGTTCATCCTATGAGGCGCATGGACTCCTCGCTGCCAAAGACACAGCGCCCCCCACGAAGGCGAAAGAGGGGGCTTCTCACTCAAAGTTCGATCTCCAGTCCCCTGGTCCGTCAACAAATGATAGAGGGAAGGCAAAGGGCGATCCATACAGACTCGTCCTTCCGTACCACCCGCCCGTCAATCAGCACCAGTCCGTCCGAAGGGGCTAATACAGACACTGATTCTGAAGGCAGCGTTGCACTGTTTCCTTCTGTGACCACACAACTTAGTAATGATCCTTTGGCGTCAGCTGGTTCGCAGTTGTGTGACCCATAGCCTTGTATGTCTTCCTTGGTCTGCTGTGGGATCTCTGTCTGGCGCGTCATGCTGTAGTTCTAATTATGCTTATTTGCCTACCCAGGAGTGTGTTCTGGCATATGCATGTTGTGCGGCAGGTAGGGACTGTATAGTAGGTTCCCTGGCCCGGACCGCATTCTGGGCGTTTTCATGTATTAATTCACTGCTTTAGTGTGGATGCTGATAGTGTTAGCGGCCTTCCCCCATAGGCGTTAGCATTGGTTGAATGTGAAGCATGTTAATTTGGTTTCTACGGTTTGGTCGAACGAAGTTTGGGCGTTGGACCCAGTATTGGGACATTGTTGAGTTATGTGTATTTATGCTGTATGGTCTGGGGGTCGTGGGTAGGTGGGTGTGGGGTGGTGGGCGGGGATGGGACCTGGGGGGGTTTTTAGCTACCTTTTGATGATGTCTGCTGATACTTCTTACACTTTTGTCTCATGGAATGTCCGGGGTATGGGGTCTATTGCTAAACGGCATAGAATTGCTGCACAATTGCATCGTTGTAAAGCACAGATAATATGCTTTCAAGAGACACACTTGGTTCCCTCCGAGACTCTGAAACTGCATAGGAGATGGCGGGGTCAATTTTACGCAACCGCATATTCGGCCTTTTCTAGGGGAGCTGCAATCTGGATCCGGGCGGGGATCCCTTTTTCACTTACTGAGAGCAAAATTGACGATCAGGGCCGGTTTGTTCTACTACTGGGAGCGTTGAATGGTAGACAGGTAGTGCTGGGGTCCCTGTACGCTCCAAATATTGATCAGGAGGCATTTTTAACACGAGTCTCCCGAGCACTTGCTGATTGGTCCCATTTCCCATGGCTGTTAGGCGGTGATTTAAACGCGGTGTTTGACCTATGTCTGGACCGTTCCCATCCTCCCTTACTTAACACTACGGCGAGGGCACAGGCTGAGGCCTTAACACGTTGGGTACAAGGCTGGAATTTAGTGGATGTATGGAGGGCTTTACATGTGAATATGAGAGAATACTCCTTCTACTCTTACCCCCACAAACTACATACACGTTTGGATTACTTTCTATGCTCCCCCGAATTGTCCTCTTCAGTCTCCCAATGTGAGTATCTGGGTAAGACTATATCTGACCATAATTCCATAGAACTATCGTTGCGATGGAGCCGCTCCCCTGCTCCTATTCCAACGTGGAGAATGCAGCCGATGCAATTGGAAGACCAGGTGTATCGGGCCGCATTGGCTACGGCTATAGATGGGTATTTCGTGGAGAATGAGGGTACAGCCTCGTCCAGGTCTATAGAGTGGGAGGCCTTCAAGGTGACAGTGCGCAGGGTGGCCATGGGGACTTTGACGGGATCTCGGAGGGAAACGATTAGGGACCTAACAGACTTGGAGAGGGACTTGCAGGCCTTGGAGATAGCGGCTCAGGGGAGCGCTGACGGAGTAGAGCCACTACAGTCCGCCAGGATTCGCTATGCTGAATTGCTTACGCATAATAGATTTTAATGCATACACACTGCGCACCCATTCCGAGGCGGATAGGGCGGGCACATTACTGACCAGACTGATACGCCCCACGGCGAGTCCTACTCCCATTTTAGCAATAAATACGATTCACACCACGTTGGTTACTTCTCAGGGTGAGATCAATGCTGCGTTTCAGGAATATTATGCTCGTTTATATACCGCACCCCCTTGGATGTCTCGACTCCTATACTCTTCTTCCTGTCCACGGTCCAACTCTCTAAAGTTTCGGATGCGACTGCTAAGGACTTGGCAGCTCCGATTACTGTAGCAGAGATTCGGGTGGCGTTGAAGGCATTGGCTCGTAACAAAACGCCTGGCTCCGACGGTCTCCCTGTGGAGTTTTATTCTACCTTCGCTGATAAGCTGCTCCCTAGGTTGTTGCAATTATACTCTTCCTCGTTGGAAGACGGTGTTCTGCCCCCCACCGCTAGGGAGGCGATAGTCACGTCACTATTGAAACCTGATAAGGAACCGACTGACCTGCTATCTTATAGACCTCTTTCGATTCTTAATACAGAATACAAGATACTCAGCAAGGTATTAGCATCGCGACTACTTCCACTTCTTCCCCAATTGATCCATACGGATCAATGCGGATTTATAACTCAACGCAGCACTTCTTTGAATATCCGCCGTCTTCATGCTCCTAATGCACGCGGCGTCAGAAACTTCGCCTCTTGCTGGATGCTTGTCCTTAGACGTGCGACAAGCCTTTGACACCTTAAGCTGGCCCTATATGCTAGCAGTCCTGGCTAAATTCGGCTTCCCCCAATCATATTGTAAATGGATTAATCTCTTATATACTAATCCCACAGCGCGAGCAAAGACGGGAATGACCATCTCTTCCTCTTACACTATTTCCCGGGGTACGCGCCAGGGGTGCCCCCTATCCCCTTTGCTCTTTGTGTTGGCCCTTGAACCTCTTGCGCAATATTTGCGCCAGGTCATGGTCCCTTATGGCATCCCTTTGCGGGGGATGATACACTCGATATCACTCTACGCTGATGATATGTTGTTATATTTCCGAGACTTAGATGCCAATAAACGCACGATAGCCGCTGTCTTTTCTAATTTCGGGGAAATTTCTGGTTTGTGTCTTAATGCCTCTAAATCAGTCGCCTTCTCTTTCTATAATACTTATACTTCTCCCGTCTTACAATTTGGTCAGATGCAATTCAGAGTCGAACCAGTCACTTTTAAATATTTAGGGATTAACATATATAGATCTAACGCCGATACGATAGATGGTAATGTGGTGCGCACCATTAATTCATTACGCTCCCAGATCTCCTTCTGGAATACGTTGCCGTTGACGGTGGCGGGCCGCTTGGCGGTGTCGAAGATGGTTATGTTGCCCCGCCTCCTCTATTACTTTGTGAACCTACCGGTAGTCCTTCCGGCCTGGATTTTTAGAACACTTGACACACTGTTGACATCCTTGATATGGGGGACGGGCAGACACAGATTGGCTTTGGCAAAGTTGCAACTTCCTAGTGCTGCGGGGGGTATGGGGGCGCCTGATTTCAGGACGTACTGTATAGTGGGACAATTACAGTGGATGGCATACTGGTTGGCGGGTAAGAATCTCTTTGAAATTGGTCAAACCCCGGACTTTTTAAAACGGGGAACCCTTCAATCACAACTATGCCCGGGCGCTCAGAAACTGCGCGATCCTCCTTATTTGCTGCATGTTGCATTACATTATTGGAAACAAGCACATAAATTGGCAAGAGTGCCAATTCCCTATGCTCCGAACATCCCAATCTGTGGGCTGCCCACTAGGCGTGGGATAATCTCGATGAACCGAATAGGTGGATGGACGCGAGGGGGGGTGGGATCCGTTGGGGACCTCTTCTTAGACGGCCACATGATGCCACATGAGGAGTTTGTACGTACTTATTCAGTGCCTGGAACCCTGTTTCTCACACATGCGGCTATCCTATGCTATATTCAGAGTTTCTGGCTCATAGAACAGAGAGAACCTCCAACTTTTCAGTTGCTGAAAGCATTACACATAATGGGCCACGGACGCCACTTGGTGCGCTGGCTATATCGAGGCTTGAGGGACCATTTACACATCCCATTATTACCTCTTAGGCAGAAGTGGGACACGATCTTAGGACGGGAACTGGATGACAGAGAATGGGCCCAAATGTTAGAGCACCCACGGCGAGTCTCACGTAATTGTCGCCTAAAAACGATCCAATTATTCATCTTGCATAAGGCGTACCTCGCCCCGGCAACGATACGTAAGATGTTTCCAACTGCGGCCTCGGTATGTCCACGGTGTAAAGCGCCCGAAGCTACTTTTATTCATATGCTATGGTATTGTCCAGTGCTGCGGGGGTTTTGGTCAGAGGTGGCCCGGGGTCTGGTAGTACTGACAGAACACACACCATGGGACACAATTGAGGCCTGTCTCCTGGGGCTCTTCCCCCTCCCTCGGAAGGCGAAATTGCTACGCCGATTCGCAGGTTTGGCTTTGATGCTAGCCAAACGTATGATCACACAGCGCTGGAAGTCTAACTCAGCGCCTCGTGCAGGCACTTGGCACGACGAGGTGGTCAGATGGGCGATTGCAGAGCAAGAGGCTTTACAGCGAGAGGAGTATAGGGGGCTGCGAAAACGACCAATTTCTCTGGAGTGGGCGCACTTGGTGGAATTGTTTGAGGCTTCCGGGGGGAATGAGTTGGAGGACTCACAGATTGCAGTGCTCGGAAGTGGTGCTAATGCCTGATTGCCAATGGCACAAGGCCGATGCTCATTATTTCCTAGTGCCTCCCCTGCCTTTCCCTTCTCTTCTACGCTGCCCCTTTTGCCCTTCGCTGTTCTCCCCCCCCTCTCCCTTCCCCCTCTCTTTCCCCCTCCCCCGTGCCCCCTTCCCCGAAGGTAGCAGACCTGACAGGCGCCAGATGCAGGAACATCGGCTCGGTGTTTTGTCACAGTAGCAGCAAATGGGTTAATTGTTTAGTTTGAGTGTTGTGGGGGGTGGGATTTCATGGGTGGGAGTTTAACGGAATACTGCGATTAGTCGATTATCCCTAGGTTTTTATTTGGGGTATGAGTATACAGTTAGTACATTAATACTGCTCAAAATGTTGCACTCTCTGTGGTGTGGTTCTATTCATTGTATGTAAGGCTCCGGGACAGGTGCAGGAATAATGCTGCCTAGTCACTGAACATGTAACTGAAATGTTTGATATCGACTGTGTACACATGTATATTCTCTGCAGTATTTAATAAAAATATTTTAATAAAAAAAAAAAAAAGTGGCGCCAATCCAGTCCTGGGTCCTTGGAAGTGGGTATAAAGTGCTGCTCCAGTAAAAATCCATGCATCGATGCCGTTGCGTCGCTCGGAACTGGCGCATCTCCATCGACAATGACACAGCATGCGATTGCGAGGATCAAGTGCATCGCATCGCCGACTGCGCGGCGCATCACCGACTGCGCGGCGCATCGCCTCCATTTCCTTTGCATCTTTGACTTTGCGTACCTCGATGATGATGCATCGCCTTCATCCTATAGACTGTCGACAACGCATCACCGCTTTGCTCCTCGCATCTCATCTCTTAAGACAAAGCGAACAAGGTACTTTGTAGCGGGCCAAGGCTGGTCCCTGTATCCAACCGGCGCTCCATCACGATCACCCTGAACTTTTGGATTTGACCCGTTCTAGTGCGTCCAGATAGCCCCGGTTGGCGTTTTATGCTTTTAAGCACTACATTTCAGTTTATTCTTTAAAAATTCATAACTCCGGTTATACTTATTGCATTTTTGTCGTTCTTGTCTTGTTTTGTACATTAAATTAAGATCTATTTTTCTAACCAGGTGTGCTATCTTTTTGTATGGTCTTTACACTGTTTTACTGTTTGAACTGTTGCTTTACACACTGCCTCTTAAGTTAAGCCTGATTGCTCTGGGCCAAGCTACCAGAGGTTTAGCACAGGTTAATTTATGGTGTGTATCTGACTTACCCCGACTAGGATTGTGGTTCCTGCTTGGACAGGGTACATGCCTCTGCCAACAAAAAACCCAATTTCTAACAACCAACATGTCCTAATTGGACGGGAAAAATAATGATACCGGCTCAAAAACTTGCAAGAACTTGTACAGGAGTGTGTAAGAGAAATGCAGGATCACCACATTCACACATTGCAAATTTAATGTATTTAGTTCCATACTACCAGCTGGCCTGCAAGGTCTTGCTTGCTTCAGAGTGGCTCACTTCCTTGAGACAAGTTCAGCACAAGCTTCCATAAGCTGGGCCTTGCTGCCTGACCAGGGCCGGACTAGGGAACCAAAAGCAGCCCTGGCAAAATGCTCAAACCAGTCTCGCTCTCCTTTCTCTCTCTCTCTTTCCATCCAGCCATTTTCTCTCTATCCTTCTCTCCTCTCCCTTTTCCCTCTATGATATCTTTCTCCCCACTGCCCTCTCTCTTTCTCCATCTCTTGAAGCCTCCCCTACCTGCTGCAATTAACCTTGGAGAGCTGGAAAAAATGACAGAGGCCCGAGCAGCGGCCCTGGGCTTTCAAAACCAGCCTCCAATGTCTTCAGCCCCCCGTGGAAATGCCTGATGGAATAAAAGGGCAGTCCGACCCTATGTCTGACCTCAGCCCAGAGTGAGCTTCCTGCCAAATGCCAGGCAGTGCAGATTTCTCTTTGTTCAGTGCAAGTGACGTTAGCAAGGTTTTATCCCAAGTGCCACTCTTGGTCCCAGCCTGGTTGAAAACAACGTCTTCTAGAATTGCGTTCCTGGCCAGATGTTTCATCTGTGTTGGTACAGGAGAGCTTCAGAATCCGGGAATAACACAAGCTAGTATGCAGGGGCCGCAATTTATCTGAAACTGTGGTCCCTGAGAGGAGGGCAGGTCTAATAAAATTATGGTTCGAGGTTCACAAATCATAACATGAGTCAACCTAAGTAGATTGCATAGACTCAGGCATTCCTCTCAGGCTTTAACAAAGGAGAGAGGGACAAGCACCTATTGTTCAAGGAAATGTGGATTTCTGAGGAGAGAGCATGGACTCTTTGAGAGGAGATCTTAGCAGTGTACAGAAGGAGGAGGCAATAGATGGCCACAGGATATGGGTTGTAATTCATACAAGCCAGATTGATTTCTAGTAAACATATGTTTAGGCAGATCTTCAGGTCTTTGGTGGCAAATTCTCCTAATTCAGGAGCAATACAGGGCTTTAATGTAAATTTCAAGTAAGAGAAGGGACTGTGAGAAACTGAAATGATTTGATGATCAAGAGGAGGAACTCAAATAGACTCACTGCATTGGGAATGAACTGAAAGTGTGACTCTTTTCATTAAGTGCATTGTGACTTCCCTTTTCGTTTGATAGGTTTCAACTTATGTCCATGGCCATCCAGCTTTGGGGCCTATCCCTACCTTTGTGACAAGCCTAAGGTGGCTTATAAATCGGATGCTTTACCAGAGAAAACCTCAACTGCCCAGAGGAACTAGAAGGGATTTGGAAGTTTTACCTTTACACAACACATAACATAGCTCTGGATCCCATTTGCTTATGTGTATTCTTTTGAGTATTTTCAGATCCTGTGACCGGCCTACTCCTGGAACCAAAAGTAATTTGGACACAAGACCTCCAATAGTTCTCGAATAGAACCACCTGGGTTCTGCAATAAATTATTTGAGTTTTGGATTGGGCCATTGTAGTTTGAGCAGAACAGGTCCCAGTGAACTTATGCTAAAGTTTTTGAGTAACTTGCAGTGACTGTTCGGAGTTATTCCTCCTGTAGGCATTTGAAGAAGTTGCTTTTAGACTGCAAAAGAGGCCCAATTTCTCTTTGAGGTGAGTTTATTTACATCCTAGTCCATATCAGCTGACCGTCTAACAGTTCCCCCATTTGTATCTCCCTATAGAACCAAAGCATATTTACTTATTCCAGCAGGACTCAATGTCTGGATCTATAGTTTGTGGAGCTATTCTCAGAGGTCTTTGTTAATGAATTTGGAAATGATATGCACTGTCATGCAATCCCCTTCAGCTACCCCTCTCTTTTATCACTTGTCTACTCTCAACCATCATGAGTGGGAATTTTCTCTCTTTTATATCAAAACTGCATTGAGGGAATGAGGAGAGTTAAATACTTGCACGTCTATGCCATCACCTTTTAGGGCACTGCAGTGCAAGTGTTGATTTCCAGCCTCCCCTCCTTACCCCCCTTTCCCCTGTCGCCCACATCTAATTCGACTCTGCCCCAGTTCTCGTCACGTTCTGTGCCATTCTCTGTATTGTGTCCGAATCCCTCCTGTATAAGGTGTAACAGCTTGCCTGGACCAGGTGCCTGCTAGGCATCAGTACCTATCCAAGGCAGAGGACCTTTGCCTGGATAGGCATCCCAAATGCATGATGTCTCCGCAGATGGCACTTCTCAGTGTGGCAAATTAATTGAGCTCTTGGATGTCACCCTGCAGAGTAGTAAATCAACAACGGACCCGTGCACTCTTGTCTTAATTATATTCGGTGTGTATGGGGTATCCGGCATGTTGGGGGGACATGAACTAAAGGAGTGGCTCACAGGATAGGAGGGACATGTGTAAGACAATCAGATACCCTGGCCCCTTTCCACCCTTGAATGGTTTCCCTCGACCAGGTCCCCTGCTGCACCTTGCCCCTCATGCCCCTCTTGGACTCACTTGAAATGGCATATTCAGCTTTAGAGCCCACTGCATAAGGAAAGCTGGTACTAACATGAGCTAAGAGTGATTACAGCAATCTGCAGAGGGGGCAAGACTATGATGAGACAGGGACAAAGCCATGCAACATTGATAGAAGTAACACCGCACATATGGGAGGGGCTGATGTGCTCAATAGTGGAAGTTGTGTGGAGGGCACTTAATTGTATACAGCTTGTGTAGCCGACTGTACCAATGACACATGACTATCCACAGTTTGGCAACCCTGCATCCTCTTTCAGCATTTCCTGGCCTTCATGGACCTCCAGGGTTGAGCATGTGTCCACGCCAATAACATACACAACTGCATCACAATGGCCATACCCTGTTGGCATCACCTGGTGCAGCCATCACAAGCACCTCCTGCCGCTCCACCGCAAGCATAGGCAACACCAGGCTCTGAGACAGCAGCTCACAGAATGATCCCTCAAAACATAATGGCAAGCCTCATTGGCTAAACACACATGTATAAAGATGGAGGACCAGCCATCCCTGTCAGCCAGACACAACTTTATAGTTAATTAGGTAATAGGTACACCTTACCGGATTCAAGTTCCAAAAATGATGTCACTTTTCTTCTCTCCACAATGCAAGGCATCTGATTCATTAAGATTCTTTATTAACCAGTATGCATTTGAAATACACTACTCGGCACTGCAAAAGATGTTTTATCCCTTGCTGAAGGGATAGCTGTGGTCTTTCTGTAATTCCATGGGCCTCCTTTTCAATACAAATGTCCACTAAAAAATGTTCCCACTATGACAAACTCTGAACACACACAAAAAATGATTTTAATCTATCACTGTGCACACTATTTCGGGCTTTGAATCCAAATTCCAACAATCCTATAAGTTATACTAAAAATGTGTAATCATACATAACGACCTCAAACCTATTCTTTTGGGACTGATAAATTCTCATTTTTGAAATTGTACGTTTTCCTTCATTAACATTGCTCTGATGTATAAATCATGTACTCGCCCATTCATTTCTTATCTGAAACAAAAAGGCCTTTTTTGCTCGTGGACACTAATTTGTATTCAGTGTGATTACAACAGCCATTGACAACAGCATACACTTCCATCAATAAGAGAAAACTTCAAGTGAATAACCTCTGATCACTTAAATCTTAGCACAAGATCATTATTGCCAATAGAGTCAAAACGCGCTTGACACAACACATGGATATCTAAAAAACATAAATACAGCAATATAGTGTTTTAGTAAAACATGACGTAATGTAATGTAATGTATAAGGCATTTCTAAAGCGCGACTGATACTCCGAAGAGTTTCCTGGCACTCTGCACTGTCAGTGGAGAAACAGAGGGATCAGGGAGAGCCAAATCAGTTATTCAAGAAAAGCCAGGTTTTCAGCTTCTTCCGGAACAGGGGGGTGGATGTGATTCAACTTAATTCCTAAGGGAGTTTATTCCATAGAGAAGGTCCCTAAAAAGAGAAGGACCTACCCCCCGCTCTAGACCTCCGAATCGGAGGAATTTTGGCCAGAAAGAGATCGGCTGAGCGCAGACATCTGGAGGGAGCATAAAAACAAATTCTTGCTCTCAGGTACCCTGCGCTTGACTGATGCAAAGCTCTGTGGATTAACAACAAGGTCTTAAAGATAATCCTCTTCCTAACAGGGAGCCAATGCAGCTCTCTGAGAAATGGGGAAACCTGAGTACTCAGAAGCAAGCTGAGTATCGTTCGGGCAGCTGCATTTTGGACCACCTGCAACCTACCGATCAAATACTCAGGTAGGCCCAGGTACAGTGCATTTTCATAGTCAAGTCTAGATGTTATCAATACTTGGACTACCAGTTTCCTAGCCGAAAGGGACAGAAAATGAAGGAACTTCCTGAGCATTCGCAGAAGACCAAAGCAAGTCCCTACTACTGCATTGACCAGTGCTAAAAAGGAAAGCCCACCATCAAACTTGATGCCCAGATTTTTAACCGAGCTAGTGTGATTTAGCTGTGGGGGAGCCTCCTTCAACCAGAAAGACTGCCAGGGCTCCTCTGATCTGAAACCGAAGAAAAGTAACTCAGTTTTGCCCGTGTTACACTTAAGCTGATGATGAGATAGCAATTGGAAAACTTCCGACAGACAAGTTCTGACTTTTTCGCCGGGGGAATGTTTCATTATGGCCCCATGAGAAAAGCAATTGGGTCTCGTCAGCACATGAGACTATTTTAGCACTCCTTTTCAATACAAATGTCCACTAAAAAATGTTCCCACTATGACAAACTCTGAACACACACAAAAAATGATTTTAATCTATCACTGTGCACACTATTTCGGGGTTTGAATCCAAATTCCAACAATCCTATAAGTTATACTAAAAATGTGTAATCATCCGTAACGACCTCGGACCTATTCTTTTGGGACGGATCAATTCTCATTTTTGAAATTGTACGTTTTCCTTCATTAACATTGCTCTGATGTATAAATCATGTACTCGCCCATTCATTTCTTATCTGAAACAAAAAGGCCTTTTTGCTCGTGGACACTAATTTGTATTCAGTGTGATTACAACAGCCATTGACAACAGCATACACTTCGATAAATAAGAGACAACTTCAAGTGAATAACCTCTGATCACTTAAATCTTAGCACAAGATCATGGTTGCCAATAGAGTCAAAACGCGCTTGACACAACACATGGATATCTAAAAACATAAATACAGCAATACAGCAATATAGTGTTTTAATAAAACATGACGTAATGTAATGTAATGTATAAGGCATTTCTAAAGCGCGACTGATACTCCGAAGAGTTTCCTGGCACTCTGCACTGTCAGTGGAGAAACAGAGGGATCAGGGAGAGCCAAATCAGTTATTCAAGAAAAGCCAGGTTTTCAGCTTCTTCCGGAACAGGGAGGTGGATGTGATTCATCCTAATTCCGAAGGGAGTTTATTCCATAGAGAAGGTCCCTAAAAGAAGGACCTACCCCTCGCTCTAAACCTCCGAATCGGAGGAATTTTGGCCAGAAAGAGATCGGCTGAGCGCAGACATCTGGAGGGAGCATAAAAACAAATTCTTGCTCTCAGGTACCCTTTGCTAGACTGATGCAAAGCTCTGTGGATTAACAACAAGGTCTTAAAGATAATCCTCTTCCTAACAGGGAGCCAATGCAGCTCTCTGAGAAATGGGGAAACCTGAGTACTCAGAAGCAAGCTGAGTATCGTTCGGGCAGCTGCATTTTGGACCACCTGCAACCTACCGATCAAATACTCAAGTAGGCCCAGGTACAGTGCATTGTCATAGTCAAGTCTAGATGTTATCAATACTTGGACTAAAAGTTTCCTAGCCGAAAGGGACAGAAAATGAAGGAACTTCCTGAGCATTCGCAGAAAGACCAAAGCAAGTCCCTACTACTGCATTGACCAGTGCTAAAAGGAATGCCCACCATCAAACTTGATGCCCAGATTTTTAACCGAGCTAGTGTGATTTAGCTGTGGGGGAGCCTCCTTCAACCAGAAAGACTGCCAGGGCTCCTCTGATCTGAAACCGAAGAAAAGTAACTCAGTTTTGCCCGCGTTACACTTAAGCTGATGATGAGATAGCAATTGGAAAACTTCCGACAGACAAGTTCTGACTTTTCGCCGGGGAATGTTTTGTTACGGCCCCATGAGAAAAGAATTGGGTCTCGTCAGCATATGAGACTATTTTAGCACCCAGGGTCTCAGCCAAGCATGCCACAAGCATAACAGATTGTGATAACCGGTCTGCAGCTAGTGTGAATGAAATAAATAGATCTCTTTAAAACAGGTAGAGTATTAACCTGAAATGAGTTCAATGGGGATGAGATGCACACCTTTTCACCAACCATTTTAGAACCATAATAAACCGAATAACTCTGATCAAGCGTTTACGGCGTGCAAAACTTGCTCCGCGCTTCGTCCCATTGCGCTGCAACATAACTAAACCACGAGGGAGCCAACCTTGCCTCCACCAAGCTGCACAGCCACATCATAGCCTGAATCCAATGAATTAAGTTCGTGTAATTTCTTCAACTTTTTCTTTTTTCACCAATACTTTTAATCCTTGTCTTTACGTTCAATTCATTTTATTCAATCCATATCATACGTCAATGTTCAAACAAACTCGGAGCATCAGATGGATTTCATGTCATGATTTATTTTCACAATCCCAATGCATTTCGGAATTAACTTCCCTTCATCAGGGGAATCTAGAAATGCAAACAAATACTTTCTTTAAGACAAATTATATCCATTAAGCATTTCATCCATATTTTTTTGAAAAACGATACTCAACAGTGACATGAACAATGAGCATGTGAATAAGGCGAGACATATACACTGAAAAATATCACTTATTATCTATATGCAGTCTTTTATACACCCACAGAGTTCACATCTATTGGTAATCCCAAAATAACTCCCTTGTTTTACGAAAATACACCCCTTTATTTTAATATGAGGAACAGTACCACTCGCTTAAATAGAATAAACATAAACACATGAAAAATTCCCTACGCTTACCATGACATGCTGTTGTATCCTAAAACATGAGGAACCCATTCCAAAATAGACGAAACCAATTTAAAACGGCCATTTCTTTATCTCTCCATTATATTAACGTGCGAAGCACGCTTGTGTACTTTCAATCCCAACCGTGTCTGCTGTAAAAGAAACCATTTATCTTTGTTTCCGCCTATGTAATGCCACGCAGGTGATTAATTACGCCTGTGTGTCACAAGACTCTAAACAGCAAACCACGTGAGCTGCTCATTTAAACCCATACTACTCCAAGTCCCAGAGTGCAATATCCCTTGTTCTTTTATCCCGGAATCTCTCTCGTACTCAAATAGCTATTCACTGCATTAGCGTTAACAAAAAAATGCATCAGCGTTAATAAAACAATGAATGTGAACCCACTCCTTTCCAACCCGCCTTATTTCCATGATTAATGTTAATATCATAAATCTTTAGAGAAATGCTCCACTACGATATTTTTCTCAAGTGTTTGCAAACATCGTATAATTTATGATTTTCCAACATGACACGACACCCAACCTCTGCGCCGTCCGTCATCTTTGACATCGACTTTGGATCAATATCAGAGTTATTCGGTTTATTATGGTTCTAAAATGGTTGGTGAAAAGGTGTGCATCTCATCCCCATTGAACTCATTTCATGAATTTTTTCGTCTCGAAATGAGATTGCACCCATGATTAAAATGTTGAATAAGACTGTAAGCAACAAGATCAGCAAAGAATATTGATCCAAAGTCGATGTCAAAGATGACGGACGGCGCAGAGGTTGGGTGTCGTGTCATGTTGGAAAATCATAAATTATACGATGTTTGCAAACACTTGAGAAAAATATCGTAGTGGAGCATTTCTCTAAAGATTTATGATATTAACATTAATCATGGAAATAAGGCGGGTTGGAAAGGAGTGGGTTCACATTCATTGTTTTATTAACGCTGATGCATTTTTTTATTAACGCTAATGCAGTGAATAGCTATTTGGGTACGAGAGAGATTCCGGGATAAAAGAACAAGGGATATTGCACTCTGGGACTTGGAGTAGTATGGGTTTAAATGAGCAGCTCACGTGGTTTGCTGTTTAGAGTCTTGTGACACACAGACGTAATTAATCACCTGCGTGGCATTACATAGGGCGGAAACAAAGATAAATGGTTTCTTTTACAACAGACACGGTTGGGATTGAAAGTACACAAGCGTGCTTCGGCACGTTAATATAATGGAGAGATAAAGAAATGGCCGTTTTAAATTGGTTTCGTCTTATTTTGGAATGGGTTCCTCATGTTTTAGGATACAACAGCATGTCATGGTAAGCGTAGGGAATTTTTCATGTGTTTATGTTTATTCTATTTAAACGAGTGGTACTGTTCCTCATATTAAAATAAAGGGGTGTATTTTCGTAAAACAAGGGAGTTATTTTGGGATTACTCAATAGATGTGAACTCTGTGGGTGTATAAAAGACTGCATATAGATAATAAGTGATATTTTTCAGTGTATATGTCTCGCCTTATTCACATGCTCATTGTTCATGTCACTGTTGAGTATCGTTTTTCAAAAAAATATGGATGAAATGCTTAATGGATATAATTTGTCTTAAAGAAAGTATTTGTTTGCATTTCTAGATTCCCCTGATGAAGGGAAGTTAATTCCGAAATGCATTGGGATTGTGAAAATAAATCATGACATGAAATCCATCTGATGCTCCCGAGTTTGTTTGAACATTGACGTATGATATGGATTGAATAAAATGAATTGAACGTAAAAGACAAGGATTAAAAGTATTGGTGAAAAAAGAAAAAGTTGAAGAAATTACACGAACTTAATTCATTGGATTCAGGCTATGATGTGGCTGTGCAGCTTGGTGGAGGCAAGGTTGGCTCCCTCGTGGTTTAGAGTATTAACCTGCCAACGATCCAAATTTAGGCCAAGATTTACTAAGATTAGCGCAATACAAAGCTGTCCAGAAATTTTCAGCATTGTGTTTCCCAAATGGCTAATAATAGTGCAGGGCCATATTTATTACATGTCATGAGCTGATTATGCTATTGGCTGAGCTCTTGTAAACAATGCCATCTTAAGGCGACTCTAAACGTCAGTGGTGTCTTACATGAGATTTGCATTTGAGGCACAACCTTAAGCACAAATCTCTATGTGCAGACAGTCACCTAACTGTTACTAGCGTAATATATATAATTCAATAGAAATCATACTAGGTTTATTTTTGCACACAAAATTAGATCAACACTGCTCTTTGTGCCACGTTGTGTCACGACATATTTTTTGTGCCTGTGCTATAAAATAGTAAATCTTGGCCAAAAATGACAGTGGCCACTAGTCACAGTAGGACAATTCTCTTATTCCTAAAATGTATTGAAGATTATTATCAACAATAAAAAGCAACTGAGTTTCTAAAGCAATTACGTCAACAGCATAGCTCCAAACTTTGGTGCTTTATCCAGTAAGGATAGTTTACACAATATTTAATCAAATTGATCATGGATACATGATTTAAAAAAAGAATTACAAATCTTACCTGCGATCCGGGTAGTCATGAACAAGATTACAGACGACCGTGAAAACATTGCTGTAATGTTCACCGTGTAGTTTGTGCCTGGACGCAGGTCTAAACAGACATGGGGAGTTTGCGCATCCGTGGTGACGTTGAACACCATCTTGTGAAAAAAGTCCTTCTGGTACCATCTGCTTCCCAAACATGAAACTGAAAAGAGGCAGTGAGAGCTAAAATGTTGGGCTATATACAAGAGCATTTCAGACATTGACATCATTATTTTTATACAATTTACTACGCTTTTATCAAATATGTTTTTATTTCTCACACACTATACACAGCAGCGGCCAGCATGGATCGGAGGTAGGGGGGGCGGGGCGGACGCGGGGGAAGCGGGTATTAAAAAAGAAAAGAAAAGGAAAAAAAGTACCTTCTCGCCGCTTACTCGCCGCTTCTCTCCCCCGAAGTCCCTCGCTCGGCCTAAACAGGAAGC
This sequence comes from Calotriton arnoldi, assembly GCA_963921515.1. Lineage (NCBI taxonomy): Eukaryota > Metazoa > Chordata > Amphibia > Caudata > Salamandridae > Calotriton > Calotriton arnoldi. The sequence goes on from CAWUFW010011320.1 coordinate 449,228, forward strand.
ACATCCAGGCTCCCAGTCAGCCAATCACAGTGCTGCTTTAGCATCATTGTGATTGGTCTGAGCACCGTGGTTCGTTCCTCAGACGCTGACTGGGAGCCTGGGCATGTTCTCCACGCAGGCTGTAATGCAGCCTGCATGGAGAACATACAAAGTGTGCATGAATGTTTGGACGGCCTGAGAGGGCTGGCCAAACAGTCATTGCGCACTTAGGAGGGTGCTACCATTCCTTCTCTGCCCTGCTCTATGAGCAGAGCAGCAACGCCCACCCCGTCCCGCTCCATCACGCAAAGCTGCCGGAAGTAGGACAAAATAAAATGATAATAACGCAAGTTATTATCACTTTATTTTCCTTTTACTTCACTGCTATGAAGCAGTGGGGCGACGCTCCTCCGCCTTAGCAGAGAAGCTGCCACTGACTATTCAACACACCTGAACCAATGCAACAAACATAAAGCAATGTTTCCGCATAAATCAAGTTCACTTTGATTTAGGAACAACAGGAAAAAAATAAACAGATTCAACATTTCCAATGTCATATTCCCTTTTTATATTTATTCAAAGTATTAGTTTCCAAAGTATATGTTTTCCCGAGTACTGAAAAGATATTCTTGCTTCTGTAGCCCACATGTGTTTCGCACTGCGCACCGCTTCCACAGGGAATTTAAAGTTTTTACATATGCAAATGGCAAAGAGCTGCAAATATTTAACCTTGGGTTTTGCAAATGATTAAATCACTGTGGCATGAACCATGATACAGCAAGAGTCAGTATAACATAAGTGCGTCTTCTATTTTTTGCATTGAACAAATAATTTCTTTTACAGTGCACCACTTTTTGCTTTGGTATGAATTTATTTTGTAGTACTTGCATCCTCTGCCCTTGTTTTAAAGTCTGTATTGATTGGATTAGTTGTTAGAGATTAGCAGGTACAAAGTCTTTTTTGTACTAGAAATATTACTATGCACTACTAATGGAGTTTTCTATTGTTGATATTTGGGGGCTGGACTTAAAATGCAGTCTTCTATGTTTGAACAAGACTGAAAAATGCTAGAATTATATTTTTTTTCCTGCATTCTGCAGCACACGTAGAAAGAGGAAAATACCTTAGGGGGTTGTTTTTGTGCATAAAGGTGTCCCTTCCTGCACAAAAATAATCCTGCTTACTACGCAGGCACCCTTGCACCATGGTGCAAGGGTGTTTGCGTTGACGCTAGGCAGCACTGGGAAAAGACAGGAATGCGCAGTATAATGTAAAATACAATACATTCCTGCCCTTTCCCTGTCACGCAGCGCAGCAAGGTGGCTTGCTTCGCTGCATGCAGTTTTGACAAATAGGCCCCTAAATATTTTGACAATGGGAATTATTATACAACTTAATGTATTTTAACCACTTTAGAAGGGTGATAGGTTGAGTGTTTCCTGTCCATATTCAAAACTGTGACCTACAGATATCTGCTACAATAGGAAGATTAAGACAATCAGCTACCTAAGCAACTAAAACCAGAAAAATAGACCAAAGACAGTAACAGGAAGATGAGATTAGACATAGTGACTGTTTAGCACATACCATATCCTGAATAGTCTCCTGCGACTTTTTATAATCTGTATTATAGAGAAGGAGATTAAATAATGTGTAACTGTGTAAGAAGAGCTGTAACTGAGCGATCCCATGTAACTCATCTAACTAAACACCCAATCTGTTGTAGCTGACATTGACAGGGGTGTTCCACAAGGATCTACAATTTCATTTGCGGAGTTCTGGTATGCGGAACTCCGCAAAGTGCCCAAAAAACTCAGCCGCACTACGCGGAGTTCCGCAAGAGGGGGAGTGCATTAGGTCGCGCCGGTCGCAATGAATTGAGCGCCAAGTGTTTCCAGCACAAACGGCACTATGTGCAGAGCAAGAGGGCGCTGCTTCTTTCTGCCGCTCGAGTAGGTGTTCTACTCGAGCAGCAGCTTCCTCAACGGGAACAGAAGCGAGCGGTAGCGACCATCCGCGACTGCCCATGTTGAGAAATCTCGCTGGGAGGTGGTCTAGCATTGGATTTTCCTCGCTTCCGCTCACCAACTTAACATTGGCGAGCGAGGCAAAAAACGCATGCTCCGCGGCGCCTGAAAAACTCAACAAACTCCATGAACGGAGCGAAGTTCACCGCCCATGCCCACAATTTTACCAAAGCTCTTCAATCTATACATGGAACCACACACAGAAATCCTTAAAAAATCTAAACTCTCGTACCACATGCATGTTGATGATACGCAACGCAACCAACCCTTTTTGTGCCATTATGAGGTAGTCTCCATACTGCTTTTAGGTCCTCTATTTTTCATGGGCTGTCAGTCAGCCCTCATCATCCATTGGTATGCTCAAGTGTCATTCACATTTGCTTCCTCCCACCAGAGCATACAGCATGTAGCAATGGGTCAGCGTTCTACATCCACTAGCTGTCTTGTAAGTGATGACATTTTGTCTGATCACTGTGGAGAGCTGCCTGAAATTTCATTTCTAGGGCTGCTATGCCTGACCTACTGGACAACGCCATATTTTTATGTATTTTGTATTTTTGCCATTTTTTTGTATATTGCTTTTGGGTGAAAAATTTATATATAACATAACTATTGTACTCGTATGAAGGCCACACCCTGTGGCTTTGCCAATGCTTGTTCTGTCTTTGCCCTTGCTTTAATTTCTGATGCGCAAACCCCTGACCAGCTTGGGTACTTGACAAAGGCAGCACAGATACCACAATTATGCATTTCCATCATTGATCAAGTTCCTCACTCTGAGAGGACATATTTAATTTTAGGGGAAAACAAGGGGGAGAAAGTTATAAGAATGTTGTAAAAACAAAAAAAACAATAGCTATGTATTTTTTTTTTTATTAAGTACAATTGTCACTGACTGAATTTGACCTTCTGACACAAATGTTTAAATCGCTGTAATTTGTGATCTGCTTAACATCTTCAAGAAATTGCAAATGTATTTTATCCTATCCATTGTGAAGTGAGAATTCATAACATTATAAACTTCAATTTCCACTATATTTTTGCCAAGGCACAGGAAATGATGCATAATGTATCACTGTGTAGAAAGAATATAAAAATGTAAATATCATCCCCACTTACAAAGTAAATCTCCTCTGCGTCAGCGCTCTCCATTGCAAACAGGTTTCATTAACAGCAGTTGCATTCAAGATGGGCTTCTTCACTAAAGAGTAAATTAAACAAAATCACAAACTCATATGGCAAAGGTCTCATCGTCATCAATGGGGAAGGCGGTTCTAGAGTTTTATTTCATTGGCTATTGCAACATGATCGTGTTCTTGTTTTGTTTAGTGGAGAACAACTGGAGGGATGATAATACCAATTATGATAAGGGTGTATTGCGAAAACAGACAAGATGGAGTCGGGAAGTCAGACATACCTACAAAATGTCCCAGTTGCTCCAAGCTAAAAACACAGGGGCATATTCATTAGGAAGTCACCCAGTGCAGCAAGTCACCTTGCTGTGCTGTGTGACAGGGAAAATTCCTACCTTTTCCGAGGGGTGGCGCACAATGTGCTGCCAAGCGCCAACGCGGGCATTCTTGCACCATGGTGCAAGGGTGCCTGCATTGTATGCAGGATTGGTTTTGTGCAGGAAGGAGCACCTTCCTGCACAAAAACAATCCCCTGAGGCATTTTCCTCTTTCTATGTGTGCTGCAAAATGCAGCACGCATAGAAAGAAGAAACAAGCATTGGCATAGCCAATAGGTCTCGCCTTTGGGACCTTATAAGTGTTTAGCCATGCAACATTTGATGCAACAGTTGATGTTGTTGCACCAAGGATATTGTGCTGCATAACTAAATACTTATAAGGTCCCAAAAGTGAGACCTATTGGCATTGAAAATGTAATGAGGTCTCGACTTTGATTAAGTTAAAGCCATTTGCTTTGCTAATGGTATTTATAGCAAAGCAAATGGCTTTAACTTAATCAAAGGCGAGACCTATTCGATATGTGCAGTTATGAGAGGAATGCATTTTATTTTTAGCTCTGCAAAGGCTATTTTATAGTTGACTGATTACTGCAATGATGAAGGCTTTGCCAGGCTTTTATTAACGGAGGCATGTACAGCGGTGTTAATGCTGTTATGTGACTCCATTGTAATGAGCCGGCTGAGGCTTTGCCAGGTATTTATGTATTACTGTTTGTGTTGCGGGGTGGGGGGGAATTAATCAAGCCCAGCGCCAGCTGAACGGAGCGCAGCATCCAGCTGCCACTGGCAATTTAAACACAAGAGATGCATCACCTGGCGAGAGAAAGGAGGGACGCCGAGGGAGATGGAAAGAAGGGAGACAGAGAAAGGGAAGAGAGGGATGGAAGAGAGAGCGGGAGAGAGAGTGGGCACGCGATGAGAGAGGGGTGGAGGAGCTGAGATGGCAAGAGAACGTGGGAGGAGTGGGAACAGGGAGGGGGGAAGCAGGGCGAGAAGGGGCGACCGCGGAGCCAGCAGAGGAGAGAGAGGGAACAAACAGAGAGAGAGGGGGGCAAGAAAGAGAGAGAGAGAGAGAGAGAGAGAGAGGAGGCAAGAAGAAAGACTGAGAGGGAACATATAGAGAGAGAGGAGGCAAGAAGAGGGAGAGGGGACAAACCGAGAGAGAGGAGAAAAGAAGAAAGACAGAGGGAGAGGGAACATAGAGAGAAAGAGAGGAGGCAAGAAGAAAGACAGAGGGAGAGGGAAACAGAGAGAGAGTGAGAGGAGGCAACAAGAAAGTCTGAGAGGGAGAGGGAACATACAGAGAAAGACGGAGAGAGGAGGCAAAAAAGAGAGAGAGGGAACATACAGAGAGAGAGGGGGCAACAAAGAGGGAGAGGGAACATACAGAGAGAGAGAGGAGGCAAGAAAGAGGAAGAGGGAACATACAGAGAGAGGAGGCAAGAAGAAAGACTGAGAGGGAGAGGGAACATACAGAGAGAGAGGCGGCAAGAAGAGGGAGAGGGGATATACAGCGAGAGAGAGGAGACAAGAAAGACTGCTAGGAACAGGCGCTGGGCGGGAGCCCTGGCAATGGGATAGGGTGGAAGAGGGAGGGAAGCAAGAGAGAAGACGACGGAAACTGGTTTTGGTATCATTTGTTTCGAAATGATCTTTGCAATGCGGTGTGTGCACCCGTTGCTGTGTGGTGATTTAAGCACAACCGACCACGCATTCTGTGACGCACTCTTTGCTTGTGGATACGCAGGAGCTGGCATATTGAGTGATCGGCATATATACTGCGGAGAGGGTGGGTGGCTTGGTCTTTGGTGGTCTTGTCGAACAGCCTCGCCGCTTTCGAGAACGGAGAGGTGTGAAGGGAGCCCTTAATACACAGCGAAGGTGGGGGGGAAGGGCGGTAAAGCTTCTGACATCTGCATGACAAAGCTGGCGGTGTGAGGTCTGAAGCACACACTGACCTTTGCACTGGGTGAAATGGAGAAACAAGGAGGGAGACATCAGGAGCGAGACGAAAGTGGGAAGAGAAGTGAGGGGGGGGAGGGGTGAATGGAGAGACCGAGTGGTGCGCGCGCGACTAACTATAACAAGACAAGCCCGGCTTCAAAAGTGGTGCGAGCGCCCGCCGCGGCGAAAGTGAAAGCAGCATATGTTTCCAATTAACGCGACGCGGCAGGGGAGGGGCGGAGGAGCGTTCAGACAGCAAGCGAGAGGAAAGCCAGATGGCGCCTGATCGGGCGCTGAAAGCTGGCGGCTGCGCGCGTGCACGCGATCGTGAACGCAAGCTGGAGGCCAGCAAAAGCGTGGGGTAGCACTTTGAAAACCCACTTACTAAATGTCTCGCAGAGCAGCGCATGCGCTGGCTCAGCCGAGACCTAAAAACTAGGAGAAATAAACAGATTTCTCCTCATTACGCCTCACCTGGGGAGGGGTAGCAGTTTTGGAGCATTGCCAGGTCTAACACTTATGGTAAATCTGGGAATGGCTTAAAATCCATGGGTTTGGCATGGGAACACCCAAGCACCACCCATGGAACGTCTCCCTGGGGCAGAGTAACGTAACGCAGCAATTTGCGCTGCGTTGTGTTACTCTGGATTTATCAAGCCACTCAGGGCCACGCAAGGTGGCCATGCGCGGCTTGATAAATCCCATTTGAGGGTTGTGTCATGCATGCACCCCACTGCTTGGTGCAAAAGTGACACAATCATTTTATAAATATGGCCCATATTGAGCAAATCCCTAGACCTTGTTCACTGCCATCATATTTCCACGACCACGCTCATCAAGTAAATATACACTGCAATTAAGCAAAGAAGTAGAAAACATAGCATTGATGTGCATAACTACACACCACCTGCCAAATGACAAAATATGCAAAAACCAGGTTTGTACACAGTCACTACCAAAAAATTACAAACACTCACAGTGTTGTGGGACATGTTTCAAAAGGTTGCCTCACTGTGAGCAGAGGTAATGAAGAAATCTAAAACATGATGCAAATTTACATCACAAACTTGACCGAATGTAAATCAAAGGCGAACAAGACCTACAATTGGACAAGACTTCACAGGATGGTGCACATCCGTGGTTACTCACCTGCTGCAACTAGAACAGCACAATTTATATCTTCTACTCCACATTACCATCCCAAATGCCTCACAAGTGAAGTGTTTGTCTCTCCTGTCCCACCCAGCCTTGCCCAGGGGCCTGGGAGAGACCTATGACCCCAGCTACTCATCCTGTTACAGGGGCCAGGGAGCAAACGTCCTTTCAGCCCTGGCCATCATCAATGGCATATGGATGTGGGACAAGGAGGAGTGGACAGCTGATAGCTGTCCCACTGTCTGCTTCAATTAAAGAACCAGACAACTGGCCAGAAACTAACTCTGTCCTAATGTTCATTCATTCATATATGCGGAAGATGGCGGGCCCTGTGGATTGACAGCGATCTAAGTGTCAAGTTCACAACTGTGATAGTGACATCAGGACAGTTGTTTTCTCCCCTGGTAATCTGTAATCCTTCTCCCACTTCTCAAGAAATTGGGGAACGGGGTAGCTGGCGCTAGTCAAAGGTCCTGTTCAGGGCATGCAGATCAGGAAACTTCTTTTCTGGTTTCCCAGACATGCAAATTCCAGTGGCTGACCCCTCTTTACCTTTGAAAATCCAATACCACATTAAATTCCAACATCTGCCAGGACCCTTTGAATCCTGAGCATTTCTTCTCAGAAAATCTATAGATTTACTCTGAGACTTTTCAAGTATGAAGTATATATGGAAGCTGTATCTCAGTTTGTCTGAATATTATCTTAAAACCCATTCCAAGCGCTCTCTATTTTTACTCTTTGTGAGCCATTTTTAAGTAACTTCTATAAACAAAAGTTGCTCAACTATATCCTGAGGACTCTTTGACTCCTCCCAAATGTATGGATAGCTGTCTGAGTATTCAGAATAATTCATTAGAAGAATGTTCCAAGATGGCCAGATGATTTTGCCATTGTCAGTTGTCAGTCAGAATATCGATGAAATAAATATTGTGGTCTAAATATTGTTTACAAAAATATTACTTCTTTGTGTGTAGATTTTCTACTATAATCTTTCATGGGACGATGTGTATTAAATAATATTTAGGACATTATCCTTTTGATGATTTTTAGGCCTCGACAATTTGCGCCCATATCCTACAGTCCCCTTAGGCAGGGGTTTTGGCAAACGGCAGTAGCATCTTCTGTCTTTCTCAGAAATGAATGAGTGCTGAATGTCCATTTCCTTTTTCATTGTATTAACCTTTCCTAGCACAGGCTCCTGGACTGAATGTTGGAAGGACCAGTCGCCCAGGGACGTTGGGTTCTTCGGTCATTGAAGTCATCCCTCATATGGTTTTCAGGGTGCTCACTGCTTGCTTTGGTTATCCACTAGTTTCCCACGAGGACTGTCTAAGAGCTTAAAAAGTCTGCAAAGTTTTTATGGGCCTGTTGTCTAGAGCAACCTATATTCATACAGAACCTTTCAATAATGATACTGGCATGGTAGTTCAATTTGGAAGGGCCAGGATCCCTGAGACACATTTTACTAAGGCTCAGGTTGTCTGTATGTTGATCAAGAAAACTGGTAGGAGGTGTTGCTCATAATCACATGCTAACTCCCTTCAAAGTCTGCACACCTAATAGCAGGCAGATAAAACTTATTATATCTCTTTTACACTTGTCTGTGAATATTTGCGTTTTCTTTTCATTACTGTTTTAAGTATTTTATTTTCATACAATTTTTTACTTTGGTTATATTCGAGCACCATCTTAACTGTGTATATTTTCCAAAATTATGGCTACTTTCTCAAAAATAAGCATTGATTTGATTGAAGATGAATGAAACCAAGGCGTCAGAATTGTCTTTACTCTGGTGCTGTGGTAAACTTTCTGAAACTTGGGCTCTATTCTTCTGTTCAACAGGGCACTCAACATCTGTGCATGGATTGCAGTTTTCTTGAAGTAAAATCAAAAGTATATGTGTGTGGTATATGTTGATGTAGCTTTACACAACATCATTATTTTTTTTAATCTCATTTTGCCTGTGCTTAGCACTAACTGGAAATAGGGAGGAACTGCCTGTCCCCTGTGGGAACAAGAACCATTTTCTTCTCTAAGCTTGAAGGATGTGCCTTTGATCATGGCACCAAGAACTATGATCTTCCTCAATGGCGGCCTTATGAGCAAATCCGTTCCGCAGTCCCAAGCCTGCGATTCACAAAATCACAGGATTTGCAACTGCAAAATGGCTTTTTGGTATGTGTGAAACCCATTTAGCAAGTCTGGAAAGCATTTCCAACCCGCAAATTGGTTTACCGACCCATACCGAATAACAGTTAGAAAAGGCGTGAAAGGGGGTTCTTTTTTGATTGTGATTCGGTCTTGTATGTATGGATTTTGTGGTTGCAAACAATTGACCGGTTACCGACTGATGAATGGTGTCGGGAGCCTTAGCTGGAGTAGGCACCACTGCCTGCTGCGTCCACCCCAAAATGTTTTCACATAGGGGAATTTATTATTATTATTATTTTTTATTTAAAGCAGTACCAAGTTCTTTAAGGAGCACAAGGTGCACAGCTGTAAATACTCAAAGAACGGCTGTGCAAAAACATTGTGATTGCAACCGCGGGGCTGCAAAAAGTGGGTTTGCAAGCGTAACGTTACAATTCACACTGTGAAGAAAGGAGAGTTTAATTCAGAATTGTCTTTTCAATTTGCAATGGCCACATTAAGAGGCTTATAATTTGCAAATGCAAAAGGCAGAAAGAGAATGTGCCACGCATCATTGCGACTCACGTGAAAATGTATGAATCCTTTGTAACCTCTCACATTGTGGTAAAGCATTGAGGGGCACATTTACTACGATTTCATGCAACACGGCACAGCATGGAAACTTGCTGCGCTGTGCTGCGTGATAAGGACAGAGCAGAAATGCTCCATATAAACAAAGATATGGAGAGGGACAAGCACCTATTGTTCAAGGAAATGTGGATTTCTGAGGAGAGAGCATGGACTCTTTGAGAGGAGATCTTAGCAGTGTACAGAAGGAGGAGGCAATAGATGGCCACAGGATATGGGTTGTAATTCATACAAGCCAGATTGATTTCTAGTAAACATATGTTTAGGCAGATCTTCAGGTCTTTGGTGGCAAATTCTCCTAATTCAGGAGCAATACAGGGCTTTAGTGTAAATTTCAAGTAAGAGAAGGGACTGTGAGGGACTGAAATGATTTGATGATCAAGAGGAGGAACTCGAATAGACTCACTGCATTGGGAATGAACTGAAAGTGTGACTCTTTTCATTAAGTGCATTGTGACTTTCCTTTTCCTTTGATAGGTTTCAAGCTTTGGGGCCTATCCCTACCTTTGTGACAAGCCTAAGGTGGCTTATACATCTGATGCTTTACCAGAGAAAACCTCAACTGCCCAGAGGAACTAGAAGGGATTTGGAAGTTTTACCTTTACACAACACATAACATAGCTCTGGATCCCATTTGCTTATGTGTATTCTTTTGAGTATTTTCAGATCCTGTGATCGGCCTACTCCTGGAACCAAAAGTAATTTGGACACAAGACCTCCAATAGTTCTCGAATAGAACCACCTGGGTTCTGCAATAAATTATTTGAGTTTTGGATTGGGCCATTGTAGTTTGAGCAGAACAGGTCCCAGTGAACTTATGCTAAAGTTTTTGAGTAACTTGCAGTGACTGTTCGGAGTTATTCCTCCTGTAGGCATTTGAAGAAGTTGCTTTTAGACTGCAAAAGAGGCCCAATTTCTCTTTGAGGTGAGTTTATTTACATCCTAGGACATATCAGCTGACCGTCTAACAGTTCCCCCCATTTGTATCTCCCTATAGAACCAACGCATATTTACTTATTCCAGCAGGACTCAATGTCTGGATCTATAGTTTGTGGAGCTATTCTCAGAGGTCTTTGTTAATGAATTTGGAAATGATATGCACTGTCATGCAATCCCCTTCAGCTACCCCTCTCTTTTATCACTTGTCTACTCTCAACCATCATGAGTGGGAATTTTCTCTCTTTTATATCAAAACTGCATTGAGGGAATGAGGAGAGTTAAATACTTGCACATCTATGCCATCACCTTTTAGGGCACTGCAGTGCAAGTGTTGATTTCCAGCCTCCCCTCCTTACCCCCCTTTCCCCTGTCGCCCACATCTAATTCGACTCGGCCCCAGGTCTCATCACGTTCTGTGCCATTCTCTGTATTGTGTCTGAATCCCTCCTGTATCAGGTGTAGCAGCTTGTCTGGACCAGGAGCCTGCTAGCCATCAGCACCTATCCGAAGCAGAGGACCTTTGCCTGGATAGACATCCCAAATGCATGATGTCTCCGCAGATGGCACTTCTCAGTGTGGCAAAGTAATTGAGCTCTTGGATGTCACCCTGCAGAGTAGTAAATCAACATCTGACCCATGCACTCTTGTCTTAATTATATTCGGTGTGTATGGGGTATCCAGCATGTTGGGGGGACATGAACTAAAGGAGTGGCTCACAGGATAGGAGGGAAATGTGTAAGACAATCAGATACCCTGGCCCCTTTCCACCCTTGAATGGTTTCCCTCGACCAGGTCCCCTGCTGCACCTTGCCCCTCGTGCCCCTCTTGGACTCACTTGAAATGGCATATTCAGCTTTAGAGCCCACTGCAGAAGGAAAGCTGGCACTAACATGAGCTAAGAGTGATTACAGCAATCTGCAGAGGGGGCAAGACTATGATGAGACAGGGACAAAGCCATGCAACATTGATAGAAGTAACACCGCACATATGGGAGGGGCTGATGTGCTCAATAGTGGAAGTTGTGTGGAGGGCACTTAATTGTATACAGCTTGTGTAGCCGACTGTACCGATGACACATGACTATCCACAGTTTGGCAACCCTGCATCCCCTTTCAGCATTTCCTGGCCTTCATGGACCTCCAGGGTTGAGCATGTGTCCACGCCAATAACATACACAACTGCATCACAATGGCCATACCCTGTTGGCATCACCTGGTGCAGCCATCACAAGCACCTCCTGCCGCTCCACCGCAAGCATAGGCAACACCAGGCTGAGACAGCAGCTCACAGAATGATCCCTCAAAACATAATGGCAAGCCTCATTGGCTAAACACACATGCATAAAGATGGAGGACCAGCCATCCCTGTCAGCCAGACACAACTTTATAGTTGTTTACCTCCTACATTCATTTAATTAGGTAATAGGTACACCTTACCGGATTCAAGTTCCAAAAATGATGTCACTTTTCTTCTCTCCACAATGCAAGGCATCTGATTCATTAAGATTCTTTATTAACCAGTATGCATTTGAAATACACTACTCGGCACTGCGAAATATGTTTTATCCCTTGCTGAAGGGATAGCTGTGGTCTTTCTGTAATTCCATGGGCCTCCTTTTCAATACAAATGTCCACTAAAAATTTTCCCACTATGACAAAGTCTGAACACACACAAAAAATGATTTTAATCTATCACTGTACACACTATTTCGGGGTTTGAATCCAAATTCCAACAATCCTATAAGTTATACTAAAAATGTGTAATCATCCGTAACGACCTCGGACCTATTCTTTTGGGACGGATCAATTCTCATTTTTGAAATTGTACGTTTTCCTTCATTAACATTGCTCTGATGTATAAATCATGTACTCGCCCATTCATTTCTTATCTGAAACAAAAAGGCCTTTTTTGCTCGTGGACACTAATTTGTATTCAGTGTGATTACAACAGCCATTGACAACAGCATACACTTCGATAAATAAGAGACAACTTCAAGTGAATAACCTCTGATCACTTAAATCTTAGCACAAGATCATGGTTGCCAATAGAGTCAAAACGCGCTTGACACAACACATGGATATCTAAAAAACATAAATACAGCAATATAGTGTTTTAATAAAACATGACGTAATGTAATGTAATGTATAAGGCATTTCTAAAGCGCGACTGATACTCCGAAGAGTTTCCTGGCACTCTGCACTGTCAGTGGAGAAACAGAGGGATCAGGGAGAGCCAAATCAGTTATTCAAGAAAAGCCAGGTTTTCAGCTTCTTCCGGAACAGGGAGGTGGATGTGATTCATCCTAATTCCGAAGGGAGTTTATTCCATAGAGAAGGTCCCTAAAAAGAAGGACCTACCCCCCGCTCTAAACCTCCGAATCGGAGGAATTTTGGCCAGAAAGAGATCGGCTGAGCGCAGACATCTGGAGGGAGCATAAAAACAAATTCTTGCTCTCAGGTACCCTTTGCTAGACTGATGCAAAGCTCTGTGGATTAACAACAAGGTCTTAAAGATAATCCTCTTCCTAACAGGGAGCCAATGCAGCTCTCTGAGAAATGGGGAAACCTGAGTACTCAGAAGCAAGCTGAGTATCGTTCGGGCAGCTGCATTTTGGACCACCTGCAACCTACCGATCAAATACTCAAGTAGGCCCAGGTACAGTGCATTGTCATAGTCAAGTCTAGATGTTATCAATACTTGGACTAAAAGTTTCCTAGCCGAAAGGGACAGAAAATGAAGGAACTTCCTGAGCATTCGCAGAAGACCAAAGCAAGTCCCTACTACTGCATTGACCAGTGCTAAAAAGGAATGCCCACCATCAAACTTGATGCCCAGATTTTTAACCGAGCTAGTGTGATTTAGCTGTGGGGGAGCCTCCTTCAACCAGAAAGACTGCCAGGGCTCCTCTGATCTGAAACCGAAGAAAAGTAACTCAGTTTTGCCCGCGTTACACTTAAGCTGATGATGAGATAGCAATTGGAAAACTTCCGACAGACAAGTTCTGACTTTTTCGCCGGGGAATGTTTTGTTACGGCCCCATGAGAAAAGAATTGGGTCTCGTCAGCATATGAGACTATTTTAGCACCCAGGGTCTCAGCCAAGCATGCCACAAGCATAACAGATTGTGATAACCGGTCTGCAGCTAGTGTGAATGAAATAAATAGATCTCTTTAAAACAGGTAGAGTATTAACCTGCCAACGATCCAAATTTAGGCCAAGATTTACTAAGATTAGCGCAATACAAAGCTGTCCAGAAATTTTCAGCATTGTGTTTCCCAAATGGCTAATAATAGTGCAGGGCCATATTTATTACATGTCATGAGCTGATTATGCTATTGGCTGAGCTCTTGTAAACAATGCCATCTTAAGGCGACTCTAAGCGTTAGTGGTGTCTTACATGAGATTTGCATTTGAGGCACAACCTTAAGCACAAATCTCTATGTGCAGACAGTCACCTAACTGTTACTATCGTAATATATATAATTCAACAGAAATCATACGAGGTTTATCTTTGCACACAAAATTAGATCAACGCTGCTCTTTGTGCCACGTTGTGTCACGACGTATTTTTTGTGCCTGTGCTATAAAATAGTAAATCTTGGCCAAAAATTACAGTGGCCACTAGTCACAGTAGGACAATTCTCTTATTCCTAAAATGTATTGAAGATTATTATCAACAATAAAAAGCAACTGAGTTTCTAAAGCAATTACGTCAAGAGCATAGCTCCAAACTTTGGTGCTTTGTCCAGTAAGGGTAGTTTACACAATATTTAATCAAATTGATCATGGATACATGATTTAAAAAAAGAATTACAAATCTTACCTGCGATCCGGGTAGTCATGAACAAGATTACAGACGACCGTGAAAACATTGCTGTAATGTTCACCGTGTAGTTTGTGCCTGGACGCAGGTCTAAACAGACATGGGGAGTTTGCGCATCCGTGGTGACGTTGAACACCATCTTGTGAAAAAAGTCCTTCTGGTACCATCTGCTTCCCCAAACATGAAACTGAAAAGAGGCAGTGAGAGCTAAAATGTTCGGCTATATACAAGAGCATTTCAGACATTGACATCATTATTTTTATACAATTTACTACGCTTTTATCAAATATGTTTTTATTTCTCACACACTATACACAGCAGCGGCCAGCATGGATCGGAGGTAGGGGTGCGGGGCGGACGCGGGGGAAGCGGGTATTAAAAAAGAAAGGAAAAAAAGTACCTTCTCGCCGCTTACTCGCCGCTTCTCTCCCCCGAAGTCCCTCGCTCGGCCTTAACAGGAAGCACATCCAGGCTCCCAGTCAGCCAATCACAATGCTGCTTTAGCATCATTGTGATTGGTCTGAGCACCGTGGTTCGTTGCTCAGACGCTGACTGGGAGCCTGGGCATGTTCTCCACGCAGGCTGTAATGCAGCCTGCATGGAGAACATACAAAGTGTGCATGAATGTTTGGACGGCCTGAGAGGGCTGGCCAAACAGTCATTGCGCACTTAGGAGGCTGCTACCATTCCTTCTCTGCCCTGCTCTATGAGCAGAGCAGCCCCGCCCACCCCGCCCCGTCACGTAAAGCTTCCGGAAGTAGGACAAAATAAAATGATAATAACGAAAGTTATTATCACTTTATTTTCCTTTTACTTCACTGCTATGAAGCAGTGGGGCGACGCTCCTCCTCCTTAGCGGAGAAGCTGCCAGATGACTATTCAACACACCTGAACCAATGCAACAAACATAAAGCAATGTTTCCGCATAAATCAAGTTCACTTTGATTTAGGAACAACAGGAAAAAAATAAACAGATTCAACATTTCCAATGTCATATTTCCTTTTTATATTTATTCAAAGTATTAGTTTCCAAAGTATATGTTTTCCCGAGTACTGAAAAGATATTCTTGCTTCTGTAGCCCACATGTGTTTCGCACTGCGCCCCGCTTCCACAGGGAATTTAAAGTTTTTACATATGCAAATGGCAAAGAGTTGCAAATATTTAACCTTGGGTTTTGCAAATGATTAAATCACTGTGGCATGAACCATGATACAGCAAGAGTCAGTATAATATAAGTGCGTCTTCTATTTTTCGCATTGAACAAATAATTTCTTTTAGAGTGCACCACTTTTTGCTTTGGTATGAATTTATTTTGTAGTACTTGCATCCTCTGCCCTTGTTTTAAAGTCTGTATTGATTGGATTAGTTGTTAGAGATTAGCAGGTACAAAGTCTTTTTTGTACTAGAAATATTACTATGCACTACTAATGGAATTTTCTATTGTTGATATTTGGGGGCTGGACTCAAAATGCAGTCTTCTATGTTTGAACAAGACTGAAAAATGCTAGAATTATATATTTTTTCCTGCATCCTGCAGCACACGTAGAAAGAGGAAAATACCTTAGGGGGTTGTTTTTGTGCATAAAGGTGTCCCTTCCTGCACAAAAATAATCCTGCTTACTACGCAGGCACCCTTGCACCATGGTGCAAGGGTGTTTGCGTTGACGCTAGGCAGCACTGGGAAAAGACAGGAATGCGCAGTATAATGTAAAATACAATACATTCCTGCCCTTTCCCTGTCACGCAGCGCAGCAAGGTGGCTTGCTGCGCTGCATGCAGTTTTGACAAATAGGCCCCTAAATATTTTGACAATGGGAATTATTATACAACTTAATGTATTTTAACCACTTTAGAAGGGTGATAGGTTGAGTGTTTCCTGTCCATATTCAAAACTGTGACCTACAGATATCTGCTACAATAGGAAGATTAAGACAATCAGCTACCTAAGCAACTAAAACCAGAACAATAGACCAAAGACAGTAACAGGAAGATGAGATTAGACATAGTGACTGTTTAGCACATACCATATCCTGAATAGTCTCCTGCAACTTTTTATAATCTGTATTATAGAGAAGGAGATTAAATAATGTGTAACTGTGTAAGAAGAGCTGTAACTGAGCGATCCCATGTAACTCATCTAACTAAACACCCAATCTGTTGTAGCTGACATTGACAGGGGTGTTCCACAAGGATCTACAATTTCATTTGCGGAGTTCCGGTATGCAGAACTCCGCAAAGTGCCCAAAAATTCAGTTGCACTACGCGGAGTTCCGCAAGAGGGGGAGTGCATTAGGTCGCGCCGGTCGCAATGAATTGAGCGCCAAGTGTTTCCAGCACAAACGGCACTATGTGCAGAGCAAGAGGGCACTGCTTCTTTCTGCCGCTCGAGTAGGTGTTCTACTCGAGCAGCAGCTTCCTCATCGGGAACAGAAGCGAGCGGTAGCGACCATCCGCGACTGCCCATGTTGAGAAATCTCGCTGGGAGGTAGTCTAGCATTGGATTTTCCTCGCTTGCGCTCACCAACTTAACATTGGCGAGCGAGGCAAAAACGCATGCTCCGCGGAGCCTGAAAAACTCAGCAAACTCCATGAATGGAGCGAAGTTCACCGCCTATGCCCACAATTTTACCAAAGCTCTTCAATCTATACATGGAATCACACACAGAAATCCTTAAAAAATCTAAACTCTCGTACCACATGCATGTTGATGATACGCAACGCAACCAACCCTGATTGTGCCATTATGAGGTAGTCTCCATACTGCTTTTAGGTCCTCTATTTTTCATGGGCTGTCAGTCAGCCCTCATCATCCATTGGTATGCTCAAGTGTCATTCACATTTGCGTCCTCCCACCAGAGCATACAGCATGTAGCAATGGGTCAGCGCTCTTCATCCACTAGCTGTCTTGTAAGTGATGACATTTTGTCTGATCACTGTGGAGAGCTGCCTGAAATTTCATTTCTAGGGCTTCTATGCCTGACCTACTGGACAACGCCATATTTGTATGTATTTTGTATTTTTGCCATTTTTTTGTATATTGCTTTTGGGTGAAAAATTAATATATAACATAACTATTGTACTCGTATGAAGGCCACACCCTATGGCTTTGCCAATGCTTGTTCTGTCTTTGCCCTTGCTTTAATTTCTGATGCGCAAACCCCTGACCAGCTTGGGTACTTGACAAAGGCAGCACAGATACCACAATTATGCATTTCCATCATTGATCAAGTTCCTCACTCTGAGAGGACATATTTAATTTTAGGGGAAAACAAGGGGGAGAAAGTTATAAGAATGTTGTAAAAACAACAAAAAACAATAGCTATGTATTTTTTTTTTTATTAAGTACAATTGTCACTGACTGAATTTGACCTTCTGACACAAATGTTTAAATCGCTGTAATTTGTGTCTGCTTAACATCTTCAAGAAATTGCAAATGTATTTTATCCTATCCATTGTGAAGTGAGAATTCATAACATTATAAACTTCAATTTCCACTATATTTTTGCCAAGGCACAGGAAATGATGCATAATGTATCACTGTGTAGAAAGAATATAAAAATGTAAATATCATCCCCACTTACAAAGTAAATCTCCTCTGCGTCAGCGCCTCTCCATTGCAAACAGGTTTCATTAACAGCAGTTGCATTCAAGATGGGCTTCTTCACTAAAGAGTAAATTAAACAAAATCACAAACTCATATGGCAAAGGTCTCATCGTCATCAATGGGGAAGGCGGTTCTAGAGTTTTATTTCATTGGCTATTGCAACATGATCGTGTTCTTGTTTTGTTTAGTGGAGAACAACTGGAGGGATGATAATACCAATTATGATAAGGGTGTATTGCGAAAACAGACAAGATGGAGTCGGGACGTCAGACATAACTACAAAATGTCCCAGTTGCTCCAAGCTAAAAACACATGGGCATATTCATTAGGAAGTCACCCAGTGCAGCAAGTCACCTTGCTGTGCTGTGTGACAGGGAAAACTCCTACCTTTTCCGAGGGGTGGCGCACAATGTACTGCCAAGCGCCAACGCGGGCATTCTTGCACCATGGTGCAAGGGTGCCTGCATTGTATGCAGGATTGGTTTTGTGCAGGAAGGAGCACCTTCCTGCACAAAAACAATCCCCTGAGGCATTTTCCTCTTTCTATGCGTGCTGCAAAATGCAGCACGCATAGAAAGAAGAAAAAACTAGGAGAAATAAACAGATTTCTCCTCGTTCCGCCTCACCTGGGGAGGGGTAGCAGTTTTGGAGCATTACCAGGTCTAACACTTATGGTAGATCTGGGAATGGCTTAAAATCCATGGGTTTGGCATGGGAAGACCCAAGCACCACCCATGGAACGTCTCCCTGGGGCAGAGTAACGTAACGCAGCAATTTGCGCTGCGTTGTGTTACTCTGGATCTATCAAGCCACTCAGGTCCACACAAGGTGGCCATGCGCGGCTTGATAAATCCCATTTGAGCGTTGTGGCACACATGCACCCCACTGCTTGGTGCAAAAGTGACACAATCATTTTATAAATATGGCCCATATTGAGCAAATCCCTAGACCTTGTTCACTGCCATCATATTTCCACGACCACGCTCATCAAGTAAATATACACTGCAATTAAGCAAAGAAGTAGAAAACATAGCATTGATGTGCATAACTACACACCACCTGCCAAATGACAAAATATGCAAAAACCAGGTTTGTACACAGTCACTACCAAAAAATTACAAACACTCACAGTGTTGTGGGACATGTTTCAAAGGTTGCCTCACTGTGAGCAGAGGTAATGAAGAAATCTAAAACATGATGCAAATTTACATCACAAACTTGACCGAATGTAAATCAAAGGCGAACAAGACCTACAATTGGACAAGACTTCACAGGATGGTGCACATCCGTGGTTACTCACCTGCTGCAACTAGAACAGCACAATTTATATCTTCTACTCCACATTACCATCCCAAATGCCTCACAAGTGAAGTGTTTGTCTCTCCTGTCCCACCCAGCCTTGCCCAGGGGCCTGGGAGAGACCTATGACCCCAGCTACTCATCCTGTTACAGGGGCCAGGGAGCAAACGTCCTTTCAGCCCTGGCCATCATCAATGGCATATGGATGTGGGACAAGGAGGAGTGGACAGCTGATAGCTGTCCCACTGTCTGCTTCAATTAAAGAACCAGACAACTGGCCAGAAACTAACTCTGTCCTAATGTTCATTCATTCATATATGCGGAAGATGGCGGGCCCTGTGGATTGACAGCGATCTAAGTGTCAAGTTCACAACTGTGATAGTGACATCAGGACAGTTGTTTTCTCCCCTGGTAATCTGTAATCCTTCTCCCACTTCTCAAGAAATTGAGGAACGGGGTAGCTGGCGCTAGTCAAAGGTCCTGTTCAGGGCATGCAGATGAGGAAACTTCTTTTCTGGTTTCCCAGACATGCAAATTCCAGTGGCTGACCCCTTTTTACCTTTGAAAATCCAATACCACATTAAATTCCAACATCTGCCAGGACCCTTTGAATCCTGAGCATTTCTTCTCAGAAAATCTATAGATTTACTCTGAGACTTTTCAAGTATGAAGTATATATGGAAGCTGTATCTCAGTTTGTCTGAATATTATCTTAAAACCCATTCCAAGTGCTCTCTATTTTTACTCTTTGTGAGCCATTTTTAAGTAACTTCTATAAACAAAAGTTGCTCTACTATATCCTGAGGACTCTTTGACTCCTCCCAAATGTATGGATAGCTGTCTGAGTATACAGAATAATTTATTAGAAGAATGTTCCAAGATGGCCAGATGATTTTGCCACTGTCAGTTGTCAGTCAGAATATCGATGAAATAAATATTGTGGTCTAAATATTGTTTACAAAAATATTACTTCTTTGTGTGTAGATTTTCTACTATAATCTTTCATGGGACGATGTGTATTAAATAATATTTAGGACATTATCCTTTTGATGATTTTTAGGCCTCGACAATTTGCGCCCATATCCTACAGTCCCCTTAGGCAGGGGTTTTGGCAAACGGCAATAGCATCTTCTGTCTTTCTCAGAAATGAATGAGTGCTGAATGTCCATTTCCTTTTTCATTGTATTAACCTTTCCTAGCACAGGCTCCTGGACTGAATGTTGGCAGGACCAGTCGCCCAGGGACGTTGGGTTCTTCGGTCATTGAAGTCATCCCTCATATGGTTTTCAGGGTGCTCACTGCTTGCTTTGGTTATCCACCAGTTTCCCACGAGGACTGTCTAAGAGCTTAAAAAGTCTGCAAAGTTTTTATGGGCCTGTTGTCTAGAGCAACCTATATTCATACAGAACCTTTCAATAATGATACTGGCATGGTGGTTCAATTTGGAAGGGCCAGGATCCCTGAGACACATTTTACTAAGGCTCAGGTTGTCTGTATGTTGATCAAGAAAATTGGTAGGAGGTGTTGCTCATAATCACATGCTAACTCCCTTCAAAGTCTGCACACCCAATAGCAGGCAGATAAAACTTATTGTATCTCTTTTACACTTATCTGTGAATATTTGCGTTTTCTTTTCATTACTGTTTTAAGTATTTTATTTTCATACAATTTTTTACTTTGGTTATATTTGAGCACCATCTTAACTGTATATTTTCCAAAATTATGGCTACTTTCTCAAAAATAAGCATTGATTTGATTGAAGATGAATGAAACCAAGGCGTCAGAATTGTCTTTACTATGGTGCTGTGGTAAGCTTTCTGAAACTTGGGCTCTAATCTTCTGTTCAACAGGGCACTCAACATATGTGCATGGATTGCAGTTTTCTTGAAGTAAAATCAAAAGTATATGTGTGTGGTATATGTTGATGTAGCTTTACACAACATCATTATTTTTTAAATCTGATTTTGCCTGTGATTAGCACTAACTGGAAATAGGGAGGAACTGCCTGTCCCCTGTGGGAATAAGAACCATTTTCTTCTCTAAGCTTGGAGGATGTATCTTCGATCATTGCACCAAGAACTATGATCTTCCTCAATGGCGGCCTTATGAGCAAATCCGTTCCGCAGTCCCAAGCCTGCGATTCACAAAATCACAGGATTTGCAACTGCAAAATGGCATTTTGGTATGTGTGAAACCCATTTAGCAAGTCTGGAAAGCATTTCCAACCCGCAAATTGGTTTACCGACCCATACCGAATAACAGTTAGAAAAGGCGTGAAAGGGGGTTCTTTTTTGATTGTGATTCGGTCTTGTATGTTTGGATTTTGTGGTTGCAAACAACTGACCAGTTACCGACTGATGAATGGTGTCGGGAGCCTTAGCTGGAGTAGGCACCACTGCCTGCTCCGTCCACCCCAAAATGTTTTCACATAGGGGAATTTATTATTATTATTATTTTTTATTTAAAGCAGTACCAAGTTCTTTAAGGAGCACAAGGTGCACAGGTGTAAATACTCAAAGAACGGCTGTGCAAAAACATTGTGATTGCAACCGCGGGGCTGCAAAAAGTGGGTTTGCAAGCGTGACGTTACAATTCACACTGTGAAGAAAGGAGAGTTTAATTCAGAATTGTCTTTTCAATTTGTAATGGCCACATTAGGAGGCTTATAATTTGCAAATGCAAAAGGCAGAAAGAGAATGTGCCACGCATCATTGCGACTCACGTGAAAATGTATGAATCCTTTGTAACCTCTCACATTGTGGTAAAGCATTGAGGGGCACATTTACTACGATTTCATGCAACACGGCACAGCATGGAAACTTGCTGCGCTGTGCTGCCTGATAAGGACAGAGCAGAAATGCTCCATATAAACAAAGATATGGAGAGGGACAAGCACCTATTATTCAAGGAAATGTGGATTTCTGAGGAGAGAGCATGGACTCTTTGAGAGGAGATCTTAGCAGTGTACAGAAGGAGGAGGCAATAGATGGCCACAGGATATGGGTTGTAATTCATACAAGCCAGATTGATTTCTAGTAAACATATGTTTAGGCAGATCTTCAGGTCTTTGGTGGCAAATTCTCCTAATTCAGGAGCAATACAGGGCTTTAGTGTAAATTTCAAGTAAGAGAAAGGACTGTGAGGGACTGAAATGATTTGATGATCAAGAGGAGGAACTCGAATAGACTCACTGCATTGGGAATGAACTGAAAGTGTGACTCTTTTCATTAAGTGCATTGTGACTTCCCTTTTCCTTTGATAGGTTTCAACTTATGTCCATGGCCATCCAGCTTTGGAGCCTATCCCTACCTTGTGACAAGCCTAAGGTGGCTTATACATCTGATGCTTTACCAGAGAAAACCTCAACTGCCCAGAGGAACTAGAAGGGATTTGGAAGTTTTACCTTTACACAACACATAACATAGCTCTGGATCCCATTTGCTTATGTGTATTCTTTTGAGTATTTTCAGATCCTGTGACCGGCCTACTCCTGGAACCAAAAGTAATTTGGACACAAGACCTCCAATAGTTCTCGAATAGAACCACCTGGGTTCTGCAATAAATTATTTGAGTTTTGGATTGGGCCATAGTAGTTTGAGCAGAACAGGTCCCAGTGAACTTATGCTAAAGTTTTTGAGTAACTTGCAGTGACTGTTCGGAGTTATTCCTCCTGTAGGCATTTGAAGAAGTTGCTTTTATTTTTTTTTATTTTTTTTTATTTTTTTATTTTTATTGATATTTATCACAATTAAATCCAGATCCAATAAAACAGCAAGAAAAAATTCCAATTTAAATTTAAATGCCACATCCTCCCCCCACCCTCATCTCTCCCCACCCACGGCTAAATACATATAGTCTAGATGTCGAATAATTACTTCATGTTATACAAAACAAGAAACAATAAGAAATGAAAAGCAGAGTAATAAGCATACAATAAATTCATTACTAATCATTCAGAATAGTCCAATTCATCAAAGGGGCCCAAATAACAAGGCCTTTAGCCTTCAATTTACGACCTTTTCTGGCGTAGACAGCTTTTTCGAATCTATATATTGAAAGGAATCTTTCTAGCCACTGTTGACCAGTTGGGGGGATAGGATCAAGCCAATGAGTGGCTAAACATAGCCTAAAAACTGTAAGAGCAACAAATAAAAAAGAATGATTTAGATTCCGAGAAAGGGAGTCCCCTATCCCTAGTACAATCAATTGAGGACTAAGCTCAATTTCAGTGCCAAGCATACTCACTAAGAACTCTTTGACACTGCATTTCAAAGTTTCAAGTATAGGACATGTTGCAAACATATGGACAATGTCAGCTGCTGGATGTTGACAGCGAGGGCAGGTGGAGCCTGCTACCCTACCCCATTTAGCAATCTTGGCAGGTGTCATATACAAATTGAACCATGTTTTAAAACATTGAATTTGTAAATTGGTTGCCATAAGAGAAGTCTGAGCCATATGTAGAGAGTCCTCGATGTCCCCGGAATCAATCTCCAACAGCTTTTGCCATCGATCCATATGCTTGGTCAAATCATCAGGTATTAAATCAATAAGCATTTTATACAGTCCCCCCAACGTACTAGAGTCTTTAAATACTTCCTCAATTACTTGCACCTTAGAAAAACCAGAAGTTCCCCCAATTTTTTTGCTTAAGAAGTCTCTTAATTGAAGATATTTAAAAAACTGACGTTTGTCGAGCCCAAACTTGTCCCTTATGGTATCAAACAATAACAAATCAGGTCCGGTTGTGATATCTCCAATAATTCGTATTCCTTTATCATACCATTGCCTCATATACCCATCATTAAAGATGTGGGGAAAAAGATTATTATTATATAAAGGGGTATATGCATTGAAGCGCCCAAGTCCAAGCTTCTTACGCACCGAGGCCCAGACCTTGAATGCACAAATTAAAGTTTTGAACTTCACCCGTTTATAATAATTAAAATCAATATGTCGTAAAAGACACCCCTTGGCATCGGTTCCTAAAATCAATTCAAAACTGGAGATAGGAGAGTCATCCCTTATTAAATCATTTTTTTCTTTAAGCAGTATCTTCATATTCTGTAATTGCGCTGCCCAGTGATATAATTGGAGATTGGGTACATCCCAGCCTCCTCTATCTCTAGGCAAAGTTAGTAATCTAAAAGCTCTACGGGGGCGGCAGTTTGCCCAAATAAATCTAGAGAAAAGTTGATTCATCGATACTAACCAGGTATTAACAAACTACATCAGGGCTGCACCACTACCACATGACCGGATTAATTCATATGGTTGAAATCAAATAGATCTTCAGTCAGAATAATTTCTTCTTTATTATTTTGTTCTTAAAAAGCCACAGCCAACGCGTTTCGTCCTGTCACGCAGGACTTCTTCAGGGCGTTCGAAAATGCACAATATGCGAAAGACGATAGGTAGTAGCCTTGTAAGAGTATCTCCACAAACACTTCACAGTGATCTGTCAGCAGAGCCCGTGTCTGAATTATCCAGAAGTAAACCGAAGAATGCGGTGGGAAGGTTCGAGTTCGTTGCCTGGAGTCCTGGGGGCAGGGAGGACTCGGATTGGCCAGGTATTATTGATAAGCAAAGGTATAGCCCTTAAAAATATAAAATTTTAGGCAAAAAAATCATCTTAATAATGTTGCATCTACCCACCATCGTAAGTTTTAAATTCTCTAAACGAGTGAATTCAGTTTTAAATTTAGCATTTAAGGGGCTTAGATTATTATCCATGATTTTTGAAACATCTGCCATGATTTCCACCCCCAAATAAACCACTTTTTGCATCACACGTATATCATTTATTTGAAGGCCATTGCTGGTCAATATCTGAGTTTTATTTTGATTCAATCGATAGCCTGAGTATTTCCCAAAGAGATCAGTTTCTTTCTCAATCTCCTTTAAGGCGACCAGCGGGTTTGAAGTTATAATGGCGAGATCATCAGCGTAAGCCAATATTTTGGTATTTCCCCCGATATTCTGTACTCCAACGATCAAATTATTAGCTTCTATTTTCCTAACCAGCGGGTCTATATAAAGCGCAAACAATAAAGGTGAGCAGGGGGACCCCTGCCGAGTACCTCTGCTAATGAGAATTGAATCCGACATTTCTCCCATGATAGAGATACGGGCCGTCGGGCTGTGATACATCGATTTTAAAGCCGTAATATATTTCTCCCCTATTCCTCTAGCCCTTAAGGTTGCCCATAAAAAAGACCAGGAGACCCTATCGAAGGCTTTTTCCGCATCCAGCAGAATAAGTCCGATAGGGTCCCCTGTGATGCCGGCAGCATCAAAAAGAGTGATAACCCGCTGGATGTGATCTATTGTACTGCGTCCAGGTACGAACCAGTGCTGTACTGGTGAAACTAAACTCTTAATTAGGGCTGCCAGACGGACAGCCAATATCTTGGCATATATTTTGCTATCACTATTTATTAAGGTAATAGGCCGATATGACCCCATTTCGCTAGGTGGTTTCCCTTTTTTGGGGAACACAACTATATTTGCAGTTTCCCAAGATTTCGGGACCCTCAAGCCATTCTGGGCATTCAAAAAAACGAGTTTCATTATTTCCAGCAATGATGAAGCAAAGATTTTATAAAACTCTCCAGGTATAACATCTGGACCCGCTGCCTTACCACTAGCCAATGAGTTGATAGCACCTTGAATTTCTTCGGTTGTTATAGGAGATTCTAAGGCTATTTGATCTTCTTGGGTTAATTTCTCCGCTATAGTTCCATCCAAGAACCCTAAGATTGCTTCCTCATCATTCATGCTATCCTCATGATAAAGTTTTTGATAATATCCGTGGAAAGCAGCGCGAATGTCCCTGGATTCAGTGGCTGGCCCTCTCCCCGGATTCTCTATTAGTAAAATATTTCCCTGGGTTGTGCGCTGTCTTGCACGCATTGCCAGTACGTGACCCACCTTTTCTCCACATTCATACAGACTTGATTGCCAGGCAGCATATTTTCCTGCTGCTTTAATTGCTGATGTCTCAGTAATAACAGATTTAACAATAGCAACCCTATTTAATGCCTGTTCTATTCCTTGCTTACTAGTGGTAGTTTGAATCAATTGTGTTTCAGCTAAGCTCAATTTCTGATATTGTTCACATAAGAGCTTTTTCTCTTTTAATTGTGCAGCCCACCCATATCCAGTTGTTTCCCCTCTGATCCCAGCTTTAAGTGTATCCCAAATTATCTCAACCGGCGCACTTTCTCTATTCTCTTCCAGAAATCGAGGAATCCACTCCCTCATATGTTGTACATACTCATCTTCATAAACTAATGCTCTATTAAACGTCCAGCGAGAAATAGAAGGTTTTCTTGTCTGTACCGGAATCTCTAACACTAGTGGGTTATGATCAGACATTACCAGTGGATATTTCTGTATATTAGCCTTTAATAATATTTCTGGAGATACAAAAAAATAGTCAAGCCTAACATGAGTCTGATGTGGGGCAGAAAAAAACGTATAGCCCATATCCTGAATATTGAGCTTAAACCACATATCTGAAAGACCATGAGTTTTACATAGATTGGATAATGCCTTAAAAACTTTAGGTTTACGTCCAGTGTAAGAACTACCTCCAATTATCCCAGTTCGATTACACAAATTTATATTGGCATCACCACAAATGATAAGAGGGAGAGGCCAACCCACTAATTCGACACTTAACCAGTCAAATAGAGCCGGATCGTCTAATATCGAGCCATATAGAGAGCATAAAGTAAAAGTACAGCCCTCAAAAGAACATTGGGTAATAATCCATCTGCCATACGAGTCAGACTTAGAACGCCAAAACCTTAGACCCAGATTCTTTTTAGCCATAACTGCTACTCCTCTGGTACGGGTCCCTTGTGTAGTGGCAGAAACTAGATGATAGCCTTCTAATTCATTAATCTTAATCCTACTAGCCTCTATGTGGGTCTCTTGAAGACAAATTATATCTGCTTTCAGATATTGTACTTCTATATTAACCCTACGTTTTTTCAAAGGATTATTGAGGCCACAGATATTAATTGAAGCAATTCTTAATTTATTTAATACCATTTTTGATATGAAACTTATCCATTCTACTTTTCTTCCTGCTTTTCTTCCTGTTTACCATCAGTCTCCACACAGAAACCATAGATTCTGACATCTGCGACATATCAAACTGAATCACCATGCCGTCCACCCACCCTCCCTGGAATGCCCCATCCCTTCTAACCCACGGCAAAAAAGGTCCGAGGACCCTCATGATGCCTCCTGAATGGAGTTGCTTCCCCCACCGCCCATCCAGTTGGCTCCCCCCACAAGAAAAAATACCACAAAAAAAAAATACAAAAAGTTAAACCCTCCCCACCCTCCTCATACCATATTGTGACAGTAGTGCTGAATAATTCAAGCAATCTGATTTGATTAAATAGGACCAATTCGATCCATAAAAAAAAAAAGGAGCAAAAAAAAAACCCGAACAAAGGAGGATAATTCCTATCCAGATCATTTCTATTCGGCCAATTTCTGTCCAGCCAGAAAGACAAGATTGTCCGTTAATCATCCCTAAATTGACCCATCATTATCCCTCAGGTCACCGAGATGGTCTTCAGGTACTCCTGGGCTTGGATTTCTGACGTAAAAATTCTAGTGTTACCCTTATAGATAGTTTTAAGCCTTGCTGGACTAAGTAGGAAGGCCTCTGCTCCAACTTTTTGGAAAGGAGAGATTAATTGGCGGAGTCTCCACCTTCTCTCTACCGTAATATGGCAAAAATCAGGTCTTACAAAGAAGGAGAAACCCTCCGTCAAGCATCGTGATTCGGGTCTAGCCTTGTCGAACACTGCTTGACGTAGTAGAAAATTGCCAAAAAAGATTAGTATAGCTCTTGGTTTATCACTAGAGTTCTTAGGATCCGGCTTCTTTTTAAGCATGAGAGGGAAGCGGTGTACCCGCTGGATTTCCTTCTCCCAATCCCACTGCCCAAGCTCAGGGAGCCCCCCTTTCATTAGCTGCAGGACAAAGCCTCTGATGTCATCCCCTTCAGCATATTCAGGGATACCAAGAAGCCGTAAGTTATTGCGGCGCTGACGATTTTCGAAGTCCTCGAGTTTCCACATAACGTCAGTCATTCGTGATTCATTTGAGGATATTTGTTGAGTAGAAACCTCTGCGCCAGTTTCTAGTGTTACCACACGTTCTTCCAAAGCAGTGGTTCTCTCTGATATCTCGGTACAAGATTTGCTCACTTTACGTATTGCACCCTGGAGTTTTTTTGTTGCGAGATGAGCACGTTTATGTTCTAACCTTGCTTCCCCTTGTATTTGCTTCAAAGTAGCATAAATCAAAGTCATTGAGGGGGGGGGACTCACTTGCATTGTTAGGTTTATCAGTTGATTTGCTTTTCCCAGTGCAATTAACGTCTTTATCACCCAATAGTTGAGTAGTTGAATAGTCCCACTTGAGTTGACTATGATCAGACCCAGATTGACCAGATTGACCAAACTCCTGGCCAAACTCCTGGATCGTGCCCCTATTTTTAGACTTTTTTCTTCGTTTAGTTAAAGAAGGAAGTTTTTTTTGTGTACTAGGATTAGAAAGGGGGCTGTCAGGGTCAGAATCAGTCCCAGAATTATCAAGTTCCGATATATCGCTAATATTGGACAGTTCTGAGTCCTCGTTGAGAGAGAAGAATTTTCCCCCATATTCCGGAGTACGTAGACACTCTAAATTGGCGATTGGTACTATATTAGGAGGTATGGCTAGATTCTCTTTCATATGCAATACCCCAGCTGTAGTTCCGATCTTGCCCACATCTTTTTGAGTATTAGCAACATCAATTATCCCAGTGTTATCTAAGACTTCCGAGCCTCCTAAGTCTCCCAGGTCTTCTTGTAGAGAACCAGAATCAATTATTTCCATCACATTAGTAACAGCTACAGTACTCACAGTGTCTCTCTCTGCTATCACATTTGTTTCGCCAGTTTCAATGTGTCCTGATTGTTTTTTAGACGGTGCTGGTAGTGTCTCTTTCCCAGCGCTCTTTGGTTTTGTGGAAGATTTACCAGAAAAAATTCCAGGGATGACTCGTTGTTTAACAGCAGTACCAGTCATTTCACCGGGGTGTTGCACGCGTATCTTAGACCTCAGCGATTCTCCTTCCTTTGAGGCTACCGCGAGAGCACCGTCCACGGCTCTCACTCCATCCACTGTCCTCCGCTGAGCATTACATCCCGCTGTCATCTCCGTTGCAGCCCCAGCCATGACGGCTTTGTCGGGCTTGTCTCCGCGGTCTCGTCTGGGTTGTTTTGGCGGCATATCGGAACCCTCCTCAGCTGTTTCCAGCGTCGCCGCTACACAGACCTCACACGGCGTCAAGATCCTCGGAGCCACTCTCAACAATCTGCCAGTAAGTATCCGAGTGAGACGGGGAAAGCTTCGGGTTCTCAGCTTCTTAATCGAATCAAATCTCCGGATTGAAAAGAAAATAAACCAGCACACGCTATCCATCGAAATGCAGGGTTGTTTAACGGAGGACTCAACGGGAAGGTTTAAGCCATTGGGGAGCACTGGGCGAGCGGCGTCCACAGCACTCACACAGCCGCCATCTTGCCGCCGAAGAAGTTGCTTTTAGACTGCAAAAGAGGCCCAATTTCTCTTTGAGGTGAGTTTATTTACATCCTAGTCCATATCAGCTGACCGTCTAACAGTTCCCCCCATTTGTATCTCCCTATAGAACCAAAGCATATTTACTTATTCCAGCAGGACTCAATGTCTGGATCTATAGTTTGTGGAGCTATTCTCAGAGGTCTTTGTTAATGAATTTGGAAATGATATGCACTGTCATGCAATTCCCTTCAGCTACCCCTCTCTTTTATCACTTGTCTACTCTCAACCATCATGAGTGGGAATTTTCTCTCTTTTATATCAAAACTGCATTGAGGGAATGAGGAGAGTTAAATACTTGCACGTCTATGCCATCACCTTTTAGGGCACTGCAGTGCAAGTGTTGATTTCCAGCCTACCCTCCTTACCCCCCTTTCCCCTGTCGCCCACATCTAATTCGACTCTGACCCAGTTCTCGTCACGTTCTGTGCCATTCTCTGTATTGTGCCGAATCCCTCCTGTATAAGGTGTAACAGCTTGCCTGGACCAGGTGCCTGCTAGGCATCAGTACCTATCCAAGGCAGAGGACCTTTGCCTGGATAGGCATCCCAAATGCATGATGTCTCTCCGCAGATGGCACTTCTCAGTGTGGCAAAGTAATTGAGCTCTTGGATGTCACCCTGCAGAGTAGTAAATCAACATCTGACCCGTGCACTCTTGTCTTAATTATATTCGGTGTGTATGGGGTATCCGGCATGTTGGGGGGACATGAACTAAAGGAGTGGCTCACAGGATAGGAGGGACATGTGTAAGACAATCAGATACCCTGGCCCCTTTCCACCCTTGAATGGTTTCCCTCGACCAGGTCCCCTGCTGCACCTTGCCCCTCATGCCCCTCTTGGACTCACTTGAAATGGCATATTCAGCTTTAGAGCCCACTGCAGAAGGAAAGCTGGCACTAACATGAGCTAAGAGTGATTACAGCAATCTGCAGAGGGGGCAAGACTATGATGAGACAGGGACAAAGCCATGCAACATTGATAGAAGTAACACCGCACATATGGGAGGGGCTGAGGTGCTCAATAGTGGAAGTTGTGTGGAGGGCACTTAATTGTATACGGCTTGTGTAGCCGACTGTACCGATGACACATGACTATCCACAGTTTGGCAACCCTGCATCCTCTTTCAGCATTTCCTGGCCTTCATGGACCTCCAGGGTTGAGCATGTGTCCACGCCAATAACATACACAACTGCATCACAATGGCCATACCCTGTTGGCATCACCTGGTGCAGCCATCACAAGCACCTCCTGCCGTTCCACCGCAAGCATAGGCAACACCAGGCTCTGAGACAGCAGCTCACAGAATGATCCCTCAAAACATAATGGCAAGCCTCATTGGCTAAACACACATGCATAAAGATGGAGGACCAGCCATCCCTGTCAGCCAGACACAACTTTATAGTTAATTAGGTAATAGGTACACCTTACAGGATTCAAGTTCCAAAAATGATGTCACTTTTCTTCTCTCCACAATACAAGGCATCTGATTCATTAAGATTCTTTATTAACCAGTATGCATTTGAAATACACTACTCGGCACTGCGAAAGATGTTTTATCCCTTGCTGAAGGGATAGCTGTGGTCTTTCTGTAATTCCATGGGCCTCCTTTTCAATACAAATGTCCACTAAAAAATGTTCCCACTATGACAAACTCTGAACACACACAAAAAATGATTTTAATCTATCACTGTGCACACTATTTCGGGGTTTGAATCCAAATTCCAACAATCCTATAAGTTATACTAAAAATGTGTAATCATCCATAACGACCTCGGACCTATTCTTTTGGGACTGATAAATTCTCATTTTTGAAATTGTACGTTTTCCTTCATTAACATTGCTCTGATGTATAAATCATGTACTCGCCCATTCATTTCTTATCTGAAACAAAAAGGCCTTTTTTGCTCGTGGACACTAATTTGTATTCAGTGTGATTACAACAGCCACTGACAACAGCATACACTTCCATCAATAAGAGAAAACTTCAAGTGAATAACCTCTGATCACTTAAATCTTAGCACAAGATCATGGTTGCCAATGGAGTCAAAACGCGCTTGACACAACACATGGATATCTAAAAAACATAAATACAGCAATATAGTGTTTTAATAAAACATGACGTAATGTAATGTAATGTATAAGGCATTTCTAAAGCGCGACTGATACTCCGAAGAGTTTCCTGGCACTCTGCACTGTCAGTGGAGAAACAGAGGGATCAGGGAGAGCCAAATCAATTATTCAAGAAAAGCCAGGTTTTCAGCTTCTTCCGGAACAGGGAGGTGGATGTGATTCATCTTAATTCCTAAGGGAGTTTATTCCATAGAGAAGGTCCCTAAAAAGAGAAGGACCTACCCCCCGCTCTAGACCTCCGAATCGGAGGAATGTTGGCCAGAAAGAGATTGGCTGAGCGCAGACATCTGGAGGGAGCATAAAAACAAATTCTTGCTCTCAGGTACCCTGCGCTTGACTGATGCAAAGCTCTGTGGATTAACAACAAGGTCTTAAAGATAATCCTCTCCCTAACAGGGAACCAATGCAGCTCTGTGAGAAATGGGGAAACCTGAGTACTCAGAAGCAAGCTGAGTATCGTTCGGGCAGCTGCATTTTGGACCACCTGCAACCTACTGATCAAATACTCAGGTAGGCCCAGGTACAGTGCATTGTCATAGTCAAGTCTAGATGTTATCAATACTTGGACTACCAGTTTCCTAGCCGAAAGGGACAGAAAATGAAGGAACTTCCTAAGCATTCGCAGAAGACCAAAGCAAGTCCCTACTACTGCATTGACCAGTGCTAAAAAGGAAAGCCCACCATCAAACTTGATGCCCAGATTTTTAACCGAGCTAGTGTGATTTAGCTGTGGGTGAGCCTCCTTCAACCAGAAAGACTGCCAGGGCTCCTCTGATCTGAAACCGAAGAAAAGTAACTCAGTTTTGCCCGCGTTACACTTAAGCTGATGATGAGATAGCAATTGGAAAACTTCCGACAGACAAGTTCTGACTTTTTCGCCGGGGAATGTTTTGTTACGGCCCCATGAGAAAAGCAATTGGGTCTCGTCAGCATATGAGACTATTTTAGCACCCAGGGTCTCAGCCAAGCATGCCACAAGCATAACAGATTGTGATAACCGGTCTGCAGCTAGTGTGAATGAAATAAATAGATCTCTTTAAAACAGGTAGAGTATTAACCTGCCAACGATCCAAATTTAGGCCAAGATTTACTAAGATTAGCGCAATACAAAGCTGTCCAGAAATCTTCAGCATTGTGTTTCCCAAATGGCTAATAATAGTGCAGGGCCATATTTATTACATGTCATGAGCTGATTATGCTATTGGCTGAGGTCTTGTAAACAATGCCATCTTAAGGCGACTCTAAACGTTAGTGGTGTCTTACATGAGATTTGCATTTGAGGCACAACCTTAAGCACAAATCTCTATGTGCAGACAGTCACCTAACTGTTACTAGCGTAATATATATAATTCAACAGAAGTCATACGAGGTTTATTTTTGCACACAAAATTAGATCAACGCTGCTCTTTGTGCCACGTTGTGTCACGACGTATTTTTTGTGCCTGTGCTATAAAATAGTAAATCTTGGCCAAAAATGACAGTGGCCACTAGTCACAGTAGGACAATTCTCTTATTCCTAAAATGTATTGAAGATTATTATCAACAATAAAAAGCAACTGAGTTTCTAAAGCAATTACGTCAACAGCATAGCTCCAAACTTTGGTGCTTTATCCAGTAAGGATAGTTTACACAATAATTAATCAAATTGATCATGGATACATGATTTAAAAAAAGAATTACAAATCTTACCTGCGATCCGGGTAGTCATGAACAAGATTACAGACGACCGTGAAAACATTGCTGTAATGTTCACCGTGTAGTTTGTGCCTGGACGCAGGTCTAAACAGACATGGGGAGTTTGCGCATCCGTGGTGACGTTGAACACCATCTTGTGAAAAAAGTCCTTCTGGTACCATCTGCTTCCCCAAACATGAAACTGAAAAGAGACAGTGAGAGCTAAAATGTTGGGCTATATACAAGAGCATTTCAGACATTGACATCATTATTTTTATACAATTTACTACGCTTTGAACCAATGCAACAAACATAAAGCAATGTTTCCGCATAAATCAAGTTCACTTTGATTTAGGAACAACAGGAAAAAAATAAACAGATTCAACATTTCCAATGTCATATTCCCTTTTTATATTTATTCAAAGTATTAGTTTCCAAAGTATATGTTTTCCCGAGTACTGAAAAGATATTCTTGCTTATGTAGCCCACATGTGTTTCGCACTGCGCCACGCTTCCACAGGGAATTTAAAGTTTTTACATATGCAAATGGCAAAGAGCTGCAAATATTTAACCTTGGGTTTTGCAAATGATTAAATCACTGTGGCATGAACCATGATACAGCAAGAGTCAGTATAACATAAGTGCTTCTTCTATTTTTTGCATTGAACAAATAATTTCTTTTAGAGTGCACCACTTTTTGCTTTGGTATGAATTTATTTTGTAGTACTTGCATCCTCTGCCCTTGTTTTAAAGTCTGTATTGATTGGATTAGTTGTTAGAGATTAGCAGGTACAAAGTCTTTTTTGTACTAGAAATATTACTATGCACTACTAATGGAATTTTCTATTGTTGATATTTGGGGGCTGGACTTAAAATGCAGTCTTCTATGTTTGAACAAGACTGAAAAATGCTAGAATTATATTTTTTTTCCTGCATCCTACTGCACACGTAGAAAGAGGAAAATACCTTAGGGGGTTGTTTTTGTGCATAAAGGTGTCCCTTCCTGCACAAAAATAATCCTGCTTACTACGCAGGCACCCTTGCACCATGGTGCAAGGGTGTTTCCGTTGACGCTAGGCAGCACTGGGAAAAGACAGGAATGTGCAGTATAATGTAAAATACAATACATTCCTGCCCTTTCCCTGTCACGCAGCGCAGCAAAGTGGCTTGCTGCGCTGCATGCAGTTTTGACAAATAGGCCCCTAAATATTTTGACAATGGGAATTATTATACAACTTAATGTATTTTAACCACTTTAGAAGGGTGATAGGTTGAGTGTTTCCTGTCCATATTCAAAACTGTGATCTACAGATATCTGCTACAATAGGAAGATTAAGACAATCAGCTACCTAAGCAACTAAAACCAGAAAAATAGACCAAAGACAGTAACAGGAAGATGAGATTAAACATAGTGTCTGTTTAGCACATACCATATCCTGAATAGTCTCCTGCAACTTTTTATAATCTGTATTATAGAGAAGGAGATTAAATAATGTGTAACTGTGTAAGAATAGTTGTAACTGAGCGATCCCATGTAACTCATCTAACTAAACACCCAATCTGTTGTAGCTGACATTGACAGGGGTGTTCCACAATGATCTACAATTTCATTTGCGGAGTTCCGGTATGCGGAACTCCGCAAAGTGCCCAAAAAACTCAGCCGCACTACACGGAGTTCCGCAAGAGGGGGAGTGCATTAGGTCGCGCCGGTCGCAATGAATTGAGCGCCAAGAGTTTCCAGCACAAATGGCACTATGTGCAGAGCAAGAGGGCGCTGCTTCTTTCTGCCGGTCGAGTAGGTGTTCTACTCGAGCAGCAGCTTCCTCAACGGGAACAGAAGCGAGCGGTAGCGACTATCCGGGACTGCCCATGTTGAGAAATCTCGCTGGGAGGTGGTCTAGCATTGGATTTTCCTCGCTTGCGCTCACCAACTTAACATTGGCGAGCGAGGCAAAAAACGCATGCTCCGCGGAGCCTGAAAAACTCAGCAAACTACATGAACGGAGCGAAGTTCACCGCCCATGCCCACAATTTTACCAAAGCTAAACTCTCGTACCACATGCATGTTGATGATAAGCAACGCAACCAACCCTGAATGTGACATTATGAGGTAGTCTCCATACTGCTTTTAGGTCCTCTATTTTTCATGGGCTGTCAGTCAGCCCTCATCATCCATTGGTATGCTCAAGTGTCATTCACCTTTGCGTCCTCCCACCAGAGCATACAGCATGTAGCAATGGGTCAGCGTTCTACATCCACTAGCTGTCTTGTAAGTGATGACATTTTGTCTGATCACTGTGGAGAGCTGCCTGAAATTTCATTTCTAGGGCTGCTATGCCTGACCTACTGGACAATGCCATATTTTAATGTATTTTGTCTTTTTGCCATTTTTAGTATATTGCTTTTGGGTGAAAAATTAATATATAACATAACTATTGTACTCGTATGAAGGCCACACCCTATGGCTTTGCCAATGCTTGTTCTGTCTTTGCCCTTGCTTTAATTTCTGATGCGCAAACCCCTGATCAGCTTGGGTACTTGACAAAGGCAGCACAGATACCACAATTATGCATTTCCATCATTGATCATGTTCCTCACTCTGAGAGGACATATTTAATTTTAGGGGAAAACAAGGGGAAGAAAGTTATAAGAATGTTGTAAAAACAAAAAAAACAATAGCTATGTATTTTTTTTTTTTATTAAGTACAATTGTCACTGACTGAATTTGACCTTCTGACACAATGTTTAAATCGCTGTAATTTGTGTCTGCTTAACAACTTCAAGAAATTGCAAATGTATTTTATCCTATCCATTGTGAAGTGAGAATTCATAACATATTATAAACTTCAATTTCCACTTGGCACAGGAAATGATGCATAATGTATCCCTGTGTAGAAAGAATATAAAAATTTAAATATCATCCCCACTTACAAAGTAAATCTCCTCTGCGTCAGCGCCTCTCCATTGCAAACAGGTTTCATTAACAGCAGTTGCATTCAAGATGGGCTTCTTCACTAAAGAGTAAATTAAACAAAATCACAAACTCATATGGCAAAGGTCTCATCGTCATCAATGGGGAAGGCGGTTCTAGAGTTTTATTTCATTGGCTATTGCAACATGATCGTGTTCTTGTTTTGTTTAGTGGAGAACAACTGGAGGGATGATAATACCAATTATGATAAGGGTGTATTGCGAAAACAGACAAGATGGAGTCGGGAAGTCAGACATAACTACAAAATTTCCCAGTTGCTCCAAGCTAAAAACACAGGTGCATATTCATTAAGAAGTCACCCAGTGCAGCAAGTCACCTTGCTGTGCTGTGTGACAGGGAAAATACCTGCCTTTTCCGAGGGGTGGTGCACAATGTGCTGCCAAGCGCCAACGCGGGCATTCTTGCACCATGGTGCAAGGGTGCCTGCATTGTATGCAGCATTGGTTTTGTGCAGGAAGGAGCACCTTCCTGCACAAAAACAATCCCCTGAGGCATTTTCCTTTTTCTATGTGTGCTGCAAAATGCAGCACGCATAGAAAGAAGAAAAAACTAGGAGAAATAAACAGATTTCTCCTCGTTACGCCTCACCTGGGGAGGGGTAGCAGTTCTGGAGCATTGCCAGGTCTAACACTTATGGTAAATCTGGGAATGGCTTAAAATCCATGGGTTTGGCATGGGAACACCCAAGCACCACCCATGGAACGTCTCCCTGGGGCAGAGTAACGTAACGCAGCAATTTGCGCTGCGTTGTGTTACTCTGGATTTATCAAGCCACTCAGGGCCACGCAAGGTGGCCATGCGCGGCTTGATAAATCCCATTTGAGGGTTGTGTCACGCATGCACCCCACTGCTTGGTGCAAAAGTGACACAATCATTTTATAAATATGGCCCATATTGAGCAAAACCCTAGACCTTGTTCACTGCCATCATATTTCCACGACCACGCTCATCAAGTAAATATACACTGCAATTAAGCAAAGAAGTAGAAAACATAGCATTGATGTGCATAACCACATACCACCTGCCAAATGACAAAATATGCAAAAACCAGGTTCGTACACAGTCACTACCAAAAAATTACAAACACTCACAGTGTTGTGGAACATGTTTCAAAAGGTTGCCTCACTGTGAGCAGAGGTAATGAAGAAATCTAAAACATGATGCAAATTTACATCACAAACTTGACCGAATGTAAATCAAAGGCGAACAAGACCTACAATTGGACAAGACATCACAGGATGGTGCACATCCGTGGTTACTCACCTGCTGCAACTAGAACAGCACAATTTATATCTTCAACTCCACATTACCATCCCAAATGCCTCACAAGTGAAGTGTTTGTCTCTCCTGTCCCACCCAGCCTTGCCCAGGGGCCTGGGAGAGACCTATGACCCCAGCTACTCAGCCTGTCACAGGGGCCAGGGAGCAAACATCCTTTGAGCCCTGGCCATCATCAATGGCATATGGATGTGGGACAAGGAGGAGTGGACAGCTGATAGCTGTCCCACTGTCTGTTTCAATTAAAGAACCAGACAACTGGCCAGAAACTAACTCTGTCCTAATGTTCATTCATTCATATATGCGGAAGATGGCGGGCCCTGTGGATTGACAGCGATCTAAGGGGGTCATTAGGATGGCGGGCGGACTTCAATCCTCCCGCCATCCTAGTGGTAATGTGACCGCCCGCCAGGAATGCGGCGGTCCCGCCACCCAAATTATGATGCGACCGCCACCGCTGCGGTCGCATCTGATATTCTAACATTGCGGCGGGTGCTGCTGGCTGCAGCACCCGCCGCAATCAGAAAATGCCATGTTGTGCATTTCCATGCACAACGTGGCAGGCACACGCGGTGCCTGCCACCTTGTGCATGGACATGCAGGGGGTACCATGGGTACCCCCAAGTGCACCCCCTCACCCCCATGGGGGCCCGCAACAGGCCCCCAAAGCAAATCCCCGCCAGCCTTCCCATGGCAGCATCGCCGCCATGGAAAGGCCTGAAATCCCACGCATCTTAATATGGCTGGCAAATTCCAGTGGCTGACCCCTCTTTACCTTTGAAAATCCAATACCACTTTAAATTCGAACATCTGCCAGGACCCTTTGAATCCTGAGCATTTCTCCTCAGAAAATCTATAGATTTAGTCTGAAACTTTTCATGTGTGTAGTATGGATGGAAACTGTATCCTCAATTTGTCTGAATATTATCCTAAAACTCATTCCCAATGCTCTCTATTTTTACTCTTTGTCAGCCATTTTTAAGTAACTTCTATAAACAGAAGTTGTTCTACTATATCCTGAGGACTATTTGACTCCTCCCCAATGTATGGATAGCTGTCTGAGTATTCAGAATAATCTATTAAAAGGGCTCGTTAGAATGTTCCATGATGGCCAGATGATTTTGCCACTGTCAGTTGTCAGTCAGAATATTGATTAAATAAATATTGTGGCCTAAATATTGTTTACAAAAATATTACTTCTTTGGTTGTAGATTTTCAATTATTATCTTCCATGGGACGATGTGTATCAAATAATATTTAGGTCTTTATCATTTTTATGATTTTTAGGCCTCGACAATTTGCGCCCATATCCTACAGTCCCCTTAGGCAGGGGTTTTGGCAAACGGCAGTAGCATCTTCTGTCTTTCTCAGAAATGAATGAGTGCTGAGTGTCCATTTCCTTTTTCATTGTATTAACCTTTCCTAGCACAGGCTCCTGGACTGAATGTTGGAAGGACCAGTCGCCCAGGGACGTTGGGTTCTTCGGTCATTGAAGTCATCCCTCATATGGTTTTCAGGGTGCTCACTGCTTGCTTTGGTTATCCACCAGTTTCCCACGAGGACTGTCTAAGAGCTTAAAAAGTCTGTAAAGTTTTTATGGGCCTGTTGTCTAGAGCAACCTATATTCATACAGAACCTTTCAATAATGATACTGGCATGGTAGTTCAATTTGGAAGGGCCAGGATCCCTGAGACACATTTTACTAAGGCTCAGGTTGTCTGTATGTTGATCAAGAAAACTGGTAGGAGGTGTTGCTCATAATCACATGCTAACTCCCTTCAAAGTCTGCACACCTAATAGCAGGCAGATACAACTTATTGTATCTCTTTTACACTTGTCTGTGAATATTTGCGTTTTCTATTCATTACTGACTTGAGTATTTTATTTTCATACTTTTTTTTACTTTGGTTATATTCAAGCACCATATTAACTGTGTATATTTTCTAAAATGATGGTTACTTTTTCAAAAATAAGCATTGATTTGATTGATGATGAATGAAACCAAGGCGTCAGAATTGTCTTTACTCTGGTGCTGTGGTAAACTTTCTGAAACTTGGGCTCTATTCTTCTGTTCAACAGGGCACTCAACATCTGTGCATGGATTGCAGTTTTCTTGAAGTAAAATCAAAAGTATATGTGTGTGGTATATGTTGATGTAGCTTTACACAACATCATTATTTTTTTTAATCTGATTTTGCCTGCGCTTAGCATTAACTGGAAATAGGGAGGAACTGCCTGTCCCCTGTGGGAACAAGGACCATTTTCTTCTCTAAGCTTGGAGGATGTGCGTTCAATCATGGCACCAAGAACTATGATCTTCCTCAATGGCGGCCTTATGAGCAAATCCGTTCCGCAGTCCCAAACCCTGCGATTCACAAAATCACAGGATTTGCAACTGCAAAATGGCTTTTTGGTATGTGTGAAACCCATTTAGCAAGTCTGAAAAGCATTTCCAACCCGCAAATTGGTTTACCGACCCATACCGAATAACAGTTAGAAAAGGCGTGAAAGGGGGTTCCTTTTTAATTGTGATTCGGTCTTGTATCTATGGATTTTGCGGTTGCAAACAACTGACCAGTTACCGACTGATGAATGGTATATGGAGCCTTAGCTGGAGTAGGCACCACTGCCTGCTCCGTCCACCCCAAAATGTTTTTCACATAGGGGAATTTATTCTTTTTTATTTTTTTTATTTAAAGCAGTACCAAGTTCTTTAAGGAGCACAAGGTGCACAGCTGTAAATACTCAGAGAACGGCTGTGCAAAAACGTTGTGATTGCAATCGCGGTGCTGCAAAAAGTGGGTTTGCAAGCGTGACGTTACAATTCACACTGTGAAGAAAGGAGAGTTTAATTCAGAATTGTCTTTTCAATTTGCAATGGCCACATTAGGAGGCTTATAATTTGCAAATGCAAAAGGCAGAAAGAGAATGTGCCACGCATCATTGCGACTCGCGTGAAATGTATGAATCCTTTGTAACCTCTCACATTGTGGTAAAGCATTGAGGGGCACATTTACTACGATTTCATGCAACACGGCACAGCATGGAAACTTGCTGCGCTGTGCTGCGTGATAAGGACAGAGCAGAAATGCTCCATATAAACAAAGATATGGAGCATTTCTACTCTTTCTTAGCGCCAACACAGACACCCTTGCACCCTTGCCTACATTACGGGCAGGATTTTTGTGTGCAGGAAGGGACATAAGCAGGGCCAGACTGGGATCGCAAACCAGCCCTGGCAATTACATACGACCAACCCGGGTGGGGGACAGGATGGGGGGCTGTGCTGTTACAAAGGGCCGATTTTGCAGCACTGCTGCAAAACTGGCCTCCACTAACAAAAACGGCCCTCACCGGTCTCAAACTGGGCCCTACCCTTCCGGCCCAATAGGGAAAAGCCA
Source organism: Calotriton arnoldi (assembly GCA_963921515.1). Lineage (NCBI taxonomy): Eukaryota > Metazoa > Chordata > Amphibia > Caudata > Salamandridae > Calotriton > Calotriton arnoldi. The sequence goes on from CAWUFW010011320.1 coordinate 490,378, forward strand.
GGTGCCCGTTACGGCCAGTCCGGCCCTCGACATCCGGTTAGGAAAGAAAGACATGAGAAATGCATGACCTACCTACAATTCCAAGTAAAAGTTGATGTACTCAGACAGACCCTACATGTATGTCTTGAAGTCTCGTGAGTGAGAGTATCGGGAGTAAAGTTCCACAGTACCTTGGAGTACTCCACACATGAGAAAATGTCTGACTTTCTTTGGGAAGCAGTATCCTAGACGGTTTAACTGCAAGTTTACAGCTTGACAAAAACAGAACTTGAAACTGGAGCTGCATTATATGTAATGTGTCTGTGCTTATGTTGGTGTTGCTTTGCTGTGGTTATTAGAGTGATTTATTTAACACCTGCTTGCTGAGTGGTGCATGTCTTCCCAAAAATCCCACATCTGAGGAGAACTGATAGGGAGAAACCCACGTAAGAGTGTCAGTAAAAGAAGATAAGAGAGAGTTGATTACAAGGCCATTGTTTCAATGGTTATCACAAAAAGCACAGAAGCAGTTCAGTCAAGGGTTTCAACATTCAGGACACAATGTTATCAGCACCAGATGGACAGGCTCTCAAAATAACAGCTAAACTCTGTGTTAGGGAGGCCATAAGAGGAGGGCGCTCTTATAATTGTTTCTCGTGAGCGCTAGCAGACTCATCATTGCAAAATTTGAATACAAATTCAATCAAATTTTTAGAAAGGCTGTGATAAAAATTCACTTAGATGTCCAAAACACTTTAAACTGATTTTCCTGCCTGGACGTGTGCTAACTATATTAGTGTTATATGCTGTATTCTTATATTTATTGTGTGATGTATGTGCTTAGCCTCTTTTGTGTGGTGCTTTTAAAGCACAAGCTGCCGAAATAAAACTTTTAGAATTTGAATTTCATATTAGCAAACTGCCTAGTGACAAAAGCTTACATTTTTTTGCAAGTATTCATTCAAATGTATCCAAACCACAAAACAGTAAATCATTTTTGGCACACTTTTGTAGAGATCCTACGCTACAACACTCATCTATTAAAGAGTGACTGCTCACCCAAAACAATATAGTGGGGAGATGCGTTTCTAGTGCTTCTATTTCTTAACCTGCCATCATCCCACCAAACAGTGGGATGGAAGTATCACCAACCCCCTAAATAATTAGTGATGTACAATGTTTAAAAAATAGTCACATTTCAGGCACAATTTGAACATTCACAGAATTTGTTCAACTTTAACTGTTTTCTGGCAGAACGTGTTGAGCCACCATGTATTTATTTATAAATAGAATTGTGTTGTCTTTTGTAAGATATCTTTTTTTATCTGTAACAATAAAATAATTGCTTTTTGCCTGAATGTCAACTAGCTCGGGTTATACAGAAAGTGAGACTGTACATTATGACAGTCAGGAAGAGAGCCATTTTGGACAAGCTGGATTACACCTGAAGCATGGAGGGTTACGTTTCAACCCACTTTCCCTGATGACAGGGACTGCTGCAGCACTACTTTTGTTGCTGGTACAAAATAAATACAAAGAGAAGGAGCTCAGAAAAAGAGGGAGGGGCACTTCCCTTTAAGGAGTCACCACCAGAAGAGCAAGCGTGTTGCTGTTCCGAAACCAAATGCAAAGAGAAGGGCCTATTAGAAAGTGACAGATGGCAGATGAGGCAGACATTTCAATGAAGACGGGCATTTTGCTACACCTAAACAAACCAAGGGGCATCGACTTCGAGAAACAGGTAGTGATGCACGAGGGCGAAGCAGAGCACGGGCAGCAGGCTTTGCTGCGCTTCCTAAAATAGCACAACGCGTATTTGTAAAATGTACATTTACTCTTAGGGGTATCTTGGTCATGAAATAACAGAATTTTATTGTTACCCAACTCAATGATAATCAGTTTATTAACCTCAGAAGGATAAAACGCTGAGTGGCCCTGTCGGGATTTAAGGGTGTGGCCAGGTCAGACAGAGATCTCTGCAGTGAATGCGGTAGTCCACTGAGACACAAGACCTGGCAAATAAATTCAAAGAGATGTGTCATGGCGGTTGATTGCACATTGAAGTCGTCATAACCGATTGCCCGCTACACTTTCCAGGTAGACACATTAACAAACATAACTGATAAATGAAGGACATTAAGGGGCATATTCACAAGAAAATGTTGGAGCACGGAGCAGAGCCAAATTTCGCAGTGCCACGCTCCGACATTTTCAAAACGCAGAGATGAACCATATTCACAAGAATACCGCGCACCCCTGTGTTTTCCCTAGCGCTGGAGCTAAATTTAGCTGCCTAGCGTCAATGCAGGCACCCTTGCACAATTGTGCAAGGGTGCCTGCATTGCAGGGAATTAATGTTTATGTGCAGATGGCGGCACACTTAGAAGTAGCAAATCGTCATTATTTAATGATTGTTTATGTGCAGGAAGGGACACCTTCCTGCACATAAACAATCCTTAATGGTATTTTGCTCTTTCTATGTGCGCTGCAGAATGCAGCACACATAGAAAAATCAAAAATGAGGAGAAATAAAAGTATCACTCCACGTTTCGCGATTCTAATGCCTGTTCTTGCTTGGCGTTAGTTTTTGGCGCTGCCTCAGATTTACACCTCCTTGTAAAACTGGGGCAGCATCAAAAGCAATGGGTGTTTTGCGGTGGAACGCCCACTCATTGCACGCCTTTTCACGCTAAGTGATGTGTGTAAAGGAGCCTTACTTACAAGGCAACGTTAAGCCACAATTAGTGGCTTAACGCTTGCTTTGTAAATATGGAGAAGGGCATATCGCCACCAGAACGCCGCTAAAAGTGACGTTCTGGTGGCGATATCCCCTTGAAATTATGCCCCAATAAGTTTTTTAAATGGCTTTGGGTATTTTAAGAGCATTGTGAACTGTCCTCGTGTGAGCTGATTGACAAACAAATACCCAGCCGTTTTGAAAGGTAAATATTTTACAGCTGAGTTCTCTTGTTAGAATAGGGCGGTGTATGCAAGGAAAGGTTTACCAAACCTTCGGAATTAGCCATTTGTTGGTGACAATTTGGCGATTCAGCTGGAGTAGCTAAGACTTTTGCCATTCTCTTAAACACCCGACATTACATTATCTGACGGTCTCGTCACGTGATTGTGACACACTGATCTCAGCATCTGAAAGCTTTTCTTGAGTCACATTGCCTGTAGTTCTCCCTTTGGCTGGAAGTAAATGCAAGAATTGGAGAAGCACAAGCCTAGATGGGGCACAACAGTTACACGATACAAGATCCTCTGCAACAAATCCAGACTTACATCATCGAATTACCCCATTACATTTGCTTAAATTGCATTAGACATGCTTACATATTAGCCACAAGGAAATGAAGTGCCCTGCTTAGAACCACCTAATTTTCAAATCACATGCGGATGCTTAGATTTGAACCATTGTCCCTCAAATTCAAGGTCTGCAGCCTAGACCACACCTCCCCCTATGTTTATAATACAATCATAATTTGCATCCAGTATGAACCAGACCAATCTTCCTCCATAAAGCTCTTCAAAGATAGAAAATAATTGTCTTAGATGGTTCTAGTCAGTGAGTTGGGTTTTGTTGTTCATTTTCACTTTTCATACAGATCTTGATTTGCAGGAGGACCTGTTTCAGTTCAGATAAAAAATGCATTCTAGCAATATTATTTATTTCTTAATTCCCTGTACAGCAGTACATAGATACTACTAGCGTAAATAATGGTCCCAGAGCTCTTACTCTTAGTAGTCTTTGTTAGCTCCTTGTCAGACTGAAGTGAGTTAATATATTCTTGTTTGAGCAGTTGTATCCCAACCTCTACTCTACTCTGTCAAAGAGCCACTCAACCATGTTAGTGGCCCTTCCATACACTGAAAACTAGCACACGCCGGACTGCCGTCCCAGCTTGGATCTCAAAGGCTCCATCGAGTTAATTCAATATCATTGATCTGGGCATGGTCTATAGAGGTAGCCTGAAGTGAAAATGGTTCGATATATTTGAACTGATTCCTAAGTCTCCTCATTCACGATTCACACGATTCAATGGAATGCTTTCCATGAGAAAGGCACATATATACACTGTGTATAAAGAAGGTATGAAGTTCCTATCAGGAAGGGAAGGTCAAAGGCTGCCAAGGAGGCAGATCAGGGGGGGTCTGCTCCCTTATTAGCAAGGGCCCTTACACACCTCAAGGGGTATCATGCTTCATCATCGGGCAGCTACTCGTTGGCCCGGTGCTGCAATGCCCAACGGACACACCAGGGGGACTCTTTGCCGGAGTTCTTTTGTTTTAGCCGACAAAACAAAAGAACTCAGGCAAAGAGCCTTATTCCACCTTTCCTTCCTGATAGGAACTGCATACTATCTTTATACATAGCCTTTGTGAGGGCATGTATGCTGGACCTTTATTTACCCCTGGTCCCTTTTTATATTGTTCAACATATATACACTGACCACATTGGTGGTTCATTGCAATGAAAAATGTGCTTTTGTTCTGTACACATAATTATTTACATTGAGCTGCGTCTTTTCTTAGGTTATTTCTAGAGACTAAAATCTATGTTATTTATGTGGCTCAAAACATGACTATTTAGAACTACTACTACTACTACTAAACAAGCCAATCGTTTAGCCTGTTCTAGACCCCGACATATACTGTAGTCTAAATGTAAGGAATTCAGAATATATGTAGGATGATAGTGACAATCTGACAAAGAGCACCTGGTCTCACAGTATAATAACTCAATTGGATTCGAAGTACCGACTGTGTGTATCGTCAATGTCCGCCATAGTACGGATTTCTCAGGAGATGTTGCAGTAACATTCACAGTGTAGGTGGCGCCTGGGTGCAAGCGCAAACAAATCATCGGGGACTCGCTCTCAGCCGTGAAGTTAAACGATATCGTGTGTGAAAACTCCTTCTGGTACCATCGTCTTCCTTCAACATGAACCTTTTGTAAAAAGAACAAAAGCATGAAATACAGTTTTTCCTTCAAGATTTATTTACAGCAAGCAAAAGCATACAGGAGGGTAATCTGACCATCAAATCTCTAGTGAAACTGAAATAGAATACCTGATCACAAATTTACAAATGTAGCTTTTAAGAGGCCAAAGGTTACAAAAGCCATGGATGAAGATAGAGGATCAAAAAGGAGGCTTTGAGGGCTTATTCCTCATTTCAAATTAGATCTCATAAGGTATATACAAATTGTGGCTTATGTCCCAAGCAATCTTGGGCTATTTACAAGAGTGATCCTTCATTCAGAGATATGGAAGCAAGCTTTTCCAACGCTATCACAAGTGGAGGGCAGCCAGGGCTCTTTGTCCGGGCCCCAAGCATTTTAGTGCCTTAATTCTGCTGTTAGAACACATTTTAACACATTTTAAATAATAAAACAGAAGCTCTGACCTGTTTCTTCTTGTTAGAGCTAAAGCAGCAACACCATTAGATGGTGCCAATTATTCCCTACTGAACATATCTTCTTAATCACGAGCTGGAACCACAGAGAGGCCCCGCAGACCTTTTGGACCCCAGCCACATGAAACATCTGACACACCTGGGACTGACTAGCAATCACTTGCTTTATTTTGCTTTATTTTGTTTTTGCAAAACATTGGACAAAGGTAACATAAAACTTTATAAAATCAAAGGCACAAAAACTGTTACATTTTCTAAAGCATTTAAAAACACAAATCAACATGAAAGAACAGTAGTCATCCGCGGTGTTCTGAAATGGGGGCATTGGAAACACATCTGCAATTCTTTTCTTACCATGTCGAAGAAGACTTGGCCACATCCTATGGTTGATACTGAGTGAAAAAATAATAGAAGAGGAGGGTGGGACCCTTTCCAAAGAGCCACCCCCTTCTCTTCTTCGGTTTACAGTTTTCTACTCAAAGAAAGCTTTCTGGTCCATCAAGTCTGTATAAATCCCTTCTATGTACAGCTCCTGAAGTGTCCTGGGAAACCTTTTTACAAAGTCCACCATTATAGGCAGTGCCAGTGGCTGCTGGTGGCGGGCACTGATACTCATCTCTGGGGACCAGAACTTATTTTACTCCATCCTACTTGCACCCACAGCAAGAGAAAGAGGACGAGAAAGCTAGGAACACAGTGAGAAAGGAAGAAAGCAGGGGTGAAAACGAACCTGAAACAGTGAGATAAGGAGTCAGGACGTGTAGAGTGGTGGAAGAAAGAAACAGGAGGTGGAATCAAGACCAGGTACCCTTGGTGTTCAGCAACCTCATCATTCTGCACCTGCACTTATGTTTTTCACAAATTAAGCACTGAGTCCTCTCCGCACTTTGCAGGCATAGGCGTATCTATCAGAGGTGCAGCCAGTGCACTCGCTGAGGGGTCAAAGGGGACCAACTGTGCTGGATTTTTCCCTTTTGAGAGCTGTTACTGGGAGCAGGACAGGGTACTACTCTGCACGAACCTGCAGCTGTGAGCTTTATTGTGCATGCTCATAGTGATCCAGCAGCTGTGTCACCTGTCCCAAATAAATAAAAAAAAGATGGCCTCCTGCTACCCACATCCACCAGCCTCTGTGCCTTCCCTTCCCTCCCATCCAAAAGCTGTGCTTCCAACTTTCTAGCACTTCTTTGACAGGCTCTCAAAGAGCATAGTCAGAGCAGCCTGGAATTCTTTTATGACATAGCAACAGCGGTTAACAGGTTCTGTTACCCACCGTTGCTACATCATAGCAGTGAATTACTGGACTTGGAATCCGGTCAGTCACGCTAACGCCTCTCAATGAGAGCCATGCATATCACATATATTCTTCGGTTTCCCCATGCATGCTGAAGATGATTGTGAAATTGCTGCCCTCTTCTCTGTACTTCCTGTACTATATGAAAATGGTTTTGTGAGGGCTCTCTGAGCGAGTTGTTTCTACAATGATTTTTCAATCAAAATCTAAGTCTCTGGTGACAGGGGAAGGGCACCTGTCTGTGGCGAGTGATACCATTGGAATCTAGAGGTTGAGAAGGATTATAAGATGGGTGCCCCCTTTTAAGTCAAAGGGAAGCATATGGTATGTTGAAGTGTTGAAAATGTTTCCAAGACTTATGACACCCAGTAAATGAGGATATGAGGTACGCGGTATAGAGCAGTAGCACTTGTCTACAGAGGATATGAGGCAGGTGGTATAGAGCAGTAGCACTCGTCTACAGAGGATATGAGGCACGCAGTATAGAGCAGTAGCACTCGTCTACAGAGGATATGAGGCACACGACATAGAGCAGTAGCACTCGTCCACAGAGGATATGAGGCACGCGGTATAGAGCAGTAGCACTCGTCTACAGAGGATATGAGGCACGCGGTATAGAGCAGTAGCACTCGCCTACAGAGGATATGAGGCACGCAGTATAGAGCAGTAGCACTCGTCTACAGAGGATATGAGGCACGCGGCATAGAGCAGTAGCACTTGTCTACAGAGGATATGAGGCACGCGGCATAGAGCAGTAGCACTCGTCTACAGAGGATATGAGGCACGCGGCATAGAGCAGCAGCACTCGTCTACAGAGGATATGAGGCACGCGGCATAGAGCAGTAGCACTCGTCTACAGAGGATATGAGGCAGGCGGTATAGAGCAGTAGCACACGTCTACAGAGAATATGAGGCACGCGGTATAGAGCAGTAGCACTCGTCTACAGAGGATATGAGGCACGCGGCATAGAGCAGTAGCACTCGTCTACAGAGGATATGAGGCAGGCGGTATAGAGCAGTAGCACACGTCTGCAGAGGATATGAGGCACGCGGTATAGAGCAGTAGCACTCGTCTACAGAGGATATGAGGCACGTGACATAGAGCAGTAGCACTCGTCTACAGAGGATAAAAGGCACACGGTATAGAGCAGTAGCACTCGCCTACAGAGGATATGAGGCACACGGTATAGAGCAGCAGCACTCGTCTACAGAGGATATTAGGCACGCAGTATAGAGCAGTAGCACTCGTCTACAGAGGATATGCGGCACGCGACATAGAGAAGTAGCATTCGGCTACTCGCCCACAGAGGATATGAGGAACGCGGTATAGAGCAGTAGCACTCGCCTACAGAGAATATGAGGCACGCGATAAAGAGCAGTAGCACTCGTCTTCAGAGGATATGAGGCACGCGGTATAGAGCAGTAGCATTCGCCTACAGAGGATATGAGGCACGCAATAAAGAGCAGTAGCACTCTTCTACAGAGGATATGAAGCACGCGGTATAGAGCAGTAGCACTCGCCTACAGAGGATATGAGGCACGTGATAAAGAGCAGTAGCACTCGTCTACAGAGGACATGAGGCACGTGGTATAGAGCAGTAGCACTCGCCTACCAGTTTCTGTCCCTGAGCTCCAAGACCTCTCCTTCTATTAATGGGGCAGTGCCAATTCCTGTAGGAGGAACACTGATGTTACACATATCATTAGATCATCACAAACCCAGTGTATGGCAATACTTGGCAAGTGTATGAATGCAACCAGCATAAGAGCTCATATTTGGAAGGGGCTGCATTAAAGTATTTGGGGACAGTCCCCGGTTCTGGGTACTTCACTGCAGGTTTCAATATTTCTACCTAGTAGCATCTCTAAAAGGAAACAGGTTTCTAAATCTGTGTTTAACACCTCTATCCAGTCTCACACATATACATAAACTGTTCACTCTAGGGTCCTCCATAAGCAGATCTCCAGGCATATTCACAGATTGCAGGACAACATGGAACATCCTGCCAGAGGCACTGCTGACTCTGCAGAACAGACTTGACCTTATTGCATAATGACCTGAGATGTTCTAGAGCTTACATGTGATGTGCAAGCGAGACTGTGATGGCGTGTTTGTGAGAAAGTGTGAAAGAGAGAGGAAGGGTCTTAAGTCAAGGTGTGTGACATAGGAGAGTGATGCAGACAGGGTGAGTGATACACCCTGTGAGAAAGAGAAGTTTTCATTAAGGCATGGTGTATATAAAACAAAAGGTGAATAATTTCTGCAGATGAGTGTGCATGTGCAAGGGGGACATAATGTGTAAAACTTTATTTGATAAAGATCCTGGGTGAAACTGAGAGGGGGCGATCACACATAAAACTGATAGTGGATATTTGGGTTCAATTTCAAGAGCTATTTTTGTGCATAAGGTTCACTTACATTCACCTACAGCCTTTTTATAAAGGTACAACACATGTGCCATTCATAAGACATGGCTTAGACCTGTAAAAAGTGTTTCTTACGCATACATTTTCATGTTTGTACATCTTCTATTAGAGTGTAGAGCGCTTGATGCAGGGCAGGAAACACTCACAAACATACTTGTTTGTATTTACTAACTTTTGCTCAAAGATTTACTCCTTTCGAGGGCAGTAGTAAATCTGGGGTGGAAATGTGCTGCCAACACGATCAGAACTGGTGGGGATTCAGGGTATAGGCATTTCTCCATATGGGAAAATGTTGCAGAAAATAAAAAGTGTAATTGCACTCATGCTACACGTTTTTACATGCGTAAATGGACATTTGCTAAAGTTTTCTGAGTACTGCTGTAAATCTGCGACTGTCACAGCTTTTTATGAGCCCTCTTGGAAACCTTTGCGAATTCTCAAACTTTGTAAATCTACACCCAAACGCAGGAGTAAATAAGCATAGAAGTAAACCTACAGGTGTAGATGTACATTTTTCTCAAGAATTGGGCTGTTACTGAGATGCGGTGTACATCATGTGACAGTGTGAGATACTGAGAGAGATGGCTGGCAAAAAACTGAGCTATATTAGACTATATTAGTATGTGAATATAAGATTGCCTGTAGTGCTTGAAATAATGTGTGGTGGTACATGAACCCAGACTGCATGTATACCTGCTATATAACTGAAAAGTGGCACAGTTGCACTGAGCCATGTTTTAAGATTTGGCACTGTTATCCTGTAGCCATTTTAAACAGCTGCATTTGAGCACTGTTTAGTGCAAATGTACAGATAACATTTGCAAACCATACAAGGAGATCTTTGTTAAGTGTCTGCTAAGAAAGATTTTTTGTTTTCAATATAAAACGTACACTTCGAATGGGATTTGGGTCAATCAATTGTGACAGGATGGCTTTGTTGTCTATCTTAGCTAGGTGTCTACTCTTGCAATGGTTTTTCCTATTCTTATGTTTGGTCCACCCAGGTGCATTTTGATGTCACAGTAGTTTGACTAGATGAGTTGTATCCTTCTACTGCTAACTTCAGAGGGTGCTTTCTTTTCCTTACCATTTAGAACTCATAGGAGTGCATGCATTTCCTTACTCACTTGCACTGTTTTTCTTCCCCTCCTCACTCACCAGTTCCCGCTGCTCCCCATTCCACTTACCATCTTCCTCACTGTTTTAAATATTTTTTATTTTTTTATTTTTAAAATGTGTTTCATTTAGTTTTTTAAAAGGGTCTGGCAGCTACAAAGTGATACTGGGCTGCTCGGTTACATTTTTTTATATTTGTTAGCTTTAATTTACTGTTCTGACATGGCTGTTTGCCTGGTTAGAACACTAAATTAAAAATAACACAATGGCTGCCATTCATCACAATACATGTGCAGTCACTTCTCATGAGTCAAGTGCCCATGTGCCACAACAAGCCCTTGTGCATGTGTTGTAATGCACCTGCCCATGTGTGTTTTGACATATGCATGTGCACTGGTGGTCATCTTGGAATGGGTTTTCTGTAACAGAAAACCCTTTGCAATATTTCTGGTCATGTGTGTGTGCATGTGATCTCATTCTAACAACAATGAAAAGGTATTGGCAAAGTCAATAGTTCAACCTTCTAGAGGTGAGACCAATTAACTTTGCCAGTGCTTGTTTTTCCTTTGGGTTATAAAAATGTGGCCTGCAGGTTGTCAGGTACTAAAACCTACTGAGCTGTTTTGATAGAGGGCCTTCATAGTCTTATCAAGTCACACTCCAAAAGTTAAATGTCCACAAACATGGCTAACAGGAATGTACAAAATTCTCGAAATTTGCTTTCACATATTTACATGAAATTTTCGGAAAATTATGTGAAATTCAACGTAATTCTGTGAAATGCAAATCAGGCATTGAGTGCTCTATTTCTAGTGCAAAGTGCATCCTCGTGTCCAAAATGCATGCAAGGATGCATTTCGGACTAAAACAATTGCACTAAAACCACGAACATTGCTAACAGTTGCTCAATTTCTGCTCATTCGGTTTGTTTCGATATCATTTTGATGCAAATATGGTGTCATTGTTCAATGTGGCGTAATGGCTTTGTTTCACAAATTTTGTGTGACAAATATAACACGAAATTCCCTACACAGTGTGAATTACGCTGGCGTAATTGAAATTTCACCTGTGCCTAATAGCTAATGAGTCATATTAGTCAGTGTGATTAATGAAAACATGTTTTTGCTTTGTGGATGGTGTGAAAAAGGCCGGCAAATTTAATTGCTGCAATTTATAATTTAATAAATATTCTTTACATTTCTTATTGAAATTACCTGTACTCCTTCACAGACTTGGCAGATATCCCGTCCACCTGTTACAAGTGCATTATATCCATTGGAACTTGTAATATGGAAGACAGGATATCCGTCTGCTGGAATCCAAATCAGGCCCAAAGTATGGGTGCAAAACTGGTTTGCATTATTTAATGTTGCTAAAAGAAGAGTAAACTAATCTAGCTAGTACTTAATTTCCTTGGGTGAAAACTGCTATTAGATGGAGCCGTAAAACAATAAGTATCGCTGCCTATTAGCCAGGGATATTAACAGTCAATAGTAAATTATTTATTTCAAAGTAATGGGGTGGCAGAAGCAGATTATTAGGTGGTTGAGAAATGTTGTGAGCGGGTGAGGAACCGAGGCGTATTCCATGTGCACTAGGGCTCACTGCAACTCTGCCACACCACTGTCTGTGGAGATGTCCCACCCACCTTTCACCAATTGCTTACTGCATACTGGTCTCGTTTAGGGTGTGGAGGATCAGCAGGAATGCCATAAACCACAGGCCCTCCTGCCAAACCTGTGGTTTTCTTCCCTATTTAACAGTAGGGGAACCACTTAGTTACTGTCAGAAGAGCTTCCGCTGGCTCCGAGTGGTCCTTCTGCCACTGGGTCATAGTGTTGGTCGCTCCCAAGGGAGGCTCTTCCGCACTGGAGTCATTGTCTTGCAACGTCTTGACCGCCGGCAAGAAGAAAAGAAACGCCAAAACCCTTTTGAGTAGACAATATCCTAGGTGGAGAAAGCTACACCCTTGCAGGAAGCTGTTGTTCAAAGTACTGCTCAAAGAATTCTATTACAGGATCGGAGGCTTCGGATTATGCTTCTCTCTCTTTACTGTCAAACACAGCAGCCAATGAAAAAACGTTTTCATAACACAAATAAACTACATTTCCCATTGTGCTCTTCCACCAATCATGTCCCATCAGACCGTATAAGAGTCACCATCACTATCCCATGAGCCTCTTTCTTTGGTGCTCATGGCAGAGTTAAGGGCAATGTCGACTTTCCTTCTATGCTTATGTTTATTACTAGTATGCAAATTTGCTGTTCCCTTACGCGCGCGCGATGGTCGGAATGAGCCCAGTTCATGAGCATTGTTTGAGTATTGCCGCATTTACCGCTGTTTTATGGTATTGTATAGTTGCATGTTGCTCTTTGGATGATTAGGACTACGCGCGTGACAGCGCGAGTGTGATTGACAGAAGCAGGCAGTTTGGTGGCATTGTAGCTCCCGCTGGGAGCGTAGATACAGCACCGAGGTAGGCGGTGTAATTTTTGCCATTTTCAAGTGCAAAACCTAGCGCTCACCGTCGGCTGCCTCCCCTTGTCAGGCCCGACGTCTTCAGCTGGAGCCAAGCGTCGCCCGACGTGCGTAGCCCAATTGGGCTACTTTTGGGCTACATTTGGGCTACGCACGTCGTGCGCTTTCCCTTGCTCGTTCTGAGGCTTAAAATAGCCCGGTCTTTTCAACGAGCGCCTCGTGGAGTGAACGCCTGACCGGCTGCAAGAATAGTCAGCCCAGGGAGTGCGCACACGCTCCAGAGACATTGAAATTTGGCTCATTTACGCCCTGAGGCTGGGCTGGAATAATAAATGACCACATATTTGCTGAGGAGCTAAGTACTTTATATTCCCTACACTGTGTGCACGTGGGTTGGCTCCCCCCTGACTCCTCCTATACCTACCTTGCCTTCAACCTTATTTTCCTTGGGCAAGCGTGGGATGAGTGACTCCATAATGGAAGAGTGGGTGAAATACGATGAGGAGGATGAACCCTACTATGAGGGACAGCAGGAGACTGCACTAGAGGATAATATTGTTGACGCCCTGGACGCATCGGTCCAGCAGTCTGTCAACAGGGCAATTGAAAGCACGGTTCCTAGCACTGTGCAACAATTGTTCTTTTTGCATTTTGTCACCCCGAGTGGGACGGGTATGCCCAGACGTGGGTCCCGTGCTCTCCATGCCACTGGAGTCAAGCTATCCTGGCTGATGAGGGCTGAAAGCCCGAAACCGGTCCTAGGATGCTTGTTTCCAGTCCAGGGAGGACCTGGCCTGGCAGTTCGGGCTGGACTGTTCCCATTGGGCGCAGGGTCAAGACTGATTTGCATCTGGCTGGGTCCAAACTGGAATGGCATGGTGAGCAAAAAAACTATGGATTTGGGCCCAGATCTCTGTACTGGGGTGAATATATGACATTGTTCTGCATTCTGTCCATCAATTGTTCTTTTTGCATTTTGTCACCCCGAGTGGGACGTAAAAGCCCAGACGTGGGTCCCGTGCTCTCCATGCCACTGGAGTCAAGCTATCCTGGCTGATGAGGGCTGAAAGCCCGAAACCGGTCCTAGGATGCTTGTTTCCAGTCCAGGGAGGACCTGGCCTGGCAGTTCGGGCTGGACTGTTCCCATTGGACGCAGGGTCAAGACTGATTTGCATATGGCTGGGTCTAAACTGGAATGGCATGGTGAGCAAAAAAACGATGGATTTGGGCCCAGATCTCTGTACTGGGGTGAATGTATGACATTGTTCTGCATTCTGTCCATCAATTGTTCTTTTTGCATTTTGTCACCCCGAGTGGGACGGGTATGCCTAGACGTGGGTCCCGTGCTCTCCATGCCACTGGAGTCAAGCTATCCTGGCTGATGCGGGCTGAAAGCCCGAAACCAGTCCTAGGATGCTTGTTTCCTGTCCAGGGAGGACCTGGCCTGGCAGTTCGGGCTGGACTGTTCCCATTGGGCGCAGGGTCAAGACTGATTTGCATATGGCTGGGTCCAAACTGGAATGGCATGTGAGCAAAAAAACGATGGATTTGGGCCCAGATCTCTGTACTGGGGTGAATATATGACATTGTTCTGCATTCTGTCCATCAATTGTTCTTTTTGCAACAAGCCTTGGCAGCGGCACTGAAACCCATTACCAAACAGCTGGAAAGCTTTGCGAAACGCTACGGGTTCCAAAACCCTCTTCAGTCACCAAAAGATACACCTGTTGATAAAAGTATGTCGAAGTCGGGGTCATGGCCCCATGCTGGCGCATTAGCAAATCTGCCACAGGCGAATGCAGTGGATCATGGCTATTCCACACCACCAGCCACTGAGGGTGGAAAGGCAAAGCGCAAACAAAAAGTTTATATAGATACTGACACTACTGACACAGACACTACGGACGAAGAGGCGCCCCCTAAAAAGAAATCTAAGAAGGCAGTCATTTTAGTGCCTGGTATGACGCCTCAAAACCTCAATACTCTTTTCACATTTAACCCGACAGACATAATTCATCCCAGGTCATCCGATTGGGATCCAGCCCCTGAAGTGGCGGACTATCTACATGATAATCTCAGAAGGGGCTTTGATAAGGAGGTGCGCAGCAGATTGCGCTCGGAGTGCCCTCGACCGGATATCCCAGATAAGGTGGCAGAAACGCCCGATATAGATGCTAGTCTCTTGACGTTCCTTAAAAAATTTGCGAAGGACCCCAAAGAAGGTTTTGATCGAGCCTGGCGGGGCTGCCAGGACAAGCTCCTCGACGTGGCAGGACCCCTGGCCAAGATACTAGAGATGGCCCTGATGGCAAAGGAATCGGCCGACCCCATAGATCCAGCCATTCTGGCGGGCTGGACACAGAGGGCGATTTGTCTCCTAGGAAACGCAAACTGAGCCATCTCTACAGAGAGGCGCAAATCGCTATTAATGAGGATGGACTCCAATCTGACAGAATTAGCCTCAGCCGAACCAGGTCCCCTTGCGGAGGGCAATCTCTTTGGTGACAGATTTGTCAAAGATGTGTCAAAGTATGTAGGTACCTTTACTTCACTAGACAAGGCCCAATCAGGAATTAAACGTGTGTTTCACGCTGGCCTTTTTAACAGGGCCGGGCGAGGCAGAGGACGCTCGCCAGGCCGACAATACTACCAAGGTCCTCCCAGAGGAGACTATGGATGAGGTAGAGGCGACTGGGACTCTACAATAGGTGGAACCTTTTACCCGACGAGACAGAGGTTCAACAAAAGTCGCTTCAACAGAGGTGGCCACAGAGCAGACTTTCAGACTCACAACTCTACATGTAAGGGTAACAGAATTATCTCACCTACCCTTGGAGGGTCGTACACAATTCTTCCTACACAATTGGAGAGTGTTGTCACAAGATGCATGGATTTTACTGACTATGCAGGGTTTTCACCTAGAGTTTTACTAGACGCCTTTTCAGGAGAAATATCCGAGACAACTCAGTTTTTCCCAACAAGAATGTGTTTTTATAGACGCAGAAATAGGAGAATTGCTGCAGAAACACGCGATTGCTTATTGCGACAACAGAGTTCGCGGTTTCTGCAGCAACATCTTCCTGGTGCAGAAGAAAGGTGGTGGTCACAGGTTGGTGTTAAACCTGAGAGAGTTCAATCATTTTATGGTTTACAAACACTTAGGTAGGTATCCATCTGTTGGCAGATCTACTAAAAAAGGGAGATTGGATGGTCCGGCTGGATCTAAAGAACGCCTATCTGACGATTGCTATCTATCCCCCTCATCGGCGCTTCCTACAGTTTCAATGGAGGAACCGATGGTTGGAATATTTGGCCCTTCCTTTCGGGCTTTCCTCGGC
Source organism: Calotriton arnoldi (assembly GCA_963921515.1). NCBI lineage: Eukaryota > Metazoa > Chordata > Amphibia > Caudata > Salamandridae > Calotriton > Calotriton arnoldi. The sequence goes on from CAWUFW010011320.1 coordinate 506,429, forward strand.
ACCATGGTGTTTCACCAAGGTAATGAAGCCGATGATAGCCCATCTCAGAGCACCGGGAGTTCGCATGATAGTGTACCTGGACGATATACTTATGGCTCAGACTCAATCATTGGCCAACCTCCACTTGCAGATGACAATGTCCCTTCTGCAAAACTTGGGTTTTGTGATCAACGAACCCAAATCAGCCTTATGTCCCTCCCAGACGATAGACTTCCTAGGCTTTGTCATAGACTCACAGACAGCTCAGCTGAGCCTTCCCAAGTCGAAACTACGAGAGCTCAAGAAAGAGATCACATCAGTATTATCCAGGCAGATGGTATCGCTTCGGACCATTGCCAGAATAGTGGGGCTATTAGCATCCTCAATACAGGCGATTTTTCTGTGCCCTCTACACTACCGGGCCCTTCAGAGATTAAAGATCCAACATCTACGCAAGGGTCTGTCATATGCGGATCTGGTTCCCCTATCACAAGAAGTCAGGGAAGAGATGCAATGGTGGTTAGGCCACGTAGAAGCATGGAATGGCAGAGCCATCTCCGGTTCTCAGCCAGAAGTAGTTATAGAGTCAGGCGCCAGCTGTTGGGGCTGGTGAGGGCGTTGCGGAGATCTCCACAGGAGGTCGATGGTCACTTCAGGAACTATCACTCCACATCAATTGCCTGGAGTTGTTGGCAGGGTCGTTTGCGATACGGACACTCTCCCCCAAGCAAGTGTCTTGTTGCATCCTTCTCAGGATGGACAATATCTCGGCAGTGAGATATATCAATAAGTTGGGAGGTACGAGGTCGTCCCTGCTTGTGGAGATAGCGAAGGATTTTTGGCACTATTGCCTGAATCAACAGATATCAGTGATAGCAGAATACATTCCGGGGCAGTCGAACACTGTCGCGGATTGGAATTCCAGACATCTGAAGGATTACAGCGATTGGCAACTCCAATGGCTACAGTCAGTGTGGGGTCCTTGCGAGATAGATCTCTTTGCATCCAGACTGAATCGGCAACTGCAGACATTCTTCAGCTGGAGACCAGATCCATTGGCGAGAGTGACGGATGCCTTCTCCCAGAATTGGGCAAGGAATCTGAATTATGCCTTTCCCCCGTTCATTCTAATCCCCAGAGTTACGTCCCAAATAGCCCGCCAGCAGGCGGAGGTGATTTTGGTGACACCTCTGTGGAGGTCGCAGCCCTGGTTCCCGATGTTATTGGAGATGAGTTGCGACCTCCCCAGGATGCTCCCCTGGTCTCAGACGATGCTCCAGGGCCCTCACGGAGAACTGCACCCGATGGTGACCTCGGGGCAGTTGTCCCTGATGGCATGGAGGCTTTCCGGCAACAATGGGGAATGCCAGGAATTTCGAACAAAGCTTCCGAATTTAATAGACAAGCCTGGGCCCCTTTCACACGAAAGAGATAATCCTCAGCTTGGAAATACTGGGTACGTTGGTGCGTGGAACGGCACGTGGATCCCGTGGGGGCACAGTTATCCCATATTGTAAACTTCCTGTCCGACAAAGCCTCAGAAGGCTTAGCATATCGTTCAATTAACAATTTCAGATCGGCTATATCCGCTGGACATACACAGGTGGATGGGAAACCGGTAGGTACGCATCCAGTGGTGTGTAAGTTGCTTAAGGGCATTAGAGTGGCTAATCCCCCAAGACCGAAATACTCATTTTTATGGGAAGTATCACTGGTCATAAACCTTTTTGATAAATGGCCGGGTAACGATCAGTTATCCAGAAAACAGCTATCAGCTAAATTAGCTATGCTTTTGTGTCTATCTGCCTGCAGACGCTCCTCTGACGTGAAAGCTCTGGACATTACAGGTAGAGTATTTACTCCGGAGGGAGTTTCTTTTACCATTTCTGGCAGGACAAAAACGATGTCACGTAGCATCGAGTATAATGCTTTCCCTAACAATGATAAATTGTGCATTGTACAGTGCCTTAAAGCATATGAAGAATGTACTCGGTCCTTGAGACCAGAAGGGTCAAAACAATTACTGATAGCCTTGCAGAAGCCATTAAGCCTGTGTCTGCGGCGACAATCGCCAGGTGGTTGAGATCTGTTATGAAAGAAGCTGGGGTGTACACCCTGGTGTTTGGGGCACATTCTGTACGTGGCACTATGGCGTCTAAAACGTTTATGTTAGGTTCCACTATCCAAGACATTATGAAATCTGCAGATTGGTCATCTGAGTCGATGTTTAAACAATTTTATTATAAACCGGTGGGTGATATAACTACTGTGGTGTTTGATAAGCGCTAAACAAGCATAATCCGAAGCCTCCGGTCCTGCAATAGAATAAAAGATTTGCTAGCATTCGCGCCAAGAATTTTCAATTCTATTAAGGACACGGAGGCGAGGATTATCCCACCCGGTTGTATTCAATGTTTTGCTTACAATAAGTAACCACCCGTATGTAGTTGTATTCTATTCAGCAGAGAATACGGGTTATCTGTTTTCATTTATTCCAAGTTCAGACAAGAAGGCAGAATAATTGTTCTTCTGGTTGAAGAAGTTGGACGAAGTCCCAGTTATCGGTTAATTTCTTCCACGTTGGAGGATTCTTGGTGGATTCGAATTAATGTTCGCACTTGGACTGTGGACTCGAGCAAAGAAAGAGGCTCATGGGATAATGATGGTGACTCTTATAGGGTCTGATGGGACATGATTGGTGGAAGAGCACCATGGGAAATGTAGTTTATTTGTGTTATGAAAACGTTTTTTCTTTGGCTGCTGTGTTTGACAGTAAAGAGAGAGAAGTATAGTCCTCGCCTCCGTGTCCTTAATAGAATTGAAAATTCTTGGTGCGAATGCTAGCAAATCTTTTACTCCTCGGAATAATGCAGCACTCAAGATGGCCGCCGTCATCCCAAGTGAGGTGGTCTGGTGGTTTGGAAGAGAATTCGACCAATGCGCGTGCGTGAGTAACTCGCATTGCACTTCAACTGAACTCCTGAGGAAAAGAGAAGTGTCTCGTCAGCGCGCCTGAATTTCAGAGTGAAGCAACCCTATAGTGTCTCCTCAGTGCGGCTGAATCGCAGGATAAGAAACAGGAAGAGTCTTGTTAGCGTGTTTAAATTCTTGAGGTATAAATAAACCGTTTGAAGTCTTCAGAGTCTACCTCCAACTTTAGTCAAGACGCATTGACTCCAAAGAACCATTTGTAAGGTAACGTCAGAACACCTATTGAACTGCAGCGATTAGGTATGGTCAGCGCGCATGAGCAACTGCTTAAAGTCGGCGCCAGTACTACTAAAGAACTGCAGAGAAAGGTCTTGTCAGCGCACATGAGCAACTGCTTAAAGTCGACGCCAGTACTACTAAAGAACTGCAGCGAAGGGTCTTGTCAGCGCACATGAGCAACTGCTTAAAGTCGACGCCAGTACTACTAAAGAACTGCAGAGAAAGGTCTTGCCAGCGCACATGAGCAACTGCTTACAGTTGACGCCTGTACTACTATAGAACTGCAGCGAAAAGTTTTCGCCGGCACGCCAGTGCAGAGCTATCTTGAGTAGAGTTCAGTAGAGAGCAACTCCGGATCATTCATCTTACTGCAGACTATTTGAACTAACAAATATTCCAGTTAGAAAACGGATTTACCAGGAAGATGCAAGTGAATCTTCTAGGCAGTGTACTATAAAGGACATATTCCTCAAAGGCAAGAATCGTCAAGAATTACAATCTCTCTCTCTCTATATATATATATATATATATATATATATATATATATATATATATATATATATATATATATATATATATAGCATCTGTATTAACCAATGAGACAAGATATCTCTTTTGATAACAAGAACTTATCTCATCTCAAAAGACTTGGGCAATACTATTTAAATCAATAGAGAGAAGCTAACCTCAGTCATTAAAGCAGGTAATAAGAGGGTAGAGTTGAAGTTACAGATAATGTGATTATGTGAGATATGTAATTCATGTGTCCCTATTAATTGCTGTGATAATTTATTGTAGGTGCACTCCAGATATCCTTTTCAAAATAGTCAGTCAGTCGAGATAAGAAGCACCAGGCATGAGGAGTCTCTCTCTGTCCCCCTTCCCCTTTTTCCCCTGCTGTTGTGAGAAACAGTTTTAAGGATTCTGTTGTTTATAGCAGTAGAGGGGACTGAGGAATATTCATCTCATAACTTCTGCTCCTGAGGAAATCGATATCAGGTACGCCTATTAACAGCCAGCAAGTGAAAAATAAAACGATATACCATAATCGTTTTATTTTTCATTTGCCGGCTCTGAGCCAGCTTGTGCAGGCAGGGGCGGAGCCGGGGCATGGGAGGGGGGAGGAGGAGTGCTATGTGCACTTCTAAGTACACATATATGTTCGGCTGGCCCTCCCAGGCAGGCCAAACACACATGCGCACTTAGGTTTCTCCAACCTGGCTGTATTGAACAGCCGGGCTGGAGAAACAGCACAGACTGGAGCGTCTTTTCAGCCCACTCAGGCCAATCCCTGCGCTGCTCTTCAGTGTGGGGATTGCACAGGGAGTCTGATGCTGCCCCAGTGCCTGCTGGGACCAGGAAGCAGCACAGCAGAACACCGAGGAGTAATGCGGCCGGCAGCTTCCGGTAAGGGCTTTTTAAAATTCATTATTACACCCCCCGCACTCCCCCACACCCCCCGCGCTCCCTCCACCCGCCCACCACCTCTTCATTGTGTCAGCCGCCACTGGTCGCTCCACCCACCTAAAGGCAGTGTGACTATTACTAATTTTCCCTGCCCATGTCTCCTCAGTGATGTATGGCAGACATGGGCAGGAAAAAAAATTAAATAGTCTCCACACAAAGATAAAACTCTTGCATGTTGTGACATTTGTTTTTTGTTCCAAGAAAATAAACATTGGCTATGGGAGTTTGGTTCCTCAAAAAAGTTTGCCAAACGAGCAGTAAACATGGCATCTGCTGGGCAAGCCTTCCATGCTGTAAATAGCATGCAGGGTGGATGGTGCTCTGCCAGGGTGAAGAAGAACATGACCTCTGACTCCGTGAAGGACCGCTAAGCGCCAAGAAGCCTTAGGGTGAAAGTGCGCTGAATATGTTTCTATTATGATAACATAACATAACATAACAAGGACTGGCGGACCATCTGCCGGAGCCTAAATAAGGTCATAAGACTTTAGCCAAGTGGAAAATTCTCACCAAATGGTGCAAATTTCACTAGTGTAGGTCCTGATGGATTGGAATTGTTATGTGAAAAGATGCTAAGTGAAGCATCAATTAGCAATGTTCTTCACCTGTAAAGCACCGTCATAGTGTGCCCTTGAAACCCGCTGCATATTGTATTTGCATAATCCAGCGAGAGCACGGGTGGCCAACGCGGGGCCAGGAGCGCCAGGTCCACATCACATTGTCAGGATACCCACATAAGCTATATTTACACATATATTGATATATTTACATATGTATTACATATGTGTTCATCATGTGATGTTACGGTAAGTCACGGTAATATGTGAAAATAAACGTTACACTCCGTCCTAGACAGTGACAGTTTGTGCACAATACACTGTTAATGTACGTGTTCTTGTTCTTTGTGATGCGTGTTTGTGTGTGTGTGTGATGTGACACATTTTAAATATTTCGGTCACCTACTGCTAACCGAATGTGAGTGAAGGGTTCGCATTTGTTATTGTATCGAATTCTCCAAATTTAGTGATGCAAAAAATGACTATAAAAGCTGTGGTTGCTTCATTTTAATATATAACGGGATTGCACCTGTTGTACACGACGTCTTTTAAATGAAGACCTCTAACATTGTTATTAATTTACACTTTCTCATCGACCCTCATGCCATGTGCACGCAACATCCAGCCGCTAATGTTGAGGGTGGAGTGGCATGCACTAGGATCAGAAAGCAGGGTGGTGGGTATCACGTGGTAGTCGATAGCAACAATGCGTTAGATTACCAACGGATGCACGTGACAGAGGCCTACACCTCTAGGCCTCTGAAGAAATTGGTAAGCATGAACATGGCTGTTTATAAGAAATCTAAACAACCCTCTTTAGACCAATGGGGCAACTGATACAATGGAAACAGGACAGCCTTCTTGTGGGGTATAGGAATCAAGCTATATACCAGGATGACCGATGCTGATGGATAAGAATGCTGCAATGCCAGATTTTTAGCACATCCAGATGAGAGCAGTTTAAGGAATCCTTTACATTGGCAGTGGCTATACCGATAATATGGCAGGGCTCTGGCTCTAGTGGACTCATGCTAGAAAACCCTGCTCCAGATCACCCTATAATGATGAGGCATTGGAACCCCTTTTGTGCTTCCAGTTGGTATCTCACTAAATCAGCTCTAATTCCATGCATGCCAATTCACCGAAATGCCAGGGGTAGTGGAAGTGACATCACACGCCGTTTGAATTCCAATTTCAATCACACACACATACTTACAAATACACACAAATTCACACATATACACTCTCTCACACATAAACACACTCTCACCCGCAAGCACGCCACAACATACATTTAAAAGCATTTTTTACTAACCTCAGCTGCCATGGAAGGGCATATTCCAGCTTATTGTACTCCACTTTTATTACACTATTAGTGAATAATATAATTTATGTATTCACTATTAGCGTAATAAAAAAATTACAGAAAATAAAGAGAGTGGAGCCCCAGTTGCCCCTTTGTCTGAAAAGTTTCAGCGCTCTGTCCATCATCTCCTTGTGTTTGCTTTGTTTGCTCTAAGTTGGCAGGGTATGCCCAGACGTGGGTCCCTTGCTCACTTTGCCACTGGATTCAAGCTAGCCTGGCTGATGAGGGTTGTCGCCACAAAACAGGTCCAAGGATGCTTGTTTGCGGTCCAGGGAAGACCTGGCTTGGCAGTTTGGGCTGGACTGTTCCCATGAGGCACAGGGTCAAGACTGATTTGCATATTGCTGGGTCTGAACTGGGGTGGCGAAGTGAGCTAAAGAACGATGATGGAGTTAACCCAGATCTGTGACTGGGGGTGAGTGTCTGAAAAGTTTCAGTGCTCCGTCCATCATCTCCTTGTGTTTGCCTATGTTCCTGGCACTGAATTTGCCACCTCTGAGGCCAGAGGTCACAAAGGCAGTGCTAGGGTAGCAAAGGGCAAGCCAGGGGTCACAGCTGCGACCCCTAAATGACGTCCATGTCCAATGCTCCTGCATCACCACCCACCAGACTTTCCAAGCTGAGTTGTGAAGCACCAGGATTGGCGTAATAAGTGCCTGTGCAAAAGCAAAACATTCTCCTGAAATACACATTATCATGGAGAATAAAAACTGTGCTGTACCTGGGGTGACATTAACTGGATTCTCTCCTAATGCTACCACCTCACTTGACGTGCTTCTTCACCACACTTTGAACTCATTTTGAAAAACAGATCTTGCGGCAGAGGACTGGCACTCGTTTACCATGAGTCATTGTTGTGTACCATGGTACTGGATTTGAGGTATACTTAACTTGAGCGCACCACAGAACGGATCTCATGATGCTCTAACAGTTCCTTCATCATTTCTCTAACATATCATAAACTGGGCTAAAGCTTGGCCTTCACTGATGACGTTGTGAACCTGGCCCTGTCGACCAAGCTGATTCATACAGAGGATTGCTCCTCAGAAACCTCAACCTCTGGATAGAATCACCAAGTGACAAACAGAACATGGAAACTACTGAAAACCTAGGATTCATCTAAATGATCATGGTACCTTTTTATTTGGTAGGTTCTACATAGGACTTGGCTTTTACATGTGATATCGGCACCGCAGATCCAAATGTTGAGCCTGAATCCTAGAATAATCATTCCCAAACACATTTTCTACAATATCTAATTACAATCACACTAAAATGAAATGGTCTGAAAGCTATAACAGTAGTAAGTGCTAGGCTTACAGTAAGATCTTAACAGCGAAGTTCCACAAAGTGTTTACCACCACACTTAACCCACAAATCTCAATTACTACCTGTCCAGATCTTCTTCTCCAGTCTGTCAATCACAAAAAACATGGACTCTAAACATAGTAGACCACTACAGCTCAAAAAACCCAAATCTGTGGCCAAGATGGCTAATACATAGTTCAACTTACAGCCAGACAATGTAAAAAGAGTTTGAAGGAAAATGGAATGATGGTAGAGAAAATTCCAATCAGAGATCTATGAAGCACAAATGAGGGTTTATCACAGGTTACAAAAGAGGGCATGGAAATAGCATTATGCAACTCGAATTAATCAAGCATATAACCAATCAAAGAACTGTTCAATATAGTTAGAGAGTAAGAGAGTTGTGCATTTAAAGGTTTTGATCATCTTGACCAAAAACGCAAGACTCCAAGAGTCGAACTGACATCTGAAAGAGCCCTGTCATTCTCTCTAAAATTGCAATTGAAGATCTAATCTTTCAAAACATTTTTCAATTCTACCCCTCACTGAGTTCTGAAGAAATGCTCAACACAGTGGGTAGGTTAAAAGCTTTGAACGTTGATCCTACCTCTGCAAACATTATGAAAGAATACCTCCCCTCAATAGACCTGGAGATAAATAGAATGATTAATGCTCCATTCGGCCCAGCAACAGTTCTCAATGTATTAAAACATGAACGCATAACACCCTTATTGAATAATACATTGGCAAACCCAAAGAATCCAGTAGACAGCAGAGTGATCTTGAAAATGCTCTTCATCGGCAAAATCCTGAAAAGGGAGTACATGTGCCAGCTGCAAGAATTCTTAGAAGCAAATTACATTCTCCATTTATTTTTATTTATTTATTTGAAGAGTTTTATATAGCGCTGGCTAGACCCGGAGGTATCAGAGCGCTTTACATGAGGAGGAGCCAGTTCCATCATGGCTGCTCGGAGCTTATGCTCCGTGGAAGCCTCGCGCTCAACAGCATAGCGCGGTGCTTCAATCCCCGCAAAACCAGCAATCAGGGCCAACTCCAATCATCGGAAGATTGGGAGCGTCTGCCGCTGTGGCCGCCGTTCATTCTGGCTGCTGCATTGCCGTGATATCGGCTTTATTCTCCCCAGGCGATCGCGCCTCAAGATGGCGCCTGGTGCTTGAGCGGACTCGCGCTTGGTCGTAGCAGAGCGGGGGCTGCGACATCGGGAGCGGGCCCCCGGTGAAACTGCTCCGGACCTGTGAGGCAACTGACCTTCTGCCGCCGCGATGAAAATCTTACATCCGGACTACTGGAACCGAACCCTTACAGCGCTGCTCCCGCTCCTACCGCGCTCTGAACAGCCTAATCCCTGACGCTGAGTCCGTGCTCGGGCCCCCAGGGCGGGCGATCCCTTTGAAATTGGGTTCTTTGTAGTAAGCGCATTTGCTGATCATTAATGGAACCACCATGCAAGCGCCAAAGGTGTCGTCATACCTAGACTTCTAAGACATCATCACGGCAGCCACTCAGGTTTATGAGGTATGTGGATCTTGGACCAGGCTATGCAGCTCTGGGCAAGATAAATGCTAGTACTTCTTGCTCTGCATAAGATGGCTTCTACTGTGACACTGGATGACTCTGTCTTTTCCACAGTCCCAAATGCCCTGCACGTGACAGACTTCCAGCTCTTCCTCGCTCCAACTCTTTCTTCAACACTGGGCTGTGACTGAAATGTTATTGTTAAGAGATAGAAGGAGAGACCCAGAACACATTGTGGGGGGAGAGCACAGTCTGTTGTGTCAGGTACCTCCCCCACAGTACACCTTGATATTTACCTTTCTGCCGGACCATAATTCCCATTACCCACAGTACTGAATTTCACTGTACTCTTTATTGGGGACCGACTGAACTTAACACCAAGGTCACAACACCCCTGCCTGACCTCAAGATGGCCACCTCAGTTGGTCTCTCCATGATGCCCCACCTCTCCTGGACAACAGAACTGGTCATCGAACTGATCTTAACCACATCCCTCACCTGACCTTGATCCTGCTCTCCCTCTAGGACATGTACTCTTCGAACTTTCCCTCGACCGTGGAGACCCTGCCATTTGACCGATGCCCGATGGAGCTATCTGTTAGCTGAAGAGGAGACGGGCTGTGGATCCCCCCTCAGCCGTCACCTACCCAGCCGGACATTGGGCAGACGTTCCTTCGTCTCTCTGTCGTATCCCCCTCCTACCCCTTCACCCTACCCCCTTCCCCCTCTACGCTCCCTTCTTCTTGCCTTTTATCCCTTTAATGTTTTTCTGTTGAGACCTAGCTATCTGACCGATACCCAGTGGAGCTACCTGATAGCTGAAGAGGAGATGGGCTGCGGATTCCCCCTTAGCCGTCACCTACCCAGCTGGACCTTGGGCAGACTTTCCCTTCGTCTCTCCGTTGTATCTATACCCTACCCCATTCTCCCATACCCCCTTACCCTTCTCACTCCATTTTCCTTTTCTTCTATGCTCCTCCAATGTTTTTACTGGTATCATTGGTAATATGTAACTGTTGTAAGCTTGCAACTATGTGGAACCTTATGTAAAGCGCTCTGATACCTTCGGGTCTAGCCAGCGCTATATAAAACTCTTTAAATAAAAATAAATAAAATAAATAAAAGAACAGTGTTACATAGTTACATTAGTTACTAGAGCATAACATAGCATAGAGAAAAACCGTGTTACATAATTCCATCCGTCACTAGAGCAATAAATAAACATATAAAACAAGTCCAAAGGAGCATAGAGGATAGAGGGGGCATAGTTAGGGGGTAGGAATGCAGATCAAGTCTGGCAGACCGATCATGGAGGAAAGTACTTCAGGGGATGCCAAAAAGTCGGAGTAAGCGAGTCAAACAAACTGGAAAGGGTCCAGAGATAAACAACGTCCAGTGTCAGACTCCCTCACAACGTCAGTAAATGGAAAGGGTCCGAAGGAGGGGGCGAAAGGGTGCCTCAACAGTGACCAAACGAGAAGAGTGGGGTGTAGGTGTCTCAAGAGGGGGTCGACTTAATGCAATGGTCAATCTGGCGGCACAAGGTGCTGACCAGCAGCAAAAGTCGATCTGGGAGACTGTCGAAACTGCAAGCTGGAGGATCCAGGTCGAGGACCCCAATAGCTTCAAAACAAAATGGCGGGATTGCGGGTAAACTAAAATCCGATGGAAAGCCAACAATGAAACCTACCCCAGGAGCAGGGCTGAATGGGGAAGTCAACGACCGGATCTGGCGGGAGGAAGGTTTTAGGTCGCCGGTCTCTTGCGGGTCGTCATAGTCATGGCAGGGAAGTCAGCACGGGCGCCCAGGCAGCAGCCCCGTAAGAAGAAGGCGGCTGCGGGGTCAGGAGGGTGCGCAACTCAGAAAAAAAGGGAAAACAAGCTTGGTGGTACAGGGCAGCAGCGACGCGGCATTCTCATTGTTGCTTTATCGGGGGACACAATCCTCGTGCGTCCCAGCCACAGTCACTGTAGGAGAGTAGGATCTGCCTCTTATGTTGCCCCCACTTTTTTTTCTGATGTTTACACTGGTTTCTGGCTATAGTCTGGCTGGGCCCCTGCTAATCAGGGCCCCAGCCTCTCTGTTCTCTCTAAACGACTTGGAGTGCACTCTAGGTGCACTAGTGATTGGATACTGTGGTACCTTATGAGTCCCTAGTATATGGTACCTTAGGTACCAAGGGCATAGGTACTTCACAGGCCTACCAGGGGCTGCAGCATGTATTATGCCACTCCTGGGAAGCAGACTAAATCTGACACCACAGGCCTGCTACTGCAGCCTGGGTGAGGAAGTGCTAGCACCCCTCACAGAGATATAGGTCCCCTATATCTCTCCTACACACACATATAAACCTATCAGTCACCCCTAAGGCAGGCCCTATCAATCCTGAGGGCAGGGTGCTTGGCTTCTATGTGAGGGGGTGCCTCTGCCTGAGCAGGGCCCCTCTGCAGCTCTCAGAGTCCATTCTCTGGTGCTGTTTGTGGATGCGGTTAAACCATATACTTTTAAGTGCAGTATATCCTCGCGGTAAAATGCTAACTTTGGAATCGCTGCATCAAAACATGTCGTGTTTGGTGTCAAACACCTTGGAATACTACCCCCCCGCCAGTCCTGGCGGCGGGGGTAGCATTCCACCCTTCTAGAGGGATAGACATGTAGCTACTGTGGAAACGCGGTAGAATCCTGCAGAGCCCTGGCATTACAAAATGGATGCCACCAGTCACAGACACTGGGCTGCCCTCCTGCTGATGACCAACACTCGCAGTGGAGGGAGCCCAACAATAGCTATCCTGTCCCAAGGGGGTGTGACCACCTTCCAGACAGGGTTTAGTGTATTGGGGCTGGGTGGGTGCACTCTTAGAGTGCTTTGAAGTCCTGCACTGGGGAGCAGAAGGCTCCTCTGTGCATATGCCAGTTCAAACCGGCTCAGGGGCTACCTGTCCCTGCTCTGGCGCGAAACTGGACAAAGGGAAGTGGGTGTAGCCACCCACTCCCCTGACCCTCCCATAGGTAGGGTCATAGAGCTAGTCCCTCCCCTTCTTTTGGTATAAGAGGGGGAACCCGTGCATTGCACCCCAGATTTCCCTGGACGACGCTCTACAAGAAGAATCCCGGACCGTCGACGTTCCACTACCTTTGGAAGACGGAAGAATCTCCCTTGGAGTCAAGGAGTGACTCCCCTGCTTGGCAGGCACCAAAAACTACAACCGACGGTCGCAAACTACGCCGCTCCCGCCGGAGTCCGAAGTCCCTGCAGCCCAAGAAGTGGATTTCCTGACTTCTCAAAGGCCATCGTGAGTCCCCAGCGAAGCTGAGGCCAGTGGACCCCAAGAGTAACGAGGAACCGCGACCCCTGGGTACCGTGCACTATTGTCGAGTGCAACCCCTTCACAACGTTCCACAAACTTGTGCTTTGGACCACGTGTGGTCCCAGCCTCCAGCAGGAATCCCTCCTAAGATCAGAGGCCTACCATGTCCCGAGTGACCGTGGGCCCCTGTGAGCGGATCCTCCCGAGGCGTCTTCGCGATCCCTTGCCAGCCGGCTTGTGGGTCCCCAGAAGACTCTATAAAGAAACCGAAGGGCTCCCCTGGTTGCCTGCCCTGACTTACCCTCGGTGGGTGAGTCCCACAGACCTTGCTGGTCTGCGCCATTGTCTCTTCACACTTTCCCCAAGACTTGCTGTTACCCAGGCTTGTTGGCTCCGATCGAGTTGCCGTCACCGCAGTAAGCTGCAGACATCGTGGGACACGCCGAATCCAGCTCCTGGTCATCGACGACGCCTCCTGGACCTCGTGGCTGAAGAATCAAGGCAACCGCGGACGACCTGAATCTTGCGACGACGGTGGGCATTCATCTTCCTTGCCCCGAGTCACTGCCAAGTGACTTTGAACACTGTCCCCTCTGCTTTCAGGTCTTCCATCCTCCGAATCCAGGCTTGGATTCCTCCGGACACTTTTCCTGTCGCCGCAAGCAGCAAGTCTTCACTGGCTCCCATTGAAAACGACGCAGCGACCCAACACCAAAGAACACCTATGCACCCGGCTCCCCTGGGTGAGGTAACTTCAGCACTATGGTGCTCCTGTGGGTGTGGGCCCTCGAACTACTTACCCTGTAAGTGACTTGCTTGTAGCTTCCTTCGAAGTGTCCCAAAACTCTAACTTTCCAAGTGCGACTCTCGCACTGACTCGTACCTGGTTCGCGTCTGTGTTAGACACACCGCGTCCAACTCCCTTGCAATACCATCTGTAACCGCGTCCTTCGACTCGTACAAGGACCGATCGGTGTGTTCGCCTCGAACACGCAAGGGACCTTTAACATTGATATCTCAATCGCGTCTGAGTGCATAGACTCGTACAGGATTCGCATCGGTGCCAGGTCACCGCGTCCGTCCCCTGTGGGTCTCCTACAACTACCTGGGGTGGTTCTTGGGGGTCCCTCGATTCTAGATGCCCTAGACCTAGGTCTAGCAAACTAAGATTGTAATATTCAATTGTGCTAAACTTATCCTGATCATATTTTACTTGTACATATGTTCCTATCCTCTAATCTCATAAAGAGATTAGTAGGGAGTGTTTATTAATAAATACATATATATTTGATATATATACCTGTGTGGTGTCTTTTCATTTGGTGATTCAAGAGATTGTGTGGTAAAACAAGCTGCTTTACATTCCTTCAAGACTTAGCCTGAAGGCTGCTCTCCACAGCTACCACTAGGATAGCTTTCTATAAAGGTTGTCTTAAACCTATCTACCATAAGAGTCGAATTGTTCTGGTGCAAGGTGTCCACTTTAATTAGTGAACAGCATATACCAGGCCAACTTCTCACATTGGTGGGCAGCGTGTGGGATTCCAGCTTGCTATTGTTTTACCAGAAAATCTCTATTTGAATTACTAACTGAAAACCACTATAGGTACTTAAGGTACATATAAAGTCAAGCTTAGTATCGATAAGTTCTACTGAACTTAGAGCTGTGTGCCAAGGGATAGCACACCCTTTCTACAGCTCAAGCTAGTATCAGTAGGCCACAAACTAGTGTAGGTAGTACAACACTGCACAACACTAGAATGTCCTTAAAGGGTGGAACCAGTGGATCCACTCAGCCTCAGTATAAGGACATGGCTTTCTCTGACTTGAGAGCCATGTGTGTTGAAAGACACCTGAGACTAGGATCGAGTCCCTCAACCCTGCACCTGATAGATCTGCTGACAGCAGATGATCTTAGATTGGCTCTAGGAGCTAATGGGTCTGAATCAGTGGGTGGGTCAATTACAGTATTTGGGTCAGACGATGAAAATCCGAATGACCAGGACTCTGTGATTGAAGGGCCAGGCCTCAAGGGGCCTGAAAAGGACAGAGGAATTCTCCCTAAGAGAACTGACAGAGTGGACAAGAGGCATAGGTCCCCTTCCAGGGAATCTGAGCACTCTTATCACTCTGGCAGAGAATTTGTCCATCAGAGGAACTCATACTTTCCCATAAGAGAGACCTCCTCTGAAAGAATGTGCAAACTGCTGCAGTATGAGGAAGCAAGAGTTGCCCTCAGAACCAAGCAGTTGGCACTGGATAGAGAAGCCCTGGAGATCCAGAGAGCTTCTAGAAGAGAGGGGTTAGAACCCCTTGGTGGCAGCAACAGTGTCCCTAGAGGCAGGGAATCTATTCCAGACCATAGGAACCTGAGCAAGGTTGTTCCTCCCTACCAGAGTGGGGATGATATCCACAAGTGGATAACTGCTATGGAGCGGGCCTGTAGAGTACAGCAGGTCCCCCAGAAGCAGTGGGCAGCAATCTTGTGGCTCTCCTTTTCAGATAAAGGTAGAGACAAGCTCCTCACTGTTAGAGAAGAGGATGCTGACGATTATGAAGTCCTGAAGAGTGCACTGATAGATGGGTTTGGCTTAACCACTGAACAGTACAGGTTGAAGTTCAGAGACACCCAGAAGGCACAGACTCAGGACTGGACTGACTTTGTTGATTGTGCAACCAAGGCTCTGGAGGGTTGGCTGGTTGGCAGTAGGGTTACTGATTTCAAGGGATTGTATAATCTGATGATGAGAGAACAGATCCTTAATAATTGCCAGAACCAGTTGTTGCATCAATACCTGGTGGACTCGGATCTGACCTCTCCCCAAGAATTGGGAAAGAAGGCAGACAAATGGGTCAGAACCAGGGTGAGGCAGAAACCCCAGAACCAAGGGGGTGACACTAAGAAGCAAGATCCTAAGGGCTCTGAGAAAGGTGGGGATAAGTCAAAAGACCAGAAGTCTTCACAAGGGCCCCAAAAATCTGCATCTGGTGGGGAGTCACAATCCAAAAAGGGAAAAGGCCAAAAGAAGCCCTGGTGCAAATTCTGTAAACAGAAAGGGCACTGGACTTCTGACTGTAACAAGTCCAAAGACCAAACCACCACCACTCCTGCCCCTAAGGCAACTGTTCCCCCTAGTTCAGCTACTGGTGGAGGTGGTACACAGAATAAGGGTGTAGTAGGGTTGACCCTGGGTTCTGAAGTGGACTCTGACCTAGTCAGAGTGCCCACTCAGGCAATGCTGATTTGTGAGGGAGACCTTAATATGTCCTTCCTAGTGAGTCCCAGTAATCTGGGCAAATACAAACAGCAGCCTGTAATAAATGGCAAACAGGCTTTGGCATTTAGGGACACAGGTGCTAGTGTCACCATGGTGGCAGAGGATCTTTTGGACCCTGGACAGATCATCCTGGGCGAACTGTACCAGGTGACCAATGCAAGCAACGTCAGGACCAACCATAGTCTGGCAGTTGTGAATTTCTCCTCGGGAGGGGTAACTGGCCTCAAGAAGGTTGTAGTCAGTGCAGACCTCCCTGTCGAATGTCTATTGGGCAATGATCTAGAGACTTCAGCCTGGTCTGAAGTAGAGTTATGGACTCATGCTGAGATGTTGGGCATCCCTGCAGAGGTATTTGCTGTGACCAGGTCACAAGCAAGAATGCATGACACTGAACCAGCTCTGGATCCTGGAACAATGGACCAGATGCTTCCCAAGAGGAGGAGCAGTAGGGTAAAGGCAGTGCCTTCCCTCTGTCTCAGATCACAGATTCACCCCAGAGGGAGGTGAAGCAGATCCTGAAGAAGGGACTGCCCCAGAGGGACTTGAGCCTGATCAGGTTGAGTTCTTGGGGGCAGGGGGCCCTTCCAGGGAAGATCTGAGGAAGGAGCAACAGTGCTGCCCCTCTCTTGAACCCCTCAGACAGCAGGCTGCTGCTGAGGCTGCTGGGAGTACTAGTGGGTCCCATAAAGTTTATTGGGATGAGGGACTCCTATATTCTGAAGGTAGAGACCCAGCCCCTGGAGCCACCAGGAGGTTGGTAATACCTCAGAGGTTTAGGGGGTTCCTCTTGACCCTAGCACATGACATCCCTTTAGCAGGACACTTGGGCCAAAACAAGACCTGGGACAGGCTTGTTCCACATTTTCATTGGCCACATATGTCAGAGGACACAAAGGAGTTTTGTCGCTCCTGTGTCACATGCCAAGCCAGTGGTAAGGCAGGTGGCACAACAAAGGCCCCCCTCATACCACTACCTGTGGTGGGGGTACCCTTTGAAAGGGTAGGGATTGACATTGTTGGTCCCCTTGACCCTCAAACTGCAACTGGGCACAGGTTTATCCTGGTGGTAGTGGATCATGCCACCAGGTACCCAGAAGCAATTCCCCTAAGGACCACCACAGCCCCTGTGGTGGCAAGAGCCCTCATTGGAGTCTTCTCCAGAGTGGGTTTTCCAAAGGAGGTCATTTCTGACAGAGGTACCAACTTCATGTCAGGATATCTAAAAGCAATGTGGAAGGAGTATGGTGTAACTTACAAGTTCACCACCCCTATCACCCACAATGCAATGGTTTAGTTGAACGCTTCAACAAAACCTTGAAAGGAATGATTAAAGGACTCCCAGAGAAGCTTAGGCGGAAATGGGACCTTCTTCTTCCTTGCCTGTTGTTTGCATACAGAGAGGTTCCACAGAAGGGGGTTGGCTACAGCCCATTTGAGCTTCTGTTTGGACATCCTGTGAGAGGTCCACTGTGTTTGGTAAAAGAGGGCTGGGAGTTACCTCTCAAGCCCCCCAAACAAGATATGATGGACTATGTACTTGGTCTCCGCTCCCGTATGGCAGAGTACATGAAAAAGTCAACCAAAAACCTAGAGGCCAGCCAAGAATTACAAAAAGCTTGGCATGACCAAAAGGCTGTACTGAGTGTATACCAGCCAGGACAGAAAGTGTGGGTGTTGGAGCCTGTGGCCCCAGCAGCCCTCCAGGTCAAGTGGAGTGGCCCCCATACAATAGTTGAACAGAAGGGAGAAGTCACCTACCTGGTGAATCTTGGAACTCCCAGGAGCCCCCTGAGGGTGCTTCATGTCAACAGATTAAAGCCATATGTTGACAGGGCTGACATGGGCTTGCTCATGGCAACTGATGAGGACCAGGAGGAGGAGAGTGACCCTCTCCCTGACCTGCTCTCTCAGAACCCTGATGATGGGTCAGTAGATGGTGTTGCTTTGGCAAGCAGCCTCACTGACCATCAGCAAACTGAGTGCAGACAAGTTCTGCAACAGTTTAGACATATGTTTAGCCTGACCCCTAGTCAGACTTCCTGGTGCACCCATGAGGTGGACACTGGAGACAGTCTGCCTGTCAAGAATAAAATCTACAGGCAACCTGACCATGTCAGGGACTGTATCAGGACTGAAGTCCAGAAAATGTTGGAGCTAGGTGTAATTGAGCCTTCAGATAGCCCTTGGGCTAGTCCAGTAGTCCTGGTACCCAAGCCTCATACCCAGGGTGGTAAGAAAGAAATGAGGTTTTGTGTAGACTACAGAGGCCTCAATGCAGTCACTAGGACTGATGCCTATCCCATACCAAGGGCAGATGAGCTGATTGATACTTTGGCCTCAGCCAAGTATCTAAGCACGTTTGACCTGACAGCTGGCTACTGGCAGATCAGGTTAGCTGATGATGCAAAAGCCAAAACAGCATTTTCGACCCCTGGTGGGCACTACCACTTTGTGGTAATGCCCTTTGGATTGAAAAATGCACCTGCCACTTTTCAGACGTTGGTGAATAAAGTTCTGACAGGGATGGAAACTTATTGCTCAGCTTATCTAGATGATATTGCTGTCTTTAGTTCCTCCTGGCAGGATCACCTGGTCCACCTCAGGAATGTTTTGGAGGCCCTGCAGAAAGCAGGCCTCACTATCAAGGCCACTAAGTGCCAGATAGGGCAGAGTCAGGTTGTGTACCTGGGCCACCTTGTAGGTGGAGGCCAGGTTCAGCCTTTACAGAGCAAAATCCAAACCATAATGGAATGGGTTGCTCCAACCACCCAGACACAGGTGAGAGCCTTCTTAGGCCTGTCTGGGTACTATAGGAGGTTTGTCAAGGGATATGGATCTATAGTGACCCCCTTGAATGATCTGACCTCAAAGAAAATGCCAAAAAAGGTTCAGTGGACAGCTAGCTGTCAAAAGGCATTTGAAGACCTAAAGCAGGCCATGTGCACTGCCCCCATCTTACAGAGTCCAGACTACACCAAAAAGTTCATTGTCCAAACAGATGCTTCTGAGCTGGGTGTGGGAGCTGTACTGTCTCAACTGAATGATGAAGGTCAAGACCAGCCAGTAGCTTTTATTAGCAGAAGGCTGACCCCTAGAGAAAAACGTTGGTCAGCTATAGAGAGGAGGCCTTTGCTGTGGTGTGGGCCCTGAAGAAGCTGAGGCCATACTTGTTTGGTACTCACTTCATAGTTCAGACCGACCACAAGCCCCTCCTATGGCTTAAACAAATGAAAGGAGAAAACCCAAAACTTTTGAGGTGGTCCATTTCCCTACAGGGGATGGACTATACAGTGGAACATAGACCTGGGACCCAACATGCCAATGCAGATGGACTCTCAAGGTATTTCCACTTTGAACACGAAGACTCAACTGGTCAAGGTTAGTTTAGTGTCCCTGCGTTTGGGGGGGTTGTGTAGGAGAGTAGGATCTGCCTCTTATGTTGCCCCCACTTTTTTTCTGATGTTTACACTGGTTTCTGGCTATAGTCTGGCTGGGCCCCTGCTAATCAGGTCCCCAGCCTCTCTGTTCTCTCTAAACGACTTGGAGTGCACTCTAGGTGCACTAGTGATTGGATACTGTGGTACCTTATGAGTCCCTAGTATATGGTACCTTAGGTACCAAGGGCATAGGTACTTCACAGGCCTACCAGGGGCTGCAGCATGTATTATGCCACCCCTGGGAAGCAGACTAAATCTGACACCACAGGCCTGCTACTGCAGCCTGGGTGAGGAAGTGCTAGCACCCCTCACAGAGATATAGGTCCCCTATATCTCTCCTACACACACATATAAACCTATCAGTCACCCCTAAGGCAGGCCCTATCAATCCTGAGGGCAGGGTGCTTGGCTTCTATGTGAGGGGGTGCCTCTGCCTGAGCAGGGCCCCTCTGCAGCTCTCAGAGTCCATTCTCTGGTGCTGTTTGTGGATGTGGTTAAACCATATACTTTTAAGTGCATTATATCCTCGCGGTAAAATGCTAACTTTGGAATGGCTGCATCGAAACATGTCGTGTTTGGTGTCAAACACCTTGGAATACTACCCCCCGCCAGTCCTGGCGGCGGGGGTAGCATTCCACCCTTCTAGAGGGATAGACATGTAGCTACTGTGGAAACGCGGTAGAATCCTTCAGAGCCCTGGCATCACAAAATGGATGCCACCAGTCACAGACACTGGGCTGCCCTCCTGCTGATGACCAACACTCGCAGTGGAGGGAGCCCAACAATAGATATCCTGTCCCAAGGGGGTGTGACCACCTTCCAGACAGGGTTTAGTGTATTGGGGCTGGGTGGGTGCACTCTTAGAGTGCTTTGAAGTCCTGCACTGGGGGAGCAGAAGGCTCCTCTGTGCACATGCCAGTTCAAACCGGCTCAGGGGCTACCTGTCCCTGCTCTGGCGTGAAACTGGACAAAGGGAAGTGGGTGTAGCCACCCACTCCCCTGACCCTCCCATAGGTAGGGCTAGTCCCTCCCCTTCTTTTGGTATAAGAGGGGGAACCTGTGCATTGCACCCCAGATTTCCCTGGACGACGCTCTACAAGAAGAATCCCGGACCTTCGACGTTCCACTACCTTTGGAAGACGGAAGAATCTCCCTTGGAGTCAAGGAGTGACTCCCCTGCTTGGAAGGCACCAAAAACTACAACCAACGGTCGCAAACTACGCCGCTCCCGCCGGAGTCCGAAGTCCCTGCAGCCCAAGAAGTGGATTTCCTGACTTCTCAAAGGCCATCGTGAGTCCCCAGCGAAGCTGAGGCCAGTGGACCCCAAGAGTAACGAGGAACCGCGACCCCTGGGTACCGTGCACTATTGTCGAGTGCAACCCCTTCACAACGTTCCACGAACTTGTGCTTTGGACCACGTGTGGTCCCAGCCTCCAGCAAGAATCCCTCCTAAGATCAGAGGCCTACCACGTCCCGAGTGACCGTGGGCCCCTGTGAGCGGATCCTCCTGAGGCGTCTTTGCGATCCCTTGCCAGCCGGCTTGTGGGTCCCCAGAAGACTCTATAAAGAAACCAAAGGGCTCCCCTGGTTGCTCCAGGCCTGCCCTGACTTACCCTCGCTGGGTGAGTCCCACAGACCTTGCTGGTCTGCGCCATTGTCTCTTCACACTTTCCCCGAGACTTGCTGTTACCCAGGCTTGTTGGCTCCGATCGAGTTGCCGACACCGCAGTAAGCTGCAGATATTGTGGGACACGCCGAATCCAGCTCCTGGTCATCGACGACGTCTCCTGGACCTCGTGGCTGAAGAATCAAGGCAACCGCGGACGACCTGAATCTTGCAACGACGGTGGGCATTCATCTTCCTTGCCCCGAGTCACTGCCAAGTGACTTTGAACACTGTCCCCTCTGCTTTCAGGTCTTCCATCCTCCGAATCCAGGCTTGGATTCCTCCGGACACTTCTCCTGTCGCCGCAAGCAGCAAGTCTTCACTGGCTCCCATTGAAAACTACGCCGCGACCCGACACCAAAGAACACCTATGCACCCGGCTCGCCTGGGTGAGGTAACTTCAGCACTACGGTGCTCCTGTGGGTGTGGGCCCTCGAACTACTTACCCTGTAAGTGACTTGCTTGTAGCTTCCCTCGAAGTGTCCCAAAACTCTAACTTTCCAAGTGCGACTCTCGCAATGACTCGTACCTGGTTCGCGTCTGTGTTAGACACACCGCGTCCAACTCCCTTGCAATACCATCTGTAACCGCGTCCTTCGACTCGTACAAGGACCGATCGGTGTGTTCGCCTCGAACACGCAAGGGACCTTTAACATTGAAATCTCAATCGCGTCTGAGTGCATAGACTCGTACAGGATTCGCATCGGTGCCAGGTCACCGCGTCCGTCCCCTGTGGGTCTCCTACAACTACCTGGGGTGGTTCTTGGGGGTCCCTCGATTCTAGATGCCCTAGACCTAGGTCTAGCAAACTAAGATTGTAATATTCAATTGTGCTAAACTTATCCTGATCATATTTGACTTGTACATATGTTCCTATCCTCTAATCTCATAAAGAGATTAGTAGGGAGTGTTTATTAATAAATACATATATATTTGATATATATACCTGTGTGGTGTCTTTTCATTTGGTGATTCAAGAGATTGTGTGGTAAAACAAGCTGCTTTACATTCCTTCAAGACTTAGCCTGAAGGCTGCTCTCCACAGCTACCACTAGGATAGCTTTCTATAAAGGTTGTCTTAAACCTATCTACCATAAGAGTCGAATTGTTCTGGGGCAAGGTGTCCACTTTAATTAGTGAACAGCATATACCAGGCCAACTTCTCACAGTCACGGAAAGGCGTAGCGGGATCCCAGGCAACCGTGTTTCAGGCCCGGAAGGCAGGTGACGGCCAGAGGGGTGATCCCCAGCCATCTCCTCAGTAGCTACCAAGGCAGCTCAACCGGGCGTCGGCAGTGTTGAGTAGGAACCGCTATCCGGCAGACTTTTTGGAGTTCCACGGACGTCGAGGGAAGAAAGGAGGCGTAGCTGGGAGATGAGAAACAGTGCCCAAGTCCAAAGGGTAGGTGAACGGCCGAGGGGGAGATCCACAGCCAATCTCCTCTATAGCTGCCTAGGCAGCTCCTCCGGGCGTCGGCCATGTTGCTGGGGCTCCGCTATCGGTGGATAATAATGTTCATTGAGATATTGTTGAAGTCAGCGATAAAAGAATAATCGAGGGGATTGTGGAATTCAGAAGGTAAAAGTCCATAGATCCCAGGGGTGTAGAAGGTCCGAGGGGGGATGATTCCAGGGGGATAGAGCCAAAAAGGCAATCCCTAGCCAGGGAGCTCCCGGCCGGAGCTCCTCACCTGTTGGCCATCTTGGAATCTTCTTCATGACAGAATATCACGTTTCGGACCAGATACAAGAATTAAGACTGCATTAGCCAATATTAGTAAATCCTGGATCGAGTCCCTTGACCAGGTAAAGTCAGAAATCCTCATCCTCTTCGGACTATAAGCGGCATATGACAAGTTGAATCAAAGAAACTAATGGAGCATCTGGAAAAAATGTGTGTGATGACGGCCACTTGTATTCAATGGTTTTCACTATTCCTGTCAAGCAGAATCCAGGAAATTAGAATCAGTTTATATTCATCAACAGTTAAATAGGTTGTGTGTGGGGCCCCAGAGAGATCTCCTTGAATAATTAGGAGATCTTTAACCCAGAATCTATCCTAACACAACCTCCAGTTCCAAATGGATGCAAATATGTTCTAAATACACACCAGCTGGGAATTTCAGAAGAACATTACAAAAACATCACTATGTGCCAAGCTGATGTGCATAATTGGATGGCAGAGTGGTACTTGTACCAAAACAGCTCTAACACTGAAATCCTAAGAGTTGGAGACAAATGACAAAATAGCTACTGTTCATCTAGTCCAAGGTTCTCCAAAGTCGGTCCTGGACGGCCGGATCCATGCCAGATTTTTTGCATATCCCCATTTAGATAAATGTAGTTATCTTAGAAATCGAGAATGGATCCGGCCCTCCAAGACCGACTTTGAAGAACCCTGATCTAGTAGAATAAACACACTAGGCACCACTCAAAAACCTTACGCAGTATACCTGAGTATGGCCAAATGTGAAATGCTTTTTTGATCACCAAACTACAACAGTGACAGAAAAAACTTTCATCTCATGTTTAAGAGAAGCATTCTCCTGATGCTCCAAGTATTACACCATACTTTGGCTTTTGTGGAATCAGGACGTATTTACTGGAACACTGTCTACACCAAAACCTCTAAAAAAGTAAACTCAAAATTACAGTGTCTTCAAAATCAAGCTGCCAAACTCTACTTCAACGTAAAAAAAATCAGATCACATCTTTCTGGCCCTTTAAGGCTGTTGCAGGCTTCCCGGAGTATGGAAAATGCAAGGCTTCAGATTCAAATAGTATTAAAGGGGCTAACTAGCCAATGCTGTCCAAATTTGCGGTATATGACTGATTTCGCACTTTGCCCACAGTGGATACAGGTGCTTTGAGGGACAAAAAAAGAAAGTGGATTATCACCAACTGCATTTCTTGAGGATGTGCTATTGAGGCATAAGCTGGAAAATCACAGAAAAAAAAAATCAAATTTCTCACATAAAGAGGGGAGGCTTCTGGCCCTGATGAAGCTATAATAAAGGACCACCAGAAATGCTTTAACCTTTTGGGTAAATTAATCACCAGAAAAATAAAGTATATGCCAGAATGCTCAGAATGATTAAGCATGGTTTTGTGCTTTGACATTTTACTTTAAAAGTTTAAAAAACAGTTTACAGTAATCAGCCACTCCAGCACTCAACGTGTTAAGTTGCTTACCATGTAAAAAAGCTTCCAGGATGCCCGTCCAGATGCCTTTCTCCACCTCAGACAGGTTTCATTGATTAAAGTAAGGTTGCCTATGATGTCTATCTTCTCCGCTGGTAAAGAATAGAAAGTTAAAATAAGCATCAGTAAAACACCAAGGTCACTGTACAAATCAAAAACTGCCTGAAACATAGAAGCCATGGGTAAATAAGCTCTGCTGTTTTTAAGGACACAAAAATAGGGATCTGAGATTTGGGAGAACATTTGACAGGACTATCCTGATCCTACGGTGTCATGAACTGGGAACAATGACCAGCACAACAAGTGTGCAAACCAGGGAGTCTGAGTTTACATACTTAGGAACATCAAGGAACCGGATCGCGGTGTTCCAGGAAAGCCATATTCAAGGGCCCAGACTCTGGATTGTGTGGATGTAAGAACATTGGACCATATGGTCCTGACTTCGAAAGAGCAGCACGACTTCCAGTGGAACAAAGGGTCAAGTTAGAATATATGTACATCCTCAAAGCCTTTATTGGAAAAGGACTAAAATATCAGTAAGAGGTTGCCCCAGACTGTGCCACTAGCCACAAACTTAGGCCTGGCAATACAAAGTTAATCACCCGAATCAGATTAAGCTGGTAGACAGGGGACTTAGGCAGCGATTACCAAGTACCTTTTCATTTCAGTGGGGCTGGTGACAGACCAGACTGTGCAGGCACCAGGGAGACAACTGTGAATGGAACTGCCAAACCAAACACACTTCTCATCACTTGCAAGTTTCTCCAAAACATAAATCTCCTGAGAATTTAGACCATAGCATTTTAACAATCAACCCATTACAATTGTATTTTAGTTTAGTTTGTGATTATCATTGTTTTCTCCTCTAGTTCTCTGTAGCTGTTTAAATTTACCTGTGCATGTCAGAGTACTCTCTTCCCAAACACCTGCATCTGTGCACACCGAATAATTATTTCCACCAGATTTTGTGAAGCCGTTTTTACAAACAAAATGTGCTTTGCTTCCCACTGTTGCATTGCCGCTCCACACTATTTCAGCATGTTCGATTTTCTTAGGGATACCACAGTAGATCTCTGTTTTGAGGAGAAGGAGGGACAAGTTTTATACATGTAGAAATCGCTTTTCTGGAAAATAAAATGACTCCACGTCTAAGCCACACCTCAGACCTTTATTCATGGTCCGATGAAGCATTCCAGCACCTACACAAATTAGTTTATGTGTGTTTTTCGTGTGTGTTTATACTGACTGATTTGTTTGCTAGCTACTGTTGGTGTAAGGAGAAGAAGATTTGTTTGACTGGAAGATCAACTTTTCAATCGTTCTGCGTGGCATGTCTTTTACCTGGTGTTTTGTCCGCAGTGATTGAACTTGGGCACACGTGTGCTTTCCCCAGCTTGTTAGGCTGCATGAAGATATTAATTTGAAAATTGCCTATGTACAATTAAAGCATTTGTGTGAATTTACTTTGTTACATTGGGATCCAAAGAAACTTGTTTTATTGTGCTAGGTTTCTTTTCTACTTTTCTACAAAGATAGACAGACAGACAGACAGACAGATAGATAGATAGATAGATAGATAGACAGACAGACAGACAGACAGACAGACAGACAGACAGACAGACAGACAGACAGACAGACAGTCTGTCCAGGCAGGGAAGCAGAGAAATAGAGAAGCAAAAAGACAGAGGTATATATATTCACAATTGTGGAAAACTGGAAATATATCATATCCTAAATCAAATAGCAAAGCTACCTTTGCAAAGCACATCAGGAACTTCCCAGGAACCATTAGACATACAGTGGGATACATTCCTTCCATTTGCTCTACTGAACCCCTTTTCGCACACGTACATCGCCACGCTCCCAGCTCCAGTGTTGTTATCCCAGATCAGCTGTGCATGTAGAATTAATGGAGGTCTACCACAATCTATTGCTGAAATACAAAACAAAAGTTTAGTTCTAAAAGGCAGCATTTATTAAGTCAAGGTTGGGCTCAGCCAGCCACTGTAACAACTATGGAGAGGCCCCATAGCAATATATTGAAGCTTTTCAGCATGGGCTTCTATAACAGCTGAGTGGTTGAATTAGCACTGCAATTTTGACTGCCTTGATATTCAAAGGACTGCAACTGACCTCTCATGTCTGTGTGTAAAGTTCAGCGAGAGGACAGCGGTGAAAGGTCATCTTAGGTGTGATAGAGTGATTGGAGGAGTAGGGTCACTATATCGTATGTGATATATTGGCTGACAAAAATATTGCCTCCACTACACTAACCACCACTACATTGTCAAGGTAAGGAGATGCAGTGTTATGGATAGTAGACATGTACTTAACTTGACTGTTGGACATGGCCATCATTGCAGGGTCATTCCCAAACGTTCTGCCTTTACTGTCCTGGTTTTCCGAACCCTTTTTTGTTGGCTCTTAGGACTCTGTGCACTTTACCATTGTTAACCAGTGCTAAAGTGCTTGTGCTCACTCCCTAAAATATGGTAACATTAGCTTCCACCCAATTGCCCCATTTTAGTTTACTTGTAGGTCCCTAGCAAAGTGGCACTACACATATCCGGGGCTTGTATATTAAATGGTACTAGTGGGCTGCAGTGTATTTAAAAAGTTGGACATGTACTTTTAACTCTTACATCTCCTGGTAGTGAAAAACTCTCAAATTCGTTTTTCACAACGGAAAGGCCTACCTCTCCCATAGGATAACATTGGGTTATCTTATTACATTTAATAAGTGATAACTTTCAATTGGGAGCTGGTGGGAAGGTTGAGTTTAATCTCTAAAGAATTGTAGTTTAAATCCCTCTTTTATAGTAAAGTTGGATTTTAAGTTAGAATTCTATAAATGCCGCTTTCAGAAAGTTGACATTTTCTTTTCCCAACCATTTGGTGCCTGCAGCCTTTATCCTGGGTCAAATGACAAGGTGTAGCTGGCAGTTGGTCTTTGTGTATTGCTCCCAGACTGTGAGACAAAGGGGGAATAGGTGATGGCAGAATGGGCCATCTCTGACTTGATAGGGGGGTGAAGCTATCACCTACCACACTTGCACATCACAATGACTCTGCCTCAGCGCACTCACAAAGGGTTTAACACTAGTCTTTTGTGTTCCCAAACAAGCTGGGGCCAGGGCAGTAAATTCCAGATACCTCTGTAGGTGGAGGACTCTAGAAGCTTTCCCCACTTCAAAGCTGGCACCAAGTATAAATATTGGACCCTCAGACCAAACTCTTCAGTGCGCATCTGGACCTGTGGAAGACTCAGAAGAAGAACTGCTGTGCTGCTCTGCTACAAGGACTGCTGCTCTGCTACTCTGCTGCCTGAGTAAGAACGACTGGACATGCATCTTGAACCAGAGTGACCCTAAGTGCTAGTTGGCTGGCTTCCTGCTCAGAGCCTCAGGGACAGAAAAGGTTTCAAGCACCTTGAACCCAGCTTCTGGACTCTGTCTGCTGTGAATCGTGCCCCACTCCCAAGTGGTGCCAACTTAGTCCCGGACCCTTGGAAGTGGGCCTGAAGGTGTTTTGCCAGCCCAGCTGCGGCCCAAGCAGACCCAATGCAGCACAACGTACTACCTCGCACAATCGTATGGAAACCGCAGCTGCACGACACATCCCCGCTGCAGGACTTTGTAGCTCCTAGGAACTGCCTCTTTGTGACGCATCCCTGACACAGGACCTCGCAGCTCCTCGGAAACCACCACTGCATGATGCATCCTTGACGCAAGACCTCGCATCGCAGCCCCATAACTCCTCGGAACCACAGCTGCGCAATGCATCCTCAATGCAGTATCTTGCATCCACTGCGTGACACATCCTTGACACAGGCCCCGCACCGCTAGCCTGCAGCTCCTTGGAATCACTGCTGCACGATGCATCATCAACGCAGGACCTCACACCTCAGTACAACCAGGATTTATTGTACTTTGTTCATGGGGCCTAACTTGGTCCCTGTTTTCGGCCCGCACTAAATTGCGGTTGGCCTGAGCTTGCGACTTTATCCGGGTCTGGCACGACCAGATAACCACAGTTGGTGCTTTGTGCTTTTATGCACTATTTTTACCTAAACCTTTAAAATAGCATTTCTTCAGTTCTACTTATTGGATAGTGTTAGATTTGAGGGTCTCTAGTTGGCAGAGGTAGGTACCTTTGACCAAATAGGGACCCTTGCTTCTAGTCAGGGTAAGGGGGATACACTACTAAAATAACCCCTGCTCACCCCCTTGGTAGCTTGGCACGAGCAGACAGGCTTATCTCAGAGGCAGTGTGTAAAGCATTTGTGAACACATACAGTAATATAGTGATAACACTACAGATGGACACCACACAAGTTGTAGTATAAAAATAAGTATTTTTATGTAGACTTAACACAAGACCACTAACGACAAAAATCCACAATACTGTACTTCAAAAATGGTAGAAATAGCTTAGTTCTCTTTTAGGTGTAAAATGCGACACTTTGAGTTCAATGTACCTTTGGATGCGTAACGCTATACAACGAAAGTGTTGCAGGGAAGGTGATGCATCGGTTCCTTACACGCAAGAACGGTGATGCGTCGGGTCCCTACTGATGCGTAGGGAATGCGTCGGTTCTTCTCGGCGTGGGGAGGTGATGCGTCGGTTTCTTACTGCGCTTCCATGGCGATGCGACCAGCAGCGCCGTGATGCGATGAAGATCCGGTGCAATGAAACAAAGATGGCGTCTTCTTCTTGATGCGACACGATGCGTGCATGCCCGACGGCCGTGCGGCGACTCAGCGATTCTTCTGAGCCGCGACAGGCCCTGCGACACGCTTCCCGGTGATGCGACGGCGTCTGATGCGACGTCGACACTCTTCTCCGGCGATGCGAGGCGCTTCGGTGATGATGCGACAGCTGCTGCAGCGGCGACACGCTTCTCCGTTGATGCGGCGGCATCTGATGCGACGTCGATCCTCTTCTCCGGTGATGCGAGGCGCTTCGGCGATGATGCGACAGCTGCAGCGACGGCGACACGCTTCTCCGTTGATGCGGCGGCGTCTGATGCGACGTCGACCCTCTTCTCCGGCGATGCGAGGCGCTTCGGCTGCGGCGGCGACGCTTCTTCTTCGTGAGTCGCGCCTCCAGCTCCTTGCGACACGCAGTCCCTCAGAAAGCCCAGCACAGCAGCAGGCACTTCCAAAAAGACTCTTGGGGAGCTGGTTGGTGAAGTCTGTTGTCCCTGAGACTTCAGCAAGAGGCAAGCTCTATCTCAAGCCCTTGGAGATCCTTCACAAGTTGATGAAAGTACACACAAAGTTCCTCTCTCCTTTCTTTGGCAGTCAGGCAACCACTGCAGGCCAATCCCTCACGCTTAGGGATAGTCTCCTCCTCAGTTTCTCTGGTTCCTCTCCTCAGCAAAGATTCTTCTTGTTTCCCAAAAGTGATCTAAAGTTCTGGGGTTTGGGTCCCCTCTTTTATACTCATTTTCCCTTTGTTCTCTGAAGGCAGAGAGGCCTTTGCCTAGTCCAAACCAGTTCTGGTCAGTCCTGGAGCACTTTGTTGACAAGACTCCTTCTTTCCTTTCACAGTGTAGGCCAGGGACATCAGACACACCACAGGAGGTGGAGCCAGCATTGTGGAGGGAAGGCACAGCCCTATTCAGGTCCCAGGTGTAACTCCTCCCACCCATCTCCATGCAGATCTCTCTATTCAGCCCTGTGCTGACTCACCCTGCCTCCTGGAATCCCCCAGCCCCTGTCACTCAAACTCCAGACAAGGAATACACAACCTAGCAGAGGCAGGCTTGGATAGTTAGGCAAGAAAATACCTACTTTCTAAAAGTGGTATTTTCAAACACAGAATGTTAAAACCAACTTCACTAAAAGATGTATTTTATCATTCTGAGTTCAGGCATACTAAATTCGTTTTTCTACCATGTTCCCTGGGTCAGTTAGGATTATAAGATGTTATAATCAAATTGCCCATTCTGGCCTATGGGGAACAGGTAGCCTTGCAATAGTGAAAAACGAAAATGGCTGTAATTCACTATTAGGACATGCCACACACACCAGGGCATGTCCTACCTTATACTTACAATGCACCCTGCCCTTGGGCCTACCATAGGGGTGTCTGATATGAAGAAAAGGGAAGGTTTGGGGACTGGTAAGTGGGTGCACTTACCAAGTCGACATGGTAGTACCAGACTGCCCACAGGCTCTGCAATGGCAGGCCTGAGACACACTTTACAAGCTGCTCCTGTGGGTGGCACAACCAGTGCTGCAAGCCCACCAGCAGCATTGGAGTCACAAGCCCTGGGCACAACCAGTGCACTGTACTAGGGTCTGACAGTGAATCAAATAGGCCAAACATGGAGTCACTAATCCATACATCAATTTATCATAGGGAGCACTTGCACTGTGGCACTGAATAGCAGTGGCACAGTGCCTAAATCATCTATAACCAGCAAAAACACATGAGGCAACAGCAAAAAATGGAAGGGAGACCCACGCCAACAGTGCCAGGTCTAACACGTGTCCCCTCCAGCTGAAATGTGGGGAGAACTACCCTACCTCCGGGGAGTTCTCTTCACTAAGGCGGAAAAATCTGGACAGACCATCAGCATTGGCGTGCTCTGTACCAGGGCGGTGTTCCACCGTGAAGTCCATACCCTGTAGGGAAATGGACCACCTCAACAGCTTTGGATTCTCACCCCTCATCTGCATCAACCATCTGAGGGGCCTGTGGTCTATCTGAACCCGGAAGTGAGTCCCAAACAGGTATGGTCTCAGCTTCTTCAGTGCCCAGACCACAGCAAATGCCTCACGCTCAATCGCACTCCACCTCTGTTCCCGTGGAAGTAACCTCCTACTGATGAAGGCTATGGGTTGATCTAGGCCCTCCTCATTTATCTGTGACAAAACAGCCCCCACACCATGCTCTGAAGCGTCTGCTTGAACGATAAATTCTCTGGAGAAGTTCGGTGCCAGGAGCACGGGTGCCGTGCACATGGCAGTTTTCAGGGCCTCAAAAGCTTGCTGACAGGTGTCAGTCCAAATCACTTTCTTGGGCTGCTTCCTGGAAGCCAGCTCAGTCAAGGGTGCAACGATGTTGCCATACCCCTTGACAAACCTCCTGTAATACCCTGTGAGTCCTAAAAAGGCCCTCACCTCTGTCTGGGTCTTGGGGGGCTCCCAAGCCAGGATGGTCTAAATCTTGGGCTGTAGGGGCGCCACCTGGCCGCTCCCAACCTGGTGTCCCAAGTACACCACGGAACCCTGCCCGATCTGGCACTTACTCGCCTTGATCGTGAGGCCTGCCCTCCGCAGCGCCATCAACACTTCCCAGAGGTGGCGCAGATGTTCTTCCCAACTGGCGCTGAACACTGCAATGTCATCCAGGTAGGCGGCACTGAACTCTTCCAGTCCAGCCAACACCTGGTTGACCAACCTCTGAAAGGTGGCAGGGGCATTCTTCATCCCAAAGGGCATAACCCGGAACTGGTAGTGCCCATCTGGTGTGGAGAATGCTGACCTCTCTCTTGCCCCATCAGTCAAGGCGATCTGCCAGTACCCAGACGTTAAGTCAAACATGCTGAGGTACCGTGCAGCCCCTAACCGATCGATGAGCTCATCAGCTCTGGGGATGGGGTGCGCGTCAGTCCTCGTGACTGAATTGAGCCCTCGGTAGTCCACACAGAACTGGAGTTCTGGTGTGGCACCCGGTGCGGCAGCCTTTGGGACCAAGACCACTGGGCTGGCCCAAGGACTGTTAGAGGACTCAATCACCCCTAACGCAAGCATCTTGGAGACCTCCTCCTTGATGCAAGCTCTCACCCTGTCAGTTACCCTGTAAGTTTTGTGCTTCACAGGAGGACTATCTCCAGTGTCCACATAATGGACGCACCAATCAGTGACACTGGGAATCAGGGAGAACAGATCAGAAAACTGCCCCAGCAACTGGTGGTAGTCATTCTGTTGCTCAGGGGTCAAGGTGGAAGAGAGGTTCACACCATCCACTGACCCATCTTGCTCTGTCGCCGACGGTGCAGAGCAGGAATATCGACGTATAAATATCGAGGAACATAGATATCGTTGCAGAAATATCGTGGGGAAGAAATATCGACAACAGAAATATCGTGGACAAGAATATCGACTGACAGGTAAGTAATATCGATTACAAAAATATCGACGTATTAAATATCGTTTACAAAAATATATTTGACAAAAATATCGAATTATTAATAATGTTATGTATTTTAGTGTTTTTATTGAGAATTGTTTGTCATTTTATTATATGTTTGAAAATTTTAGTAGTTATTAATTTATTTTAAGCTTAATTTTGTGTTTTTAGTTAAGTAGCGGGTTGTGGGTTTATAGGGGAATAGGGTGGGAAGTAATTTAATTATATAGATTTAAATTATAATTTATAGTAGTTAATATTTTTTTTTAATTTGAATTTTGCGTTTTTAGTTAAGTAGCGGGTTGTGGGTTTATAGGGGAATAGGGTGGTAAGTAATTTAATTATATTAAATTTATTGAATAATTAATGTGTTAATTGATTAATTAATAATAGTTTAATAATTAGTTGTTAATTAATTTCAATTAATCAATTAATAATTAATTATGTTAATTGTTTAATTTATTTTAGGTGTGTGTTGTGGTGTTTATATGTGTACATGGTGTGAAGGGTGGTAAGTAATTCATTTTTTCTTGATTAATTATTAAATATTTATAAATTAATTTCCATTAATTAATTAGTAATTATTAATTGTAATTGTGTAATTCATTTTAGGTGTGTGGTGTGGTGTGTATATGTGTAAATGGTGTGAAGGGTGGTAAGTAATAAAAAAAAATATTAATTAATTATTAAATATTTATAAATTAATTTCCATTAATTAATTAGTAATTATTAATTGTAATTGCGTAATTCATTTTAGGTGTGTGTTGTGGATATTATAGTGTTAATTAATGTGTAATTAATGATTTTTTATTATCTTTGTTAATAATAATATATGTAATTTTATATATATATTATGTTAATATTGGAAATTAAATTTAATAAAAATGTTGATGTTTTTGATTTTTATTGTTGTGGGATCCAGCACTTTCCCTACTGTTGCACTCACTGGAGTGGGAATAGTCATTTTTACCCCTACGCTATCCAGCGCTTTCCCTACTGTTGCACTCACTGGAGTGGGAATAGTAATTTTTACCCCTACGCTATCCAGCGCTTTCCCTACTGTTGCACTCACTGGAGTGGCATAGTAATTTTTACCCCTACGCTATCCAGCGCTTTCCCTACTGTTGCACTCACTGGAGTGGGAATAGTAATTTTTACCCCTACGCTATCCAGCTTTTTCCCTACTGTTGCACTCACTGGAGTGGGAATAGTAATTTTTACCCCTACGCTATCCAACGCTTTCCCTACTGTTGCACTCACTGGAGTGGGAATAGTAATTTTTACCCCTACGCTATCCAGCGCTTTCCCTACTGTTGCACTCACTGGAGTGGGAATAGTAATTTTTTCCCCTACGCTATCCAGTCCTTTCCCTACTGTTGCACTCACTGGAGTGGGAATAGTAATTTTTACCCCTACGCTATCCAACGCTTTCCCTACTGTTGCACTCACTGGAGTGGGAATAGTAATTTTTACCCCTCGCTATCCAATTTTTCCACTACTATTGTGTTTATTTTGTTATTAAATGTATGTTTGTTTTTTTTTTAATAGTTTAATGTGTTAATTAAATATAGAATATTTTATTTAATTTTAAATTATTTATATATGTGTATATTTTATTTTTATATAATTTAAAAAGTTTATAAATTAAATAAAGATAATAGTTAAAATGTATTTAAGTAAATATATGTATATGTACACTTTTTTTGTGTTTATATTTATTAAATTAAGTTTATTAGTTATAATTAGTTAAAATATATATTACATTTAATTTATTTTGTTAATAATATTAATATTATTTAATTAATTTTATTTGTTATGTAATTTTTTTAAGTCGATATTTTTTACTTCTATATTTTTTACATCGATATTTTTGTGTCTATATTATTGTACTTACCTGTTTATGTATAGGAAGTCGATATTTTTGTTATCGATATTTTCACATCGATATTTTTTTCATCGATATTTTTAACATCGATATTTTAACATGGAAGAGGCTCAGTCTCCTCCTCCATTCCAGCATCTGTCGCTAAGAGCATGCCCGCTTCAGACCTCTCCAAGTGGGGCTTCAGGCGGTTGACATGCAGGACCCGCAAGGGGTTCCTGGGAGACCGCAAGTCCACCAAGTAGGTAACAGGACTTTTGCGCTCCACCACCTCAAATGGTCCGGTCCACTTATCCTGGAGCGCACAAGGCTCCACTGGGGCCATGACCCACACTTTCTGACCAGGCTGAAGCTCTACCAGAGTGGCATTCTGGTCGTACCACCGCTTCATCTCCTCCTGGCTGGCTTCCAGATTCGCCTCAGCGAGTTGCCTGAAACGCCTAGTCTGGTTCCTGAAGGCCAGCATGTAGCTATATACATCCTAGGGAGGTTTCCTGGGAGATTGCTCCCAGCCTTCCTTGACCAGACTCAGAGGTCCTCTCACTGGGTGACCATAGAGAAGCTCAAAGGGGCTGAACCCTAGAGATTTCTGTGGCACCTCACGGTATGCAAAGAGCAGGCATGGTAAGAGGACGTCCCACTTACGCCTCATAGGTTCCTCAAGACCCATAATCATGCCTTTTAGGGTCCGGTTGAATCTCTCAACCAACCCATTTCCTTGGGGTGGTAAGGAGTGGTGAACTTATAAGTTACCCCACACTCCTGCCACGGGGACTTCATATACTTGGAAATGAAGTTTGTACCTCGGTCAGACACTACCTCTCTAGGGAATCCCACTCGGGAGAAAATTCCCATCAGTGCCCGTCCCACCACGGGGCCGTCACTGTCCTCAGAGGTATGGCTTCCGGGTACCGGGTGGCATGGTCCACCAAGACCAGGATGAACCTGTTGCCCATGGCTGTCTTGGGGTCCAGTGGCCCCACAATGTCAATACCCACCCGTTCAAAGGGGGTGCTGACCACAGGGAATGGCTGGAGAGGAGCCTTCTGCTTCCTCCCACTCTTTCCACTTGCCTGGCAAGTCTGACAGGTCCTGCAATGAGTGTCTGAACTCGTGCGCATTTGGGGCCAATGAAAGTGGGTGACAAGCCTCTCAAAGGTCTTGTCCTGCCCCAAATGTCCTGCTAACGGCACATCATGAGCCAGCCCCAGTAGGAAGGCTCTGAAGCGCTGGGGTACCACCAGCACACGGGCTGACCCAGGCTCAGCAACCTTAGGCTCACTATACAGGAGACCATTCTCCCAGTAGATCCAATGTGATCCAGACTGATCACCTGCTGCCTGGCTTGCAGCCTGCTGCCGCAAACCCACAAGAGAAGGGCATTCCTTCTGCTCCTTGCAGAACTCTTCCCTGGAGGGTACTCCTTCTTGCTGCCAATGGGTCACCTCAGGCAGGTCCCCCAGTTCAGCTACCTGTTCCCCTGTAGGCTCCAGGGCATCCCCCTCAGGGTCTACCTCCTCCTGGACCGTGGGAACTTCGGGGGCTGGTTTCCCGCGCCCCTGCCTCTTCTCTTTAAGGCAGGCACCTGGGCCCCCTCTCAGGCTCCAGGTCCTCTTGAACACCCTTACTGGCTGCCATGGACCGTGTGGTCACACACGCCCAGTCAGGCAGACCCAACATCTCCAAATGAGCACTTCGCTCCACCTTCGCCCAAGGTGAGCTCTCCAAATCGTTCCCCAACAAACAGTCAACAGGCATGGCTGGCCTCACAGCTACTTGAAGAGTACCAGAGACCCCCCCCACTCAAAGGGAACCTGAGCCACCTTGCAGTGGCTCTCTGTGTTGTCAGCGGCAACAACTGGGTAAAATGCATTGGGGACAACCTGCTCTTGAGACACCAGGTGACACTTGACAGCTGTCACACTGGCTCCTGTGTCTCTAAGAGCCTCCACTCTATGGCCATTGATGGTCACCCACTGCCTGTACTTTTTAGTATTATCAGGCAGTTGGGTCCTGGGGACCACCTCACAGTCTCCTAAAGAGACAAGGGACATCTCTGTGGGACTCCACCCACCTTGGGCACCCATCTCCTCCCCCAGGGCTACACTCACCATCTGCCGGGGCGGAGCACCAGTAAGTGCTGTCTTTCCAAACTGTGGGCACCGGGGATCAACAGACTTATGGCCCACTTCACCACACGTGAAGCACCTCAGGGGTCCCCTGTGAACAGGCCTACCTGTCGGGGCCCCGGGCTTCTTCTCAGGGGGAGGCTGGGAACCCTTCCCTTGGTTCCCTTGGGGATTACTTTGGGGTCCTTTCTGGAACTCCCTCTGTTTACCCTTGTCCCCCCACTCTTCTGCTGGGGACCCTGCCCACTCTTGGCGGAGTCTCCCACGTGACCCTTGTGGACCCGGGTGCTCACCCAGCGGTCCGCCTCCTCAGCAAGCTTCCTAGGGTTAGTCAGCCTGCTATCAATCAGGGGCTGGCGTAGCTCTGGAAAACAATTACTTGACAAGTGCTCCCATGCAATTAAATCAAAGAGCCCCTGAAAATCATTAACTTTGCTACCCTTTACCCAACCATCCAATGCTCTGCAAAAGAAAGTTACATATTCTACCCATGTGCTTGACTCCACCTTCTTGCAATTTCTAAACCTCTGTCTATACAATTCAGGAGTCAACCCATACCTGGACATCAAGGCATCTTTCATGTGGCTATAAGAATTATGGACTTCAGAGGGCAAGTCTAACAGTGTATCCCGCCCCTCACTAAGGAACCGTCCACACAACCCCGCTCCCCAATCCTTCTCAGGGACCCGTGGGAGGACATGGCTACCTCATAGGCCTTGAACCACTGCCCAATGTCATCATTCTTATAAAACTCTCTAACCACATCCTTAGGAATATACACCCTAGCTTCCACAGGCACGGATGGTGTGCTGCCACCAGAGGGAGTAATTTCTAAGCTCCTCGCATTCAACTCCAACTCCCTCAAACTTCTCTCATGCTCCAGTTGCATCCTCTTTTCTTCCAGGGCCAATTTCTTAATTTCTAACTGCCCACTCATTTTGGCTAGCTCCAACTCATGCATCCTACTCCTCTCCCTGTCCTCCAACTCCTCTGTGGACAGGCCTTTGGCAGAAACACTGCTACCCGCTGGGGAGGTTGCTCTCCTCCCCCCTGGACCCAATGGCCCATCCAGCTGCTCCTCTGCATTCTCAACCCCTTCCACATTCTCAGGGGAATTCCTTGCTTCGACCCAGGCCCTCAGCGCCTTTTGGAACTCATCCTTCTTGGAGAGCCCGGTCATTGCAACTTTAAATTTTTTGCAGAAGTGCTTTAGCTGTTTTACATTGTAGCATTCCAGTTTCTCCTCTTCCCACTCATAATCAACAGATGCTATGGATGCTGCTTTATTCATTGTGGTTAAACTTGGCAGTTCTTTGCAAAAATAGAAAATCCCGGGAAAAACAATCTACCAAAAGTATGTGGTCGCGTTTGGTCTGCACTCACTAGTAGTGTTCACCAATCACTCTAGTCTAGTCTTCTCCACAACCAATATAGTTGTGGAGAAGTGTGGCTCAATGGTTAGAGCGGCAGACCCTGATGCAGAGATCTGGCCTGGGACCAGGGTTCAATTCCCGCCTCGGCGGGTCTTGGGCTCAATTTCCTCGGACCTGATAATTCTCGCCTCGGTGCCTATTCTAATCATGGGTCCCACTCTGCAACTCTGGGCAATAGCTTGCTTAATCTCCACAACGGCCCCAACAGCGCTGGGATGCCTGGCTTCACCTTGGGGGTGCCCAGGAGTGGACATTTCACAGGGAAAAGCCAGGAAAGGTTCCACAGCGGTATGCGTACAGCGCCAGGAAACCCCAGTTGGGGTATCAGTGCGCTTTACAAGTACAAATTCATTTCATTTCATTTCACTGTACATGAGTCACAAATGCAAGTCCAGAATCCTCACCGCTGACCACCAATGTTAGATTTGGGGGTCTCTAGTTGGCAGAGGTAGGTACCTTTGACCAAATAGGGACCCTTGCTTCTAGTCAGGGTAAGGGGGATACACTACTAAAATAACCCCTGCTCACCCCCTTGGTAGCTTGGCACGAGCAGACAGGCTTATCTCAGAGGCAGTGTGTAAAGCATTTGTGAACACATACAGTAATATAGTGACAACACTACAGATGGACACCACACAAGTTGTAGTATAAAAATAAGTATTTTTATGTAGACTTAACACAAGACCACTAACGACAAAAATCCACAATACTGTACTTCAAAAATGGTAGAAATAGCTTAGTTCTCTTTTAGGTGTAAAATGCGACACTTTGAGTTCAATGTACCTTTGGATGCGTAACGCTATACAACGAAAGTGTTGCAGGGAAGGTGATGCGTCGGTTCCTTACACGCAAGAACGGTGATGCGTCGGGTCCCTACTGATGCGTAGGGGATGCGTCGGTTCTTCTCAGCATGAGGAGGTGATGCGTCGGTTTCTTACTGCGCTTCCGTGGCGATGCGACCAGCAGCGCCGTGATGCGATGAAGATACGGTGCAATAAAACAAAGATGGCGTCTTCTTCTTGATGCGACACGATGCGTGCACGCCCGATGGCCGTGCGGTGACTCAATGATTCTTCTGAGCCGCGACAGGCCCTGCGACACGCTTCCCGGTGATGCGACGGCATCTGATGCGACGGCGACACTCTTCTCCGGCGATGCGAGGCGCTTCGGCGATGATGCAACAGCTGCTGCGGTGGTGACACGCTTCTCCGTTGATGCGGCGGCGTCTGATGCGACGTCGATCCTCTTCTCCGGTGATGCGAGGCGCTTCGGCGATGATGCAACAGCTGCAGCGGCGGCGACACGCTTCTCCGTTGATGCGGCGGCGTCTGATGCGACGTCGACCCTCTTCTCCAGCGATGCGAGGCTCTTCGGCTGCGGCGGCGACGCTTCTTCTTCGTGAGTCGCGCTTCCAGCTCCTTGCGACACGCAGTCCCTCAGAAAGCCCAGCACAGCAGCCGCACTTCCAAAAAGACTCTTGGGGAGCTGGTTGGTGAAGTCTGTTGTCCCTGAGACTTCAGCAGGAGGCAAGCTCTATCTCAAGCCCTTGGAGATCCTTCACAAGTTGATGAAAGTACACACAAAGTTCCTCTCTCCTTTCTTTGGCAGTCAGGCAACCACTGCAGGCCAATCCCTCACGCTTAGGGATAGTCTCCTCCTCAGTTTCTCTGGTTCCTCTCCTCAGCAAAGGTTCTTCTTGTTTCCCAAAAGTGATCTAAAGTTCTGGGGTTTGGGTCCCCTCTTTTATACTCATTTTCCCTTTGTTCTCTGAAGGCA
Organism: Calotriton arnoldi; assembly: GCA_963921515.1. NCBI lineage: Eukaryota > Metazoa > Chordata > Amphibia > Caudata > Salamandridae > Calotriton > Calotriton arnoldi. The sequence goes on from CAWUFW010011320.1 coordinate 546,108, forward strand.
GAGAGGCCTTTGCCTAGTCCAAACCAGTTCTGGTCAGTCCTGGAGCACTTGGTTGACAAGACTCCTTCTTTCCTTTCACAGTGTAGGCCAGGGACATCAGACACACCACAGGAGGTGGAGCCAGCATTGTGGAGGGAAGGCACAGCACTATTCAGGTCCCAGGTGCAACTCCTCCCACCCATCTCCATGCAGATCTCTCTATTCAGCCCTGTGCTGACTCACCCTGCCTCCTGGAATCCCCCAGCCCCTGTCACTCAAACTCCAGACAAGGAATACACAACCTAGCAGAGGCAGGCTTGAATAGTTAGGCAAGAAAATACCTACTTTCTAAAAGTGGTATTTTCAAACACAGAATGTTAAAACCAACTTCACTAAGAGATGTATTTTATCATTCTGAGTTCAGGCATACTAAATTCGTTTTTCTACCATGTTCCCTGGGTCAGTTAGGATTATAAGATGTTATAATCAAACTGCCCATTCTAGCCTATGGGGAACAGGTAGCCTTGCAATAGTGAAAAACGAAAATGGCTGTAATTCACTATTAGGACATGCCACACACACCAGGGCATGTCCTAACTTATACTTACAATGCACCCTGCCCTTGGGCCTACCATAGGGGGTGTCTGATATGAAGAAAAGGGAAGGTTTGGGTACTGGTAAGTGGGTGCCCTTACCAAGTCGACATGGCAGTACCAGACTGCCCACAGGCTCTGCAATGGCAGGCCTGAGACACACTTTACAAGCTGCTCCTGTGGGTGGCACAACCAGTGCTGCAAGCCCACCAGCAGCATTTGAGTCACAAGCCCTGGGCACAACCAGTGCACTGTACTAGGGTCTGACAGTGAATCAAATAGGCCAAACATGGAGTCACTAATCCATACATCAATTTATCATAGGGAGCACTTGCACTGTGGCACTGAATAGCAGTGGCACAGTGCCCAAAGCATCTATAACCAGCAAAAACACATGAGGCAACAGCAAAAAATGGAAGGGAGACCCACGCCAACAGTGCCAGGTCTAACAGATAGTTGTCGTTTTGGTGTCAAATACTTTATTAAAATGCACTCTATTTTTCTAAATTGGTGAAATTTATTGTGTTGTGTTTTCACTTTATTACTGTTTAAGTGCAGCATAAATACTTTACACATTGCCTCTAAGTTAAGGCTGAATGCTTTTGTGCCTATCTGCAAGAGGGTTAATTTGGGGTTTACTTGTGTTTCACCCTGACAAGGTTTGAAGTTGCTGCTTGAGTAGGGTTTCACTCCCCTCAATCAGTAACCCAATTTTCTACATTGACAATGTTGTGTTAGGTGATGTAATGGATGCAATATTTTGGTAGGTAGGTAGTGTTGATCTCAATATAATGACATACAATCACTGAGGGTAATGAGTATGCACTAACCTATTAGATGTTTGGTGGATGCATATGTGCTGTAGAGAGGGATGAAGCTGATCAGATGGGGACTGAGCATGTGAAAGGCGCCGGATCCTTGTCAGGGTAAAAGATGTGTTGTGAGGTAGACTGCAAAAGAGAGGAGCGTTTCTATAGCATACTCATCGGTGAACAATATAAAATGCTCTGCTACAGATGTTTTATAGTGTTCTTGCAAGTGCCATAAATTGAAAATTGTTTGGTTGTGTTTTGCTGCTTGCACGGATAGTGAGATGAGAGTGTGGTTAGAATGTTGGGATTCGCTTGTTTTCTGACAGACTTCTGAGTTAAAGAGAAGTGAACATCTCAGACTGGAGCTTTTTAAGTTCAAATCTTGTCATCATGAAGAAAGTGAACTGGTAACGTCAACATAGTAGTAGGTTGGGCAAAGAGTTTTTTACACAAGTGTAATTTAATATAAATCATATTATAAGGTTTCACATTTTTCACATAACGCTCGCATTTTTGTTTCATGTAATTGTTGCACATGGGAGGCTGATTTGAGTGGAAATTGTCCATCAGATGACCACCCACTACACTGAGAAGGTATCTCACTTGGCTTTTGTACATGAGGGCAATACCTCGTTTTATGCAACCGCCCAAATGTAAACATTACACAATTTTCCCAAAGCCATATTATTCTCAACATAGCCAAGAGTGTTACAGTTTCTACCTGATGGTTCTTATGGTTTGTAAAAAGATGGTGTGACTTCGGACTGTCATTAGGGCTGTTTAAATTGATAAGACTGTGCAAGGCAGATGATAAGACGATATTCTTCAAGAACAGTATGACATCCACATTAATGAATAGTGATGAGATACTTCTAACCAACCTATTGTTCAAAAATTATATTTGGGTAGGCCTTTTTTCCTTGGTTTATTAAGCTTGCTTAATGGTGGTCTTTCGGACCGAATGATGTCTAATGCTGGAGTCTGCAGTAGTTGGCTCTACTGGTATTATTTTCTCATGAATTTTGAGGTAATCAAAAATATTTTTTCGTCCTTATTTGCTTTGACTGCACGGCGCTTCTTGTAGTTTCTCAGTCCATCCTATATTTATATGCTATATTATTTATTTTCATACATAAAGACTTCTCAACCCTTGACGTAAAGACATGAGGCCTGACTCCATTTAAACTCCATTTTCTGTATTTCTGCAGCATCATCAACATGTGTGCTTTTGACGCAGATGCCGTCTGTCCTTATCTTTCCAAGAACTGTGAAAGTGTCAAGTCATTTAGATATAGAAACCAACAAAAAACCTGATGCAACATCACTCTGGAACAAGTGCCTTGGTTTCTCAATTTCAAGGTCAAAAAAAGAACTATAGCCAAAATAGTGTAGTCTGAGTTGTCGTACCGTTACCTTATATGTTTAAAAAATAAATCTTAGACTAGCATCTTGATGCTTATTGGTTAAATCAGACATTCCTAAGGTGACATTGCAAATTCCATCTCAGATAAGAAACAGCATAAAATGACTGCCACTGGACCACCTGTCAGGAGAGGTCCTTCACCTCAGATTATAGCAAGCAAGATACTGCCAGACCAAAAGAAGATCCTGCCTGCCAGAGATGCTGCCGCCATATCGCACTTTCAAATGAAAGCTGATACCGAACCATAGCCCGGGAGGAGTTTATGCTGATGCTGAATGCGTGTTTGCCTTTCGCAGAGATCACGGTCTCCTTGACTCCTGATAATTATAGCTTCCTGCTATAAACAAGGTTTGCAGTGTGCTCATCCTCCCTAAGAAAATCTAGCTGCAAGTTATTCTACTCTCCATGCTCTCCTAGTGTAGCGTATAGAAGTTGGTTTTAGGATGTTAGGCTTTTAGATGACATTTTAACCATGGTAGAAATGTTCATTATATTCTTGTTGTTCGCAATGTGCAATTGTGCTGTTTTAATCGCATTCTATGTGGTCATTTTAGATGTGTTGACCAACTGGGTGCACACTTTAAAAAACACATTATATTGCCATTTTGATAATACATTTTTAATATCAGACAATATCAATCTTAAGAGGTATAGCATGGTAATCCTCATTAATCGGATATTCAGCACATGCCCAATGCAGCACAAGTTTAACTGAATCCGTAAAATTGGAAAGTTAAAGACAGAGATACTAGGAACTTATTGTACACTTCATGTCTCCTATTAGTGTCCAGTAATATAGTACTATGGGGCATATTTAGAATATTTTGGCATAGGGCAGTACCGCAAGCCTGCTAGCTATGCTGCCCTACGTCATAAGAAAAGGGCAGGAATGTGCCTTATCTACAAGATACAGCGCATTCCTGTTCTTTCTGCCAGTGCTGGCGCACAAACTGCAGCAGAGCGCCAACGAAGGCACCCTTGCATCATGGTGCAAGGGTGTCTGTGTTGTTGGCAGGATTGTTTTTGTGCAGGAAGGGATACCTTCCTGCACGAAAACAATCAATGGAGGCGTTTTCCTCGTTCTATGTGTGCTGGAGAATGCAGCACATGTGGAAAGAGGAAAAAACTACGAAAACAGTACTCGACATCTGGGACAAAACTGCGAGCCCCAGAGGCCTCACATCATTTCCCTCCCCCAACACCCCTGTAGCACACAATCCCATATTCCCAACAGCCTTACAACCACACTCATTCCTTTCCTGGAGGGTGGGCAAATGTCATATAATTCAAAATCTCTTTGAGGGGGACAGCTTTAAAACTTCTGAGCAATGCAAGAAATCTTTTCATATCACAGAACCTTCTAGGCTACAATATTATCAACTTCGTCACTGGCTGCTCACCCCCAACTATGCTCAGGGAGCAATCAGACCGCTCACCCCCTTTGAAGCCCTGGTCCGGGCTTTTGAGGGCACCCGCGGCTTAATCTCCCACACATATAAGGTACTACAACACTCATATCCCGTTCAGTCTCACACATATCAGAAGCAGTGGAGGACAGACACAGGGGAAGAGGTGACACCAGAAAGCTGGGAACAACTATGGCGTGATATTCCTAAGATTTACAGGAGCATTCCCCAACGCAAATCAGCCTACAAATTAATGACACGTTGGTACTATACTCCTGCACGCCTGCAGAAGATGCTTCCAACCCTTTCCCCACTCTGCTGGAGATGCCAGACAGCGGTGGGCGATTTCATCCATATTTGGTGGACCTGTCCCAACCTGTTAATGTTCTGGAAGGAGGTCCTTAGCCACATTAAGGATACTGTGGGCTTCCCCATACCAAGCTCTCCCATGGTAACCCTACTGGGCATCAGACCATCTCGGCTCGCCACCATGACTCATTCTGACTGGGGCCTCATTGCACAGATGCTAGGGGCAGCAAGACAAACCATTGCTTTTCATTGGAAGAAACACTCCCTCCCACCTATCTCGGTATGGTTCCTGCGCCTTTGACACGTTGGCATGGTTCCTGCGCCTTTGGCACGTTATGGCAATGGAGCTACTGACTGCCCGCCTTACCCACACGAACACCGTTTCACTCACACCTGGCAACCGCTTATTCACCATTTTTCCCAACTAGGAAACTCTTGCTACGCTCCCTCTCGGCTGGGGGCCCTCCAGCTCTTTGAGGACACTCTTTTGCCATACACTTGAGGGACCCCTCAATCGGATTCTCCGACTCATGGACCTGACAGGAGGCCCCTTCCCCCCTAGACGCTATACATGACCTTCTCGACTTTGATACCCCCTCCTGTACTTTCTTAATTCCCCAAGTTTTGTTGTTCAGTCATCATCAAAGAAACACCATCATCTGCTGCGAATAATACGCTTTTACCACTGGTGTAGTGTTGAGCTCTCCATTCAATTATGCCTCATGATGTATGGTATCTGTGCCTCGCCTATGTCACAGCTATTCTATGAAGCCTCCTCCCAACTCATATGTGACTTATGATGTATGATAGCTACACACTGCTCATGTTACAGCTATTGTATGAAGCTCTATAATTGCTCAATGCTGCTCCAGTGTTTTACGCTGATTATGATGACCTCTGTTCCCTCTCAAAATTTTAATAAACAGATTTGAAAGAAAGAGGAAAAAACGAGGACGCCTGCTCTGGGAAGTTTTGGCGCTGCCCCAGGTTTACACTATGTTGCAAATCTGGGGCAGTGTCAAAAACCATGGGTGTTGCGTGGGAACACCCAAAGTAACACCCATGGAACGCCCCTTGCACGGAGAGTAAGACATTGCCTTACTCCATATTTACAAGGCCATGGAAAGCCACGCAAGGTGGCTTTGCTTGGCCTTGTAAATATGGGCCGGCACACTGCGCCTCCGGAGCGTCACAAAAGTGCAGCAGGGGCATTGCATATAGGCCCCCATGTCTGAAACAGCAAGCCTCAAGAACTGATCCAAATGTAAGTCTGTAAGTCTGTACGTTTATTTCTGAGTTTACTCTACAACACTCCCATTGTGGAAAACGAATTTTCACAAACATATTCTGACCCAAACATACAAATTACTTTCTGGGCCACTGTAAAAAGAAGAGGAAATTGATAAGAGGGCACAATTTCCAGAATTCTTCTGGTGCCTGACCCAAAAAAGATGCTTTGAGAGCTGAATTGTGCTGCATGTTAATCAGCTCTATTTCTGATTGTGCCCTTTTCATGTCAATAAGTTCCACAACTTCAACATTTCGTGCACTCACCATCCAGTGGTTTTAAACCAGCCTGAACAGGGGGTGAGGGCTCTAAATTGAGAAAATTGCCTTTTGATCTCCCCAGAAATTTCCTCAAGACAAGCACCAAGTTTTAGCACTGACAGCATTTCTTCTGCATTTGGAAACCTTTCAGTCACAGCAAACAGTTTTGGAAAGGGGGTGAAGTCTTTGAATAGCAGGAGTGTACTTTCCAATGAGTAAATACCATTCATCATGGAGAACACAAGCTTTTGTTTTCCTTGCAGCGCCAAATTGAGAGCATTGAAGTGTGTGAGTAGATAAGAAAGAAAATGGCGCATTATATACCATTTTGCATCCTTTAGTTCTGGGAATGACTGACCTCTACTGTTTACAAACTGTTCAATTTCAGGAAGCAAAGCGATGAATCGCTCCAGAACTTTGACTTTGCTTAGCTATCACACTTCAGTGTGCATCAAGAGGTCTGTATATTCAGCTTCGTAATCTTGTAGCATTGATTTAAAAAGTCCATGGTTAAGGGCTTTAGCATGAATAAAATTAACAATTTTCACTACAAGTTTTAGGACGTTCCGTTCTCCTTGCTTTAATTTTGCGCACAGAACTTCTTGATGAATAATGCAGTGGTAGTCTATGACAGTCTGTCTGGTGATCTTCTTTTTAAACAGAGATACAAAGCGCCTCCCTCATGGCCTACTTAGGCAGGAGCCCAATCTGTTGTGATGCTGACAAGATTGATTAATGGTATGTGATGTGTTTCAAAGAAGTTACAGATGCTGTCCAGGATATATCTTCTCTTGTGTGCCCTTGCAGTGGTAGAAGGCACAGGAGCTCTTCTTTTTAATGAATCGAGTGGTCCAAATACCTCACTCAAACTAATAACTGGGCCACATCGCCTATATCTGTTGACTCATTCATGGCAATGCTGAAGAACGGTGACTCTGACTGCTTTGATCACCTGCTGCTGGATATTTTCACACATTGTCTCTATTCTGGTTGCACATTTGGAATCTGACAGCTGTAATGCACCAATTTCCTTGAAAATGCTGGCTTTATTACTATAGCTTTCAAATAAAATTTTGGCTGCCGAAAGGAAACATTTCTTCACCTGCTCTGTGAATGGTTTCTTATGTTGGGCCAGCAAGTAGCATATTTCGAACGATGCTTTTTTAACAGCCTGAGATTCCTTCATCTGACAGAGAAAGAGCTTCTACTGCGAAACAAAATATTGCTTTAACTATGTCACTTTTCAAGAACGCAGTTTTGAGTTCAATGAGAAGTTCTCTGTATATCCTGAGTGTCGGGTTTTGTAGTGCCGCTCCAGGTTATATCTTTTAAGAACATTTACTTTCTCTTTGCAAAGCAAACTGGTAGCATTCTCTTTCGGCCTTTCAACAAAAAAGTACTCTTCTTTCCATGCTTCTTGGATGGTCCTGTGTTCACTCTTAATAGACCTGGGTCATTTGCAAGGCTTGGTAACTGGACTGTAGGCCGTTGCGGAGATCTCCAGCTGTTTTATTACTGTGCAAAAAGTAACAAGGACCAGGAATCAGATTTTCCACCTCACGACCAATGGACTGACACTGCCTCATGACAGATGGACTGACATGTCTCATGTCCAATGGACCGACACCGTCTCACGACCGATGGACAGACACAATCTCACGACTGATGGACCAACACCATCTCACAACAAAAGGACTTGTACCTCAGCTCATGACAAATGGAACGGTACCTCGGTTCATGACAAATGGACCGACAACGAGGCTCGGCTACAGACCTCTGTGAGCAACACCAAAGCAATGTTATTTGTTTAACCATACAAAGTGGTGTGTAAAAAGTGAGGCATGCACATTGCAATTAAAAATTACATTTTAAGACACAGATTGGCCTTGGCCAATTCCCAGAGACCAGAGAAGTGCATTATAAAAAGGAATTTTTGCAATTATGCGTGCAACTTGTCAGGTATCCTAGTTTGATGGCTAAAAGATAACCCTCTTGACCACATCTAGTTTTGTCTGCCCACCCCAGAAGTGACAACATCAAAAACAGCACTGAGTTATAAGACAGCCAAGAAGAGTGATAATGTTGCCAACGAATGGTAAGTAATTGGCAGGCTAAAAGCCCCTTTTTTAAAGTTTTTTTATTTTAAAAGGCAGTAGGTCGCTAAGCAACAGAGCATGTGAGCTGCCTGCAATCTCGACCTAAAAAAAGAAAGGTCACAAAATGGAAATCAATTGTGGAAGAAAATAATGCCTTAAAACAAAACTAATACAGGACTGCAGCACATTTTAATGGTGATAGATATGGATTCAAGACAAACATTTTCATCTTTTTTTTTTAAATGTACCGGAAGTAGGATTGCCACCTTCCCCAGTTAAACATTCTGAATATTTGCTCACCTCTAGAAGTGAATTTTAGGGGGGGGGGGGGCATAGACAAAACCTACAATGGGTATATATATATATATATATATATATATATATATATATATATATATATATATATATATATATATATATTCTTCACCAAACGTTGTCACAAGACTGCGCACTCCGGCTCGTAATTCATTAAATTAATTTATTTCAGCTCCTTCAGAAAGTAAAAAAGAACTAACAAACGCGTTTCAGCCACCTGGCCTTCGTCAATGTTAGTTATCACATGTATTTTCTCGCCTTTTAACAAGAAAACAAATCATTGGATGCGAATTCATTACAAAAACAAAGAAAGGACTTATGTCAGGGAGGTTTTTCAGAGTGTTACTGTGTCGGCCATTTTGGCATGTACCATTTCAACACTACTAATGGGGCATTTCTCTTTGAACCATCTTTCGAAAATTCGAAATTCCTCATACTAAGTTCTTGAGAATCCATACACATTAATAGCCATAATAGTCATTCGTTATGTATTGTGGTTCAATTTTACAAGTTCGAACAGATATTGAACCCTCTAAGTATGCCATGGCAATTTTTATGGCACTGGTTCTCAATTCTTCAAAATTACGCCCTGAATGGGCCCTTCTTGACCCACAGTAGATACTTGCGTCAATCATATAGCTTTTGGTTTGACACCCCAATTTTTTCAGAAAAAGGATTCCAAAAAACATCAAAAGAGAAAAAGAAATCAATAAATGGTACATTTTGAAAAAAGCCCCGCACGTGTAAATGTAAGATCCCTCAGTAAATTACGCCCTTAATGGGCAAGGGATCTCTTCTCATAACATGATTATTTATACACATACGTCATCAAGTACATTGACACCTAACCGTCTCCATTACCATGAATGAGAAACTTCATTTGGTCACATCAAAGTACCACCTTTTACAGAAGACACATATGAATACAGAAAAAGTATAAGAACCTACGAACAGATCGAGCCCTGGATGGGCTACTAGTTGATAGCATCTTTCTTAGCCCACAAATGACCAGAGTTCCTCCTCACTATTGAGTCCCCAGGGGGTGTGGGTTCTGAGCTCGACTATATATCTTGCCTCCAGCTGCCACAGCAATTTGACTCTATCTCCTCCCCTCTCTTTTGCTGGGACCTGATCCAAACAAAAGTAGCGCAGCTTGTCACTTCTGGATTGATGAACTTCCGCAAAATGTCTTGCCACTGGGTATGAGTTGTCGCAATTAGTAAATGCCAGTGTGTGCTCCAATATGCGTTTCTTTGCTGGGTGAATTACTCCCAATATATTGGAGACCACACGGGCAAACCAGACAATACACTACAAAGTTAGTGTTGCAATTAAGCAGCTTGCTGATCCTTTGTTTGACTTTCCTTCCTGGGACTGAATAGTTCTTCACCTTGACACTATTCTTACATGCCTTGCAAGTAGTGCACAGATAAAACCCAGTAATGGGTGCCTTCCTTGCAGCTGTCTCTTCTGAGAAGTGGCTTTGTATCAAGATATCTTTAAGCGAGGCATTCTTTCTATAGGTTATATCTGGTCTGTTTGGCAATAATTGTCCGATTACAGTGTCCGTCTGTAGGACTTTCCAATTTCGCTGGACCAGATCTCTGATCTTATGGGCCTCTGCTGAGAAGCCAAGGATCAACCTTACTGTAGCTGCATCATCTCCATTCTCCGATGCTGCGACAGGTTTATAAGTGAGTAATTCCTGTCTCTCTTTTGACTGGACCTTGACGGCGGCATTGTGTAGTATATGATTTTTGTACCCTCTTTTTCTAAATCTGCTCAATGATTCACTTGCAGCTATGGTATAATCATCTGCAAGTGAGCAGTTTCTTTTAAGTCGCAGTAATTCCCCATAGGGGATGCTGTGAATTAAACTACGGGGATGCTGGCTCTCTGAATGTAACACAGTATTGCCTGCCGTCGGCTTTCTATACAGTTTGGTACATATTCTGTCTTCTGCCACAAAAGCCAGGAGATCTAGAAAGGCAACCTCTTTGCTGCTGATATTACTTGTAAATTTTAAATTCAGATCATTGTTGTTTAAGATCTGAATATATTCCTCTGCTTCTGCAGCGGTGCCTCTCCAAACGATGAAGAGGTCGTCGATATACCTTGCCCATAGGGCTATCTTGTCGACCCACTTCTCATTATTCTCTGCCCAGGCCACGTGCTTCTCCCACCAGCCTACGAAAAGGTTCACATAGCTGGGGGCGAAGCACATGCCCATCGCAGTTCCCTGGATTTGTAGAACAATTGCCCCCCGAAAAGGAAAATGTTATTGTTCAGGCAAAAATCAACAATCTCTAATAACATTCTGCTATGGGCCTGAAATTTTAACGGTCTCGTTTTGAGAAAGTATTCAAGAGACAACAAGCCATGACAGTGTGCAATACAAGTATATAGACTTGTAATGTCCAAGGTGATTAATAAAAAGTCAGGTTCCCAGTGTATGTTCTGGATCCGCCATATAAAATCTGTGGTGTCCTGAATAAAGGAACTCAAGTCTCTTACCAACGGAAAGAGAAAATGATCTGCATAGGTAGATGCTTTTTCCAGGAGACTTCCTTTACTGGACACTATGGGTCGTCCTGACAGTTTGAACATGTCTTTATGGATTTTGGGTAAATGATAGAATGTGGGAAGCACCGGAAAATCCACTTTCATGTATTGATACTCATCCTCCTCCAGTATACCACTAGTTCTCCATTTGTCGAGCAGTTCATAGAAAGCCAGAACACTCATATTAAAGGTTTCTCTGTTGACTTTCATGTAACTCTCTTTATCGCCTAAGAGGCGTAGTGCTTCTTCCTTATAGAGATCTTTTGACATCACCACGACGTTTATATATATATATATATATATATATATATATACCTCGAAAACTCTCACACAAACGAGCAAAGGTGGGCACCCCTGGCAAGTCAAGCAATTTCTTTATTTTCGGTGTCCGTCCTTATATATATATATATATATATATATCCAAAACCAAACCCCTCCAATGCAGAGAAGCAAGAGGCCACACGGGGGAATCCTGTCGGAAGCCTTTATTAGGACACTGGGCATAATGCATTTCGGCGCTCCATCGCCTTCCTCAGATGCCACTGCAAACACGGCACAAATCCACCCACACCTTTTTGAACCTCTGGCTGCGTTCCCATTGGATGGGGAACTCCTCCCCATGATCACCTGATAACACGCCCACTGTAGTTTTAAGATATGAACTACAGATCCCAGAGTTCACCATGTCGGGATGGGCTGTGTATGGGGGAAAGACCGTAATAGTCCTAATTTCCAGGGCAAGGTGTGCAATGTCCAGATGGATGGCCCTGTATTGAATAAATGTCCGCGGGCTTCCTTGGGTCCCCACTGACGTTCCAGCCCCTCGTGCAGACAGCAGGCGGGCCATGGGACGGGATACAATAATTCCCGCCACCTCGTAGAGTCACGAGCTGCTCCCGGCAGAAGCCCTTTCCCTAGTCTGCACTTCGAGGCGGGCCGGAGCTACCAATCCCTTGGTGAAAACACAAACAGCAACAGCTGAACCAGCAATGCCCCGGCCTCTTGATGGAACGGGGCCTCTTCAGCACGCTACTGGCCAGCGTGCAAATATCCAAAACCAAACCCCTCCAATGCAGAGAAGCAAGAGGCCACACGGGGGAATCCTGTCGGAAGCCTTTATTAGGACACTGGGCATAATGCATTTCGGCGCTCCATCGCCTTCCTCAGATGCCACTGCAAACACGGCACAAATCCACCCACATATATATTCACTGAACAAACCATAGGTTTTAGGGACAGTTATAGTTAGTTGGACATTTCACTCTTACAAAACCATAGAAATTCCCCCGTTATAGTTAGTTCAGCTAACTATAACTCGCGCCCCCGCAATGCACTGCTGATGACGTCACATATTACATCACTCATGACATGGTCAGTGACATCACTGATGACATCACTGATGACATCTCAACTGACATCACTGATGACATCACTGAAGACATCATCCATGTGATAATTTGATGCATCTTCTCACACCCTAATATAACCTTTGATACACCCACTCTAAATTACAGACTGCCATTCTCAAAACCATGAGACACCCCGGGACACTGCAGGAGCCGGCCCTGGGGGGGTGGCAGTCCCCAGGGCCATCACAGGCTCCAGGAGGGGGGCCCCCCTCCCTTCACTTGCACAGCCCCGGGGAGGTGGTGGTCTCCGGGGCTCGGGGGTCCGTTACGGACCCCAAATTTACATTCTTAGTGCCCCGGTGAGGTGGCGGTCCCCGGGCGTGTGGGGGGGCTCGAGCACAGTGAAGTTGCTATCGCGCATGCTCCAGTGGCATCCTTTTTTGTGTTTACTGAAAATCTCAGGGAGCCCAGTACAGGGCAGCTGTGCTGGTCTTGCACAAAAAGGGGACCATAAAAAAGGTCTGCCAGCCACAAAGCAAGGTCTGCTAAGCCACTAGCAGCCTGCAGGCCATACTCTAAGTACCACAGAGTTAAAGTGCCTTTTTCATAGCAAATCTTGTGTGTATGTGATTGAAGAGATTGAAAAAGGTTTGTTTCTGTTCACCAAGGTGTCTCTATATCCCTGTTTAGGGTCTGTTAGTAACCCAAAAGCATTGACTGCACTTCAACTATGTAGTAGGTGGACTTATGCAAGGCTACAAAAACCTGTCTCTCACATGCAAGCGTGGTGCCTTGAACTAAGTTCACTCATGTCACCCGTGGGCGGGAAAGCAAACCTTGTAGAACTGAGCCAGAGACTCAGTTTATGCAACACTCTGTCGGGATGTGCATGGTGTGAATCTCAGTTTGGTTTGAATAGTCTATTTATCAAAATACAGGATTGGATTATCACCATTGACTCAGTGCTACATCTTTTGAAATGAAAAGGCTTTCTGAGGTAGTAATATTCTCTGTAGATTTACCCTTTCCATAAATAACAGAAGTAGTGTTTTTTAATATTACCATCTGTCAAATATTAGCATGGAGGCATTCTTTACAAAGTGGCATCACTCCCAGCTAAAGTACTCTGTCCGCAAAGACTACAGTATCCTCAGTCCGCAAAGACTACAGTATCCTCTTAGACTATTCCTGCCATATCAACAGTAGCAGTACCGTTGATCCAATGCCTGGCTCGGCATTCCACCCATCTCATGATATTAGTGGGCATCGCCTTAGGTCAGTGCACACTGCTTTATCGAGGTGGTGCAGGACTTTTCTTGTAAATACTCCTGCTTGGGGTTTGTTATGAACTCTTACTTGGCAGCCATGCTTCATTTTCCAACAATTTTAGAGACAAATTCCTGATCAATAGCATTTTACCGTGTGTTTGCAGATCAATCGGTTCATTGGTACCCTGTCTCTATGGGCTCCCATTACTCCTTTACAAGTGTTGCTTGCCAATGATTGCCCAAACTCTGTTGTTTTGCTGGTTATTTCTGCATTACAGTGGGTCTAAATCATCACTTTCTTTTCCACATCAGTAGATAGTCACTGTTGCCACACCATTTCTGGGTTTCAGAACGCTTATTTCGAAGTAATTCTTGCATGGTATCATGCTTGCGCTTTCTTAGTACTCATGTAATTGTCTCAGTGACTCCTCCATGAAGCTAATTTGCTACTCATGTACTTATGACTTCTTTATTCTGGCTGCACCTGCTTCCTTGTTACGCAAGTCTTTGTTTTATTCCATGTTGGAGTGCTCTATTCATCCTTCAGTAATCACATTATTTTCTGACTTACCCTCAGAGTTGTTGGGGTTTCTTTGGTACACTGCCATAAATTAACTTCTTCTTTGGACTGTTTGCATTTTTCTGATACTAGAGCTCTTGCAACAGCACATGGCTCTTCTTTGGGGCTGCCCTTTCTTGGAACACAAGTCCTTGCCTGAATTCTCCTTTTCACAGTCTATTCTTCCCTGGTTCTCCCATCCTTGTCCGACTCTTCCTTGAGGTTATCAGTGCTTGCTTGGTATACATGTCCTTCTATCACTCCTACTCGGAGTTGTCCATGCTTTCTTGATAATCATGTCCTCAGAAGACTCCTTCTTGGAGATGTCTATTTTCTATTGGTAGTCCGTACTGCTTGGGGCTGTTTGTACTTTCTTGGTACTTGGGTCCTATTCTAACTCCCCCTTGGGGTTCTCCATTCTTCTTTGGTACTCACATCCACATCTCAATTATTGGTACTGTCTGTACTTTCTTGGTGTTAGCATGATTTTTTACTCCTTTTTGTTGTTGTTCATGATTCTTCAATACTCGTACCTTCATCTGGCTGCTGCTTGAGGTTGTGTGTTCTCCTTTGGTACTCTCTTCTTCGGCTTGCTCTTGATTTGGGGCTGTCTGTGCTCCCTTGGCTTGTGGCATCATCTGACATTTTACACAGGGCTGTGACATTGATGGGGAGCTACCGTGTGATTGGTCCATCGTCTTCGGCACCTTACTTTGTGGAAGAAACAAATATCCATTCGGAGATAAACAAGCTCTTTCACTCTCTTGAACCTCAACACCCTCTCTACCCCAGTTTCCCATTCTTGCTAACAGTGTGCAATTGTCAGACCAGTGGCCGCGCTCTCAAAACTTTTACCAGTGACTTTAAGGTACGCTATTACAGTGGCATAGGGTTGGGATGAATACATCTGCTGAGAGAGAGATCACTGATGCTCTTGAAGCTGGCCATGATGGACAAATGAGAAAATCCTTTCCAACATTCACCTTTGTCTAGCTGCTCATTCTTGCATCGCCTCCTTTTATCGATAAAGTGTGTAATAGCACCACAAACTAGTCAGTGCCAGAGTTCTGTTAAAGTAGTCATACCAGTGCTTAATTTGAAAAACAATAAGTGCCAGGGCTCTCGTCAAGAGACCACTGCAGCTTGCACCACACATTGTCCCTGCCATGCTGCAATAATAGTAACAACACAACTACTAACCATCACAAGTGTAACAATTACGACTGTTTTAGGCCCCCAAAGTTATAAGAATGGCTTGGGCAGCAGGTAATAGTCATTTTTAAAGTATATTGCTTTAATAATTAGCTGTTGTTGTCTCTAAAGTAGCCAGACAGCGCCACCTTGTGGCAGGCTGTCACAAGAGCCGGTGCTGACAATTGAGTGCTGGTGCCGAGCACCTGAAACCATTGGCTCAAATTAAGCACTGAGTCATACGTAAAGGGCTGCAGATTACACCTCCTATCCTGCCTCAGATTCTGATCAGACTGCCTTCCAATGGCATAACTGGCAGTCCAGGTTGGGCTATTAGAGTTGTGGCATCTGACGTTGTACCTTTTGCTGTTATAGCAAACTCATGTCACAGGGATCTACTTTTAATAGTTACATGTGCCTAAGACCC
Organism: Calotriton arnoldi; assembly: GCA_963921515.1. Lineage (NCBI taxonomy): Eukaryota > Metazoa > Chordata > Amphibia > Caudata > Salamandridae > Calotriton > Calotriton arnoldi. The sequence continues at coordinate 561,945 of CAWUFW010011320.1, forward strand.
TATCTCATTCTCTGACCCTTACAGGGCCTGTGTCACATTACTTGGGTTCAGCAATCTGCTTCAGACGTACAGCTTGCACACCTCACCCACAGCATCTGCAAAAGGCAGTGCTTCAGGAAGTCGAATCAGCAGTCATTTGCTAACTAAATCTTCATTGAATTTGAAAAGGGAGCCCTTTCACTATCATCACACTCACAACAGTGTTTGCATATTCCATCCTCAGCCACTGAGCAATACGCTTCCACTGTCTGGGAAGCTGTCTTCACCTTCCATCTTGTGTCAATGCAAACCAGAGGCATTCAAATGGATCCCCCTCTGCTTTGGAACTAGTAGTGGGAGCCACATCTGAGGATGAACACCAGAAGACATCCGCTCCAGCATTTGCAGAATCTCCTTTTCAATGTGTACATTATTTTCCCATGCATTTTCTCACACTGCTATGATCTTGAAGTTACTGCTTCCTCTGAGTGCAGCCTAAAGCTCTGGTTGTTTCTCGACATGTGCGCCAATTACAAAATGCTGTTTCTTTCGACCATCATGTATACTCAAACTGCGTGCTCAGCCTCTGATTGTTGGCTCTCCTTTTTTTCCTTCTTCTCTCTTTCAAATATCCCTCTCCTTCCCTTCCCTTCCATCCTCTGCATGCCTCCTCTCTCTGAGCACAACCTACTCTGACACATGCATGTTTGCCTTATTCTCCATTATTGTATTTCTGCAAATTGCCCTCAACTCATTAACAAGATTGTTATGCCCTGCATAGTTATTCTGTGTTCTACGTTTCACCTATTCTTCCTGCTGCTCAGCCAGTGTGCATGTTTACTGTAGAGTGTTGGGAATGCAGTGATGCACGGAATGTTGGGTGTCTGTGTGAGTGAGGAATGACAGTTAGAGAGAGAGGGGATGAGCAGCAGGCAGGCTGCTCCTGGTGGGGTTTGCTACTACAAGGTGTTTCCTACTACCTGGAACTAATGGCTTGACTACTGGTTAATCTACTTATACTTCACCTGTTACCTGGACTACCTGTCTGTTGTACTTACCAACCATCTGGAGGTATTTGAACCGACTACAGATTAAAGGTACATGTTAAATCTACTTGGCTACCAGCGTCTACTTTCTACCACAGACTACAACATATTTTGGCGACGAGCGAGAGTTGGAGACTTTCCCACGTGCTTAATTTTCTCCACAATTGAACAAGAAAGCAAAAGATGACATCTGTAACCAGTCCACAGGGTGAGAAGGAGCCACAAGCCTTACAGTCAACTATGAAACAACGCTACAACAAGCATACAAGAGGCAACACGACAAGTATCACAAGAGGAGTCATCGCAACAAAAGAGTCTAGTACAGCATACTCAGTAACCCCACCAGTGTCCTGGACAACGGACAGCCCCAACGTAAGCATGCTGTACTGTGTGTTGCCTGTGCCATCAAGGAAAGATTGTCCTTTGTTAAGGAATTTAAACATGTTTAAACTGTGTTGGTATGCTGCTCTTGTCATGATCTGTCCTGCGCAACGTCTATCTGCTACTGGATGTGACAGTTATTTTGGAGGTGCCAGAAAAAGGAGTTTAAGTGCCAAAAGTATCTACTACGTGTGTACAAATCTCTGCAGTGGTGTTCACACAACGATTTGGATTGGTAAGGGTGCATTGGACAATTCACATGAAGGAGAGCTGTGGATGTCACACGGAATCTCACTGAAAAGTTATGGGCAATTGCGAGCTTCTCCCTAGCAGTGGCAATAGCGTGGTGACAAGTTGTGGTGCAAGCTTGATGCCTTACTGATGCAGTGTCTCTAGGGGCAGAGTCAGGTGAGACATGTTTTTTTTTTTTTTTTTTAAACTTTGATTTTTGGTCTACGTTGAGACCTGATCTTTGCAACTGCCAAATTCAGGTTCAAATCACAGCGCGCGCACCTTACCGTGTCTGTGGTGTCACGCGGAGCTGTGGAGTCTTGTGTGACGTCCTCGGGAGTCTTCACTGCCTGCCAATGACGCTTTGCACAATGAGCGTGCCGTGAGCCACCCGGCACGGCGTGTGAAAGCGTGGCGCCATCTTGGGGTTGGCGATCGCCCTTGTTATTTGCTGGTTCTCTTAGCGTCAAAACGCCAACCACGTCTTCATCGGTGATGCGCATTGGTTGGCACGAGTCTTCTCATCATCGTGCCTACGTTCTGCTTTCCTGTTTTCCACGATCTGCTTTCCACAGTTTTCTTGCAGCGCTAGGGGATTATCCTATTTTCCTCGTGATCGGTCTGATTTTCTTACTGAGGACAGCGGATGCTGTTTTGGACACCGGTGGTGAGTGGAAGTTTTTTTTTTTCTATTGACTGCCATCCGGTGACAGTATTGGTTTGTCTTGTTGCCGCTTCTTGTGGACATTTAGAAAGACTAACATGAAGAAATTTCATTATTCAAGATTGGCTCTGCATCGGAGTGTTGGTGACTATACAACAGGAACAGTGACTCGTTTTTTTTGGTGGTGGCATTCTTCTGCAAGTACGGCGTGAAAATGTTCTATACTGTGGTCCTCAGTGTTCTCTGTCTAGTGTTATGCAGCCATCTAGGGCCAAGTTGAAATAGGACGTTTATATAGTACAGAAGAATTTTTCAGTCCAGTCTGCTTCTTACTTCGAACCTATAACTAGCATGATCCGGGTGAGAGATCGCTCACCGGCGCAGTTTCTGGTTTTCCTTTTTCTCTGCAGAAATAGTGTTCCCTGGCTAGTACAATGTATTTGTATTGTAGAGTATCCATGTTTGAGGGATTTATGCTTACAATTTATATGTGTGCCAGCTTCCACAGTTTAGGCTTTGTTTCCCAAAGGACGTCCTTGTCTAGTGTATTTTAGTGGGTAGCTGTACTACATTATTCCTTACACCAGGGATGGGCATGCGTTTGGGTATTATCCCCTTTCGCATTAAGCGTTACACGCGGCCCCTATGCAGGGGTGGGTATTATGAGTTTCTTTCTCATTAAGCGTCACACGTGGCCCCTACTCAGGGGTGGGTGCATGGGTGTGTTTCACATTCACAGTTGTTAGACTTGTTCTATATGGTAACCCTGACACGGGGTATGTTTATCGGGTCTCCGCCGATTAACATAACAGGTAACCCTTACACTGGGTTGGTTTTAGTCATGGGTACTATTCCCATTTACAGTTGTTTGTTTGGTAACCCCTACGCGGGGTATGTTTTGGGGATTTCTCCAATCAACATTTCATGTAACCCTTACACGGGGTGGGTTTTGGGTCTATCGGTACGGTTCTCCTACACAGGGTGTATTTACATGGTTTATGGTCCCATATACATGTATAAAGTCTTACTGGACTTTATGGGTCACAGTCCCTAGTGTTAGTACCTCTTAAGAGGGGTGAAAGTTTGGTTTTTAGCTCCACTTTCACAGCAAGTGTAAGTTTCCTTACGTGAGGAATCTTGTCTATTGATTTGTTCCCTTTCAGAAGGGATTGTAGTTGTGGGTTTGTTTTTGCTCTCTGCAATTTACAAAGAACTTTGTTCATTATATTTATTGGGAGAGGATGGGTCATTTTACTCCATTGTTGTTCGTAAACCATCCATTCTCTCTGTTTTGAATAGCTCTGACCCTCCCGTGATGTTTACTTTATTTCACATCCCTGGGTTTTGAACTATTTCTTGCATTTGTACATTTCTGTGTATAGTTCCACTATTGCAGTATTGTTACTCTTTCTTTGTTCATTTTAAAAGGAAAGGGATGTGTTATGCCCTGCATAGTTATTCTGTGTTCTATGTTTCACCTATTCTTCCTGCTGCTCAGCCAGTGTGCATGTTTACTGTAGAGTGTTGGGAATGCAGTGATGCACGGAATGTTGGGTGTCTGTGTGAGTGAGGAATGACAGTTAGAGAGAGAGGGGCTGAGCAGCAGGCAGGCTGCTCCTGGTGGGGTTTGCTACTACAAGGTGTTTCCTACTACCTGGAACTAATGGCTTGACTACTGCTTAATCTACTTATACTTCACCTGTTACCTGGACTACCTGTCTGTTGTACTTACCAACCATCTGGAGGTATTTGAACCGACTACAGATTAAAGGTACATGTTAAATCTACTTGGCTACCAGCGTCTACTTTCTACCACAGACTACAACATATTTGACAATCTCCACTACTTCCTCTGAAAGTCATACTTATGCAAAGTAACAATACCTAATCGCCTCTAACTTATTCATTAATCCCACCAGCCATGTGCAGGAGCTCACACACTCCCACTAATGATCACAGCTAACCATCATTAATTTAGTCCACCACAAAGAAACTGTAATGACTGCGTGGAATGGTTTGCTTGAGCTCACAAGACTAATCCCAATAGCAAACAGTAACCAACGACACTGGACTAACCACTAATCCTGGGTTCCGGAGCAGCATGCTGCCCGGCGTAAAGCACTTCAACACCTCATCAGGGATAGTAAACGCTATATAAATGCATTTACAATTACAATTCCGAACGGGTGATTGAATACATTAACATTTACAGTTTTGGCATAGCTTACTTGACAAGCGAGCAGTTAGTCCAAACCTTAAGTGAAGCCATACAACAGTTTGCTCTTAAGCACCTTAGAAAAATAATTAAAGGTCTGGTTACATCTTCATGTCATTTCAGTTGCACCTATATTTTACATTTCAAAGAAATAGCCTCTAGATTAATCTGGATTCTCTGCATTTCTAACCTTAATCGGACAGGATGCAGTGTTTACTCGCAGATTACAAACTATTCGTCAGCCATCCAGGTTAACATTAGACAAATCTGTCAACATCCAGTTGGCTCTTTAACATAAAGTAAAATGTGGATCACAAATATACCTGGTAGTTACCTACATTTTATATATGTAAGACAAGCCCACCTTTTCTCGGTTGAATAAACCCACCCCTAAAACAATTATTGGTGCAAAACAGTTTAATACATTTACTTGCATATTGGGCTACCTGGGGATAAAACCGTGAAGACTCTTATAACAGGTGTGCACCCTGAATGTCTAAACCAGACTATTGATAACACAGAATATCTAGGACATATCAAAACCAAAACATTGACTGGTAAGAATATATTTTGTACATATATATATCTTCAAGGTATGTAGATGTGGAGTCGGGAATAGTAGATCTATACTTACCCTATAAACAGTTACCTTTCAATAGTCTGTCCTTTATATTCTTCTACCACAATATTTTGGGGGTCGATAATCAAAGAATTTTTATTGAGGTTTTATGTTTTACAACACTGATAGATACGTGTAACAGAAGATAAGGCAAATCACATTCGTCAGTCATATTACAATTTTGGTAAAGATAATGAGGAACAGTAGGATTTGGTTGCTTGGCAGTTGGTACAGGGAAACAACAAGCAGAGTCAAAAAGACATTCTTTGTCACAAACAGAGGGACAGTACAACGGCTCAGTTTGAGCAATTAGTAGTTTACTATTGAGCTGCTCGTGTCCGCTATGTGTAAGACTACTGCTTAATAATGCGGAGTGACCTGCTAGAGTGGTATGCGCTCGGAAGGAAGGGATGTATGAAGCCTCCATCAACTAGCAGGGGAGGCGAAAGGGTAAGGGGAACTTCACTGTGGAGGGGGCAATGAGGGAGGGGCAGGAGCGTGCACTAAGGTTAGGTGTATAAGTGGGTTAAGAGGTGTGCGGACTGGGTGGCGTGAAGGGCTGAGGGCAGCTGGGCACCACATCCCCCAATACACCTCAGTCCCTTATAGGGGTAGAGAGGGAGGGGATGTGTTGGGGGCATGGGTGGGTCCACCGAGTGTAGAGGGCAAGAAGGGCTATGGAGGGGGTGGGGGGGAGGGGTTATCCCTGTCGGCGAACTCCTTGCACTGTATTAGCATAGTAGCCGAGGCTGCGGCTATGGGGTGCTTACGAATTTGCCGAGCCTCCTTCCAGTGTAATGCAGAGCTTTCCACCTCTCCCCAGCGGAGTAGTGCCTGATACCAGTGGGGAGGGTCAGAGGTTGTTGGGCACGCTAGTGCATAGTTAGAAGGCGCTTAGCCAACAGGAGGGCAAAGCTGGCAAAGCGTGTCCACACCTTATGGTTCCTTCTTCTGGGGAAAATATATCACAGGAGTTTAATGTTGTATGTTCTGTGATGGTGGCCAATGAGGCGTGTATGGAGTGCCAAAAGCCGGCTATACTAGAGGTCGGCTGCGTGGGCATGAAATCTGGGGCTGGTGAGATTAGCCATGGAGAACATGCGGTTTAGCCGGGAAGGCATGAGATAGGCCCTGTGAAGGATCATGTACTGAACATTTTTGAAGCGTGGATTCCTGGAGATGACATAGGGGTACTTAAGTGCTTTGACCACTCGGTGTCATGTAGGGGTCCTCCTACTACACCTGTCAAAGGTGCATCAGCATGGTCGCAGTATGTTCCCTGATAGCTTTGTATGGCCATGTGATGAGGTGTCGCCCTTTCCCCATGGTGTATAGTGTATGTATCACCATGTGGGAAGGTGGTGTCTTGTGGCTCATGGCCTCCTGGCCTGCCTGGATACGTTGGCAGGCCTGGCTGCCATGATGACTTTTGCGCACGTTACTCTTAGCTGTTGTTCTGTCGCCCTCTGCTACTGCCAAGTTATTTTACAACTGTCTGCATTTTCTGTTTCTCACCTTTTCTCCTATTCCCTTTGGGCTCAGTCTGAACAACAGTTACAAGGTCGAATAACACGTCCCTGGTTCTTACTGATTTGGCCCGTCCCTCGCACCTAGACATAACACCATGTACAGCTGCCATGGAGAAATTAGTGTGCTTTTAATAATGCGGTCGCCCGCTCTAGAAGACACTTGGAGACGAACTTTCCAGAGAGAAGAGCTGTGATTGTCTGCTGATGTAGTTTTGCATCTAGAGACTGAGGTATGGGGGTTCGCTAGTCAAAGCCCAAAGGTCTTCTATTCTCATAATAAACTGGCTTCCAGCACGGGGAGGGTGGTAATGTTAGTTAGACATATATCCACTGCTTTATGAGATGCTTTCCCCGTTCGTATTCTATGGAGTAGTAACTATGCTGATTATATTATTCATATGTATTATGCTATTAGTACTGACACGTGTACTGTATCTTAGAGCACGTAAGTTGAAATAAATATTTTGAACTATACAGTGTCTCTTCTTACGCATGTTGTGGACAGGTACGAGTGTGACGAAAGAGTGTTCTTGCCTCTGCGAGTCCTGAGTGAGAGAGAGATACCGTGTTCTGAGTTGTCTAATCATTGGTACATTAGTGCTAATGGGACGCTAAGGCTAGTTGGGTTGGGGTTTTGGGTGCTAAGGTCTATGGTTGGCTCACCACTATATTCCAAGGTCCTATTATCCTGTGCATAGCTCTGTATGTGCAGAAACCTTATGACATGGCGCGACCAACGAGTGGGGCGGCTTACTTGCGAGATGCTTGAGTAGTACTTGTGCTTGTCCACAAACCCCTCACGTACGCTTCCGGAAGCGTGTGTGACGGCGATACCTCCTATATTGTAGATTTTGTAGGTTCTTTCAAGCTTGATGTTATTAAAAAGGTTTTTTAAATATAACCCTTTTTGTGCTGCCTAGTGTAAGATTGTTGAATAGACCCGTTAGTAATGGCGGGTATAGACATAGCGGTGCATAGCCGCACAGCACTCCGGGATCACTTACGGGTGTATGGAGTGCCAGACGCGGGAGTTGAACTAGTCTTTGTGGTTCAAGCCGATCCGGCTTTCCACTTTGAAGTGTTCTACTCTTGGATCACTTTTCCAGCGGTGAACGCGAACGATAATCTGTTCCATGAATATGAACCCACCGTTGTTCCTGCTGTCTATAGACCTTATACTAATCTTGAAGTACCGCTCACGGCTTGGCAACACCGTGTTTGGTTTAATGGCGCCCTCCCACAACCGACTACCACGGTTCGTTTAGGCCCCTTATCAATTGAGGGGGCCACTTGGCCTGTTTTGGCCGGGTACACCCCACATCCGCGTTATATGACAATACCAGTCGCGGAACTGCGCACTATGTATGCGGCCTTGGTGCAGGTGCATCGAGCTTTAGTGCGATATGTTACAGGCAGCCTCCATGGAGCCGCTCCTGGAGTTGCCGGCCAACCAGCTGCTGCAGGCGGAGTGACCATAAGTCCTGTCATGGTGAATTCGGTGATGGGCAAACGTCCACAAAATAAGGATGATTTTCCTTATTGGCTTGCAGAAAAGTTTGATCAGTTGGAGGCAGTTTTTCCACATACAACTCCAGTGGATAAACATCGTATTTTAACGATTAGTTTGCCAAAAGACTTAATTCCCGAGTTGACAGCATGTGACAACTGGGGTAAGGTATTCGCAGCAGTATATTCTAAATGTTTTGGTACTCCTTCCATGACGGTTCTCCCTCTGTAATTAAAAAAGTACAGGATGAACATGGCCCTGAAGCGGCTGTGGAATTAGGGATGAGACTGGTGGGAGTGTTTGAAGTAGTAGCTGAGCTGATCCTTGCGAATGTCAAGGGCGATGCAGTGAACTTTCAAGTAGCTAACGCTTTGGCTTTGGTCCCAGAATTGGACAAGCCTCGCGAATTACCGAAAATTATTACCCAGGCTTACACAACTATTGGTAGAAATAGCCTGGGTAACAAGCCTTTTGCAAAACAGCAAACACAATCGCAACCACAACAGCAACAAACCAAATCTCAATCTGAGAAAGATGAGAAACCAGTCTTCACTAAAAAGAGCTGGAGGCTGAAAAAACAGGGAAAGCAACAAAAGAAGCCGGGGTCGCGAGGCGCATCCCCGGTTTCAGTTTCTTCTGAACGCACTTATGATTTACGCGATAGAGCGAGAATTAAGTCACCGGATAGGTTTCAAATCCCTGATACGCGTTCTCCTCGTTCTTCACAGGCACAGACTGCGTTACAGGCCGGTGGAGGAAACCGCCAGGATAGAGGAAGGGACCGTGAGGCCCCACAGGGACGAGACCAGCCTCGACAACAAGTCAGAGGAAAAGAGGAAGACGCTCAACGTTTTCGACCACAATTTCAGAAGAAGAAAGTTGCCGCTGTAACAGCGAAATATGCCACAGACGGTGAGAACGAGGCTCCTGAATTGGACGTGGGCAGTAACCCTCCTAGACAGCGCCGCGGAAGTTACCATAGTGCGGGAGGCGCTACGTCCTCATATGGAGGCGACAGCAACTGAAACATTCATTACTGTTGAAACAGCAGACACCAGAGTGGCACCCCCTGACAGACTATTTAATATTGTCATTCAAATTGAAGGTGATATACAGCGTGTAATTAAAGGGATTTTTGGGAAAATCTGACCTCTTCATATGACATTTTGTTAGCAGAGGCGGATTGGCCACCCCCATTCGTTCTTGCTGCGCGTAAAGGGGAGGAGGTAATCCTTCCGAGCTTTTCTCGACATGTCCCAAAGGACAAAGCGGAGGCTCTTGCAGCAGAGTGGGCTGTGTCCCTGGCTCCAGCGTTATTCCGCAATCACGTGGGTTGGGACGAGGATTCTCCCCCCCATGAAATACCTTTGCGGTCATTACCGCAGCCACAACCCCAATATCCCATAAAACGTGAAGCCAAAGGCCCCGTTTCCGAAATTCTTACTCAGTTGGAATATCAGGGAGTAATTGAACCCTGTGTATCACCTATGAACAATCCCCTTTTCGCGGTTTCTAAACTCGATGGACTGTCCAGGGGAGGGTGTCTTGTGGCTCATGGCCTCCTGGCCTGCCTGGATACGTTGGCAGGCCTGGCTGCCATGATGACTTTTGCGCACGTTACTCTTAGCTGTTGTTCTGTCGCCCTCTGCTACTGCCAAGTTATTTTACAACTGTCTGCATTTTCTGTTTCTCACCTTTTCTCCTATTCCCTTTGGGCTCAGTCTGAACAACAGTTACAAGGTCGAATAACACGTCCCTGGTTCTTACTGATTTGGCCCGTCCCTCGCACCTAGACATAACACCATGTACAGCTGCCATGGAGAAATTAGTGTGCTTTTAATAATGCGGTCGCCCGCTCTAGAAGACACTTGGAGACGAACTTTCCAGAGAGAAGAGCTGTGATTGTCTGCTGATGTAGTTTTGCATCTAGAGACTGAGGTATGGGGGTTCGCTAGTCAAAGCCCAAAGGTCTTCTATTCTGATAATAAACTGGCTTCCAGCACGGGGAGGGTGGTAATAATATCCACTGCTTTATGAGATGCTTTCCCCGTTCGTATTCTATGGAGTAGTAACTATGCTGATTATATTATTCATATGTATTATGCTATTAGTACTGACACGTGTACTGTATCTTAGAGCACGTAAGTTGCGAGTCCTGAGTGAGAGAGAGATACCGTGTTCTGGGTTGTCTAATCATTGGTACTTTAGTGCTAATGGGACGCTAAGGCTAGTTGGGTTGGGGTTTTGGGTGCTAAGGTCTATGGTTGGCTCACCACTATATTCCAATGTCCTATTATCCTGTGCATAGCTCTGTATGTGCAGAAACCTCATCTATCATGCCCCACAGTGACCTAAGTGCCCCTGCAGATGCCCATGCAATAAGAACTGGCCCGGAAGGATGTCATAGTCCTGGGATAGCTGATTGAATGTGAGGTTCTGAGCATCATGAAAGAGGCCTCCTACTGTTTCTATGACTGTTTCCATACTGTCATCTGGTCGGCAGTAAAATGCCCTAAGAGTCCCAGTTGACCCTTAAGGGGTATGGCAGGGGAGTAGAGGAGTATCTGTTTCGTCAGCTGGGTGACCCCAGCTAGGCATTTCCGGGTGACCCACAAATGAAGGGACCATGAGAGATGCATCTTGATAGTAGGATGGAGGAGCCGACATAGTATATGTAGCGGAAGGGGGCCTTCCCCCGTACTAGTCTCATAGAGATTCATGCCCGGCAGCCACCGGGACACCCACTGGAGCTGCGCCGCGAGGTAGTAAGTCTCAAAAGATGGTGCTCCCAGGCCTCCCCGACCTACCAGCAGTTGGAGCTTGTTAAGGGCAACTGGTCGCCTTCCACTATCCCACAGCAGGTCCCACAGTACCCGGTGCAGGTCCCGGAAGAACCGTCAGTTGGGAAATACCGGAATGTTGACAAAATGGTATAACAGTAGTGGAAGGACGATCATTTTGGAGAGTGCGACCTTACCCGTTAAGGCGAGTGGTAGCCGCTGCCAGAACTGCATTTGGGACTCGAGGGCTGTGAAAGCCCGCTGCAGGTTACCTTAATATAAATCCCGCTGGGAATGGTATAGCCTGACCCCTAGGTAGCGGACCTCTGGTGCCACACACGTTAATGGTTCCCGGCTTAGGCGAATGTTCTACGGTGGGTCATCGCAACGGAATGGGAAGACGCACGGTTTCCTCCAATTTACTCAGTGACCTGCCACTTCCTTGTCGTCTTGGAAAGCCGTTGAGATTGAGGCTGCAATGGTTGATGCATCCTGAAGGTACAACAGCACGTCGTCTGCATAGAGCAACACAGCGTGTACGGTCACATCTAGAAGGATGCCCCATTGCCGCCCCTCCAATCGGTAGCAAAGGGCCAACGGCGTATTGGCGATGGCAAATAGGATTCGGGAGAGGGGGCATCCCTGCCGCGTTCTGCGGCCGATGGAGAAGGGGGGCGAGATCAGGTGGCTCACGCGCACTGGGGAAGTCGGGTTTGTGTACAACAGTTTCGTGTATGCCAGTCGGCATCGACTGAGACCCACCGCCCGTAGGACATCAAAGAGGTAGTAGGCCTTTGACTCCTTATCCTGGGGGTTGATATTCTATACATATTCAGTGGTACCCACAACGAGCATTCTCGAGATACTCCTCTCTGTAAACAGTGTCTTTATGAGAATGTGTCTTTCTTCTTGAGGAAAAATATAGCTTTTCCACTCAATTACAGAACAGCCCTTCTAATCTTTTTAATGCAACATCATACCACAGGCTGGACTCTACCACTTAGGAAGTAATAGTGTCTATTCAAATAAGCACTGCATTTTCCTTTTTGGAGTTTCAATTTGATCCGCTAGCACTTAAATGCCTCCTCAACAATGCAAATTACTCAAAAATAAAAATGTAGATTTTTTTCCCAGAAATATCTTCTTCAATTGAAGATGAACCACATTTTCTGTGTGACCTTGTCATCTGTTCGTAAAGTAATTCAGCAAACAGGCGCGGAGGAGCGTCGCCCCCTGCTCAGACCAGCAGATGAAAAATAAAATGATAATATAACAATTTTATTATCATTTTATTTTTCCTTGACTACTGATCCGATGCAAGTCTAAGGCTGGGCGGGGCCAGGTCATGGCAGGGAGGAGGAGAGTTGGGCTCTGTAAGTGTGCATGTCAGTTAGGCCAGCCGTCTTCGGACGGCCAAACCGACATACGCACTTAGATTTCTCCAACCCAGCTGGTTTGCACAGCCGGGTGAAGAAAAGGCGCAGGCTCCCTGGTTCGATATGCATCAATAATAACCAATAACAATATTAAACGACAGATCACAGCAGAGAGAGGTATCCCACATCCACTCAAATCAATAAACACTTTATTATAATGGTGTCCCCACAAAGTTCGACTACAACAGGAACGTGAACAATGTGCCAGATTGCCCCCGAGCCATTGGTCCTTAACTACTGGTTTTCATATCTGTCCCTTGTGATTCATCATAGAGTACTTGTGGCTGTGAGAATTATTCCCACAAATTTGGTGCCCATACATGCTTACAAACCTGTAACTGGTTTAGTGGAATTTTCTTGGCGTTTTGGGGACTATTATGTACTTTGTGTGTGTTCCTGAAGGAACAGACGCATTTTCAAATCTCACAAAGTAACCTCTGCATTGTCTATTACCAACAAATCACACAATGATTGGGCACAATCGAAAAATGCTTCATTCCTCAATTACTTTGCATTACATTTAGCCCAGGTCATCAAACTACAGAGCAAAGTCATCATTTTCAGATACGCTATAAGGAACACATGTTGAACATATGTTAGTTCCTAAGACCTTACCTATAACGGGTAGATTTGGAAAATAGACCTGGTAGCTCTCTTCCCTTGCTTATGTCAACAAAATTTAAATGGAGGTCATGAAATCGCATATAATCTGTCCACTAGCATAACAAAACTTGAGGGAGCCCCCCTGCAAACTACAACGAGCACCCCTCTGGACTCAGTCAGGAGCTGTCATGCCAGGGTACTGTGCTGATGGGGCCCCCTGGAGCTCGGGCCCCCCCGCACCGCAGGGGCTGCGTGGGCCTATGTTACGCCACTGGATCTGTCGAAGTGACTTCAGCACAGGTATCTGGGAATAATTATTCACAGTAAATCAGATTTGCTAGCATGGAATACTTACATAAAATTGCTGGAAACTTTTCCTTTTTAAGGTCTGGTGAGCCACACTTCATGGGCACCAAGATGTCCATTAAATTTAGCTGATTATGACAATTTGTAGGGGGAAACTTCACTGCCCTGACCCTTAAAAGGGCATGCAGAGTTTAAGGTATATTATTAGTCTGCATGCATCCCCACCTTGCTACCTGCAGTCAGCTTTCAGCAGATCACCCCTTAGACTAGGGCACCAAGTTGTCGACTTATGCCTGGTCCACCTCCAATTTTATTATTGATTTCTTGCACCACCGTTTCTTTTGCCTTGTGTGCGATACTTCATCAGCCCTGCCCTTCAAAGGTCAACAAGATCTGTAGACATGTTATTTGTCAGCAGGCACTGGCTCCTTCCCCTCCCTTCAACCAGGCACTAGTCATCCAGACTCTAAGTCAATTGAAGGTAACTGAAGCTTGTCATCACATTGCAAAGGTTGAAATCCCATGTTGCTTTGGGGATACCTAACTAATTCATTATAGCTTTACAATGCAGCTCTAAATGCTTTTCCACAATAAAGAGGCCTTGCTTGACCCAATAAGGGCATGCTTACATCCTTGCTATCTTGCTATCTTTGCTGAGGCTCTGGGCTTGATACTGATGATGCTTGGTTGGGGGCACTAAATGACTCTTCTGTCTGCAACACATTAGCTAGAATAGGCCATTAGCAGAGTGTGCTCCATTTTGATGTCGCCAGTGATGTTTTATAGCCATGCGGTTCCTTGACGTGGGGCTTATTGAACAATCACCATGAACCAAAACATGTCTATTACAACAGCATATTCAGAATGCATGAGGTATTTACTGCAAGTGCTAACAAACTGTGCAAAATTCATTCTTTCTAAAAGAATATGCGCATGAGGTTGGCTAACTCTACAACTTCAGCGATGACATGTTCCTAGGTATACCTGCTTCACTGTGGTGGTCTTCTGCGGTGGTTTTGAAAGGAACTATATAGTATCTTGTCTGGTGACATTTGTTCCATATTGAAAATTTACAGTCCAAGGCATTGTGATGACATATTTTTCTAGAAGCAAGGCAAACTTCACAAATGCTTATCTTCAATCTCTATGACTATATTGACTTTATCCACAAAGTCACTCTTGTAAAGTGACATTAAACACAATTTGTAGACATATGCCTCTCACAACTCATTTCCTGTGAGTCCAGTACCATCATTTTCCTTAAGTACATTTAGTATAGTTATTGCAATACCAAAGTGTTGTCAAAAACAATCAAAATATATCATTTAGAAAAGCAACACAGATTGATGACTTATGGGAAGCCAAGCTCGCTAACTGCCACAACAAAGCTGAAAATAGGCACAACGAAACACTTTGTTAGATCTTAAACCGCCCGCAAAAATAAAACAAATACCTCCATTTTGAGCAGACATCGGACTCAAGTTTAAAATGTGAAATAGGCACTATGGCATTTTATGACATGTCTTACGTTGTACAGGTAAAACACCAACATCACAATCATGACTGAAGTGCCTCTAATGAATAAACTTTGTTTTTTTCAATATCAATTCATGGTTTTAGTCTCAAGATTTTCATTGAATTAACAGAAGTAATTGTAACAAAAATATTGGGTCACTGCGAATTTTTACACCTTACATTTTAAAAGTGAAAGTAACAATCACTCTCCCCTATTACGATCCAATCCTATTTGAAAGCTTTGAGGACATGAATCCTCCTATATTCAGGCATGCAACTGAAGCATAACATTATATATAATCGGTAGCTTCGCAAGTAAATATTCAAATTACCTTTGTCCAAATTTTATTTGTTAGAGAGCTAGAATCAAGAACATGATTAGAGGCACTTCGATACACCTGGCCATGCCTTTTCCTACTGACAAAATCGATGAATTAGCCTAGCTATTAGTGTATTTATTGTACCCATTGCTAAATATTCTAAAGTGTTTTTCTAAAGCCGTGGAAAAACACAATGTACTCTCCTGGTGGTCCCTCAACACTGCAATACTATTTTTCATGATGTTTATATTTGCCGCCATAAAGAACTGAGTAATCAATTTATTATTGGATAATTGGATACATAAGCCCGCTACCCCGTTTCTCATTGACTTGTGCCTGAATGGTTATAGTTAATGACTGCAGTAATGTGACTGCTGTTATTCTATTATTTTGCGGAAAAAACCTTCTTCTAAAATGGTATGAAACTGCACTCCCACAATAGATCAAGCAGTGGTGCATATTTACCAGCCCCTATCGCCACCAGAACATTACGTAACGCCGCCTTATTTACAAGGCAGCGTTAAGTCACTTAACGTGGCTTAACGCCACCTTGTAAATAAGGCCCCTTTTCACGCTTCACTTAGCGTGAAAGGGGCGTGCAATGGGTGTTGCAGTGGGCGTTCCACCACAACACCCATTTGCTTTTTGACCCTGCCTGATATTTACAAGGCTGCGGCTGCGCAAAAAACTAAAACCAGGGAATACCTTGTCTTAGCCTGGCGATACGAGGAGACATTTTTAATTTTCCTCTTTTTTTGCTCTTTCTATGTGCTATGTGCAGGAAGGTGTCCCTTCCTGCACATAAACAATTGCTCCTGCAGCGCATGAACCCTTGCAACATGGCGCAAGGCTGACTGCACTGGCGCTAGGCAGCTATATTAGCGCCAGTGCTAGGGGAGCCACAGGAGTGCGCTGTATTTTTGTAAATACAGTGCATCCCTGCATTTTAAAAATGTCGGAGCGCGGAGCTGCCAATTTTGATGTAACACTGCGCTCTGACATTTTGTTGTAAATATCCCCCAGTGTGTTTGAAGCCCCACAGTGCCCCCTGCAATTGTCATGAAATTCTAGGAATGTTACCTTCAGCCACAGGGGTGTATTTTATATGCTGATCCCTTCTGCATCACACAAGGATGATGCAGCATCTCTTTCCCATAGCAATTTTTAGTATGCAATTTTATATCACGTTTAAATCCCCTACTCCAACCTTCCTTAGTGCTCACTGTTTTCTTTGTCTGGGCGTGTTTATTAATTATATAATATCTTGGCGAACCTCCATCCCAAAGGAGAGATTCAACTTTGCAAGGTTTCAGAGGTGGGGTTCCTTTAGGAGTCATACATCAGTTTTTTTACAGTCACAGAAATCTAAGAGCTCCACCTCCGGTGAACAGTGTGGTTTGTCCCACATGTTGCAGAAAAGCAATGGGGACTATATTATTCGGGATTTCCTGCAGCTTTTGTGCCAGATCCCCGTTCTCACGAATAATTAAGGTTCTTGTATATTTGGTGGAATGTAAGGGCCTGATGTACGAGGATTTCATTCATAAAAAGTGGATGCAATTGCGCACTGACTTTTTAGGAATGGTATCTGATTTCGTGAACCGACCTATGTACTAATAGGTTGGTTCCCAAAAGAAGGAATTGTAGGGAGTCACAGATCACCGTGCCTAATGAATATTTATTAGGCAGGTCACAATTTGCCACTCACTCTCCTTGATCACAATTACAGGAATGGAGACCTGTTGGGGTCAGCAGACCACCATGTCTGTGATTGTATTCAAATAAAGTAAACTTTTTTTTAATGCAGTCTATTTTTCTTAAAGGAAACAGGGCTGCATTTAAAAAATATCATTTACATTTTCCTAAAACTTTGTTTGAGTGTTGGCAGTTCTCTCTCAGACCGCTGTCTACTCCCCAACTATTTTTTTAACATTCACAATGCGAATGGGTTGCCTCTCCAACTCGGGAGTCAGTCATTTTCCAAAGTTTTGCTACCAGATTATGGCTACAGCATACTCCATGTCTGCAAATGCGCTTCATTGTGCCCCTCATGAGGGGTGTGAAGTGCTATGTAAATACTACTATAATTCAATGCAATACCTTGGCAGCTGAACATTATGTTTTCCCAGCTTCTCTGTGCTGTACACCGGGAGCGACTGCTGTTTCCGACACTGTGAAATCCGTCAAGACATTTGTAGTGCACCACACTCCCGAGGTTTGTGGTTTTATTCCAGATCATCTTGGTGTGAGGGATCACTGGAGGTGCTCCACAGTCTATCTCTGGAAAGGGAAAGCAGATGTTTTTAGTAAACATTCAGCACAGTTGTGCTCGTTCTATCCATGGCTCAGATGCTGCACCAGGTCTGTTTACAAGGACCAAGTAGAATGAAGGCTGAGGGAGAGGTGTGGCGCAGCGGCCAGAGCGACTGACTCCGGAGCACCGGGCTCACAGTTCGATCACCGGCAGCAGCTCAGCTCAGCATATTGTGACTCTGGGCAATAGCTCACTTAATCTCCCCGATCGCCCCTAACGCCTGGATACCCTTAAGGGTGATAAGTTCGCGCTTTACAAATGTGGGATTATTAAGGCTGCTGACCAGCAGAGTGACATAAAAACAGTCAAGCTGTCACCAGGTGTACGGACAGAGAGAATAAATCACCAATCATTACATATAGCTACTTCTATAACTAAAACAATAATTAGCTTTTTGTAATGGAGACAGACATCAAGATGCCACCCAAACCTGGGGTAAATAAAGTTTTGTTGAATTGAGAGGGGTATAATGCAGATCTTTGACGACACAAGTGAAGTGGTGCTACCACTAAGAGTGGGCAAATATTGCAATATGAGCATTTGGATGCACCCCTAAATGTAGTGCGGACATTTCTCATAGAGTAAGCTTCAACCAATCCAAAATTGTGTGGCAATTTGGCCAATATTTATGATGTTAGAAACGCAAGCTGGCTTTTCCGTGCAGGACTTGACAAATCAGCACACCATACAAAGCTTCCCGTGTTTCATCAACTTCCTCCTACTGTCTGCAGATTTTACCACCTTTTTCCAAATAGCTAAAGTTGTTCATTTCTTATCTATAGGCGAAAGTAGTGTACAGATGTAGGGTCAATCTTGCACACAAATGGTCACTGAAGGTGTTGAGGAGCATTGGCTATGGACTGAAATGGGACACCAATCGCCAAAATGTAGCTACATGTTTGTCAACTTTTTCGATGAACAAAAGAAGCCAACATTTGGGGTTCAGGCCAGCGTTAAAAGAGTATTCACCCAACCCTAACTACTACCTATACCTGACTAGTTCCCTTTAAGTTATCATCATAGTTGGAAATTAAAATTGCTACTACTAAATTGATTTAATTTGTCTCTGAATAAAAGAAATGATTTTCGGAGTACCAAGACGCTAAGGAATTGACGAGCATTTATCGATAACATTACATGTTTCACATTTATCCTACATGCTCATGGTTGAAGGAGCTTCCTATTCAACTTTGTACCGCAAATATATGTTGCAAACTTTGTGCCAGGGATGACCACCTGGGCCCGAATTACATATCAGATGCTCTGTCCCTATATGCCCTGCAGTGATCCCTTAATTAGGTGCACTAGCACAAACCATGGCAGTGAGTCCAATTACACACAAAAATGCACTTTACTCAGTGCAGGCACAAACTCTAACAGTTTGCGTCCATGCCTCCACATAGCACATTATTGAGATAGAAATCCACAGATTGAAACCGCGAGTCCATCTCTCCCTGGAGTTGAACTGACCTCTCTCTGGAGGGGCACAGGAATCTGCCACAAGTAGTGCGATCCATTACCGCAGCCACCTACCGGAGACTGCCTTGGGGGCTCCCTTGGAAACCTGCAAGCCTCTCCCATGCAGCACCCTTTGGGGTGCAGTGACTGTGTGTCACCTCTATCTGGCACACAATCAGTGTGCATTCTGATGTGGTCTTCACAATTGCGCCTGTGTCTGTAATATGGCATGGGCGGAATGTCATAGGGATCCCTCATTTGCTCAAAGCCACATCCCATGTAAATGAGGGAACACATCCTTCAATCCTGCAGCACAAAATGTACGCTAGCGAGATCCATATTACAAAAGGGGTTACACAAGCATTTGCGGCCACTTCTATAATGCCAAGGTGCCCTGGGGTGCAAGAAGCAGGCACAAATGCCCGTTGCACCCGCAGGGCATTTTGTGCAATAGAGCCCCTCGGCTTCAAACAAAACCTGCATATTTCCTTTGTCACCACCTCCCTAGGCAGAAAGCAAAGGCTGAATCTATGATTCCAAGACTTACTGCAAGTTTGCGATTCACAAGACGCCGCAGAGAGACTCTGGGCGCGATTCACAAAGGGCCTCCACACTCATGGTGGAGGCCCCGCACTTGTGGCAGGGACCCCACATTCGTGGCGGGACCGCCTCAATGGGTAATTGCAGTACGGAGATTCCAACATGAGTGCAAAGGCCTCTTGTGAATCGGGCCCACTATGTACTGAAGCGGAGAACTCTGCACATAAAAATATAGGCCTGTCTTGTCTTTTTATGTGCAGGGTCTCCACCCTGACTGAGAATTCTCTGCAGCCGTAAACGTACTAATACCTCGTAGTTTGTGAATACCAAAAAAAAGCATAAACCTACACAAAAGTGTAAGTTTAGCTTTGTGAATCAGGCCCTAAGAGTAGGAAGATGCATTGGAATGTTTGTGAACAGCCGCAGGGTACGTACTTGAGGATGTTCCCAACATAACAATGAGCTTGGGTGCCTCAACAAACACACCAACTCATTCATCCTCATGTAAATGTCCTGTCTGCAGCTAATTTGATGGTAGAACATTTGGACTTTCTGAAGGAGATGGCCATATATTCCTGAAAGGTTTCAAAACTTCCACGTTCTCACAAGCATTAAACTCTTGCACACCTTCCTTCTGCAAGCAAAGTCGAAGTGGGAACCAAAATCATCTATGACAAATATGTAATGAGCTTATGATTAATATGCAAAGAATAAATAAATGAATGAGAGGAGGGGATCAATGTTGTTTTTTAGGAGACGACCTCCGGCCCTGCCAAATGCTAGGGTTGCCAAACACCACTGCAGCCTAGTCTTGATTCCACCTTATCCCTCCTTATCCCTCTTTGTTCCAGAGACGTCCTGTCTCTTTGTAGCACTCTCACAAGTTCTTTTTCAACCGTGCTTTCTCTTTTTGTCACTGTTTTCCCACCTTTCCCTTCCTCCTACTTTTTTCTTTATCTCTCTTGCTCTGGGTCAAAGACTGATAATGAAAAATAAGTCTTGGTCCCCAAAAATGAGAGCTGGCGCCCACCACCTGCAACCACTGGCACAAATTAAGCACTGGGGCAGATTTACTAATATTTCATGCAACTCAGCAAGGCAATGCGCTGCATTGCATGAAGGGAAGAGAGCTGAACTGAGCCATATTTACAAAGATACGGCGCTGTTCAGCTCTCTCCCTGTGCTGGCACACTTGTAGCTGTGGCTGCCTATCACCAAAGCAGGCACTCTTGTGCTATAGTGCAATGGTGCCTGCGTTGTTGGCAGGATTTTTGTTGTGCAGAAAGGGATACCTTCCTGCACAAAAACTATCCTTTGAGGCTTACTCTTCATTGTTTTTGTGCTGGAGAATGTAGCACACATGCAAAGAGGACGTAAGGAGGAGAAATAAAGATATTTCTCCTTGTTACATATTTCTCCTCATTACGCCAGTCTCGGGTAGTTGCACCATTTTGGTGCCAGCCCATGTTTACTAAGTTAAGTAAATTGGGTTTGCATCAAAATCCATAGGTGGATGTGCGGGAACGCCCATGCTCCACCCATGGACCGCCTCACCGGCAAAAGTAACATAAGGCAGCGATGTGGACTGCCCTTGCGTTACTTTTTTTTTACCAAGCCATGCAAATCAAGCTTTGCATGACTTAGTAAATCCCGGAATACATTTTCAATTGGGCTGTGTCAAAAAAAGTGACGCAACCCAGACGCAAAATGTTAGCAAACCTGGGCACGAATGAACCCACATTGCACCACGTGAGTGAACGTAACAAGTGAGCCAGACCCTATCCAGTGGGTTGGGGAGTGTGAGGGACTGTGTCCCCTGCAGATATTTCTATGGAAAAAAGGGTACATATAGCAAAAATCACAGTACAATATTTCAAACATATTGGCTAAGCGCTTTCAGTATTGGATCATTACAGCCCATATAGCACTTAAATCTGCCCCATCACTTATCGCTCGTCGGGAAATGTCCGAATGGGCAGTAAAGCTCTATCTCCACGGAAAGCACCATTTGTTTCAGACTATATTTTCGATAAGGCTTGACAATGTTTCTCATTTGTTTTACATTGTACACATCACTAATTTTGGGCAGTACCATTAAATGAGGGCAGGCAAGGATATGCACAATGACAGGAAGAGGGGCTGGTGAGATAAAGGGACTCTTAGTCAGATGGGAATGTGAGCCATGAGACACCTTCCTGAGCCTTTCACAGCTGTGAATGGTGGAAGCTGTAACTCAGGAAGGTGCCTTAAGATTTGTTTTCCCAGCTGTTCCTTCCTTACTAACTTCCTGCCTTTTATGTTTAAGGGTCGAAATTATGTTAATTGAGATGATTGAGTGAAACCTGTGACACGAATGGTGGTATGTTATTGCTGTTTGTATGCATAAACATTTTATCACGAGACAAGCAATTCGAATTAAACGCATTATGGTAGCTACTAAGATATCTCAATGGCTTGATGGCTCATAAAAGGATCACTGTTTACCTTCTGTAGTTTGCCCTATTTGTCCGTAGCCTAGGCCTCCAACAGCGAGTACGGGCTGTGTAAGGTTAAGTCTGGAATAAGGGCTCATTGTAGATGAAAGGGTGTGTGACGTCACTTCCGGAAGACCTAGCATTGTGCTGAATTGAAGTCCATGGTGCAGAATATATATTCAGATTAGTAAAGTGAACCATAATCTCTTTAGAGAAGAAACTCTAATCTTCCATGGGATTGTTCATTGTTTACTATTCCAAATAATTCTGTGCCCAAAATTAATATTACTTGGAGATAAAAAGCAGGGAAATGAAATATGTTGTCAGGACAAAATGGGTTTTGGGTGCATGAGAATGAAACTGTCTTAATTTAATTATTAAGATTTTGTTGGCCCTTTACAATATTTGCACCACAACTAATAAATATACCTGTAACTGTCCCAAAGACCACTGCCTGCTCTTAAAAAATTAAACTGAAACGTTTCATTTTTATTTTAGAAATGCATTCCGTTTTCCTTTAAGAAAAACTGGCTGTATTTTTTTTAAAAACTGCTTTATTTAAAAAGCAGTCACAGAAATGGTGGTCTGCTGACCCCCAGCAGGCCACCATCCCTGTGAGTGCCGGCCATTCCCAATGAGTCGCGAAAGGTGACCTGCCTTATGAATATTCATGAGGCAGGCCCTTTGCGACCCATTTGGGAATCGCAAACAGTGTCTCAGACACTGTTGCACATCAGTGTTTGCGACTCACAATTTGTGAGACGCAAAAAAATGCAAACTGCGAGTTGGAAACACTGAGGGTTGTACATCTGGCCTCAAGATTCCTAATAGGGCTATTCGATGCAAATAAATTTACAGTTCTCTGTACGCAGTTCTGCATCACTAAACATCACCAACAATAAGAATTCTAGAATGTGCCTTTATTTGATGAAGTCTTCTTGATCTTTAAGACAAGTTATGACATCATTCGTCAGACTTCCCCTTTAAAAGGAGCATGTGCAAGTCAAAACTGCTATTTAGTGCTATGAACGAGCAAGTTCTATGCGGACATGTGCACAATAATGCATTTATAAAATCTGCAATAATGGTCTTGACTCTTTGATCTAATGTTCATAATGTTCCCCGGCATGGTAACTCCGAAGGTGCAGAATTACCGGGGATCACAAGTGGATCCCTGACGTTCTAGTGAGAAATAAGGAAATTTCAGGCAATTGGGAATTCCAGGTCAGACTCCTCTGGAAATAAATTCATTATTCTCATCCAGAGTATCACTCAGAGATTCTGGGATGCTTTAAGCTTCCAGAGTTCCCTGGTGAAACTTGGAAACTTGTAAGTCTGATGGAGCCAGTAACACATATGAATAGCCTTATTGGAAACTCACAAAGGTGGCTCAATATTAAGATGTTGCTCTTTGCCAAAGTTTCTCCCTTAAAACGCCTGTTTGCAGGAAAATTTACACACAAAAAACGGATTTACAATTTTTACTTTTTCCGCAGATTTTTTACAAAAACTATTTCAGTTATATTCCTGAAAAGAAGGCCTGCAACACGATAATTTCTGGGCGGTTTCTCCTAAAAATGCAGTGTTTGCGAATCTTTTTCTTTTTCTCTTGCATTTGAAAACTTTATGAATTCCATCGAATTTACTACTTCAAAAAAGTAGTAAATCTACACCAGCTATTTACATGTATGTCCAAGAGTTTTCCTACTTTATAAAATTCACAAACTCTTAAAGGAATCCACACGAAAAGCTGCACGTGGCAAAGGTTTCCATGTGGACTCCTTGAGAAATCTCTTGACTTACAGTTTAGGAATCCATTCTCTCTGAATGGATTTTTCATGCTTGAGAACTCTGCACTGGTAAATCCCACTGCAGATGCACATTTTTTTTTCTCTACAGGCAAAATAGCTTTCTCCATGAAGAAACCACTTCCTAGACACCCCCACCAAATTTGGTGGTTATCCATTTCCCTTTCCATCCTAGTAAAAGGGTATTTATGCTAGCCCTTGGTTGAAGTAAAAATACAACTCCTTCCATGCTGGAAGAGGGAATGATTGTAGTTTGTTACTGCCTCCAAACATACTAGTTTGTTGGCGTTGACAAACATCCAAGGGTAATCACATCTTGGAATGCCCTTAATTCCACTTCTTGAGTTCCTTTGTGAATTCCTGGCAGGTGTAACTGAGGTAAATAAAGTTGTAATCTTACCCTTACAGCCTTTGTGAGTATGCCCCAATATATTTACATTGGTATAACTCCTTCACGGGGCTGGAGTGTTACGACGACACTGGCTTTTTTACATCTCTTTACTCTAAAGGTGGCGGATCAATTTTCAAACTAGTGGGGTGTAAATTTCCTGCCCTATGTACAGACTGAAGATGCTAAGTGAGTGAGCAATACTCTCCAGAAGAGAATGCAGAGAGGGAGCATGTTCAAAAATTGGGGACAACTCAGGCATGCTTCAGTAAGATTAGCTAAGAAACTACACATTTTTCAAGTATTTTAAATAATCAAAATGTTTAATTTCACATGGCACCATCATTTTTCAAAAAGTACAAAGTGTCTTCCTTCAGTCTTACCTTCCTGCTCCTTTTATTTTCCATAACAGTTCCTTTTAAGTGTACTATCATCATAAAATATGACTGAGAATCTACGTTGAAGTGTGAGAATTGGCCAATGAAATGTTACACAGATCCTACAATCTTTGCCATTAGACGGCAGAGCTGTACAGTCACACAAGAGCTTTCAGATCTGACAGCGTGTGAACATGTTCTGTCCCTAAGGCTTCTGCAGTCATACCTAGACATGGGACATCATTTGATGCACAGATTATGGAGCACAATCTACATCTGGTCATGTTTTCTGTACAAGGGATAACAGTGCTGAATGGTTTCCGGCACTCACTTGATTTCAATTTAATGACGTCAAAAGATTATTTCAATCCCAGAGGCTTCTTATTATCAATCAATCAGTAGATTAGTAGAGCGCTTCCTGTCACCTGTGGGATATCCAGGTGCTGTTTCCAGTGGTGTCGTATGCATCATCTAACCTGATTGACTATCAATGGTTGTGACCACAAAAATTTGACTTAGCTGATAAGATCTTGGCATATGTGTTCTCATCTCTGGGTTGTATAAAGCTTCATTATGAGTGCCCTGGTAACTCCCACGGTACAAGTGGACTAAGTGCCTGGCCCCATTGGGGTTACAACAAAAAACATGTGGGATCCAGCCTATTCCTGCTTGTTATTCCCCATTATGAATATGCAACACCTTTTTAACGTAAAATGTATATATTTTCATAAATATACAAAATAAAATATACATAATTTATACAATACATGCATGTAACTTACCTGTGATCATGCTGCTTGAAAAAAGTAGTAGTATTCGAACTTTTAACAAACAAATATATTACCCACCAAGCCCCTCAAGCTCGATGCCTAGTAGGTCAAGCAGGTCCTGTTCCCAATCCAGTATGTCTGCCCAGCAGAGCGTCACCTGCTCAGGATACTGGTGGTGCAGCGCATACAGCACTGCACTCGCCCCCAGAGCTCTCTTCCCAGGCCTGCCACATGCTGCCAACATGCATGGGAGGTGGCATTGCACCCAAAAGATGAGTGATGCCACCTCTGCCTTGCCAAAAATAGGGCAGGGTTGCACCTCCGCCATCGCCCACAGGTGTTTAGGCTGGCGCTGCCTGCTTCTGCCATCAGGGCTGGGAGTCGGACTTGGATAGGATGGGAAGGGAAGGGAAACAGGAGGGCAGAGAGGACAGGTCAGGAAAGAAAAACAAAAACAAAGTACAAAAAAGTCAAAACAAACACACACAGAAACATAAATACAGTGCTGATCAGATGGGGTGGATTGGAATGGATGGGACTGGAGGAAAATCAAAGCAGGAGAAGAAACTAGCAGGAGCAGGTAAAACAAAATGGCTGCACGCTTGCGCTCTGTGTGGTACCGCTTCTGCTGATTTTTCAGGGTGGAACGTGCTACCCATGCTAAAATCGCAGCACAAGCAGTGCGACATGCATTTTCTGACCGTTCGCGGAACTCCACTGCATCTTGCGGGGTTTTTATGTAACATTATGTGAAATTCCACGAGTTCTGTCCAGGCTTACAGATGACCAGGAGTCTCTCTGAGGGTGGAGGCTAGGAGATTAGCATCAGAATACAGAAGCTTCTGTTCCCAACACAAATCCTCACATGTGTCCTCCATGCTGCATAATACCAGTGGCCCTGACATTGGTAAAGTTCTTTAGAGTGCTTTGAAGGCTGTCATTATGATGATATCCCATAATTCACAACCAACAGTCAAGTATTTTCCATGTTTCATGATCCAATAACACATTATTTAGAATAACTCTACTAATAAACACACATTCATACACATATTACTACAGGTCATATTACTACATAAAGGTCATATTCAATAATAATACAACAGTGCAGTAACACTGGCATGAGAAAAACACAGCTTACTACATCATAGATTGGGTTGTACAATGACTGTGCAAAAGGAAACAACTCTGCTAGTAGTAGCATGGCTACTTCAATGTGGTTTTATCTCACTTCATGAATAATTTAACCTCTTGCATCCTGGTTTTGATTAAATAATTTTTTATAAAACTAATACATTTGAAAAACCATCTTAGGATAAACCATCTATTCAAATACACAGACTGTAATATGCTTCATCTGTGAGGCATCAGCCCTCCCTATAATCAACAATGGGAATAAAAAGCATATTACACTCTTCCTCGCACTCTGTCTCTCTCTTTCTCTGTATAAAAAGCCAGATTTCCGAGTGACCTGTGCAATATGGACAATACTTTACAGTTCCCTGAAGTATGGATTTCATCATAATAATGTAAACCTCAAACCACTCTGCAGAGCTTTACAACTTACCACTGATTAATTAACATTTTATTCATGAATGGTAAATAAAACCTGAACATTTTTATTCCAATCAGTAACCATTGTTAGCTCCTTCTGATAACCCCCAGGGCTGGTGCGCCTGACCGTTCCTCCAAGGGCTGCGTATACCCAATACAGCTTCATAACATCTTTCCAGTTTCTGAATATACTTCTTCCAAGTGGGTTGCTTCTATAACATGGGGCCCAGGCACAGATACATCCGGAATTCTTGATTTACAAAGTGGAAGGTCTCTATTACCAGAACAGTCAGGGACTCGGGGCTCACGCCGGAGTCTCCTCTCCAAGGAGGATACGCAGCCCTTGCAGGAATGGTCAGGCTTGTCAGACCCGCCCATTTTGGTTCCGCCAAAGCAATTGCGGTTTTAAAAATGTGGCAGTCCTGAGGACGGCGTGCATCACCGAAACGCATGTAGAAGATTAAGAGCCTAATGACGACTTTGGTGGTCCGGGGACCGCCGATATCATTTGGCAGTCCGAATGCCCGCTACCCTGGTGGTCCGACTGCCAGATTACAATGTGGGTGGACCGCCGCCACGGCAAAGATCACTGGTCCCGCAGCGGTGTGGACAGCGGTGGTCAATGATGGCAGTTCTGGCATCGGCACAACCGTGGTTATTATGACCTGCCTTTCCGCAGACCTTTTCATGGCAGGTACCCTGCCATGATAAGGTTGGCAGAAAGGCAGGTAAAAGGCCACAGAAATGGGCCCCAGGGCAAACAAGCCCATGTGGCTTGTGGCCGGGGCACATGTTGTGCCCCCCTATGCCACCCATGTCGGTGCACGCACTGTTTGCCATGCACGACATGATGCATGGCAACAATGTGCCCGACTTGATGACGGTGCAGCAGTGCAGCTGGCATTGGCTTCAGGCTCTCTCCTAGAACTCAAGCATGCCACCGCCTTGGCTGCACCGCTGCAACACTGCCTGCCCTGCGGTAATGTTGTAATGCGGCGGTAGGGATGCCGCCGTCTTGATGGCGTTCTTCCGACCACCACCGCTGCAGGCTTGCGATGTCCCTGCCAAACTTGTAATCAGCCCCTACGTTACAGCCCCATTAGTATTACAAAAGAATAGAACCAAACCAAGAGGAAAAGGAGAAAAAACAATCTGTAGTAAACACTGTATAACAAGAGAATAAGATTGCCAATATTAATATAAAATAACTATGTACGGATTTATGATACAAATTGCTATGGATGTAAAAAAATTGCAAGCATGGAGCCATGATTGAGTATGAATGTAGCAGGGTGAGGATGTAGTGAGTGATTATATGAATGTTGTTTTTGGGACCCTATGTTTATATGTATGTTGTATCTATATTTATCCAGCCCAGGATGGACCACCTGAGGGTGTTACATTGTTGCAATTGTTTTAAACTATCGGATAGCAGTTGGTAAAATATGATAAAGGCATTTTTAAGAGTGTTATTAAAAGACGTACATAATTATTGGAATAAAGGAATGAATACATTTCTGACATCATATACTTTTTGTGCTACACATGAATACCCAGTAGGTACAGGTATGAATGAGAATTTTATTAAGGTTGCCGGGAAATGGTGCGAGTAATTCTATATCCATATGATCCTCCTGCTTTTGTAAGACATGGTCTACCAAAAGCAACCTTCAACGTACACGGAGTTGGTATGCTTGACTGGGAACACAGCTTAGATTGCCACATTAATCCAACATGAAAAAGATTTGTATTCATTAATAAAACTGGCATAAAGGCAGCAGAGACAATTCAGAGAGCAAACATCACAACCACATTTAATTAGATGGTTTCTCAAATCAATACATGAGCAATGCAGTAGCCATTAAATTGCTTTAGTGATACATGCTGTATTACTTTGCACTTTTTGAGCTAAGTTATAAGTCCTTTTATAAAGTACTAAAATTAGATTATTTTCTGTTGAATTTGCAAACGTGTGATATTCATTCGTGTAGAGCCTTAGAATGCGCTTTGGAAAACATGGCATCAGCTGTTTGTGCAAGTAAAGCATGCACTTAAAATAAATTCTCTGCAGAAGGGAAATAGCTATGAATCCATCACCTCCAAACATTCTTTCAACACTATAACCACAGAAATTGCATTAAAAACGTTTAAGATATAGCTCAACAGTTGTTCTTCTGCTTCATAGGGACTGATGCTGCACCTCACCAATAAAATGCAAAGTGGCCAAAAAATGTTTGCGATTGCTTGTGTTCCAATTCAAAGGGGGCATGGTCTAGCATTCAGGCTGATATTGTCTCCCTAGGCCTCGGCTGAGACTAATTTGCACGTTTAGTCACTGTCTCTATGGTGTTGGGATAGAATATTGAGTTTAAAATATTGTGGCACATTAATAGTGTTAGAAAAATGTTGTTACTACAAGAATATTGTCAGATAGAATACTGTTGGCATGAATATTGTTTTTTGGTATATAATTTCGTTTTCAAGACTGCTGTTTTTAATATTGTGTTCTTTTTAATGTTTTAGTTAATACATTATAGTTTTTTTAGATGGTTTGTAATATTAAGTGTTATACTAATTTATTTTTAAATTTCATTAATTATTATTAGTGAAGTAGAGGGTTGTTTAGTTTGTACGGGAATAGGGTGGGAAGTTATTTAAATTATAAAACAAATCAAATTAAATGGTAATTCGTTTTTTATTGTAAATAAATCATATAATTGATTATTAATTAAGTTAATTGTTTCATTGTTAGAGTATATTTTTAATTTTAATTTGTTAATTTTCATTTATATTTTAATTTTATAATTAGTTATAGTAAGTTATATTTTAGTAGAGTGTTGTTGCGTTTGTAGAGGAATAGGGTCAGAAGTTAATTACAATATAAAACATTTACATTTAGGGCCTCATTATGATGTCGGTCGGAAAGGCTCTGAATGGCATTTGGATTTTCCTAACCCGTGTCGGTACCTATGTTTCCGACCGACTTGGAAACATTTCTGACCGACCAGTTACGATGGAAGGTAACCGTTCGATCATTTCGAATCGGTTCCCACTGGCATTCGGGGAATCCGAGTCGGTCAGAGGCGAATTGTACAGCTCTACGGACCGCGTTTCCGACAGACGTATTACGATGTCAGATTCAGACAGCCTTTCCAAATCGGTCTGTTCGATATTGAACCGCTGTTCAAAACCTACTTTGGGTGCCCGTAGCAGGCCCCCCTTCATCCGGAGGCCTACGGTTGGGGCCCATGGGGGTACCCATGGGTCCCTTCTTTACAACCATGCACAGTGTGGCAGGCACTGTCACAGGGTGCAAGGTTTTCCACAACCACCCCTTTTTTCAATGGGAGCCTGTGCTGTCGGTCAGAACACAGGCTCCCATTGAAGTCAATGGGAGTCCGACCGAACGGTGTACGAAACATCGTAATCAGCCGGTCAGACTCTCCAAACCCGAGTCGGTCGGAACCGATTCCGACAAGGAGTCGGTTCCGGATTGCTTTCCGACCAACATCGTAATGAGGCCCTTAATTGTAATTAGTGTTTTATTGTAAATTCATTATTTAATTATTTATTAAATATGTTAATTGTTACATTACTTTTTTAATTCGTTAATTTTAATGTATATTTTAATATTATTATTAGTAATAGTTGTTTATATTTTAGTAGTGGGTTCTTCGGTTTGTAGGAGAATAGGGTGGGAAGTTTTTTAAAAAATCAATAATTTAAATTTAAAGTTGAGTAGTTTTTTATTGTGAATTAATTATCTATTTGATTATTCATTTGTAAATTAATTATTTAATTGATTATTAATTATGCAAATGGTTTAATTGTTACATTTTAGAAAAATAATAATTTGTTAACGTTAATGCATATTTTAATTCTCTTGAATTTTTGTATGTGGAATGATTTTTGTTTTTTTTATATTTTTTGTTTTTTTAGTATTCATTTAACTTAAATAATTTTGGATTTGTTTGAAAGTTCTGAGTTGTTTTGTACTTAGGCAAGTGAATGTTATGAGAAGTAATTAAATTTGTTTCTTTTTAATTATTTTATTTTATATTTTACAATGTTTTCATCTTTTTATCAAATATATAGTATTTATTTTTTCTGTGTACTATAATTTATTAACTCTTTTAGGTATTGAAATATTTTTAGTAGACTGGAAGGGGAGTAGTTAATTTAACCCTTCTGAAGTCCAATATTTTCCCCACTGTGCTTGGACTACAATGTGAATAGTAAATCTAACCCCTCCAAAGTCCATCACTTTCCTTACTGTTGCTTAGACTGGAGTGGGAACTGTAAATTTAACCCCTCTGAAGTCCAATGCTTTCCCTACTGTTGCATAGATGGAAGTGGGAATAATAAGTGTAACCCCTCCAAAGTCAAACGCCTTCTCTACAGTTTTTTATACTAGAGTGGGCATAGTAAATCTAGCCCCTCCAAAGTCCAACGCTTTTCCTATTGTTGCAAACAGTGTATTTTTCATATTCTTAATGTTGCTTATTTTTCATTTTTTAAATACTCTAGGCTTAGAAATTATTATATTGCTTTAGAGTGATGTTTGTATAAATTATTTATATTTACTATATTGTTTAGTTAATACACTTTTATATAAATACTGTTTCACTTTTTTTTGTTTCTGACTTTATAAATTTTGAACATTTGTAAAATAATTAAACTATTATCACTATATTTCAAAAAGATTTTATGCCTAAATTTAGTGTACAGTATAAATAAATAAAACTAATTTTAATATGTTTATTTTAATTAGTTTAATATTTTTGTTGCTTGTATACATGTTTGTTAATTTCTAACTTATTTTACTGTTAATATTTAAAATTAAAATATTTTTAAACATTTGCTATTTATTACTGAGAAATCTTTAAATGTCATATTTAATATATACAAATATTATATGTACTCAAATACATATATATATATATAATTTAAAAAATAAATACATTTATTAAATAAACATTAGATTACTTTTAAATAATAAACTACTTTAAAAACATTACTTTAAAGTCGATATTTAGTATGAAATCAATATTTTTAGGTCGATTTTTTTACAACGATATTTGTGACACAATATTTCTGTAGTTTTCATTATAATTATAGGATCAAAATATTTTTGTCAACGATATTTTTTAAAAGATATTTATGTCACTATTAATGTTCATGATATCATGTCAGTGCACCATCTCTCCTGGTACAGATAAGCTGAAAAACAATGGATCGGAATCCATCTGGAATATTTACCAGATTTTCATAATAATTTAAATCTTTCAATGTTTCTCATTTGCACCTCTATTTTTGACTATTTCTTTTGTCCAAACTCTTTGGCCAAGACGTAAATAGCCTCTACAGTTTGGAATTCCCACATAATCATTTTTGGAGAGCGGCAAACCAGAGAATTTATGGAAAGAGCGGAGCCAGAACAAAGCCAGGCCACTGATTGTCTCTAAGGGCTAAAACAAAGCTGATCTTGTAAGAAAATCCTATAATTCTGTGACACACAGGTGGGGTGGGGATGGGTGACAGGCACTGGGTAGGGAGGCAGAGGCAGACTGGCCCATAGGTGGATATGGACACCTTGTGACAGACAAGTGCCCAAAGTAAGCCAGCAATGCAGAAAGTCACAGTCAGTCACATGTCACGCTACTGACTCTGCTCAAGCCACTCTTGCCCTTTACATAAATCTGTTATAGTCTTATGCCTATACTAGCCATTTTTCCCTCTCCGTGCTCTTTTTTGCCTCTCTCATTTGTCCCACCCCTCTCCATTTTTGCTCAAATGTCCCTCACCAGGCTGGCACCTGTATCCGTGTCTCTACTGTTTCATCTTAACAAATGTCCATCTTTTTTGTCTTGGCTTTCTTCTTCTCCCGGGAACCATCACTTCCTCTTCAATTTTTCTCTTTTTTTCTCTCTCACTCCCTTCATGTGCTGAGGAAGTGCGGGCTGGCTCTTGGAAGGAAAGACCAGCAACCGCATCAGCTCTACACGGAGACAAGGAAGGAGCTGGCTGGATTCAGAGCTCTACGAGTAACTTAAAGTATCAGGAAACAGATCCATGTGTGAAGAGACAGAGAGACACATCACCTCTGTGTATCTGCATGTGTGCATTCGTGTGTCTGTGTGAACATGCATGCACATGTGTGTGTGATCAATACAGCTACGCAACTTAACCCCAAACCGAAGCATAGACACTGAAAGGATTAGATGGGCTCTGTGCCTTGGACAGAGACGTTTTCAGGCATTGGCAAATTGGGCAATTGTTCAGGGCCCCCATCTTCCTTTCTCTTTATTTAACCTCTATCTATTCTATTTCTCTGTGTAAGCCTCTCTCCCTGTCTCTGCCTACCTTTACATCTGAATCTCTCTCCCCATCTGAAGGATGTTTGGGTCCCCACGCATCACATAGTTCAGCTGCTTTTGAAAGTTTCTAAAAGTTTAACATATAATTCAATACTTGTTGGTATCATGTGGGCTTGAGTTAGAAGGAAATGGGTAATAAAATCCAAAGTTGTTCTGAACAGGGGTCCCAAAATAAATTGTGCCCAGGGCCGCCAAAATCCTTAAGATAACACTGGCCTTGGGCTTGTTGCACGCATGCAAGCACAGCTTTTCTGGCTTCCTTTTCCTAGAGTCCTAGAGAACCTTGGGATGAACCACTGCCAGACATCTGGCTCCAGCCTGACTCAATACATTAGTTGCTTGTGCACTATTTGCTACCCAGAGATTTGTCGGACACCCAGAATGTAGAAACTTCCCAGCAGTGCAATGCTCCTCATAACATTCAAAAACACTTTAACAGGGTAGACACTCTGAGGTGAGGACAGAAGGCATGCCATACAGTTCCAACATTTCAGTGCAATACATTGGGGGCCTGATTACGGGTTTGGCGGTGCAGGAGTGGACCGCCATGCCAGCGGCCCACTCCCGCACCACTAAACCCATGGTCAGGCTGCCCATCAGATTACTAATGTTTATCGTGTCTGGCGGGCTTTTTTTGGCAATCCCACAGCCTCTGAAAATGCGCACCACAATGGGAACGCCCAAAAAAGTTCCTGCATGGCATAGACTGTAAAGTCCATGCTGGGCAAGAACTGGGGTGCATGCACATGTGCCCCCCCTGCATGCACCCCATGGCCCTGAGGCAACAGGGGGCCCTGTCCTTTCTGCCACAGTTTTCATGGAGTAGGAACCGCCATGAAAATCGTGGCGGAGAGGAAACTCATAATATGCTTGGCAGGACGCCGGCGGTCCAGCCAAGCATATTGCGGCCTCTACACTGCCGCGCCACCGCCAGGCCTCCGCACTGCAATGGCGGTCCGACCACCCTAGTTGTAATAGGGCAGTCGGAGCGCCAGTGCGCCAGTGGCTGAGCCGCCACTACTGCACCTCTGCGAGTCTGGCGGTCCTCAGACTGCCAGACTCGTAATCAGACCCATCTTTCTTCCTCTTTATTTAACCTCTATCTATTCTATTTCTCTGTGTAAGCCTCTCTCCCTGTCTCTGCCTACCTTTACATCTGAATCTCTCTCCCCATCTGAAGGATGTTTGGGTCCCCACGCATCACATAGTTCAGCTGCTTTTGAAAGTTTCTAAAAGTTTAACATATAGTTCAATACGCTGCGGTCCAGCCAAGCATATTGCGGCCTCTACATTGCCGCGCCACCGCCAGGCCTCCGCACTGCAATGGCGGTCCGACCACCCTAGTTGTAATAGGGCGGTTGAAGTGCCAGTGCGCCGGTGGCTCAGTCGCCACTACTGCGCCTCCGTGAGTCTGGCGGTCCTCGGACCGCCAGACTCATTAATCAGGCCCTGAGTCTTTTAATTTTAAGTCATTCCATGACACTTTTAACAGATGAATTACCTCTACAAACTGGGTCAGCGCCTTCCCACCGTCCTCTTCCATTGCAAACAGCAGTCTGGTTTTCGCTCTCAGCACGGTAACCGTTCAGGCACTCATAGACCACCACACTCCCATAGGTGGTGTTACTGTAAGGGCCTGTTGATGCATTCGGATAAGATGGAGGCGCGCCACATTCCACGGCTGCAGGAACAACATAATCAATGCAAACTGTTAAAGAACACATTTCTGAAAGCTACACTTAGACACTGAGATGCTTTTGGAGAAGCAATTAATAATGTACAGGGAATCTATACTATAAATGGCTCTATGTATTGTTTCAGGAGATATACAGGTGATTAGAGAGAAAAAAGAAAACGTGTACCGCGTAACTGTTTTTACTAGGGTTTCACTGGAAATTGATCACTGTACAGTTATATATGCTTTGGTGTTGTCTCTGTCTATGTCCACTATTTTGTGGGTTTGGTTTTGTTGATAACAAAGCAATTATGGTGGCATCAAAAAACCAAGCATTGGCAAAGGCAGTCGTGCTTGCCTGTGAACGGCTAAGTAAGTAAGTTACTGGCAGCTGAGAAAGGAGGCAATGCTTGCAGGAATAAATCCTTTTAATACAAAAAAATAAAAACAAATGGCTTGTATAAAAAAGAAATAGGAAAGGCTAGGCGTGGAGATGGACAATAGGCAGCTGGGGTAAAGAGTAGTGCAGGGAGAAAGGCTGAAATGAGAGGCGCTAAGGTGCAGGAGGCACAATGGTGCAGGCTTGCGGGGAAGGGGACAGACTGAAGTGGTGAGGCTTAATGCAGTGGGAGGTGTGCAGGGAGAGAGACTAAATGAGAGAAAGAGTCTCCAATGGTGAGAGACAATGAGTGGCAGCACAATGGAGGGAGCAGGCAGGAGCAGGCGCATGGGAGAAGCAACACAGACACTGCCATGGAGTTCTAAAATAATTAAGACACCTGCAAAAAGAAAATGAGATGCCTGACATCAGCAGTGGAAGGATACACTCAACTAATCAAAAATAGTGAGACAGAAATGTTCCTCTGGGCGAGAGAAACACGAGAATATAGGGAAAGCCAACTATTCAAGAACAGAAAGCTGAAATAGACAGGATATCCATTCAATCAGTAAGTGTTAAGTATTGGTTAGAATGCTGGCTAGAACAGAAAGCTAGAGTTTTAGTAGCAAGTCTGCAACTAGTAGCCTACAAGGATTTGATACAGTTAGGTAAAGAACACCCTCAAAATGGACACTGCATCACAAACACTGACAGGCTCAAATGGAGGATGAAACCAGTGCTTAATTTGAGCCGGTGGTTTCCGGTGCTCAGCACTGGCACTTACTCATCAACACCGTTGTTTTTCATGAGCACCAGTTAAGGACACATTCATTTACGGTAGGCATGGGTAGATTAAGTGATTTGCCCAGAATCACAGGATGTTGAGCCAACACTGAGACTCGAACGTGGTTCCCCAGCTCCTGAGTCAGCAGCTCTGGCCATTACACGACATCCTCTCTTCCCACGTTCATGATTAGTAGTTGGCTCTGTTTTAAGCTGCACTAACAGGAAAAATGGGCACTTATTTTTTTACAAATTAACCACTGGATGAAACATCAAAATATTTTATACACGTAGTTCAATATCAAGTGATCCTTGCAAAACATGAAAAATAAATAATAAAATAGAAATGTGCTGGCCAACATCTA
Organism: Calotriton arnoldi; assembly: GCA_963921515.1. Taxonomy (NCBI): domain Eukaryota; kingdom Metazoa; phylum Chordata; class Amphibia; order Caudata; family Salamandridae; genus Calotriton; species Calotriton arnoldi. Next base: position 598,338 of record CAWUFW010011320.1, read on the forward strand.
TTTTATCAGTCTGTCTGTCACCCAGTAGGCTAGCTACCAAAAGGTCTGCTAACATCCTGCGTGTACATGCTTTTGACTGATGAAATTTGTTAAGATTATGTCACATAATAAGTCGGTGTGAGAGAATAAACTAGTTTATGCCATGGCAGTGAAAATAAATGTGGAACAATACCATGTTATTTGGTGCAACTATACTATAAACATTCACATATTTATTGCTACAACGCAAAGGTCAAATTGCAGTTTATGACTATTGTAGAGTGAATGTGGCTTTAGAAAAACACTTTTTACTGCCTGGCAGATTGCATATTACAATTAATTAACACCTGGGAGCAATTATCCTTTTGGCCACAAAGCCTCTTCAATGTGATTATACCAAATGTATGATGTTACATTAAATACATTCACTACGATTGGCTTTACAACCCAGTCGTTACAACGACCGTGTTGTTACCACGCGTGCCATTACATCGCAAGTCGTTTAAACGACTTGCTGTAGGGGGCGCGCTGGACTTAGGAATAGTATTAATTACTATTCCTACTCCAGTTTGCCCAACAGCAGGGAAGGTGTTGGATTTAAAATCCAACACATTCCTTAGTGTTGCATGCCCCCTACAGCAAGTCGTTGATACGACTTGCGATGAAATGGCACGCGTGGTAACAACGCGGTCGTTGTAACGACCACGTTGTAAAGTTACAGTGTTGTGTTTACAGCGTTGTAAACGCGGTTTCCCGATTATACCTTGATGCATACATCTAACCCCTGGCATCCTGGTTTTGGTCAGATACCTTTTTTAAACCAAACACACATTAGCAAATGCCATGACATAAACCATATATGCAGATTCACAGAAGGTAATATGCTGTTTATTACCATTTTTGAGGGATGGGAGGGGCATCATGGCCCACTCAAGGCTATGCCTTTTGTGAGCCTTGGCCCCTTCCCACACCCAACAATGCTAATGAATAATATATCACATTCTGCGCATCTGCTTATGTACTATTTAAAATAGCCTGGCCTCAGAGAGGATAGGTTATGGATCTGTGCGAACTAACACTTTTGTTACTTTAATATTTGTTTGTTAAAGTGTGAACTGTGTGGACTGTAATAAGTGCCTCTGTATGTGTGTGTGTGTGTGTGTGCTCAAAACAAGTGTATTGACACTGTGTGCAATAACACAATTTTGTATGCAGAAGCACTCACAGTGTAGAGCAAAGTATGATTTCTACACAAATATTTGCACAATACCACAAGTGCATGCACTGTAACATGTATAAACCAACACAAATATGCGCATTACAAATCACACGCTTGTGTACAATAACACAGGTAAGTGAAATGCAACACATGGATGTGCGTTGTAACACACAACTACATTAGCACACGTGTATATAGTGGAACTAATATGTTCGTGCAGAACCACAAGAAGAACGTTTGGCCAGAGAATAAGCACTGGCGTTATGATGTGACGTAAGAGCCTGCATGCCCTCTGAAGGCATAAGGACAATTTCTCTTAATTCGTTTGGGCAGATCAGACTGTCCTTTCAAAGCCATGCGCTCAAGCTGCTACTAAAAGTTTTAAAAGCAAAGCTGCTCCATTAAATAATGGCAACCAGCTAACACAGCTATTGCCACTAAATGGGGCAGATGTTGAATCTGCTGTCTTTTTTTTTCACTAAAGGACATTTGTTTAAACCTTTGAAACAGGTCCTCGTTCTTTGAAGGTCCTTGTTTCAGTTTTCTACTGAGTCCCGCAAAACATTCCGACATGCCTGTGCAGGGGTTCAAGCAAGATGAAGGACTTAATCTGGATTGAGCACAAAATAGGTTGGAGGAGGATAGAAGATTTAAGCCAGGATTGCAAGTGGTGGCTCAGCAAAGGTGCTCCAGCGACTGGGGACCTCTGAGGCCACATTCCGCGCACTGGTGGGTCCGTATGTCTACATTACTATGGGGAAAGGGGTCCCCACGTCGGGGCACCCCGCTTAGAGATTCCCAGCCGAAGGCCATCCATACATCAGTGTTGCCCTGCGGAGTGCTGCCCATCCCTCCCCAACCTCTTGCCTGATACGCGGCAGTCTCTAGGAACACGGATCCTCTGATGGTCTCAGCGGTGAGTATGGGGACCCTCCTGGACATTTGGCAGAGGGAGTTCATGCTTGCAGCCCCAGAACAAATAGGGACCACAGGTGAGAGATGGTTTCTTGCCTCCCATTGGCCGCAAGGAACAGCCGCTTGCTGTATGTTGTGACGTCAAGTCTTTCATCTCCTGGCCCGCTTTGATCGACCTCTCTTGTCTCCTGCTGGGGGGCTTGCTGGCCTGAGCTCTTCAGTGACTTTGTCGCAGTGCTCAGACCGCTTACCTGCTAGTATCTTCTGCATCTATCATCCATGTCGGCTCAAAGGCGACCCAGCAGCTGTTCTTTGTTTAAGCCTTATCGGGGGACTGCACACACATCCGCCAAATTAGAAGGCATGACTGAAAGCATTCTCTCATCCATCCTCATGAAGTTACTACCATGAGCTCCAAACTGACTGCCTTTGACACTACTATCACAGACATGAAGGCAGACATCAAGCTCCTAAGATCTTATCTTTCGCATATGCACCTGCATCTCGACTCGAAGGATAAACAGATGGATGAACTGGACCAACTCTACAGTCTGCAGCCGGACTGGGGCACTGAAATACAGAGGCTGCAGAGAAAAGTTTCAGACTTAGAAGAGCGCTCTCGCAGAGATAACATCTGACTGTACGGAATACCAGAAAGCATGGAACGGGATGATTTGTTCGGATTCCTTTGTAGCCTCTTGCTTGCTTTTCTTCATCTCATCTTCACGGAGCCCTTGGATTTCCAGAGGGCGCATAGACTGAGGGTATGATCTGCGCTTCAATTCAACACTCTCAGGGCAATCATAGCATGTCCTCTGAGCCATCAGCACACCAGGGTCATCCTACAGGCAGCAAAAAGGAAAGGGGGCCCATTTCACAATGAATGGTCAGTGATACACGTTATGGTCGACTTCTCTGATGAGATAATGATTAAGTGAAAAGAACTACTAGCGCTACTCCCCCCGCCTGTGGAAGGAAGGGATCAAATATGGACAATTGAATTCAGTTGTCATGATCGTGACCATACAAGGCCGCACTTTGGAATTTGATGACCTGGAAATGCTTTCGGCCTTTCTTAGGCACTCTGGAAGAATCCATGGATGCTAATCCTTTGCCAGAATCTACTACAGCCTGGATTTGGGCAGTCTCAAAGCTCACCAGGCTAATACTAGGAAACTTAGTACCTACCAAGATCTACACAGATTGACCCAGCACCGACACTTCAACAGGGAGTGCCTGAATTGGGTGATACACGTATTGTCTCAAGAACGAGATAGGGACTAATCAAGGTCTCCATTGAAGAACCACTCAACTGCTTCTCTGGAGAACCAATCTTCTATTCTTGAGCTGTTGGTTATAGTGTAGGCAGCCTTGGACATGTACCAAGCTGACTGATTGTGCCAGGCCACACTCTCTGCTTCCAACGCTTATCCTTTTTTGTATAAGTGCTCTGGCTGGCTCTTTCTTACTTGCAGTTGCCTCAGCCAATGTTATGTTCCTTTGGGATAATGGTCTCTTGTTGCCTTTTCACATTGTATTAGGCCACACACTGGCTACTGGCCAGCATGAAATCTTGCTTTCTTTGGAGATGGATTCTCTTCCTCTGGGAGGTGGGTGGGAGCTGGGAGTTAGTGGCAGGATAGGCCTTAAGTGGGACACATGGTACCCCAAAAATAAGATGTAGTTCTATACTCTTGGTCCTTATCCCCCTTACCCAACAGCCCCTTCTTGGACTGCCCCCGACTTTTACCCCTATTACTTCTATTGCCTAAGGGGGTCCCTTGGTGGCCGCGTATTAGGATTTGCACCACAGACTACAGCTTGACCGTTTTTAGCATAGGTACACGTTGAGTAAGTCCATACATACTACAGTGCCTCACCTGCCAGCTTCTGAGCTTTGTACGCTTTCCGCAAACCATTTTGTAGGCTACGCAAACTGTCTCCGTGGGGTTACAATCTGCTGTTGACTGCCTTCAAGGAGACACTGTTCGAGTTCTCCTTCACAAGTTTGTGACAGGGTTCGAACCCACGGCAATGACCTCCCGACCACAGCGCGATCTAACACTTGTGTCCTGTCACTAAATGCTAATGGCTTATCCAGTTCCATCAAATGTAAAAAGATTCTTATTCCCCTCCGCCACCACATGACAGACGTTGCACTCTGGCAAGAGTTGCACTTACCTGACAGCGAAATTGATAAACTACTGAGGGAATGGGTTGGAAGAGTGGTAGGGAGCAGCTGCACGACCCCTTCAGAGACTGGGACAATGGCCCCATTGACCTCCTTTCTGCTGCATAGAAAGTGTGGGATAGGTATTATTATACATAAATCTCTCCCTCATAAGCTCCTGAAGTCTTGGGCTGATCCTGAGGGAAAATATGCTTTTGTGAAGCTGAAACTGGAGTTCAGGTCCTTATACTATTGTCTGTAAATTCACCAATAGGGGGCAAAACTTCCTTCTTCAGCCAGATAAATAGACTGCTTTTACAGAAATTGGCCATACTAAACTAGTGAGGGGGTTGCCTGAAATATTGCTCCTGATTCAATCTTAGAGGGGACAGGTCCCCCTGATTGACAAAACGCCATGAACAGAGCACAGCTCAGTGACCTACCGAGAGATCATGGTTTACTAGATGTATGGCACTTGCACCATCGCACAGACAAAGACAATACTTCTATATCATCAGTCACTGTCTCCAGGCTAGATTTCTTTTACTGTGCCACTCGCTTCTATCATTACCGTTTCACACTGATAGTCCAATATTACTTGACATGATCATAGGGAATAGACCCTCTTTGACTGGACATTGGCATATGCAAGTATCCAAATACCGCCCAATGGACGAAAAGAAGGCTCTGAATGCCCATGTCCAAGTCTACTGCTTGGAGAATGAACACTCTGTGACCTCCCCGCAGATGTCCTGGGCAGCAGGAAAGGCCAAGCAGAGAGGCCTCCTAATGAGAGGCAGCACAATAGCCAAAAGAAGGCATGCCACAATACAGCAGCCTCTCTCACAGCGTCCTACAAAGCATCACCTACGCTAAATAACAGGCGCCGGTTGGAGAAAGAAAAACTAAAGTGTAATGTGCTCTCTACTTCAGCAGTGGAGAAAGCGCCAACTAAAATCAAATGGAGACACTGTGAGCGCGGCGAAAAGGAGGGGCACTTTTTAGTCTTTTAATTACGCCAACGGGAGGCCCAGCTCTCTGTACCAGCCATATGTACACCGACGGGCAAAATAGTCAGCCACACAACTGACATCACAGAGGCCTATGAGTCTTTCTATGAACAGCTTTATGACTCCACCAGCGGGGAGACCACGCAGGTGGAAGAGCAATTCATGTCTTTCATCCAACTTCCAATCCTGACAGAAGAAGGGAAAGACCTCCTAAAAGGGAAAATTACATTAGAGGAAATGAGCGATGCCATAGCCAGCCAACCTACATGTATTTCACAGGGTGAAGCTGGTTTCCGCGGGGAATTTTATAAGACATGCCAACCCCAGATAGCACAAATGCTATATTGAGACTTCCAGGAAGGGACCGGGTCCTGGAGTCTTGGCCCCCTCTCTGAAAAAGCTAAAGTAATGGTACTTCCTAAGGAAAGGAAGGACTCACTTGAGTGTGGGTCTTATAGAACAATCTGTATCCTAAATGTCATTGTCAAGGTTCTGGCTAGGTTCCTTGCCAATGGACTCCAGAAGGTTATACCTTCCTGGATCTATGCCTCCCATGTTGGCTTTGTGGTGGGATGCTCATCACGAAACCATATGAATACCTTGGCAAACCTCCTTTGTGACTCTCAGAATGCAGATGAAGAACTGGTCACTCTATCTTTGGATGCAGAGAAGATGTGCAACTGGGTCGAATGGCTCTATCTTGGGTCATGTATTAATATAACAATTGTCCCTTGGGACTCATTCAAAAATGGTATCTTCTTATGTGTCTTAGAGGGAATCTAGAGTTACTCAGACTACTTAATTGGGTCAAAAAAAATTCCAAAGGAGACAAAACACAGGACTGATATAGTTTGCATCTTGTGAAGTTTTGACTCCAATCAAGTGTTACAATTAACTAAATAAGTGATCATTGTGCAGATGACGCAGTGCTCCAGTGGTGATTATATTTACAAAGAACATAGATAAAAGACACTGTACAATTCCCAATGGTTGTATGCATTCATGGATAAAATTCATAACAGGGTTTGCATATGTCAGTATGGAATCTCTTGAAGTTGATTTACACGCAACAACCAAGAGGGAGGGTTTGTGACTGTTAGGGTCTCTTTGGGTCGTGGCATGCTTTGGGCTCAGTCAGGACTTTATTAACAAGGTACAATGGATTTATTGGGGGCAGACAGCACAGAACACTCTTGAACCACTGGCAACTGCAATCAGAACGTCCCTGCATATTAAGGGCATACCTACCAGTGCTGGACGCATAAAGTCTTTCCTTTATGCGGATGACATTCTGATGACTATCTATCGTCAGCAGACATCCGCTCTGATGAATCCTTTTTCAGAGTTGTCAGGATACTGTATGAACTGTGGGAAGTACAAGGCGATGCTGATGGCGATAATCATGACCAGGACCTGTGCCCAGAGAGTGGGAATGAGATGGATCATGAAAGGTTTGAAATACCTAGGGGTGCGCCTAAACAGGTGTCTGTTAACTATGGCACAGGATAACTTATTACCCTTAATTACCTCTGCATGTCTGGACTTCAAGAAGTGGTCCCATCTCCACTTATCCATGTGGGTTCGCACGCAGGCAATGAAAATGGTGACGGTCCATGCATTAATTACGTATTGGGGATGCTACCGATCCCCAGCTCACGTTCTCTCCTGCATACTGTAGACTAAAAGATTAAGGGCTTCATTTGGGAGCGAGCAAACCCCGGCTTCGAATGCCCAGCCTATACGCACTCATAAAGGCGGAAGGGTTTTGCCTACCACAAATGGGTACTCATTACTTAGCTAACCACCTATCACAAATGGCATACTGGGCGGCGGCGATAAAAGATCCCCCTATTTGGTGCCGGACAGAGAGACAGAGGTGTTACACTGTAGGGCTACCATTGATTTCCTTTACGTTGCAAAGTCTGAGGCACGGGTACTAACCAAGCCCATAACACTAAATATGTTTTGAGTCTGGTAACAGGCGCACATGTCCCTCAAATTAGATCCATAGCTTCATGAGACAGCCCCAATATGGAACAATGTGAAGGTATGAACATGAGGGCAGATGGCCCATTGGTCGACATGGAAGGAATATGGTATCCACTCGCTTGACGAGTTGCATTCAGGACCTACGTTCAAGTCCTTCACAGGCCTGTTCTCAGAGTATGGCCTTCTACAAGTATCCCAATGGCATTTAGGAAGGGACCCCAATATTACTCCCACCCTCACTGATCAGTGTCTACTCCGAGAAATGGAGTACCGTCAGGGGAGTAATGTTGCGATGGTGCAGTCTGCTGGTTGATGCTACCTCTTCACAGCCTACCCTGGAAACGTCCCAAATTCATTGTCAGGGAGTTGTAGGACACTCATAATCTCTCAAGGCCTTGCTTCATTTCCATGATTCTGTCCTCAGGGAGGCATGGCTGAAGTTTGCATATTTTAAACTGTTACACAATTGATAATGGTCACGATTTAAACTGCATAGAGCTGGCCTGTTGCTGCATCAAATCTATTGAAGGTGAGGAATGGGAGGCTGTGATACGCTACATATTCTATAGAATTTCCCCAAACTAACCGACTACTGGTCAGATGTGTGGCCCACTCTTAGTGAACTGGAGAACATCCGGATACTCCCCTCAGTTAGACACTAGATGCTATTACATGACATGACTAGCTGCAAGATTCCCTCTAAACATGGGAAACAGTGGTTTCCAAGAGGATTGCCCACTGCCAAGCTTTGCGTCCACTGCCATTGGAGACAACCAACGGGTTGCTAGTGGAGCTGACTGGCTCACGCAACTGGCGCAAATTGCAGACTACAAACGGAACATCTATAGGATGAATGAACAATTGGATAACTATGCCCAATTACGGGAGTCCTTGTTGTCACGGAGAGGGGTGGACTACGGATTGGCCCCCACTTTTCTATGAGTGCAACCTTCCTCAGTTGGTGTTCGGGCAGTCTGGGGCCTCTAATTGTATGCTTGCTGTTGCCTGCCTCCCTGACTACTGAGCAGCCGAAGGAAGAGTCTCCCGTTCTCTGTTTCCTTTTTGGTTAAGACACATTGCTATCAGACTGAAATTCTTAACGAGAGGGATGCCCTTCCATCCGGGGCCAGAAACTCCAATGGCAGACATTACCAGTATTATGATGCCTGAATAGGCCTTCCCGACAGTAGAGTTGTGATGGGGCAGCATGATGAAGCACGGATCCCCTACCGCCCAATGGAAGTGTAGCCTGGTCCCCATCAGGGCTTCCCGGGGAGATGGAGATGAATCTGTCGGGGGACTGAGCCTCGAAGACTGTGATGAAGTGTCCCTGACCTGGGGGATAGGTTTCTGTTGTAGAGCGGAATGGGGTGGGCTTGCAGGAATACATACTTATAGGACATGGTCACTTGAAGGTAGAGGCTGTTTGAGTGAGGCCCCAGTGGACGTTGGATACACTGCACACAACTCAAGGAATGGATGGTGCAGCTTCCCCCTGTCAGGTTTCCCTAGTTGGGGTTTATTACACTGTGTCTATGGGTTTCATTTGTTTCTTGCAGATCATGTGGTTGATGACTTGTAATTTGCTATGCTTCTTGTAAAACTATTGTTGTTTACTGTATTGACCAATTTGCACGTTGTGTTTAAAACTTCAATAAAGAAGTGATGCAAAAAAAAGGATAAATATTCAAACTATTGGAACACTGGCTGCAGGGGGGTGTACATTTGGCTGGTGTAAAGAAGAGTGGAACTGAGCCATAGAATGTCTTAAACACCAGAATTAGAAGTTCATAAAGGGCTTGGTGCATTATGGGTAGCCCTCTAAAGTTAATAATGTTGTCCAAGGTAGATGGGCAAATAAAGGGGCAAAACAACAAGAAAACTATTACGGTACTATATTATGCTCATGACAAGGTTGTTGATCGGCATGAGTGACGATTGATAGTACATATATTCAGTAACAGTGTCTTCAGTTGAATAATAAAAATTGAGTGACAGGCTGACAATCCTGGTGGAAGGTGATGGTAAGAGAGTGTCAAGGGAGAAACTGGATGGATCGAGCTTGAGTGGTGGATGATGTGGAGAAAGGAAAGTAGATGATCGCATTCTTGCAGGAGTTTATCAAGAGTGAACAGAGCACCAATCAATGCAGAATTACTGTTAGGTAGTGATACACTTGATTCAGTCGGTCCAATGAGAAGGTGGGAAAGACAAATATCTGACAACAGAGATGCAGGCAAAACCATGCATGTTCTCCCTCCTATGCAACCCAACAGTAATTTAAAAAAAACACAAAAACAACACAAACGGTGAACGGATGCAAAAGCACACACATATTTCAAACAATAGAAATAAAACATAGTTTCATGGCAAATCAGATTAGACAATAAATATTGCTAATGAATATTTACATATTTCAAAACACTAGAAATAAATTTTCTGTGCTAGTATTTTTCCGAAACGGGGTAAAAGTATAGAATCATAGCACAGGTTCCTCAGCATTGTCTCTTGTACCACTGTCTACTGTAAAGTACAATACATACACATCCCAAATCCCATCCTGAAACTCTTCTGGAAAATATCTATTATTATATATCAACCACACTGGTTAAGCTTTCCAACACAGACATAGAAACCAAAAGACTGCATCAATTGGTATAATGAGCAGACGGCCAAGCTGAAGTGATCTAGCAAGCGTAAAAGGCTAGTGGCACAAATCAGTGGCCAATGATGGCAAGATTTGATGCGAGAGACACCTGAGAAGCTACTGTAAGGCAGTGAGGAGAGCAAAAATGATCTAATTTGCTAAATGCATTGGAGTTTCCTTAAACAGAAATAGTGGAATTTTGAGTTTTTATCAGAAGATGACCTCCCAGGGGTGTCATGATATTCCATACAGGATGGGACCTGCCTTAACTCTGCTCATTTGACTTATTGATTATCTGTGTGCCAGTTTACTACTCATTCTCCCCACTGAGAAAAGAGGAGATAAGGAAAGTGCCACCAAAAACTAAAGCTTCAACCTGCCTGCAGAGCCAGGTAAGGATGTGCCCATGATCACAACATCCCCATTCCTAAAAGAGGTTTTTATAATACCTTTCTGCTTAAAGGAATTATTTCCTGCTCTCCTGAAAAATACATGCAATCACCACACCTCTTCCTGTAGAAGCTAATGACCCAAAGCTCTTTATTAACTAAAGTTTGATCTCCAACATATCTTACCAAGCTAAGATCTTGGAAAGGAAGGTTACAAACAACATAAAAATTATGTGGATTTGAATCACATCGCGCCTGACCATTAATCTAGATTCATGCATACATGGGCCCTGAATCAGGTCTCGTAAATACCAGAGAAGGGCTCTCGCCATTTCTGGATCTAAACAAGCAATCAACCATCATGTGTCGTGAATTCTCAGCTGCCAGTGACACAGTGGATCACAACATACTGTTGATAAGGCTTGAGGAATAGGCTGGATTGGCTGAATTAGCCTTGCAATGAATTAGTTTGTTCCTCTGCAACAGCAGCCAACAAGTTCACTTTGGTTTATTAGAATCATTGCCATGTATTGTGGCATGCTTGCTCTACTAGCATAACACACTTTTCACTACTTTGCATCAAGGGGGAGCTCCATGGGTGGTACAAGGGCATTCCCATTGCAGCTACCATATGGGTTTTGATACAAAACCCTATCTAAAACATTGGCAGACAGGGATTTGTGCCAAAAACGTACGCCTATTCAAGGCAGAAGCAAGGTTTGAGAAAAGTTTTCTTATTTCAAAACATTTCTAAGTTTGCATGTGCACTGCACAGTACACATACAAAGTGGGAAAAGTATTAAAGCATAGCTTTGTGCTAGAAGGGAGCCTGTGCTTGACAGAACTTGAACATCCTTGCACTCTTGTGGAAGAGTGTCTCCACTGGTGCATGGCAGCCAAAAGTGTGCCAGCACTGGGAGAGAGAAATACAGCACCATATCTTTGTTCATATGGTGATGTTTTTATCTTTCCCAGCGACACACTGCTGCAACTTTGGTTGGTGGGCCGCATTAAGCCAAAACGTAGTAAATGTGCCCCTTCAGTTGCAGAGGGGATAATCATCTGAACAGTTGCTGCACACTTGAGATAGACGACCAACTATATGCAAATCAGTCTTACTCCACTTCACAATGAGCAGTTTAGCTTTATCTTCCAGGCTCAACCTCCTCTACGTGGAGCCGCAGTATAGAGAGTACATTCTAAGAGGTATGAGGGACAAAACTGCAAACATTCCTTTCATACCATTTGGTGTTGTGCTACAGTAAGGTGACATTTGGTCATTGGAATAATCTTAAATATTATTAGTTCTTTCGAGTATTGTATTATATTGGTATTTATATATCACTTTTCACGCCCATTTTGATGGCCTAACGTGCTTGGTTCAGGTAGCTGGAATAAGCAACTAGATGGGATGTGTTTCTGTTATTGTCCACACAAATGATTAGTTTTGCCCACAGAACGCATATTGGCATCCGTGTGGCATCTAGCAGAAAGGAAAGAAGCTACCACATACGCACCTCAATAATCTAAGTGGCTTTCACACAGACTCACTGTGTACCTCTGTTTAGAGATCATCTAGACATTTGACTTAAACACTTTCAGAACTCAAGGAGGATTAATTTCCCTTGATTCAGAGCCCTACAAGGGTATCAGTATATGGGCCTTTGAATTTGTTTATCCCAAGGCGAATTTAACACACTAGTGGTCACGGCTCTACACTTGTGCCTCTTGCTCTGAAGATCTAACATAATAAACAGTCCATGTGCGTCTCCAAAATTTTCGTATGGGTACCACTTAGGAAGTCTTTATCACATCAGTTGGTTTTTAATGATTTCTAACACTTGTGGGAGATAATATTTTCTGTTTAGTCCTGAAGAAGGTGGCAATTGCCTGCATACTCCACCGACACGCGCCGACGTACTCTGTATATTAATTCTGTTCAACATTACGAAATAATAGATGATTATTATTCTGCAACATCATGTATCTGGTTTAATAATTATAACATATTAATATCATTTGAATAGGCATATGTGTATTGTCTTACTTGTTTTTCCCTTTGTATTTTTAAAGTTTTAATCAGTTTATATTATTTGCGCCGTAATGGGGGGTGGGACATCATTTTATGTTTTGAATTTATGTTAAATTGAGTGTTTTTAACTTTCTATATGTCGATAAGATTATGAGCTGTAGGTTGACATATATTTTAAATGTTTGATTTGCAAACCTGGTATAGTGTTGATAAACACGTCATTAAATCTCTGTGCGTTTTGATACTTATGTGGTACCAGTATTGATTGTTGATGTCTAGTTGGACTGCAAGCTTGATGGTTCCTTGAGTATATGGTTGCTGAGTATATGATTGTGGATTATTGACCTCCCAAGGGGAAATTTTATTTTACTACCTAGAACGGTGCTCCGTCCCCTTGGTTTGTGGGGCCCCTCTCTCTTTTGTCATTCATTCACACAAATAATTAGTACACATGCCATTGCGGCTATCAATCATCCCTGCACCCAATCAAGAGGTTGAGCTATTAAAAAGGTCCAAGTCAAAGTCACACTGAAGTAAAAGTAGGAGTTTCACTGGAAAGAGTTATGGTGCACTAAGTGCAGGAGTCCTGATCCATTATATTAATGACTTACGCGTTAATTTTCAGCTCAGTAGCATGCATTGGCTGATCACTAATTTATGGCACAACTAATATGTTGATGCAGATGTTTTGCTCAGAAGCCTGTAGCAATTTGCTACATAGTGCCAAATACCAAGGCTACATAGCGTTGATTCCATCTCATGCCACTTTAATCCACCACCGTACACTCCCTACCTCTTTATCTCATCAGATTCTTGTTCATCCATCCTTTCTCATTCTATCACTGTTTTTCCATCTTTCTTTCTCTCTCTCTTTTCCCCGTTGTGTTTTTCTCTTTCTTGCCTAGATAAAAGTGCTGGTCCCTAAAATGAGTGCTCAAATTAAGCACTGATTGTTTGTGACCCCAGCGGTACTTGAACCAGAGACACAGAAGTGTCATTGATTTCTTTATTTACTTATATATTTGTTCATATTTTTACACGGGGTACTATTTATTTCATAGAAAATGGAACCTTGACAAAACGAGCTGTACAGATCACAGACAACATAATACATGGAACCAAGTAGATGGTGTGTAAATTATTGTTAGGTTGGAGGGGCAATGGGACAGGTGAGTGGCATAAGAAGTATATTTTCTAAGAAACAACTACACAGGAAAGTTAAGATGTTGAACAACATTTTAAACAGCAGAGTGTGTAACATCCTTAGTTATGAGAATGAAAAGTGTAAGAAGAGGGGGGAAAGGAAAAGAAGGGACTGGAGAACTGGTTTAGTGGAAGGGGGAAGTCAAGTGAAGTGTTTAGGTGAAGGTATTCCTACTGATGTCCCCTCCATTGAGCATTCGATGTGCGACCTGTGAAGCTTCGCCCTATAAATTAAAACATGTGAAACCTCACTTACATCCTAACTAGAAAGCTTTGTTTTCCACTGCAATTTCAAAAGATCCGTACAGTGACATCTGATTTGCAGTCCGCAAGTGGTGTAGCATGGGTGCCATTGGCCCTGTAGAGAGCAGGGAAATGGCGCCCGCTGTTGACTGGATGCGTAGTAAAATACATCTATAATACAGACTCGGTGGATCCCTGAGACCCCTGTGCCCTAGTGCCACTGCACCTGCTGCACTATTAATAGCTATGCCTCTGTAGTAAGTCCTGATGACAAACTTTCTTACTCTTATCATTACCTCTGCAGACAAGGGTTGCACCATTCCATTGTCCTGTGCCGTTGCATTCAGCAGTGTGGTTTCCACTCTCAAATATGTAACCGTTGTGGCATTCATACACAACCACGCTCTGATATGTTGTGTTGCTGTGTGGTCTTGCTGATGCATTCGGAAGAGACGGAGGCTCTCCGCAGTCCACAGCTGCAGTGACATTAAAATACATTATTTAACCCAAGATCACTGAAATACTGACTAAACAAAATTCTGTAGGCTTGTGTTAAGTAGTGCCATTAGAAGAAGCCTTTGACACAGAAGAAGTACTCGAAGTACTCTTCAGGATGATCAAATACATGTAACAAATAGTATCATACTCCACTGGGCAACTTGATTCAAGTACCACCTTCTGACCTTAATCACATTTTGTGGTCATAGACAATTACTTTACTTCATTGGGCCGCCTTATATTTGAAAATCATATGTAAGACCACCTTGAAGTAATTCTGTGCGGGACGTAAACAATGCCAAAACCTATTTTGCAAAGGCTTTAATAGTCTATAATTTTGCCAATCCATATTTTAGCAATATAGGACATACACATGTGCACATTACAACTGACTTGACTCTTTCGTCACTAATGGTATACTCAAAAACATAGGAAACAATAGAAACATTGCAAAGATTGATATTATAATTAAAATCCCATCCTAGTGCACTCAATATGAATTGTAACTGTAATAAAAACAAACAGAATAGTAGTTTCAATGTTTACGAGTAATGTAAACAGCAGATAATATTCCCGCATATTGACAGTGTAGCTTTACATCAATCCTACAGTCATAACTTTGGCTCACTAAGCTAAACTCAGCATGAAAAGAAAAGCCAAATTCAAGTTTCACAGATGGTTCACAAACTCATACCTGCTTCAAACAGGGAAGTTATTGTTCAATATAGTAGCATAATCTGCTATTCGCCTCTGCACTAGGAGGAAGGCTGATACGCCCCCAGCAAGAGAAGGCTAAACGCACCTCCCGTCAGCCTTCAGCAAAAGTAGGTGAATTTGCTCTGCATGGCCTTTCTTGTTTCTACTGTCTGGTGCAAAATTCTTCCCTCTCTCTTTTTGACTGTGTTCCTAACTTATATAACATTTTTTGACTATTGTTCAATCTTTAGAATTAACAATTAGCAGAAAGGGGTCGGGAGCCCTTTTACTTATTTCAATTCTGTGAAACTGTGCTCTTTGAATTATAATAATAATCAATCTTTATGCTTAATAACAATCATTTTAAAGCAGAGAATGTAACTCAGTATAAATACTTAACAAGGGCAGGAAAGGGCTATTTTGTGAATGTTTCTAAGTCTAGGCTTACAAACTACCACTTCAAATAAATGTGACTCAATGCAGTGACTTAATCTCATGTACTAAAATGAACACTTTCAAAATTCAAAGAAACACTTTTTTATAAAAAATTAGTATAATATGTGTATGTGGCATTTTGTTCACAGTTTATATGCTCCATACTTTGATGGGTCGGTTCGTGCTCTGGCTCATAGGACAATGTTATACCCTTAGGTAGGTTCTAGCTTAGATCTCCCTACATATTTGCTAATTAAAATGAATTTTTACTTTTGGTTGAACCACGCTTTCCATTTAAAAGACAGTTTTTAATTGGCTTATAACATTGGACCCCATGGACAGCCTTGCACCACTTAGCAAAGGCAGCTAAGGTCCGGCAAGCCACATTTTTTATGTAGTTCAATCAGGGGGAAAAAGTTAAGAAAATAAGGGGTGGGTGTGGGTTTAAAAATGCATGTTTTCTGATTTTAGCACCCATAGGAAGATTTGCTTGCAGTTCCAGCAGATACCACTGAATGAGATTACGCCAAACTTGGATTGAAAGTAGAACTTTACTCGGAGTACTCTTTACTTTTGTTGGTTTGTTGTTAATATGTTTTAATTCTTCTGAGATATTTGCATTACAGAAAGGTGCCATACGGGCTTGAAAGGGTTAACACTTCTGTATATCTTGGCCATTTTAGTCTGGACCAGGTACATGGAAAGGCTGCAGACCTAAATTCAAATAATGAAGGCCTTCTATTGGACAAGGCAGCTGTCTGCTCAGAAATGAGACCACAGACACAAAGGGTTTGATTGGCTGACTGCAAGAGAACATCTTACAAGAAAAGGGCACTCTCCTTGCATCCTGCAAAAAAGGCTCAAAGAGGAAAATAATGGACTAGGATGCGGCCCGAGAAATTGCCAGGGACTGAAATTAATTTGAGCATTTCAAAACCCAATGGTACCATAAGATGGCAAGGTGAGCATCTCCTGAGCTGCAGGACTTAGGGGTCGATTACGATGTCGGGCGGATCGCCACCGCCCGCATGGCGGTGGCGATCCACCTGCCATAATCGCCCGTCCGCCAACAAATTCCCCCCGCCATATTACCATGGCGGAGGGGAGCCCGGCAGACGGTAAGACCGTCCGCATGTTTTCCGCCCGGCCGAACAGTCGACCGGGAGGAAAAGGGTTTAATATGGTGGCGGTGTCTGCAAGACACCGCCATCCATATTAAAATGCCGGCGGAGATGAGCCTTTCCATGGTGGCATCGCCGCCATGGAAAGGCTCGCGGTCTTTGCTGTTGGGGGCCCGTTGCGGGCCCCCAGGGTGTTGGGGGGTGGGGGCTGCACCTGCATCTGCATGCACAAGGTGGCAGGCACCGCGCGGTGCCTGTCACGTTGTGCATGCAGATGCACAACATGCATTTCCAGCACTGTGGCGGGCGGTGTTGTGAGCACCGCCCGCCACAATGCTGGAAATGGGGATGCCACCGCCACCGTGGCAGTGGCATCCTAATCACATGTGCGGGACCGCCGTACACATAGCGGGCGGTCCCATTTACCGGGGCGATGGCGGGCGGACAAAGTCCGCCCGCCATCATAATCGGCCCCTAAGTGTGGCGACCCAAAAGTGCCCATAACAGAACAAAAAAATAAATAATGAGGTCATATCACATGTATGCAACATGAACACAAAATGACATCCAAATGGCACCTATATTCCAAGGCCTCAGCACCAAGACCGCAGACTATGAGACTCATGTATTTAATTGAGTTCCATTACTTTGTCCCTAGTCTTGGCACAGGGGCCACGGGCTGTGAGCACCATTTTGTCTGCCGAGTCTGTGGTCTTGAAAAATAGTCTGCAGACTATCAACACATTTACATTTGTCTAACATACAAATTAAGGAAAATTAAGGTCTAAACTTTGCCCTCATAAAATGGGCCACTTACGTGTCCATTATATCAAGTTGTATTTTACGGAGGAGCAATCATAGTGAACTCATTTTTTTCTTTTTAGCCAAGTCAACAATCTCTACCGCAAGACTCAAGACTGTGGACTCAGCACGCCTGTCAACAAGAACAGTTCTCCTTCTGTAGTCCATGGACCACCAGACGAGTCCACAGACTATTTTCCAAGTTAAAGACATTATCAGCTTTCCATTGGTTGAAAGTTAAGGTATCATTCCAACACATGAAAAAGTACCTTATCCTTCGCAACACAAGGCAAATTCTGTGAGGAGCAGGATACATGAGCAGTTGGGATTTTTTTTGAGGGTGCTGGTAATGCACTCCAAACATTAGCAAACAACACTAAGATGGAGCTTGTATGACCACCAGCTTCATCTCCTTGAGCATCTGAAGAGCAAGAGGTGATCTGCACTGGAAAGACGGTGGAATCTGAGAAAAGCACCAGGGACTCCATTAAACAGGAATTCTACAGCCATCCCCCAGACGAGCTAAAACTGAATGCCAGGACAGTCCCCTGCAAAATCTGAATGTACAGTTACTCAAAAAGTGTAACTTGCATGTTTCCACCCCCTGAAAAAAGGGTGGTGCGAAATGTACGAGTGTTAGTTGCTACTGCCAAAGTCATAGTAAGTCAAGCAACACACATGGCAAACCACTGGTAATGCAACACCTTTCCTATAGAAAATAGTGGAGATAGGGATTCTAAATAAAACCTCATATGAAATAATGTTCAATTACATTTTATTTTTTAAAATAGTTAAAAATATAAATAAATATAATATAATTTAATGTTAACAAAATATATTTTTAAAAGTACATATTTATTATTTAATTATTAAAAATATATTCTATTTTGAATATAAACAATAATGTAACAATATATTTCATTAACTTATGCCTAAATTCATTTTATTAGTTCCATAAATCATGTTTTATAATTGTTAATGCATAAAAAGAAATCTTTAGGTGGGAATTTCTTTTTTAGTTTAAATTTCAGAAAAATAATTTTTATTCAATTTGTTTCCATTAAATTAAGGTGTATTTAAGAATAAAGGTAATAGTGCTGTGAGACTTTTTAATTTTGTTCTACGTTAAAAATCAATATATAAAATGATTTTCCATTAATATGTAATATAGAAAATTTAACATTTATCTTTTAGTTAAATATGTTTTTAATTTTCCCTATACTTTGACTCTGCAGTCAAGACAGGGATCTCTGCATGTGAAACTATAGGGAAAAATAAAAAAGTTTATTTAACTTAAAAATCAATATAAAAAATATTTTGATACTAAATATGAATGTAAATGTATTTAAAATATTAATTTTAGATGTAGAATTAATTAAAAAAATGGTACTCCACTTAAGTTTGAAATAAATCTTTAATAGAAATATATTAAATTAAATTCTAATTCTTTTTCCGAAGTTTAAATTAAAAAATACATTTGTAGCTTAAGAAAAATAAATACCATCCATTCATAATTATTAAAAGGGATGCATAAAATTAGTTAAAATTAACTGAATTATTTTTAATAAGGATGAGTGTTACATTAACTTAACATTAATTCGTATGTGTTTTTATTTTAATTCCCTACCTCCATTATTTTCCATGAAATGGTGTTGCAGTACCAGTGGTTGGTTGTGTGTGGTGCCGGACTTCCTACAGTTTTTAGTAGTAACTTACACTCGGATTTTGTAAATAGAGAAAAGTAGTAAACTTACTCAAAAATGTAAATCACTCAAAAATGTAAGTTACCATTGTGAATAGGCCCTACGTGTTCAGAAGCCCAGCAGAGGCACACCATGACTCACACTGCCCGTTTATATTGATATATTTCATGCCAAGTACATGTTTGATATAGATGTATGCATGCATGAGATGTATGTTATGTCTAATTATTTGTGTAAACGGTCATATGGTTGGAAGACTATTAAGGAGTAATGATGATTTGATTAATTCATTATTTTTATATGCTTCATTTTTTCATTTGTTGATAGTGTATTGCACGCATATTTCGAATATTTTTGATGTTTTTATGATTTGAAAGTAAAACTGAATTAAAACTGATTTTGAATTGTTCAATAATACATATAATTTCGCCCTCAGGGCATAGGACGAGGCATCTTTCAAGACGAATAAAATAATTTAAAGCGTCTGGAAGTGGAGAACCCGATGCCACCTACACTTTATTTGATTAATGGTCGGATCTAGTATTCAGAGGCAGCAATTTTCCAGTTATTAGTGAAATCTAATTCCAACATGCCTCATGAGTCGGTTGTCAAGCTTGATAAGAGATTTTTCCATAGTTCAGCCTCATAAACTATACTTTTGTTCATCTTATTGCTGTTAAATGGGATTTACACAGTTCGCAGTCAGACATTAGTATGGCATCCCAGTGCATTCGGTAGTCAGTGATCACTTTCAAAACAGTTGTGAGGTTTCCATTGCATAGCAGAGTCTGAGCAGGTCTGTAGGTATGTTGTCAGTAGGGTAAGAATGTACCTTTGTTAAGTAAATATGCCAGAACCAGTGGATTGTGGTTTTTCAGGATGAGGCCAGAGAGCCACGCTAAGGGGGTCATAACAATAGCGGGCGGATCGCCACCGCCCGTATGGTGGTGGCGATCCGCCCGCCATTTTCCACCGCCCGCCTACCATTTACCCCCCGCCAAATCACGATGGCGGTGGGGACGCCGGCGGACGGAAAGACCGTCCGCCGGTTTTCTGCCGGTTGTACAGGCGACCGTGCGGAAAACGGGTTTAATATGGTGGCGGTGTCTATGAGACACCGCCATCCATATTAGGATGTAGGCGGTGAGGAGCCTTTTCATGGCGGCATTTCCGCCATGAAAAGGCATGCGGTATTCGCATTTGGGGGCCCGTTGCGGGGGTGGGGGGTGCACATGGGGGGTACCTATGGTACCCCCCTGCATTTGCATGCACAAGGTGGCAGGCACCGCGCGGTGCCTGTCACGTTGTGCATGCAATAGCACAACATGCATTTTGTACATTGCGGCGGGTGCTGCTGACAGCACCGCCCGCCGCAATGTACGAAATGTGGGATGCGCCCACCAGTGTGGCGGGCGCATCCTAATGTGCCTGGCGGGACCGCCGCGACTTCGGCGGGCGGTCCCTGGCTCCGTTGCGGTGGCGGGCGGACAAAGTCCGCCCGCCATCGTAATGGACCCCTAAGTCTCTTTTCGATCAGTACGCTTGTCAATTGCCCAGCAGATGTGGTATAAAAAACAAAATGGAGGCTGATTTACCCCTGCAAAGAGGCGCAGCTCCTTCCCATCGTCTTCCGGCATTACAAACAGCAGTTGAGTTTCCATCCTTTAAGGTATAACCGTGTTCACATTCATAAACAATTGCGCTTCCATAGGTGGTGCCGCTGTGTTGACCCGCCAGAGCCTTTGGGAATTGAGGAGGCTCCCCGCAATCCACAGCTGAAGAGACAACAAAACATTGAATTATAGAATTATGGAAATAGCAAAGACCACAAAGATTATGATACCCTATGTCAGGGGTGGCCATCTTAGGTCTTGGGCGGCTGGAACCATGGCAGACTTGCACGCTATCCTTATATGTAAATTTCCATGTTGTATGCAATATATTTAAAAGGAAAGCATTAACATGGTCAGTGGCTATCTTGAAAATCACTCGTGGACCTGTTCCACCTGGACACCCCTGCTCCACCTGGACTCCCCCATACCCACCACTTAACCAGTGGTGGGTATAGGGGGGTTTCCTATGGCAGAATGCAGCACTAACGCTTTAGCTTTTCACCTTGCCCATGGTCAAAGGATGGGTTTAAATGCTCTCCCCTGCATCACCCAAGTTTGGCGAGGACAGAATAGGCCCTACTTAGTGCCCCAACGTCACTTACCCAATAATGTACTGGGCATTGTGGGCATGCCTTGAGGGCTTTTAGTCCTGCCACCCTGCCCGAGGTCATGGAGTGGGTTTAAATAAATCTCCTCCTTGCACAAGGACTAGGAGTCTTTACATTTATACCACCACCTTGCCCCAGGATAAGTGAAGAAAGAAACTCCCTTCCTGACTTGTGCAATCAATCATTCAGCATTTGGATAGTGCAGCACTGTCACCCCTAGGGGAATCTGGGCGCTAAGGGTGCTGTGTCTCAGTCAAAAAGCCAGGTCTTGAGTTTCTTCCTGAAGTCTGTCAGGGAGGATGCTGTTTGGAGTTGGAGGGGCAGGTCGATCCAGGTCTTGACAGCGATGTAGGAGAAGGAGCTGCCCCCGCTGTGGCTGTGATGGATGAGGGGTGTGTGTGCCATGGCGAGTGAAGCGGAATGCAGGTGTTTTGCCGGCAGATGGCAGTTCAGTCGATGGTGGTTGTAGGATGGTCCTTGATCGTGTAGAGCTTTGTATGCATGCGTGAGCATCTAGAGACTGGCATCTCTTCTGGATGGGGAGCCAGTGGAGGCCTCTGAGGTGAGGGGTGATGTGACAATGGGATAAAAATGACAGAAGGGGTTAGGGGCTTGCCCAATGGTGAGAGGGAAATTAGACAAGGCCAGTAAGGGAGCGTACAAGTTCTCCAGCCTACTGTCTTTTTTTTAAAGATGTTTTTTATTGATTTCATCAATAGTAACAAAAAACAGTTACAGGAACAATTGCCATCCTCAACCATGTCACAAAGAGGTACAGTTTACACCAATCAAAACCATTGCAATAGTGTACCCATATCGATCTCTTTCATAAACATAGTATGAACCAGATCAGCCCCCCATACCCCACATCAAGGAAAAGAGACAGAGGACAAAGAAATTCAGACATCACCTGCATCAGTAGAATCCCCATCCTCTGCGGAGGAGTGTACTAGGGAGACCCCAGGGTCCATAAAACCAGACAGGAGTTCCGCCCACTCCCCCCAGATCATCCCTCACCTAATCATCAGATCTGCAATGCTTGAGCAGCACCTCCTCAGCAACTGCCCACTCAGCCACATCCGCCCCCCAACGACCTATAGTAGGGCCTTTCTGGCCCATCAAGGTAATCGCTACCCATCACTTAGCCAGTAGCAGCAACAAGTGCAAGAATTTAAACTTCATTTTCCGGCCTTTTTCCCAAAAGATGTCACCCAACAGCCAAACAGGAGGGTCTGCAGTAATAGGCATCCGTACTACAGCCATCACCCAATCTACCACATCCACCCAGAACGCATATATCGCTGGACAATTCCACACTAAATGCACAAAAGAGGCCATGGGGCCTGGCATATGGGACAACTAATTGGCCACTTGGTCCATTTTATGTAGTAGCCCAGGTGTTGCATACGTGTGGGCCAGGAAATGGAAGTGTATAAACTTAAATCTAGCATTGCTGGGTATAGACTTTACCAACATGCAAATTCTTACCCATTGCACATCCTCGAGAGGTATCCCCAGATCACTTTCCCAAGTCGCCCGGGCAGGAAATGGAACACGCAACCTATTCGCTGACATGGCTTTGTGTAGAAGGGAGACCAGGTGGCGGCCCCCTCCTAATTCCAACAGTCACCGAAACTTAAGCGGCATGCATGGAGCCACGGGGAAGGAGGGTCATATATTCCTGACTATGGGTGCTATACCGCCATGTTGCAAAAACTGCCCTGGCCCTATACGAAAATAGTCCTGTGCCGTCTCAAACGTAAGAAACTGCTTGTTGGGATACAAGTCCCAATGTCTCACAACCAGCCTCCGGCCATGCAGACACATCCACAGCCTCTGCAAGCACAGGGAAGGCTGGCAAATCCCAAAAAAGAAGTCCCTAGCAAAAGGAGCCTTTCCCAGTACCACTGTGACAGTCCGTTCCCAAAAGGAGGCTGTATGTGTAGTAAGGTATGGCACCAGAGCCACATCCTGACCCCTCTGCTATCAAAAGCTGAGGAAGAGACGAGCCCTCACCGCGTCCTGTAAAAGGGACTTCTTCCAGTTACCCCTCTCCCCAAGTCAATGAGCAGTGTGCTGAACCTGGGAGGACAAGTAATATTGCTACAGATTGGGGGACCGCTAGCCCCCCTCTTCCAGCGGCGAAACGTAAAGTGCCTCACCACTCTACTCCGTCCCCCTGCTCATATCAGCCTTGTAATGAGGGAGTGCAACCTCCGAAACACTGCACGGGGTAGAGTGTCAAGCGAGTGTTGCATAGAGTATAGACATCGTGGCAAAAAACACCATCTTGGAAACGACCACCCAGTCCATGAGAGAGAGAGGGAGGGAATTCCAGAACTGGATCGAGGACCAGAAGCCCTCAGTTATCCTCCCAATTATACTGCAAGCGTTTCTGTGTCGTATGGGCCACTATAACCCTGAGCTATGAGAACTCATCAGTCTCCCACGTTAGGGGCAAATCCGGCAATGTGTCCGGAGCATGGGCGACCAAAGACCCCAAAGAGAACACTAATGATTTCCTATGATTAATCTTAAGACCCGATAGCTCCCAAAAACATCCAGATGGTGCAATAGGAGGGTAAAGGACTGCCTTGGGCCGAAACATAGAAAAGGGTGTCGCCTGCACATAGGGACACCAGATGATTAACATTCCCCACTCTGATCCCCCATCCAGACATGACCTGTCAGATCTGTATGGCCAGGGGCTCCAGGGCTATAGTGAAAAGGAAGGGATACAACCACCACCCACGGATCTGAACATAACCTACCCACCCGCACCCTAGCCGTGAACCCATATACAAGAGACATACCCAAGCACAGAAGTGCACACCTAACCCCATCGCCTCGAATACTTGCATAAGGTAGTGCCAGTCGACCGCGTCGAAAGCTTTGGCAATGTCAATGGAGACAACAGCCAGTTCCTCGTCTCTACCCTCCACCTCGTGCAGCACATACATCAGCCGTCGTAAGTTCATAGTGGTACCACGACCGGGTATGAAGCCACATTGGTCTTTGTTGGACTTGGCCCTTTTTGGCCGGTTCACCCCTAAACTTTTTGCCTTGTATGTCAGTAGTTTTAAGTCTCTGGGCACTTTAGCACTGTGGTCCAGTGTAAAGTGCGTGCGCGCTGAGTGCGTGTGGTGAGATTGTCCTGCCCTCCCATAGGAATGCATGGGGGATATGTGTGTCCATGGTAATTCCTGGTGTGAGAGGAGTGCAGGGGCGAGTTTAGTATGTGCGAACTCGTGAGAATAAATGCTGCGCAATGGTGTGCGCAGATTTATTATAACTGGTGTAGAAATGCCACTTCTAGAAGTTGGCATTTATGTGTGCTCTGTGTCTGCCTGCCTGATGTGAATTGCATGTCTGGCTTGTGAGTGACAGGGGCTGAGAGGTGTGTGTGGCTCCAGGAGGGGCAGGATGAGTCAGCGCAGGGCTGAATAGGATATCTGCATCTAGATGGGAGGGAGGAGTTGCACCTGGGACCTGAATAGGGCTGTGCCTTCCCTCCACAATGCTGGCTCCACCCCTGTGGTGCGTCTGATGTCCCTAGCCTGTCCTGTGAAAGGAGAGAGGAGCTGAGCAAAACAAAGTGCTCCAAAGCTCCCCCAAACCAGTTGCATCTGGTTTTCCCTAAACCCTACACCTTTAGACAAAGGAAAAGGGTGTATAAAAGAAGGGGCTGTGACCCCATGTAAATGTTCAGTTCCTGATCCTGACTGGAGGGGGCTCGCTGCTGCTGGGGCCCAGGAGGGACCGCCATGGGGGCTGCCTCCCTGCTGGAGGGCCCTGTGTGCTGGCCCCTGGGCCCAGCTCTGCCCCTGACCCCTTCCTTGGACTTCGCCTGCTTCCTTATTTTCCTCCAGGACCTTTTAGCTGTCCTCTGCGCCCTGTGAGCGCTTTATTTTACTTTCCCCCGGGGAAAGGGAGAGCGTGGGCTTCGCAGCGCGGCGCTGCAGCCCTTCGAGGGGGAATCCCCAGTGTAGGGATTCCCCCGTGCTCCGTGATCGAGCGGGAGCCCACCCCGCTTATTTCTATATTTACGGGTGCCCACCCCACTTGGTTGCCTTTATAGCGGGTGCCCACCCCGCATTGTCTGCCGTTACGAGCGGGTGCTCATCCCGCCCTTTGCCCGAGAAGACAGCCGCCGGCCCGACCAGGAAGTCAGGCGGCCTTGCCTGACTGTGGGCGGGGCCTGCAGCGGGAGCCGGAGCCTTGCGGGCTCCATTTCCGCCTTCCCCCGTGGCTGAAGAGAGGGGAAGGCAACCAGGAAGCAGACGACAGCCAGCGCGTGTGGAGCGGGGTTCCCGTGACCTGAGGGAAGCCCCGCGTGTGGGAGAAATGCTGTCGCAGGCCTGCGGGGCTCTCGTAGAGAAGAGAGAGCCCCGCACATTGCAGCCAGTCTAGAGGAAGGACCGGCGAGAGATGAGACTTCCCCCAACTGCCCGGTGAGTAGGGGCCTCACGAGTGTTCTTGGTGCCCGTCCCAGGCACCGTGTTTAGTTCAGAGCGGCCCCGTCTGGCAGCGGGCCGCTCCAACCCTGGCGCATACTTGTTTTAGAGCCCCGTGGGGCTCCAACGTGGCGCATAGTTGCCTCAGAGCCCAGTTGGCTCTAACAAGGGGCATATTTGTTTTTAGGACCCCAGTGGGGGTCCCGAGGGCCAGTGGTGCCCGTACCTTGTTCCAAGGTGGCCATTTTCCCTACAGCTGCCCCGCTTGCTAGAGGGCAGCTGCAACGTCGAGGGGATGATTCCAGGCCAGCGATCCCAGTAGGGGTCCCCAGATCGGAGCACATTGTCGGTGCTCGTGCTCCTGCCTGTGG